>OZ059837.1:34770971-35480025 GCA_964057195.1 Orthosia cruda
GGTAGGTAGGGTAGGTAGGGTAGGTAGGGTAGGTAGGGTAGGTAGGGTAGGTAGGGTAGGTAGGGTAGGTAGGGTAGGTAGGGTAGGTAGGGTAGGTAGGGTAGGTAGGGTAGGTAGGGTAGGTAGGGTAGGTAGGGTAGGTAGGGTAGGTAGGGTAGGTAGGGTAGGTTTTTTTTTTTTTTTTTTTTTTTTAATCTTCTACCTCCAACATGATCGGAGTCTATTCTGAGCTTTACTTTCATTCCAGTTCTCGCATTTATTCCTCTCGCACTTTCATTCCATCATACTTATCTTTCTATCATTCATCCGCATTTATATACTCCATGGGTGGGATTCCCATCTATTGCCCTATATATGACTATCTACTTTCTTTATTTTATTTACTTTATTAGGAGTTACAAAGAAAACAGGGGTGTTAGTTTTTATTTTTGTTTCTTTTTCTTACATTTTTACTTAATATTAACTATGTCTATTTTTCAATATTATATCTAATCTTATGCTATTTTACATTTTCTACCTGTTTATTATTTCTTTTTACAGAATAGGTACTAATATCTATTTTACAAAGTGCTTATATATATGTATACATTTAAGTCATATTTCTAATCTAATACATTGTTCATTCTGTATTTACTTATTTTCTCGTTCTTACAGGATACGGTGACAGAGGAGCTGTTTACATTCTAAATTAAATTTCTTACTTTCTTAAACTTATTTTTATTTCATGCATTATATTTATTACTATTTTCTTTAAACATTGTTTATCTACTTATTCTATGCTATGCCTTAATATAATCTATTATATCATGATAGCATATTTACTTAATTCGTTCTGTTTCTTTTGATTACCATCGTTGCTATTTTAATGCAGTACTCTAAAAACATGTCTCTTTCTTTACCCTTCATCAGATGCGGAGCGTTTTGGGGAGATAACTCCACGGTGAAATGCTGCCCCGCTTCATACCGCAATTTTGCGGTAATTGGGCACTGGAACAGGATGTGGGGAACCGTTTCCTCAACATCAGGCTCACAGGCGCACGATGGATTCTCTTTACACCTGAAGCGTTTCAGGTATGCAGAGAACCCACCGTGCCCCGTCAGGATTTGTGTAGTCACACTGGTGTGGGCCATCTTACGCACCACCCTATACGCTAACACCGCGTCCGGGAAAAAGAGCTTGGTGCCCGAAGCCGTGTCACCAGATCTATATCTCCCGTTCCACTCGTCAAGCGTTTCCAACCGGATTTGTCGCTTGACGAATGATACGGGACACTGATCGTAGTCCGGCCTCTTCTTCGACCTCAGGGCGGCCTCCTTTGCAAGCTGGTCGGCTCTCTCGTTTCCCTCCAACCCTGCGTGGGCCTTGATCCAAAACAAGGAGACACTCTTGTTACGAAACCGGCAGCTTCGCAGAGTGTCCCTTGTTGCCACTGCCAAGGGGTGGCGGGAACTTGTGTTGATCACCGACTGAAGAGCCGCCATGGAGTCGCTAAAGATACCGAACGTGGTTTCACTAGACTTGAGCGCCTCCCCTGCCGCTCTATTCAGAGCCAGGAGTTCGGCCTGGTAGACGGTGCAGTAGGACGGCAAAGCGAACTTGAGGGCTTTCGTTTCGGCAGCGCCTTTCCATAAGGAGAGCGCCGCTCCAACCCTGCCCTCAACCTTGCTGCCGTCGGTGAAGATCCTCGCAGCAAAGTCGCTGTGGTTATTGTATTGTTCCTCGTCTACCAGGCTTCCGAAATCAAGGCTGATCTGCTCCGCGGGGTGCGGAGCCTCCAGCGCCGGGAACATCCTTTCCACTTCCCTGTCCCCCAGAAAAGGCTGAGGCACCCCCCTTTTCGCTTCATAGAGTGTTGCCGCCTCCCGAACGCGGAGGTCAAGCGGGAGCATTCCCGTCAGCACCAGCGCTGAATTTAGGGAAACTGTGCGGTACGCCTTGCACATCTTCTGCAAAACGCCACGCTGGACGGTCCTGAGCTGTTTCATTACGCCCAGCTTCTTGGCTGCCGATGCCCAAACGCTAGCAGCATAGAGAATGATGGGCTCTATGGTTGCCACATACATAACCCGAAAGATTTCTGGGTGGAGCCCCCAACTAACTCTTGCGGCCCTACACAGCCGCTTGTATATTGAGATAGCCCTTTTACAAATGAGAGAGACGTGGGCGTTAAAAGTCAGCTTCTCGTCGAACGTGACGCCCAGAAGCTTTATCTCCTTAGACATGCCAATGGCAACTCCCCCCATGCTCAGGCGAGGTGTGTCGTATTTTAACTTCCTGGTTATCACCATAGCGACCGTCTTATGTGGTGCAAATTTAAGCTTGTTATCGACACCCCACGCCTGAACACGACTGAGAGCGACATTTGCACGCTCCTCAACCTCCAGTGCGGTCTCTCCGTCAAAAACTAAAAGGACATCGTCCGCAAAAGCCTGGATGTAAATACCCTCGCTCTCCAATGCCTTTAGAAGGGGATCCAGGACCAGGTTCCACAAAATAGGCCCTCCAATAGAGCCTTGGACGCAGCCCTTACTTGTGTTCTTGCTGTGTACCTCCCCACAGTACCTTACCGAGACTTTCCGGTTCTCGAGATAGCTGTCCATGACCCGCCTGAGGTTGATCGGGCATTTCTCCTCAGCCAGACGGACTCTTATCATTGGCCACCACGCGCTATCGAAGGCTCCCTCTATGTCTAGCGATACAAGAGTAATCAATCTCTTTTGTGCAAGTTTTAGATTGATGTGCTGCATGAGAGAATAGAGGGAGTCTTCGGTGCTCCTCTGTGGCATGAAACCGTACTGGCGGGTGCTCATCCGAGGCAAAAGATGGAACCTCAGGCGGGCCACCAGCATCCTCTCGAAGATTTTGCCCAGGATTGGCAACAAACCTATCGGCCTGTAAGATTTTGGGTTAGAGTATGTCTCCTTCCCAGGCTTCCTTAATATGATCACTGTCGCCTCCTTCCAGGACGTGGGGAAGTAGCAGTGTTCCAGGCACTTATTTAAGAGCTTCAAAAATGGCTCCGGGTCGTCACTAATGGCGTGGCAACAGATGTCGGATGTAAATCCGTCGGAGCCTGGCGCCTTTTTTGGGTTGAAAGACCTCATTGAGTTTTTTAACTCTGCCATTGTGAACGGTGGGTCGCAAGGTTCATCTTGTTCGTCATCGTTCACGTGTTCGGCTTTGTTTCGCACAGATCGGTGATAGGCATTATCATTTTCAGGGAGGTCTTCAGGATAAAACGTATCCGCTAGCAGTCTAACGGAGCCTCCCGCATCCAACACGTCACCGTTGAACTCCAATGGCAAGTCCTCCTGCCTGCGCTGCGTTCTGCGTATCACCCTATAAATCCCCTCCCAGACCCCCTCCCTATCCTGTTTCCCACAGAACTCCTTCCAACTCTCGGTCTGAGCTTTTGCCACCTCCAACTCATACTCTTCCTTCTGTTTCAGGTACTCTTCCACGACCCTCGGCCTCCGGATTTGGGCGGCACAGCGAATCCTGCGCTTCTTAGTGGCAACTGACTTCTTGAGCTCCGCGAGTCTCTCGGACCACCACGGCAAGGTAAGTTCCTCTCTAGATTTTTTAAGTGGCATTGAATGCTTACATGCTTCGTCTATAGATTTTGTTAAGTTATTTGTAGTTGTTTCAATTTGTTTGGTGTTATTTATTTTGGCTATGTCTTCTATTGTGAATTTATTTTCTATTTTTAATTGGCCAAGCTTCGCATGAAACTTGGACCAATTAGCTTTCCTGGTATTAAATACCCGAGTTGTCCTTTCTATTTTAATACCCTTAGACTTCCGTAAGAGGATACCAAACGCAATGCCGTTGTGGTCCGAGCTCGTGAGTCCCTCGTCAACTCTCCAATCGTCCACCAAGCCCAGCATATCATTGGAACAAGCAGTGACGTCAACATGGCTGCTATACCGCTTACCTCCTCGGATGGTGTCGAAGGTCGGCATTTCACCTCGGTTGAGTATGTTTAGATTTAGCTCGGCGAGAGTTCCCACCATCTCCTCACCTCTGGAGTCGACCTTGGGGCTACCCCACCATAAGCTCTTAGCATTAGCGTCCCCTCCAACGATCAGGTTCTTGGAACCGACGACAAGCCATATTTGCCTTAGATGTTCTAAGTATGGCTCGATAGGCCGGTCTGGCTCAAAGTAAAAAGAGACAAGCGTGACCTCCCAGGCACTGGTCCGGATTCCCACCACTGAGATGTTATTAGTGGTGAGTTTCGGGTACTGTTTGACTACGAGGTCGTTGTTAAAAACGGCTATTGCAGCTTTAACAGTCCCATCTCCTATAGCAGTGTTCTGGAAGATCCGAACGCCCCTGTGACTCTTCATTACTTTGGCCCCGGCTACGTACGGTTCCTGTAAGAGTGCCACCGCTGTTCCGCGCTTCGCGGCCTCTATAAGAAGCTCGTTGGTGGCTAATCTCTTGCGTTGGAGGTTAGCCTGCAATACCCCATAGGGGGCCTTTCCCACTGAGGTGCCCTTAGCAATACGCAACCGTCGAGCGGGCCACGTCATCCCATCTCCTTCGTACTGGGCAGTCCTGGCTAAATGCATTATGTTGCGTGCCTTGTTCTGTTCTGGACTTTACGCAGTTATGGCAAGCGGGTGGTGAGCCTGAGAGCCAATCTGGGCACTCCGGTCTCATATGCGGACCTCCACAGTGGCTGCATAGGTCTGCAGGCTCCTTACAGAACCGCTTACTGTGTCCAAAACCCAGGCAGCGGGTGCACTGGACCAACGGGGTTTGATCCTCTACTCTGATGCGTAGGAATTCTATATGCACGGTCCCTTTTTCCAGTGCCCGTCGCCAGATAGTGGGCGAGACGCTGAGGATGATGTGGGCGGTATGAGGGTTACGCGTCCTCCTCCTGTATTTGACTTCGATCCTGTTGTTCCCACTGTCGAGGCCGTCAAAAACTCCCTTATTCTGGTTTCTCAGAGCCTTCACTATGTTTTCATCAGTAGTAATGGCTAGAACGTTTCTGAGAACCAGAAGAGGATCCCTGTTCTTCACTTCCTCGACGGTGAGGTCAACTCCTTCCTTCTCAAGTTGTGTCTTAGCCTTGGTACGTTCCTCCTCGGTTTCAAACCCCATAATTATTTTCCGGTTCTTGGCTTTCCGAACCCTCTCCACCTTTATCCACCCCTCCTTTGGATCCACCGCTTTTCTTATTTTTCCAAGGACATCATCGCTGGTCTCATTCTCGTCTTTGGAGGCAACCACAACCGAGTGCAAAGTACCGCGCCCTGGCGGTGACTTCACAACCCGAGTTGCGGTCACACTCGCGTAACTGCCCTTCTCCAGTATGTCTGCTTGCTGGTCCATCTTCACCTTGAGCTCCTGAATCTGCTTATTGCTCTCAACAAGGAGCTTCGTGTGCTGCTCTATCGTTTGGAGCAGTATATTGCTCGCGTCTTTTTCCTCAGCAGAAGATGGTCTCGTGGGTGGTGGCGTCGGTTCAGCCATCGTCCACCCCTCTTTGGTCGATTTTAATTTCGCAGCCTTCAAATCCGCTTCAGCCTCCCTAACCAATTGGAACAGCCTTTCTGTAGCTTCGGTGATGGCTGTCTTTATTTCAGTTTTTGTATTCCGAGAGCTACTTAAATTTAATTTGGTCTTGGTTAGGCAGGCTTTAGCCTCCGCAGTCCGGTCTGCGTATTTGACCTTTGGTGGAGAGCGTCTTTCGACAGAATTCCTCACTGAGGTTGCAGTTGTTGCCTTGCACTCCTGGGTCAAAGCAGATTTGGTCTTAGTCGTTGCAGGACCGGCCTGCGATGTCTTGTCCATCGTAAATGTGTCATTGACAGTGGAACCGGTCGTGGTGGCTTCCCAGTCCCCTATGCTACGTCTGACGTTTGGAGGGGCAGCTGCCCCAGGTCTTGATGGTGACTTTCCACCATCGGTCGTTTGGGATGGGGTTCTAAAACCAAACATGTTGGTAGGTATGCGTCAATTTGTTTATTTAAGATAAATGCTTCAATAGGGACGGTAAAAAAATAATATTTATATAAAGTAAAGTTACTAATATAGAATCCGGCGCTCAAAAGAGACAAAACCGAATCAAGTCCTAAAACTATAGTTTTATTTAAAAATAAAATCGTCTCTAAAAAGTCTCACCCCAAGGTTGGGGGATTTGATTCAGTCACTAGGGGCTCTACGTAGGATTTCCAATCAATTACCCGTCGAAAATCCTCTTTTTCCACTTTTCGGTAGACTGGCTCTATATAGAGATGATCTCTACATGCCAGGGGACAGGTCCCCTTGAGCCCTTCCAGACGAACCCAAACTCGGCTGCCCCAGCCCAAAGGGTTCCGGAGATACAGCTGCTCAAAATTCAGGTTGCCAATCCAAGATGGCGTCCGAAATCGGTTACATGCAGTTATCTCCGGGACCGTTCGTCCGAATGCGACCGTGCTTGGGCTCCCCTGACTGGGCCCGACGAAGTCTATCCTCCCGTGCAATTTTTAGGCTGAAAATTTTCAGGTCCTGAAAACACCTGAAAAGGCGCAAGCCGGGTAGGAAAGGGTAAGCAGACGTCCCCAAAGGAAACCCGAGCGATCCACGACCCCCAGTTCAAGAGTTATCCAAGTCCGAAAAATTGTTTGACAGCTCGAGAACTGTCAAAGTCAATCTCAGACCCGGGCTAACTTCTCTTCCAATGGTCGTAGAACGTCCGTGCTTGGACTTTTCCGGCTTGGCTCCGCTCGCGCTGGCGCGCCAGGTGGTTGTCAGGATCCTGAAATCCCCCAATGCCAAAAAGCCTGAAACCAGCTGAAATGAAAGGGTACAGTGCTCAAAAGAATAGCCCCGAAAACGGCAACTTTCTACGACCGCCGAATCCGGAGCTAAGTCCGGTGAAAGTTTTTCAAGATGGCGTCCAAAATGGCGGCCGCTTGCACCAAATTGGTATCTTTTGGCCAAAACCCTCCGAGTTTGGGCTCTCCAGAATGGGCTTCAAGAGCACAATCCAGATTTAATAATTTTACCCCCGTGAAAGCAACCCCCGATTTTTGGAAGCCAAAAAAAACCCCTATATTTATCTTAAATCTACGCTATACAAAAATAATACACGAAAACACTGTTGTGTCTTAAAAATATTGCTAAAACTTACTTATATTATTTTTAGGTAGTGATTCCAGAGACACCAAGTCCCTATATAGCACCCCTCGTGTCAACCCTTAAATTTAAAAAAATTGTAACACCTAAAATATAGGTCACAAAATTATGAAACTTTGCAGAAATGCAGTATATGTCAGGACCCTTCGGAAGCTAAAATAAAATTTGGATGTCGTCACTGAAGATATTTAAATATCGAATTTTGAAAAACTTGAAAATTTTAATATCTTAATATCTATGAAACCACTTCAGCTTTTTCGATGGTTGAAACGCCGTCTCGATGGACTCGACGCCCCGCCTCGAAGCCGCTCACTGGTGTCAGCCGCACCCGACTGGAACTGGTAGCACGTGGCCACGTGGTGACAGGTAGGGTAGGTAGGGTAGGTAGGGTAGGTAGGGTAGGTAGGGTAGGTAGGGTAGGTAGGGTAGGTAGGGTAGGTAGGGTAGGTAGGGTAGGTAGGGTAGGTAGGGTAGGTAGGGTAGGTAGGGTAGGTAGGGTAGGTAGGGTAGGTAGGGTAGGTAGGGTAGGTAGGGTAGGTAGGGTAGGTAGGGTAGGTAGGGTAGGTAGGGTAGGTAGGGTAGGTAGGGTAGGTAGGGTAGGTAGGGTAGGTAGGGTAGGTAGGGTAGGTAGGGTAGGTAGGGTAGGTAGGGTAGGTAGGGTAGGTAGGGTAGGTAGGGTAGGTAGGGTAGGTAGGGTAGGTAGGGTAGGTAGGGTAGGTAGGGTAGGTAGGGTAGGTAGGGTAGGTAGGGTAGGTAGGGTAGGTAGGGTAGGTAGGGTAGGTAGGGTAGGTAGGGTAGGCAGGGTAGGCAGGGTAGGCAGGGTAGGTAGGGTAGGTAGGGTAGGTAGGGTAGGTAGGGTAGGTAGGGTAGGTAGGGTAGGTAGGGTAGGTAGGGTAGGGTAGGGTAGGTAGAGTAGGTAGAGTTGGGTAGATAGTGTTAGGTAGGGTAGATGAATGTTTGGTGTTTTTTTGGCAAAACAAAGTTTGCCGGTCCGGGTTTTTTTTTTTTTTTTTGATCTCGCTTGGAAAAAATGCATTACGCATACCCGCCCATTGGGGGAATGGGCGGGCTATGTGGGACTCCCCGGGCAAGCCCGGTATACCCACTAAAATAACCCAGCGGCACTCCCGCATCGTCTGAATGGGGAGGACTGGGAAACTGGCACAGCCTTTACGTCCAGTCCTCCGCCGACGACCGGCCGCCTTTTAGGGCAGGCCCTTCACGCCCCTCCCTCAGTGGAGGGGCCCGGGAACGACCGCGAGTACTCGGCCGTTCCCGCCCGAGGGTGGTGATTGTGCAATGCAGACGAGAGGCGCCCCCGCACCTGTCGCCCGCTAATCACCACCAGGAGGTGGGAGGAGACGATCGTACAACCGCCTTCTCCCACCCCTTCTCCGCCTGCGGAGCGGCGACGCGAGAGGACCGTCCTCCCGCGCACGCTCCGCCGCCTCCTTTTGCGACATAACTTGCTCGCAAAAGGAGGCAACTGCCGCCCAGGCCTCCTCACTCCCCAGCATGGAGTTGACCACGCCGGGAAGTGAGAGGTCCTGCCCGATTACATTTATTAGGACACGGCGCAGCTCTGCCCAGGCTGGGCACACCTCAAGGGTGTGCTGCGCCGTGTCATCCGCAGCGCCACAATCGTGGCACCCCGGGGTTTCCTCCCTCCGGATCCGGTGCAGGTGCGTTCCGAAACACCCATGTCCGGACAACACCTGCACTAGACGAAACGAGAGGAAACCGTGGGGCCGCTCGAGCCAGCTTTGCAAGACTGGACCGAGCGCGTCCAACGTCCGACGGCCAAAGGCGGCGGAGGCGAGGTCCTCCGTCCAATGGACGACGATAGCGTCCCTCGCCTCCCGCCGCACGGCCTCCCGCTCTTCCTTGGCGGGGCGCTCTCCAAGCGCCTTCCGCCTTGCCACCCACTCGTACACTCTGGAGAGCACCCATGCCTCCAACTCCCAGGGAGGGGTACCTAACCTACCCTACCCTACCCTACCTAACCTACCCTACCCTACCCTACCCTACCGGGTCTAAGGGATATGAAAAATAGATGTTGGCCGATTCTCAGACCTACTCAATATGCTCACAAAATTTCATGAGAATCGGTCGAGCCGTTTCGGAGGAGTACGGGAACGAACATTGTGACACGAGAATTTTATATATAAGATATACATGAATTGCTCGTTTAAAGGTATTAGATGAACGTAATAATGCAAAAACTTTGGTTTCTCTTATTATGATGGGATGACTTTTTACCATCAGATGTCGCTAATACATGGAAATACATTGTTGATAGGTTATTTATTTTGAATAGTTTACGCATCCCACGTTTAGTTTTGTGTGATTCTCGGAAAGTGATAATTACACATATTTGGTGAACATCACAAACCGCCTATGGTACTAGTATAATATATGCATATGCATAAACAATTAATAATAATAATGAAATTATGGTGCGTTTGCTTACACCAAAGAGTAGAGTGGCTCCTATCAAGCCAACTACAATTCCTCGGCTCGAGCTCTGCGCCGCCTTGCTTGAAGTGAGGCTATATAAAAAGGTTGTTGAGTCACTTGGCGCGCCAATTCAAAGTAGTGCATTTTGGAGTGATTCCACAATAGTGCTGGGTTGGTAGAAAATGTTATTGTTACGTACGTTTGGTCCCACAGTACCACCGAACTGTACCACCGGTGGTACTAATGGTAATATAAATGTCTCCAGGTACAAACCTGGAGACATGTTCCCACACATCTTAACCCCGCTAATCTTCTATCTCGAGGAACTGATTAATAATAATATAAATTGATTAATATTGTTAATTTATGGTGGTCCTAATTTTTTAAAACAGTATACGAGCAAATGGCCTGCTTTTCCAACCAATGCAGTGGAATTGCTAGCAGAAACTAAAACTGAGGATTCTTTATTTACTACTTCTAAGGGCCCATTTCACCAATAAAACTAATCGCGATTAGTTCAACTAAACTCAGTTTAAGCAAATACAGCGTTCTGAATGGCAGTTTCTCAGTGGTCTCAACCAATCAGTCATACAGTCCACTCATCGATTTTCTAAACTATAATTTGAATTTAAACATCAGCTAGGCGCAGGTTAGGCTGCTCAGGCCGCTACTGATAGTTAGGTAGTTAGGTATATGATAAGTGAAACAGCTGGACAAGTTAATACATATATTTTGGTAGTTAAGATCCACAGCTAGGTCGCGCGTAAATAAGGTCACTCTCTCATATAGGTAGGAAGGGTACCGTCCACGGTAGCACGTGGCAGACGTGAGGGCCTGTTCAGCACAGGCTAAGCAGTAGGACGGACGGCCCTCGTATCTCCAACAGGTAGTACGTAACAGGCGGTAGGCCGCAGGTAGGCAGGCCAAGACCTGGCCAGCGTGCGTAGGTAGCGTGCAGATAGCTAGCAGCGTGCAGCAGAGGTCAAGGGGTCTTGCCCTCAGCCCGTACGAAGAGCCATGGAAACGCCATAGGGCGCATGTTAGATGCGGTACAATTAGCAGCATTCGATGTACCAGCTTCTTCCCCTTTTTAAGCCAAGCAACAGTGTGGGAAGCATTGTAGGTGAAAGCTCAGCTCATCGCAGCGGTTTACAGGCAAAGAGTTTGCAAACATAGCGTGCACATTGCACGATGCAAAATTAGGTTAAGAGTGAACATGCGAGCATAACACAAAGTAAACGTGAATATAGCAGATGGCTCACTGATCACTTACAATAACACAGTGAGGCACTACACCACCTCGATGCAGTAGAAATACATACATATTACAATCTCCTGTGCACTGGATAACTCCTAGCCGCGCATCTGGTATAATTACCTAACTAATGTGGAACTCACCCTAGGTCGGGGCAGGCTATGTTTACATTCCGACACAATATTTTATAGTAACGGGTCGAATATGAGAAAATGGCGCAGTATCCCATTCCCATTTTCTACATTGCAATAAATAATCACACTATTAGGTCAATTATCAATTCTTATGTAGTGAAACTGTTTCGAAACGTAACAAGACAATTAAGTAATAAAATATCGCCTATTTAGTCATTCTTAATTAATATTCGAAAGAATATTGATATTACCGTTAGAATACGGAATACGTTATTATATATGCGCATTAACTCTGTAATCTGCAAATTACCGGGGTTAAAGTGTTAAATTTGACTGAAAGTAGCAGATATGTCCACTTTACCTAGTTAATCTGCATATTAAAGGATGCTGCATCGTTAAATCGCCGAATACAGTGGGCGAAACACTTTTGTCTCATTAACTCTCCCCCCTCCCCACCGCTTGCGCCTGTATCCACAACAGCCCCTTTGTTCCCGTTGAGTTACATTATTTTGTATTACACTGTTACCCATTGGGATAAAGGATACCGATTAGTAACACTGTAACTCAATGCCACGTTTTTTTTCCATCAATTTACACTGTAACCTAATAGTACGTAATAGAGTTAGGTACATATCAAAGGACAAAGTCAACGGAGCCGAGGGGGCTCCTATTTCTGTCTGCAGGGCTTAAAGTAACCTAACATGAAGGAGATGACGGGAGCTGAGTTATATATTTTTAGCTTTAAGAATCTCGTCGTCTTCGGTAAAATTTAATCCACAAATTTGTAGCAAATTAATTTCATCCATAAGATCAAACTTGCATTGCAAAAAGCATAGAAGCTCGTTGATCACCAAGTTGCTTTGATTCGACATTGATATTGTTGGAGTGATGCGATGCGAGTAGATCTGCACACACAGTACAGCACTACACAGTAGACACTGCAGCGAAGTAGCGGGTAGGAAAGCAAAGCAGCGTAAGGCTTAGCACACACTATGATTTTTATCGCGTGAACTTGTTCCGCCCGTTCTACGACCTATGGAATTTCGCTGTACGCCTTGCGGAAAAAAGAACGTGCGGTAATAATACCGCAAGAAATCCGGCGCGGATTAAATTCGCGCGAATTTTTGAACTCTATGAACAGGTTGAAGGAGGCAAAATTCAGTACGTGTTAGTTAAATAATTATTGTATTCTGTTATTGCTTATTCATTACTTCTTTGTTGTTATTCACTTTAATTTAATTATATATTTTGATTTAATGATTAATGATTATTATTGATTTTGCTTATTTGACACTTTGGCATTTGATTATTATTTTTTTGTATTTGGCGACATTTTTTGTATTCTATGTAATTAAATATATGTAAGTGCTGTGCACACCTTTAAGTGAATAGTTCACTGTAATTAATACAAGGAATGTGATTTATCTGTTATCAATGTTTTTGTGAAACATTCGTTGGTGTGCCGTAATAATAATAAATAAATAATAAATAAATTCAGTGCGTGGTCAAAAATTCGTGCGGATAAAAATCGCAATGTGTGCTAAGCCTAGCACCGGACGCGCTCTCCGCAAGCCGTTGTTATTTGAAAATGCTATTTTGCACTATAGACTTATTTCGCAATTTATTTCCACAAAAAATGCATAGTTTGTTACACAAATAACAGAACAATGTTTGTTACACTATGTACTACTTTTTCTTAATTTATTGACGGAGTGACAACGGACGCCATACCGCCATTAGCGCTGCCATTATGCCGAGGAGCTAGAAAAAATATAAAAAAATGTTAATATGCCTTATACTAAAATATGGCGCTGAAATATCTGCTGTAACTGTAGGGAGTAGTGCACCTAACAGACTGTATTGCCACTGGGATTAACAATGACGAAATATTACATTTCATGGCACGTCAAGGGTATCATTTCCACAGTTTTCAGGGGTGCTGATGCCGAAATTAAAGTCGAGATCAAATTCCAAGATGGCGGCCAATTCACATGTTTCTGTGGCGGGAAA
This sequence comes from Orthosia cruda, assembly GCA_964057195.1. Classification (NCBI taxonomy): domain Eukaryota; kingdom Metazoa; phylum Arthropoda; class Insecta; order Lepidoptera; family Noctuidae; genus Orthosia; species Orthosia cruda. Next base: position 34,783,966 of record OZ059837.1, read on the forward strand.
CATGTCATTGGCAACATTGGTTATATTTTGGTGATAGGTAACTAAAATGCATCCATCCAAACAGTGCTTGCCCAATAACTTTCTTTGGGATCAAATTCCGATAATCATGGAAATTATGCCAGGGTTTCTAGCAATCTAGGACAAAACAACAATCAGTCTGTTGGTATATAAACCTACGGTACCTATAGATTTGCCTATAGTCCAGCCATTTTGAAGATACAATATTTCCTAACAAAGTAAGACAGTATTTTAAGTAGAAAAAACTCCGACTTGCGAATAGAGTGTTATTTTCGCTTTATAGTGTTTTGTTTTGGAAGTCGGTTTATTTTTTTTTGTTAAAAAGTTTTTTGTTGTTGAATGGAGCTCAACAACAAAAAACTTTTGAACAAAAAAAATAACACTCTTTTCGCTAGTCGGAGTTTTTTATTACCATGAAAATTCGCATTATTAAGAATACTTTATTCGCATAATATCAGATTCTCAAACTATTAGATTCGCTAAATATTATATTCCCAAAATAGCCAAAGTAAGAAAATAGAAAGAAAGAAAAATAAAATTTATTTTTGACCCGCACAGGAGACACGAGAAATAAGCATAAAATTAAACAATAATAAAAAATAAAACCCCGTGCGAGACCAAAAAGGCTCCTATCTCAGCATATGCAGCGATATCCAAAAATAAAATAACGCCCCGCTGATATTCTGATTGGGCCCACTGTTAATGCCACGGACACACTTACGGAAACGGATAAAAATTATATCATAAAATAAAAGTACAGGGTGGGCCAGAAAGTTGCGTGGATTTGAAAAATCATTAAAAAAAAAGGACAAATATTATGCAAACAAAAATTTATTGTAATAAAAATAGGTACACGGGAAAATTATTTTTTGAAAATAACATTCTCATGATGTGCACTATCGCGCTGCAAACATCTGGACCTTAGATTATCGAAAACTCGGTGGCACATTGCTCTTGGAATAGCCATCATTTCTTCTTCGATATTCCTCTTCAACTGGGCAGTCGTGGTTGGATTATTGTAGTAAACTGTACTCTTCATGTATCCTTTTTTATGACTTACTGACTATGATTGTTTATTGACGTGGCCATTTAAGTGAAAATGGGCTTTATCGGAAAAAAGAATATTGATGAAACTCCTTAATCGCTCCAAAATTGTTTCTCAAAACCAAACCAAAAAATAGAAAAAGGTGAAGGTCTCAAATTGTTATTAATAATTTTCAAAGACCTTATACGTATTTCTTACTACTAGACTGTGTACCAAAATTTTTTGTTAAGCTAAAATAAAATCTATTATCATACACCTAGGTTAGCTATTTCCTTATAAGCGGTAGCTAACCAAAAGCGGTCCTGGCGAGAGGGTTTCCGCTGGTAGTGTGTCCTTGTCTGACCTCTTGCTAGCACAACTAATCATTGGGTTTGGAAGAAATGGTATGTGTTTCTTTTTATGTTATACCAAAACGAACAATTCATAGACTTTGACACTTATTTAAATATTTCTAGAAAAGTAAATAAATATTTCTACAGTTCCTATATTTAATCAATTCGTTGTATTTTTTAAAAATATCATTAATACTGAGTAAGAGTAGTATTTCTAAATGTAGGATGGTGGTTTGCGGATTTTTTGGCGGACTTTATTCGAGTGAAATTCAACGGCTGTTAATATTATTTGCAAATTAATTCCTAGTGGAATACAATTGGTGTAGTTTTATTTCTCAACTGTCTACGCAACTGGAATATATGTGAAATCATAGAGATCCTTTGAGGTATATTTAGCTGCCGGTATTTCAAAGCACCGTCAGAAGACTGCAGGGTCATCTAACGCCTCTCCTTCATGAGCTTGAGAGTAGGATCAGAGAGCTTTTTGTTCCAATCTATATGATGGTCTTGAAGAATGAAACTTGAAGAGACTTGGGATTTGAGGATTATTGAGTCGGTGAGGACTCTCTTCGAACTTCAGATAACCCTTTAATACTCCATCGTAAACTGCTCAATTCCTCTTCGAGTTCGGTGATATTTTCGTCGGTCCGGAGTGTGCGCGTGTTGTACGTTGCCAGGTCCAGTCGTCGGTATTTGTTGGGGTAGCCGGATCTCGTCCGGGATTCTTAGCACCCCTTGCCATACCGTAACCTCGACCCTACCGTAATCGAAGGTACAGGCTGCCGGGCAATAGGGGCTATGTTTTATTTGTGCTATTCATGGGGAGTGTTTTTTAGGCGGGTTGGCGATCGCAGTATGGTTGTTACAAATGCACAGAGAATGTTGCTGTCCATTCTCTAGTTTTTCCCTTAGTCGCCCCTTACGACACCCACGGGCAAACATGGAATCGTGAAATTCTTTACGCCCGACACCATACGGTTAGTGATGTAGATACCAAAAAATATAAACACTTTTTTTATTAACTATAAATTAGGTAGGTTTAGGTAGTGCTGTTAGGTAGCATCAACATATCGGAATACTTAAAATGTCGTTTTTACAATCAATTTGTCCCGTGTTCTGTTTGGTCATGGTCACCTCATTAGAAAGAGACACACTACCAAAGGGAGCCCTCTCGCTCGGACCGGTTTTTGCGCCATAGTGCACAGTCTAGTAGTAAGAAGTATAAGGTCTTTGATAATTTTAGAACTTGGCTTTTTGACATGTTGAATCATAACCTCTTAATATAAATAAAATGTAGGTCTGCAACGGCAATCGCTCGTAAGGAGTCGCTGTCTACAAAGGCTGTTGAAGACTGACCGACTGACAAAATTTGTGCATAAGTTGAAGTAACTGGGAAATTCTCATGCATGCTATGCTACCACGGGTAGATAGCTCAGTTATGTGGGACTCCAACCCACTAAAACTACACGGTGTCCTCTTGTGCCGCTTATGGCGGGAACACGGGCACGCGTTAGCACTCACCGCGAACCGGCCGCGGCTGTCTGTCACCGGACCCTCCTTTGGGGTGTAGCTCCCATCACCGGCGCAACAGAACACATTACACGCCGTGACCACCCCAGGGACCAAACCAGCACATGGGCGCCAGACGACCCCGTGTATGACACCCTTAGTCCCCCTGTGACGGGACAGGTATATGGCCCCGCCACCTATCACTTTTCGGCCGCAGGCGATAGGGACCTCCCCTGCGGCCCCACCGCATCCGCAATTAGACGGTGGTGACCCCGTCCAGGCCGCGAAAGGTAGGGAGAGCGGCGCACCACAATACTGGCACTCATCTCCCGCCGCGGTTCCCAACCCACAGCTGCGATGTCGTATGGGACGCTCCATATGATATCGAGCGAGACTCAAATGCGATGTCGCCTATTGCCAAGCGGCACCGCAACCTACTTGTTGGCCGCTATGTCGTCGGCTTAATCGGCAATAGCCCTGACGAGCGGCGCCTCCTCAGGTTCCTCTTCGCTTTACCGTGGGTAACCAAGCCACGGCTACTGAGACCCAAAACGAAACTACGGCTTAGCTTGTCTGTCGAGTTTTCTGTTTTGATCGGAGTGCTCGACTGACAAGCTAAGGCGTAGTTTCGTTGTACGTGTAATTGTGCATGTATACGGCAAGGCGTAGTTTTAACCGGCGTCACCTTGTTGTTTGCAACATTCCATCTTGACTTTATTTCATCTGAGGTCTAGGTATACAATGTCTCTGACAAAACAAATATTGCAAAAATCACGCGCTGCGTCTTTCTGGCTGTATGAACGTGATAAAATAGACCAACTTAATTTATTTCTGGACGAAAACCCACAAAACTTGACTTTACTAAAACAAGTCTAAAACTAATTAGGTTTGGTTAAGTTCGGGCGTACAGCCGTATTGACACAGCTATGCCGTAAATTATGAAATCTGCAACGTGTAGATACATAATATAATAAGTAGAAAGGCACATACTAGTTCTTTTAGTTGAAGTTAGTTAAAATATTGAATCCACGCATATGATATCGTCTCTTCGTTGGGAAAAGAAAAACCTTATTACACCGCCTTTTATACTTCTGTTTTTACAGTTTAGTACGGAAAAATTAACAATTTACGGGTTGACCACAAATGTTTGGGAGTCACAGTATTTTGCTCACCGAGCAAAATAACGCTATAGGTGTGAGTGACACGCGACAATAGCGATGAAATGGCGAGTTGTCAGTATGACACTTGTCAATTCGATGTGTTGCCACTGTGTGATTGAATTACCCGAGCAAAATGCATTTATTAAGTTAAGGGGCTGAGGTTGAACAGTTGACAATCGACATCTGAGGTTCTACGCCACGCCCACTGTCATCGATAGTTTAGGGGCAAACTTAAATTGGAGCGAAAAGTATTTGAAAATTAAATACGCAAGGCCGACCACAGAGGCCCACATCATAAACGGACTCTTCCGATGGTTTTTACAAAAATATTACCGCGCAAGTTCTTATTTCAAACTGGCGGCTAGCATCTGATATCAGATCGTTCACTGTTATTTTGCCTGTGAATGCAACCCTATTTGTATGAAAATAAAGATCACTAAAATAGGTAATCTGGCTAGTGTCATACTATGTCTGCTTCTATCCGACTACCACATATAAGAACACAGTAGGTGACATTCTTTTATAATGGTTTTATAGCCAGATAATTTTATTTATATCATTTTAATGAGTTCTACTATACTAAAATGGACTGTCTAATGTTAACTTTGTAATAGACACTTTAAATTTGAATTGAGATTTCGTGTTTTAATTAATCAATTTAATCATTATTTTCTATAGGAAAGTCCCATCAAATTATAAAACACCTTAAATTTACAGATATCCAGAACTTATTTTTAGGAATATTTAAAATATCTAATAGAATTTAGGACACTATTAATATGATTTGTACAATTCATAGGTTCATATTCCTTGTTTAGTATTCTCTTGAAATATTAAGATGTCATTTAGTTACTAGTACCTACAACATAACTTTCCATAGCCTACTTTAAATCATAATATATTTTTGCGCTTTCCTGGAATATAATAATTTCAAAGCACCTACTGGGTTTTGATATACACCAGCCCTCTGGGGTGAGGAGGTCTTGTGGTGCCGTTTTTGAGATTAAATTTTTAAACAGGTTTGTTTTTTTTTTTGAATATTTTTTTTGACAGATTGAATTGACGAGAAATAAATCGAATATGTTTTTGCATTTTGTGAAAAAAAGCGACATACGTCCTCCTAGCAACGCCATAAAGCGATCACTGTCGAATTGCACTGGATGGAAAGAGAAGCACGATGGAATTTGTATGGATTTTATTATAAAATATAATAATATGAATTACTTAAAAATAATGAATGAAACTTCAAAATATACGACAATGAAGTTTTGCGCCCTGTTATGATACGTTATTGTTGTTAATTGTACAAACGTACGCTGGTCAGTATTACCGGTAAAACCTTTTGAAGATCACGGTAAGAGGTTACTTTGCCATTCAATTGTATCGAGGTTTTTGTGCGTAAACGTGTTTCGGCCACAACAAAGTTTTCGGAAATATGATCAAGATTAACATATATTTTTTCTGCTGCCACATCTTCAATAGATTTTGCTAAAAAATGTTTAAAAGAAAGCCTATTTTGAATATTCAGCCCCTTAACAACAGTTCATACTTGATCTATTACATAGAAAGTCTAACTGTAAGAATTGGGGAGCCTGGTGACCCGTAACACAGGTATTTAATACCTTTTTCGGGCACCAGTCTCTCACAAATGTTTTCATATTTTTTTTGTATTAGTTTAAATATTTTCTGTACCTGCAAGATTTGTGATGAGAAAATAAATTTAATATTATTAATATTAATTTATTAAGTTAACAAAGCAATTATGAACTAATAACTCAATATATAAATTAATTAAATAGATGAACCACATGAGTTAAGTTAGTAATTTATTTTATTTTCATTAACTACATGAGAAAGTACCAATTTTTATTGAAAAGGACTGTCAATGGTAACACTTATCGTGACGTAGTCTTAGGCCATCTTGGGAATAGAATACCAGGCGAAGTATACGGAGTATATTGTTATACCATGCATTTCTTTATAATTTTATATTTTGTGTCTGGGCTTCTGTTTTGAATGAATTTAAAAATTGAAGAGTGTTGGTTAAGCCAGATTTTTTTTAATTTAATCTTCGGTGCCAACCTTCGACTGCATTCGTAGTTCGATATTTTTCACCGTGGCAGCTGAATATATCCTTTGTAATTTTTGCAACCATTGGGTGTTAAAATAATCCAATAAAAATTTGGGATAATTCCGTCTCAGGTGCAATTTCATGAATAGTCAGATATGCTTCTGGGATGAAGCTAGAAGGTAGCAAAGCCAAAAGCGTGCAAAGATGCGTAATATTGCGACCGTCCATAGTTTCATTGCAAGCCATTTTTCTGCTCATTCTGATCACCGCATTCAAATAATGGTAATAGCAATCTTTGATGCTAATATTCGGAGACACTTCTTTCATTTGAATTACTGCGATTTCATAGTCACATTTAAACGTGCTGATAATCATATTAAATTGATCTTTCAGTATACGAAATAATCACCTGTATGTATTTGTGTTCTTATTAGGCGATAAAGCGTAGATAATAGGCAAAATCAATCGTATCATCATCTTGAGCAATATCAATATGCAAGGTATATAATTGATAAAAAGGAGTAGGTGTAACTTTAAAAGTGCCATCACCGTAAATAGTTGTGACAAACTGAAAATACTCGCGGAGCTTAGGACCTGGTAATGTTGAAAATATTATAATTCTGTCATATGATTCGATGTCGTAGTCTTCAAACAAAAATAAATCTTTAACGAGTTGATACGGCAATCTTACATTTTTTGACTTTGGCCACTTTGAATTGCCAACGATTATAATTTTGTTTCGGGTTCTATATAGTGCATCTTTTAAAATGGCGGAATGGCGTGTTCTCTACCCCGGAAAGCAACATTTCTAAAAACAAAACATTTTTTTTGGTATGGATTCATAGTTTTCACATACCTCACGTTTGCATTGATCCATTATTACTCGCTAACGAATTGCGTTCATCATCAGGAGTACAGATATGTTTTCCTACGCGTATTATCTCATTTTTAGTGTTGCGTGTTATTGATGTACGGAAATCTTGTTGGTTGCAATAACGCCAGTTTGTGGTTTGAGACTTATTTTTCCATTGAGGTAATAATGTACTAGAAAAATATACTTGAAGCCGGAATGTAGAAGGGCAGGTTGTTTTTTTGATTTTTAGTGAATCTGATAGTAGAGCTAGGCTCCTCAGAGGAACATGAATGTATATCATACACTAATTTATTAAAAATATGTTGAACTTGAAATCAATGATTTTAAGTACATTATTACCTCAATGTGATTTTAAGAAATTACAGTGACAGTGACAGACAATCTCAAACAAATAAAAACTTACACCTTGCCAGAATTAGGTACTCATAGCAAAGAGATTTTATGTGATTACTAATAGCCGAGTCATGATAGGTTGACCGGATATTTTTATCGAACGAATCACATAAAGTTCATTAAGTATAAATATAAAATACACTTCTCGAGTCAAATGTACAAATTCAGCCATTTAGAGAATCTGATATTATGCGAATAAAGGTCATCAAAATCGGTTCACCTAGTAGAAAGTTTGAGAAAACACACTTAATAAAAATACAGTCGAATTGATTTTCACCCCTGCTATCGACTGATTGAGGTGTCAGTGCATTGTTAGTAAATATTGTACCTTCATCTTGGCTGGAGTGTAAATATATACCTACCTATAGACACAGATACAATTAAGTATTAGACCCACTTGCGCCACCCGAGATCATCTTACTAACTGCGAGTTAATAGTTACCACGGGACCATTATGTACGTATGTTATATTGTAATTTAACCTCGTGTTAGCAAGTAACCCTGAGTTAAGGTTTTGACGCAAGCGGGCCTTATAAGACTAGCTACAGGTAAGATTTATACATATTGTCTTGTGCTGGCACCTAGTTTTGACGCAAGCGGGCCTTACAAGAATAGCTACAGTTAAGCTTTATCCATTTAGTCTTGTGCTGGCACCTACAAATAACTTATTTTTCCTTTTACCCGATATTTCGAAGGCCTAAAGGGAAATAGCGTTTTCAGAAACGTCAATCTTATGTCGACATATTACCAGAGGAGTACCTTAGTACCTAGTTAATGACCAGTACCTGGGTGACCGATTTATCGCCCCCGAAACCCGCGAAAAATTTCATGAAAATCGTTAGAGCCGTTTCCGATATTCAGATTATATATATATATATATCTCGGGTTTAGTCAATAGTACGGACGTCAAAACAAATCGCAAGCATGCCATCTGGCGGCAAAGCAAGAACAACTACGCATTGGTGCGCTTTTTCTAACCGCTTGCGTGGCGGGGACAGCGGAATATGGCAGTTGAGTACTGACAGCCTTAGAGCTAACACGTCGTAGAATCAGTGTCGATCCGTAATATTATTAGTACTAAGCAAGATTGTAACTGTGAGTTGTGACTACTTGAATAAACCCGGTGTATTGAATAACTTGTGTGATCCTGACTTCCCGATGGATTGCATCTATCGGCCAGCCTTGATGCGACATCAGAATTGGGATTCAGTCGTTCTAATGAGATCACACGTAAAAACAATGCTAGTGAAAATGGCGGTTACTTTCTTGCAAAAAAAATTGTGGTGTCAGATAGAAACAGTTGTGGTTCGTTTCTGCGACTACCCTCAGTCTTGAATAATGAAAAACCAGTCCAGAGCGGAGCAGCAAGGAAGCTAGCAACAACCAAGGAGCTGGACAGAACAAGGAGGAGCATGTGGACGTGTGGAAAGATCCATACACACCTTTATGCCAAGCTGATACCATATTGCGTCGCAGTGGAGCTTCTGCTGCAGGCTAGCGATTCAAATGCTGAATAGGAAGGCTGACGTGTCAACACCTGAGAGGTTAAGAGGAACGGCAGGCTAGCAAACAGCTGTGAGATCAAGAGTGCGCAAGGTTGGAATAGAATACTCGGTGAATCGCTTCCATGTTATTTCGATAGTGAGGTCGAACGTTCTCTAGTGAAGAGATGCTATTTCAAGTTTTAAGTGTGTTCATGGTTGATCACTGAATTGCTAGTGGTTATATCTAGCACTATCACTAGGTAATTAAGACTCACTATGTATGTAAAAATCAAGTAGTTAATGAGTTTCGTATTGGCGGTAATAGTTTCAACATTAGGTTTAGTACGAACTTTAGGATGAGATATCCCAAAAGAAGGAGATGAGATATCCAAAATGACTGCACAACTATTGATTTTCAGTGGCAAAGCGAGTTAGTAATGTCGTTGGGCCAACGAAATTGTATCGAGTTAGTAATGGTACTGGTCATTTACGTGTATTCAGAACAGATCTTGTTGCGTAATGAGTTGATGACTTACACCACCGTCTTCAGATTTGAATTCACTTGCTTACTTTCAAAGTAATATTATGATAGCAGTAGATCTCGCAATCGTTTTCCTTACATAAAAACTGAGTTAGTGAGCGATAGTAAAAGTAGGGTTACTGTTGATAACCTAATTTTAACAATATTGATCCGAGTTAATTCATGAAGCTCCTTCACACGCGCTATTAAGACAAATATTATCAGGCTTAATTGTTCCTCTCAATTAGCAGTCGGTATGTTCCAAAATCTTTGAGGGAAAAGCGCGAATCTTGTGAGAAGGATCCCCGATCACAAAGTTCCTCGAGAATTGGACGTCATAGCTGATGACAGTGGTAGTTAGACCAAATCTAATTAATAATGGCTTGTATACTTATACCCAATGTATTATTTCCCTTTAACAATACATTGTCAAATTTCGTTTTCTACTTTTATTAACAAAGTAAAACCAAAACATTTAAATACTTAAGTTATGGCTTCTTATTTCGCCATAACTTAGAATGTGTGTTTTACAACCTCCATTGTGTTTTGCAACCTCAGTAGGTACTCCCCAGAATAATTTCATCCCTGAATGATTTGAAACATTTAGACCTTAATAGATAGTACAATTTATGAAATGCCGATGATGTTAAGCCGTTGGTCCCGGCTGTCATTTGAAGATCTTTGACAGTCGTTACTGGTAGTCAGAAGCCTGAGATCTTATTTAATCTGAAGCTTGAGATCTGACACCAGGCTACACAAGAAGTATTGTGTTATCCATTATTGGGTTGTGGAGGTCAGTTAGGCAGTCGCTCCATGTAAAACACTTGTGGTACTCAGCTAAATCCGGTCAGACTGGAAGCCGACCCCAATATAGTTGGAAATGACTAGGCAGATGATGATAATGAATTTAATACATGTACTACTCCGTTCTATAATTCATTGTTCTTATTGATCCGTTCGGCAATATCATTACAAATACAAATTAGCTTCACAAAACACAATTCGGTTTTTGTTTTCAATACACGAAGAAGTGTTTCGACCGTATACATCTGTGTGCAATATTCACATATTATCTACCTTTTTGTTTTACTAAACTTTTGTTTTGAAATGCCAAACAAAATTATTTTCCATAAATACGAGCTTTACACATTTTTTTGTAAATTAATGTTAATTGAAAATAGTTTTATTTATAATATTCCAAAAAAAAAAAGATTTGCCATTATGGCCTCACATTTCGTTTCACAATAAATCATAATTATTATTTACGAATGTACCTATTTTCAAACATTTGCTAATTAAAGTACATTCTAGATTATCATCAAAGACTTACCCATTATCGGCTTACCAACTATCTTTGAACACAATTACACCGCCATCTTTATTAAAAACGACAGCCATTCACGCTTTGCATTTTCTGGAAAAGAGCACGCCTGGAACGCCCATCTTACAGTTGACCGGGAGATCCTCTTCCTTCGTCGCTTGTCCACCAAGCGGCATTATTCCTGTCCGTTGTAGCACTGCCCGTCACGAAGGTAAAACCAGAAGTCTATTATGGTTTTGAATTAACCATATGCACCGTTGTATTGTTTTATTGTTCCTACTTGTTTCACTTAGATGCACAACACGTTTTTATTATTTAGTGTCCAAATATTATTATTTTCACTTTTGGCTTAGCGCTCTGGGCCCATAACCTATTGGGGTTTATGAGTAGAGGTGGACACCTATAAAGGACCGTTTTATAAGGGTTTTAATAATATAGTTTAATTACCCTTTAAGTGTTAAATTGGAAGGAGTGTTTCAGTAATACTTTGAGATACATGTGTTCCCTAGCGAGGCTGATGCTATAGTGCGTTGTGACCAGATCACCAGATGGGATTTCGGTCTTAACTAGGTGCCTGAGAAGGGTTCGGAGACAAACCGTATAATATAAGGTTAGACAGAGACAGACATAGATTTGTTTTTGTTAAACTCCAAGATGCAGATTGTACATATTCGCAGTCACTGACATAAAGGCGAGGCAACGGAAAATAATTGAGCTTAAAGGAAAATAATTTACTTTTTAAGATAACATGCCCTGTGAGAAATTGGGCAACACAGTGATCCACTTCCAGCCGTCCTGGCCAGCCGCACGCGAACGGATGGAAAGAATTGGTGGAGGTGTCGGCCTTTGATGGAATTATCCCATCTGCATTGCCATTCGGATAAAAGTTCCTCCCAGATGTCAATAAGTGGTTTTAACAATCTAGAGATTTTCTCACGGACACACCGCGTTAAAAAGTCCGCGTCCATGGTCTCTCGTGCGAAATAGTTCATTGCAGCACGTCGTTGCACTTCAAGGTCGACCGGAAGTACACCAGCAAGTACCGGTAAGGCCTCAGTACTAACCGGACGGTTAGTACTGAGGCCTTACCGGTACTGTATGCTTTGCATAATTATGAATTAAACGCTGACTCTGAAGTAATTTACGTCGTACCGCCCCTATGGTGGCCCTATCAGCCCAAACAGGCGCCCCATAGCACATACAACCCAAGTAAGTAGCCCCATAAATAATCTATAAATTTTAAAAAGACAGACCCCACGTAGATTAAGATATTCTCGTTAAGGCATTGAAGTTTTTTTGCTTTTTCGCTGACTACTATGATCTGATCTATGATGATATGATGATGATATTAATATGATCTACAAATGCAAAATTCCTCTCTAACACAGATTAAATCTGCAGTGGGTGGCCCATTGCATGAGTGCACACGAATAACAGCCGATAGAGAGGGATGGCGTTGCATCGTTAAGCAAATTATGGCAAACCGAAGTCTCACTGCAACATGATGACCACGACCGCTCTGCCAAGACTGTACCGACGAAGAATCAGAAGAACAAAATAAAACACACTCACGTTGATAAACATCCCAGAAACGCAGAGGACTCCGATGACAGTGGAGTTCTGCACCAGCCCGTTAACCAAACCTGCTTTGCAACCAATGCCAGCCATTACGTAGCAATCACCACCACTGTATGAGAAGCAGCAGGATTTGGGCACCATCAGGGAAACGATGTCGCCGTCGTTTATCACGTTGGCTTGGACTACTGCTTGATTGTTTGTGAAGTTGAAGTCCAGGTAGTCCAGGAGATTGTTGCTGCCGCAGCAACCGAACTGGAAAATATAATGAAATTAAATGCATTTTTCCTAGGATCTCAAAACGCTGAGGGAAAAAGGTAAAGCAGCATGTCCGAGAACCAAGACATGTGCGCGGTGGATTACAGGCCATTCCCCCATATAGAGGAGGGCTGTGTCCGACATTACAAGCTGATTATGCTTATGATTCCATCAACCATTAATTCTGTTTTGATTGTATCTTTTTGTTCCTAATTATTATTTTTCTTAGAAAATTATTAGTTATTATTATCATTTTTGTATATTATTAGTAATTATTTGTAATTTATCTTTTTATTATGCTCAATTATCTTATTAATATCAAATTAAAATTCTTATTTTGAAATTTATCTAAAGTAAAACTAAACTGCTAGTGGTATGCACCCCTGTAAGTGAAAAGTTCGCTATAGTTTGTAGGTAGTCATGATTCATTTCTGTGCTTCGCCTGAAACACAGGATTACCTAGTTCAGGCACATAACACGTGTGAACTTGACATAGATTTAAGCAAAAAAAATGTAATTATTGTTTTACCTAAAGATTTTAAATAAACTTTATTATAATATTATTATTATTTATTGTCAATGTTATTGTAAACAATTCGTTGGAAGGCCATAAATGCATCAGATATTTCACTAGTTTGCTTGAGGCTCCGCAGCTAAGCGATAGGTCAACATTAACGCCATTTAATAGTGATGGTAAAGGCTCTTTAGCAGTTATCTCATATTTTGTTAATTTTAAAGAAGTTTATTGCACTCTTCAAAGCAAAACCAGGAAGATTAATCTGATACAAATATCTTAGTCTAACGCGTGTAATGAACGTCTACGTTTATTGAAAGTAATCAACATATATGTAGATAAGACGAACTAATGCGGAACGAGTATGAGATGGTGCGATGCAATTGGTTAACGAAGTGCTGCAAACTGCATTAGAGGCATCCAAACCCCTTTTTTCGCCTTGCACTCACTTATCTGATTTAACTCTTTTATCAGTCTCTTGAATAGTAAATTAAAACCCTTTTCAACGTCATCAGATGTGAATGAAGAATGTTATTTTGGATTTCTCTCATAACTTCTTTAGGAGTCACAAGCTTAATTCTTTGGTTTTGTGGCAATCTTTCACTCTCAAGTATTTCTATCGAGCTTTCATTGGGTTGAAAAGTCTCTTCTAAGTGTTGAGCAAACCTTAACGCTTTTTGGTCATTGCTAATGGCTCATTTTCCGTCGCTATCTCTGATAGGCGGTACTTGTTTAATTGGCCTTTTGAGATTTCTTGTTGCTTTCCAAAGGGAGTAATCAGTTGATTTGTCATTGGTTAGCTGCAGAAGGTTGGTATTCAGAGATTCATCCTCAAACTGTAGAATTTTCCTCTTTAACCGTTTAGTAATGTAGTGGAGTATAATTTTTATCATTTAGATTAATCCCCAGTTCCCTCTTGACAAGATCTTTGATGTATTTCTTGTTCTGGTGGCTCGATGTGTTAACAGCATTAACCTCTACAGGTTTGTTTGGCAGAACTGTCTTCATTTTTAACTTATACAGTCCTCCACTCTGGTTCCTGTTTCCACCTACTAAAATCTGCCCGTTTAATTCCAGCCTGCATTCTTTCATGGTGGAAATAAATGTACTATTTTGCAGTTTATCTCGTGCAGCCAATATAGAAATCAAATTATTGGTAAGCTTCGGTGCATACCAGACATCACTCAGAGTTAAATTCATAGTTTTGCCGCTAACTTTGGTTTGAAATACCACAGACCCTTTCCCTATTGCATGAACTACAGTCCCATCTGCCGTTGTAACGGTGTGGTTCGATCTAAAGTCTTCAAAATATGTGAATATGTCTCCACTATTGGTGTCGTGAGTCGTAGCACCATTATCTACGTACAGATTTTGGGATACCTTTTTCAGCATAATGTTCTTTTTCCTAATATACTTTGGCATAACTGTTTTGGCATAATTTGTTTTGCCATAATAATTCTTTGCCATAGCTTTTTTTTGGCCTACAGTTTATGTTGGCATAATTATCTTGAAGTCTAATTTGTTTTGGCATAATTTTGATTCGCATAATGTTACTAGCCCTAATGACTATTAGAATAATAGTATTAAGGCATAAAAAATAATAGGAATAACGGAAAGAAATTTGAGTTATTTTTACGTATTTTATTTTGAATTTTTATGCAAATGATTTATTATATATAATATCATGTAGGTTTCATGCATAACAACTTATTAATTAATTAATAGACATGCATCTGACAAAAATCACTTTTTGACAAGGTAGGCGTGTTTATTAATTATTTTATTTTAGGTGTATATTTTTAGAAATTGCTTATAAATATGCAAGTTTCGAAGTATATTTTTTTTTTACCTGGTAAAAAAAACCTGGCTCCCAGGGTACCAAGAACCTAGCTGGCAGAAAGGAGCGAGCGCAGTATAGCGCGAACGACGACATTTTTGACAGAAAACAAGAGACAAATATAAATGCGAGCGAAGCGAGCGCGAGCGCGACGAGCGCAGCGACGCGCGAGAAAATAAAACCTACAATATAAATAAATAAAAATTATTTATTTATATTGTATAAAAAATGTGTATTAGTGTCTAACATTTTAGGAGATAATTATTATGCGTATTTATTATGGCTTAAAAATATGTTTTAATATCATTATGATTAAACAAATTTATGCTTTAGAATGTTATGCTTAAACATTATTATGATTAGAGTAATTATGCTAAAAGAAATTATGCGTAAGCTGTTATGCGAAAATAATGTTATGCCTAAATATAATTAGGATAAACAAAAGTATGCCATGTTATATTATGTCTAAAGTGTTTATGCAAATGGATAGGGAACCACCGATTTTCTGTCTCGCTTTCTTCAGAGCAAGTGTAAATCATCAGCGTTATATTCTGCACTTGCTGCTGCTTGGACGAGACCTGTGTAGGTTTCTTCGGTCTGCCATCATTAATCCACCGCTTGCAATTTTTAATGCGGTGGCCTATTTTTGAGCAGTACCTGCATCTTATGTTCTCGTCTCTTGACTACGATTTATGCTGCACCTTTGAGGTAGAGACGAGCACTTCCTGAGTCTCTTCAATATGACCACCTAGCGCCCTCTCATACCCGCACAGTTGTGCTGTCAGTGATTCAATTGTCCTATCTTGTTTGTTTAGCAACAACCAACTTGATTTGAAACTGAAAAATTTTTCATTGGGGTATCTAAAATTTTACAGATCAAGAACATTTCCGGCAACTTCATGTTAGGATCGGTCTTCAAAATTTCAGCATTCAAATTGTTCCAAATGTTTTTAAGTTTCGACATCATAGTTGATGCGTCATCCGCAGAATTGTTTTTGAAGCTTGAATAATGTGTATGCTCTGCCTTCTGATTGACCGTCAAACAAGCGGTGAAGTTCCTGCCATATTTCTTTTGTTGTTTCAAATCGCATGACTTTCATTAGATTATTTTCGGTCATGTTGCTTGTGTTAATAAGTAGAGCGTTGCTGTCTGCCTTCCTATATTTTAATAATTCTGCATTATAGGCCATCAGTGCACCATCGCCGGTTCCTAAAATTGGCTTTCTAAGTTTTCCTTCTGCCGCCTCCATGGCACCTTCTGTGCCCCGCAGCATGATGGAGACCTTGTACTTCCATGTAGCAATTCTGGCCACCTATGAGCTGACCGATCTGAATCTTGGTGGTGGTAAAATTTTCCATTTTGACAGCACCGAAAAAACTTTTGTTATGTTAGGTCCATAACCTAATGCAGGTACCTTTTTTAGTGAAAGACTTATCAGGAAAATATATAAGATGTATTAAACTCGTAAAGAGTGTTATTTTTAATTAGATACCACTAGGTACTTGACAAAACACCACAATGACACACAACTCTTCTTAAATCATGTCACTGCAGTTGACACTGATAGACAGCTATCAGTATTACTATAGTGCTCTGCCCAAACAGTCTTTAACAATTTCACATGACGTGTCTCAGTCTGACTTGCTAAACCCCAGAACGAGACCTCTTGCTGCGCAGCCGCCACAGATTGACGGAGTTTTGCAAGCTGATTTCCAGGTTTCATTCCTGGATTTGCCGAGGTAACTCGCACAAGGATTCTTTGTTCTTTGTCCTCTCGAGATTTGTTGAGTTCGTTTTTCCTTATGAGAGGGGGACATTGTTACAGATCTGGCACCTTTAGGCTAGCCTGAAGAAGGACTGGTGGACGACCGTTTGGTGCGTGCTGTCGGACCCGATGAGTGTGCGGACAGCGTGGCCGACCCATTGCAGAGGTGGCATACCCCTATTTCGTCCTCATTCGAGGAAGCCCACCAAGGTACAAACGTCCTTCGCTATTGTCTGTTCCTGACCAGAGATTCTGTTCCGAAATCGTCCCCGTAGGACGCGCATCGCCGTGTGGTTCTCGTGCTGGCCACGTTGAACCGATTCCAAGGGGCTCGTGTTCCACTAACCAGCTAACCAAGTACCAGAAACCAATAACCAGTAAGGCTGTAATGTTTAATTTACATTGCGTTATATTTTGAGAGAGTTAGTGACCCTCATACGTTAATTTATAGATAGGAAGATCTATTGAGTGGTTGTTATAATTTCGAAGTATAGGATGTGTTTTTAAGTATAACCCTATATGCTGCACTGAGCACGACTAGATCTATCCGTAATTAATCTACTTTTACGATTGAGCTACGAAGAGAGTTTCTAATTGGTCATCTCACGATACAGATATATATTAAGGGGCTGAGGACGAACAGTTGACAATCGACATCTGAGGTTCTAAGCCACGCCCACTGTCATCGATAGTTTAGGGGCAAACTTAAATTGGAGCGAAAAGTATTAGTAAATTAAATACACAAGGCCGACCACAGAGGTCCGTATCATAAACAGACTCTTCCAATGGTTTTTACAAAAATAAAACCGCGCAAGTTCTTATCTCAAACTGGCGGCTAGCATCTGTCATCAGATCGTTCACTGTTATTATGCCTATGAATGCAACCTTATAGCTACGAAAATAAAGATCACTAAAATAGATAATCTGGCTAGTGTCATACGAGTCTTTGCCGTGCAAATTGAATAAATATTATAATTATGTCTGCTTCTATGCGGCTGCCACATAAAAGAACACATTACGTGACATTTTTTTTATAATGGTTTTATAGCCAGATAATTTCATTAATATTATTTTAATGAGTTCTACTATACTGAAATGGACTGTGTAATGTTGACTGTGTAATGGAAACTTTAAATTTGAATTGAGATTTCGTGCTTTCATTAATCAATATACATACACACCAGATATACACGATATACACCAGCCCTCTGGGGTGAGGAGGTCACGTGGTGCCGTTTTTGAGATCACATTAATTCTATTTTTAAAGAGGTTTAATTACTTTTTAGTTATGGACTTGGTAAGTAGACTAAACGACATGAGTCGTTTATAATACAACAAAAATGTAAATGCTGGTGACAGCGTTAGTGCCAGAGAATAAAAATAATACAGAGTTTGACAATATTCCTTGTAATTTCGTTAGTTCCAATTAAAGCCACCAGGCTACAAGATCTGGCTGCATTATACCTGTATTTTTTTTTTGACAGATTGAATTGACGAAAAATTTATAAAATATGTTTTTGCATTTTGCGAAAAAAAGCGACATACGTCCTCCTAGCAGCGCCATAAAGCGATCACTGTCGAATTGCACTGGATGGAAAGAGAAGCACTATTGCATTTGTATGTTTTTTTTTATAAAATATAATAATGTGAATTACTTAAAAATAATTAATGAAACTTCAAAATATACGACAATGAAGTTTTGTGTCCTGTTAAGATACGTTATTGTTGTTAATTGTACATACGTACGCTGGTCAGTATTACCGGAAAAATCTTTTGAAGATCACGGTTAGAGGTTACTTTGCCATTCAATTGTATCGAGATTTTTGTGCGTAAACGTGTTTCGGCCACAACAAAGTTTTCGGAAATATAATCAAGATTAACATATCTTTTTTCCGCTGCCACATCTTCAATAGATTTGGCAAAAAAATGTTTAAAAGAATGCCCATTTTGGTAATTCAGCCCCTTAAAACGACCCTGAGTTTGTGTAAATGTATACATGCAACATTTTTCTCATGTTACCTGTTCAGCTTAGAACGGAGACAAGTTCTGAACAGGAACTTTTGGCTTCATGTAAGTTTTTATAGGGCTAGGAAATATTGAACCACCTATTGGATGGGTGTATCCGTCTAATGGATTTAATAAATATTATATTTGTATAGCATGGTATTTGTTTTAATTTGAATATTTCCCTATATTCCATACCTACTAAATTTACTATAGCACGGGAGGAGATCTACCACCTGCCGGGTTACACTATGTCCAGCAGTGGACGTCTTTCGGCTGAAATGATAATGATGGTCATCTGTTTACATCTATTTCTTGCAGCTTTGAAATGGTTTCTATTTTCCTCACTGCGCTCTGCGATAATTATGTTATTATTTCCATATTTTAGGTTGTTTTTATTATTTGTGTCATACTTGATGCAAATGGACTCTTTTTCGTTTCTTGCTATCTTTTTGTTACTCACAGTAGCTTGTAGAGCGTCAACCTCCGCCTGAACCTCGGCATCGTTGTAGCCCCACACGGGTATGTTGATGTAATGCAAGATCTTGTTGCTATTAATTCTGAAGGCGAGGATAACGGCCACCAGTTTAATGATGAACACTGCCATCAAGAGACAAGCGTACTGAAAAAAAAGGCTTGATTAGATCTTCGTATGATGATTATTAAGGTGTCAATACAAACTAAAATGAGAGATGGAAAAGTTACAGCTCTATAAGTATAGCTCTCATCTGCACCCGTGTAATGGGTTGCGGTGAATCGGTGAAGAAACGGTAAGTTGAACGTTATTGAATTAGAAAAGGACTATCCTGACTCTGAGATGCAAGAAGAAAGATCTGGGGCTATAATACGAAATTCCAATGCCATCATGAAAAAGTAATAGTGCTATTGGTCCTGTCCGTCACCGTCTCTCTTTCACATCAGAATCATAATGATTTTAAGTTGTCATACATATGACAAACTTTTAGTTGAAATAATAGGGAAGTTTACTTTCTCAATCCCTTAAAAGTACAAAACTTTAAGGAAGTGATTTTTAAACAAAGAATAGTTTTTTCCAATGACCTGCTAAAACCAAATCCCAAGACCCAGTCAATCCAATAAACCCAGACGACAGCACTGTTGCTGCGAGATACGTGTCCGGCGCACGGGTTACTGGGCCTCAGATTCGGTCACTCCGGCAGGCCATGGTTGAACGCTTGAACCTGTCCTTGAAGGCGGTCTCCGAATGGGGTGATGCCAATCTGGTCAGTTTCAATGCTGCTAAGATCCAGGCGTGTCTTTTTTCCGCTAAAAAGAGCCAATTCCATACCCGGCTTCATCTTTCCGTGGTTTAACCGTGCCGGTAACGGACCATCTCGAACTTCTTGGTGTTTCGTTGACATTGACCCTCAACTTCAGTCCATTCATTGAGGCGAAGGTTCAGTTGGCTGAAAAAAGTTGGGGATTCTTGCAAAGGTCAGACGGTACTTCACGCCTGAACAGCTGCTCAACTTGTATAAAGTGCATGTTCGCTCATGCATGGAGTACTGCTCTCACCTCTGGGATGGATCTGCCAAATATCAGCTTGATGCACTTGAGTCGATTGACGGACGGGCCAAGAGGCTTATTGGCAACGATGCACTGGTCGCGTCAAAGCTCCAGAGCCTCGAACATCGACGCCTAGTTGCCAGCCTGTCGGTTTTAATCGGTTACTTTTCGGAAAGTTTGCAACGAAACTGCACAATTTGATTCCGCCTAGCCCTTTCCATCATTGGACTACAAGACTTACGGCCATGCGCCATCGGTCCATCGTGGACATCCCTCCCATAAGCACAAAGCGTTTTGCAAATACCTTCATTGTGCGTACAGCTAAGGAGTGGAACTCCTTTCAGGAGTCTTTGTTCCCTGTCTTTTTCCTTGGGGTCTTTAAGTCAAAAGTGAATAAGTTTCTTCTTGGCAAGCGTGGTTCACCGTAGACCACATCATTGCTTACAATCAGGCGAGGTAGTGGTCAAACGCGAGCCTACAGATTATAAAAAATTACAATCAAAGTAAATAATACCACAAAGTACGTAAGCGGCGGCGGGCCGATAATACCTTAAACTTATTTATCTACTCTCATAGCGTAATATTCAAATTATAAAATTCAAAACGAGTTTATATTGACATACTTTATAAAAACCATACCGAAAGGAGACATCCCAAGGGTATATTATATTATAGCCATACATTTAGCGATTTTGGTATTATCATCAACAATGCAATCATATGCACTCACAAAGTATCATTTGGTGAAGTGAAACTGATGAAGAAGACCACAATAGCCACTGGAACTCCGACATAAAACAATGTATCCTAGTCGTGTTTGGGCTTATTGGAATCGTCATGAGATGTTCTTTGGCTATAAATGATTTACATGTTAATTAGAGGTACCTACCAAAACTAAAAAGAGCAAAACCACTTGCTAATACAGACTGAGTAGGTAACTATTAAAAAACTCTTTTTTGCCCATTGTTTTCCGTTATTCGACACCGACTTCGGAAAATAAAGTTATTTTTCGCTTTGTAGTGTTTTATTTTGGAAGTCGGTTTGATTTTTGTAATAAACATTTCCTCGTGTACATAAGCGCTGACATCTCCGTCTTGGCCGCCAATCATAAGGCTCCGCGCAAACGGGCCACCACCACAGCCACCAGTGGCTGTCACGCGCCACGTCATTTGTTACCGCGCAAACGAAGGTTATCGGTGGCCGCCACTAGTGGTCGGTGGCCGCTACAATTTGTTACTCTCCTGCTTTGAGTACGAGTGTGAGCTGCGAGTGGTTGCCACGGCCACTCAGTCGCGTGTGGTTGACACTAACTAAGTCGCGAGTGGCCGCCACTCGCTACGCATGTGCGGCGCGTCTATACAAAATATATTAAAAAGTGTGTTAAGTCGCCGTCGCTGGCCACCGGTGGCTGTGGTCGGTGGCCCATTTGCGCCAAGCCTTAGGGTCCCCGCACACGGGCCACTGGCCACAGCCACAAATGCCGCCACGAGAAGCTAGAAGCGGCTACAAAAGTAGCTGAAACGCGCGACAGCCACTTGTGGCCGGTGGTCGACACTTGCCGTCGGTGGCTGCTACTTTTTTTAACTCATGCATGCAGTATCATAATGGACTCGGGCGAAGAAGGTTTAATTGCGCTGCTTCTAATAAAAAAACGTCGTCGTAGAAGACAAAACTGTAGTTATTGTATACATCCAATTTAAACAAAAGTCGGGGAATGGCGCGAGTGGCGTGTGGCGGCGTTTTGTGTCGGCGTTTAGTGGCCGGTGCGGGCCAGAAGAAGCGAGCAGCGACGATTTGTAGCGTGTGGCGGCCACCGGCGTCAACCGTGTGCGGCGAGTCCATATAAAATGTATGAAAACTACAGGAATATGCCGGTGGCGTCGTTTTGTGGTTGTGGCCGGTGGCCCGTGTGCGGGGACCCTTAAAGAAACAACACTGCAAACGCCTACAACTTATACGCGGCAAACAATACACCAATAAAGACCTACGGACAGAAAACTATCGTTTTGGTCATTATCTTTGTTTGGTCATTCGTAGTTGCAGACGTCAAAACCTCAATACTGGGCGCTGATTTTCGCCTTCATTTTAAACTGCTGGTAGATCTGGAAAAGAAAAAGTTATTTCACAAGACTACCGATTTATCGACAATCGAAAAGACAGTCGACGCATTAGAAGTTTCTACAAACACTGAATCAGTTCACATCATAAGTTACAATCAAGTATACCACGATATTTTGAAACAGTATACTGATGTCATACGCCACATGTCACTGAAACAACCACCGAAACATGGCGTTGTCCACTACCAGCCCCCCACTCTACGCTCGCCCCTGCCCGCTACCACCGGACAAGTATAAGGCAGCCAAGGAAGAGTTTGACTGCATATTAGAAAAGGTTGTCTGTAAGAGATTGCCCTGTGCGATAAGACCGCCCATTGTACACTTTGTTTTTAAAAATGATTGTTCTGTATGTTTGTATTTTTGTGGTGTACAATAAAGTATATAATAATAATAATAATAGAAATGGGAATCTGCAAGTCATCAAAAAGCCCATGGTTGCCCTCTTCATATAGTCAAGAAAAAAGACGGAGGACTACGCGTGTGTGGCGACTATAGACGTTTAAACGCGGTTACTCAACAAGATCGCTATCTCGTATCTCACATTCAAGACTTCACGTACCAACTACATAACAAGAAAATATTTTCGAAACTTGATTTAAAAATGGCGTACTATTGGATACCAATCGCCAAAGAGGACGCACAAAAAATGGCGATCGAGACTTTTTGAAATGTTTGAATTTAATTGCATGACTTTTGGACTACGCAACGCCAGTCAAATGTTTCAACGATTCATGCACGAGTTAATGAGGGGCATAGAGGGCTGTTTCTGTTTCATTGACGTTATACTCCTTTTCTGAGAAAATGAAGAAAAACACAAGCAGCTTCTTCACCAAGTTCTACAGCAACTTCACAAGTTGGACAAGTACGGTGTTACATTGAACATAAGCAAATGCGAATTTGGTAAAGAAACGATAGATTTTTCTACTATGAAGTATCGCCGACTGGCATAAAACCAACAACGGAACGAGTGAAAGTTATATCTACGAGTACCTACCCTAAACTAAAAAAAAATCTAGAACAACGACGCTTTCTGGGGATGATCAACTTTTACCGAGACTGCCTCCCTCGATAAGCTGAACTACAGAACGAACTTAACAAGCACCTACATAACATTTAATTTCCGCGGGTAACTGTTGCTCTCAAAACAGAGTGTTTAAGTCTGCCCGTAAAATAATTCGATGTAAGTGTATTTTTTTTTACTAAATGTGGCAAATCTTTGTTGTGTTATATACAGTGACTCTAGTGAGACTAAATTCAACACGCTTCGTTAAGTCGCCGTGGTCGAGTGGTATCGCGGCAGCTTTTTAATCACTGCGGCTGTTCAGCGAGTCACCGGTTCGGATCTGGCCAAACGGCGCGGCTCTGATCCGACATCGCTCATCTGTCATGGTACCGCGGCGCCATTTTGCGCTATCAGCCCGGTCTCACTAAAACGCCGATTTCTCGAAAGTTTTGTATGGGAACCATGTATGAAACTTATGTTGTTAGAATCGCTATCAAATAAGTTATCATATTTTAAAGGGATTCATCCACTTTTGCCTTGTATTTTTTTTGTAAATGTTGTGTAAAGACAGTGTGAGGGGAATTTTTTCCAGTTTTGTGTACAAAAGTAGATAGAAATAAAAAAACAAACCATCATTTCAAAAAGTTTAAAGTTTATTTACGTAAATACACCCTATCCCACAATAATCAATGAAAATAATACACTTCCCCATACATTTTTTCATATCACAAGCTTTACAAGGTGCGCCGGCGCGGCACAAAATATGGGTATACTTTTACCACTTCAATTAAATGCATTGATTCTGTTGTTAATTAACGTGGCATTGTAAATAAGAACAGTTTGAGGAGTAATATTCGCAAAAAGCCAAAATAATATTCGCACAAAAAAAACAACAACGGCAAACAAATGACGGCCGGCGTTCCTTAAAATACGTATTTCTACTGGAATCTACGCCAAATACAAAAAATAAAACTATTAAAAACAGTTCAACACTTACCGTTCCATATTTTCTGGAATGGCGAATTGGAATGGCGACCGGACGTGCACTGATTTAAAAAATAAATATTACGGTCTCGGGCGGATCCAAAGACCAGTGTGTTTTTTTTCATACTTGTCTAATAAACTAAAAGGTGTAATAGAGATGCACCTAGAATATACACTTTAATAACACAAATTATGGAAAAACCAAGACCGACAAGAAATGCCTTATAGGACAAGGGAACATACACGGAAAATCAAAAATGCCCTTTCGGGCATTTCGACATACATGATCGACATAATTTGAACTTAGATTGCTAACCGTCCGTCTCCACTCTAGACAAGAAAAAGTTCCAATGACAAAAATGGCATCTGTTTCGGAAATGACCGTCGAACAAACCGAACGTCGAACAAAACGCAAAAAGCCGGATTGTGACTAGTATGGCTATTAATGAGCTGTCCTCGGAGTTCAGGAATTTAAAATTTCTATAAGCTAATGGCGACGGGACATGGAAATGAGCATAAACAAAATATCTGAGAATGTAGTATCAATGAATAATGAACTTGCTTCACTTACTCATGTAACATCAGAAATTAAAAACGATTTTAGTTCCCTTCGCTCTGAACAAGTGCTTACGACAGAGAGTCTCTGAGATGGATGCGAAATATAAAGGTATGGTGGAACACATCGATTCTGTCAAGGACTCTGTGAACTTTGTGACCGGCGAGCACACCGATCTCAGCAAGAAAGTCGACAACCTTGGCAAACATTTTCAGGAGACCGTAGATTTGAAGCTTTTAGTTGTGGAATTTGTAGCAAATATCGACAATCTAGAGCAGAATGCTCGTAATTGTAACATAGAAATATTCAATATCCCAGAAAGGCGTATTGAAAATCTTCCGTCATTGATGCAAAATATCGGGTCCGCCTTAAAGTGCAGGGTAAAATTATTTCAATTCACCGCGTCCCATGCACAACAGCAAAGCAACAGGCCTAAAGACATAGTTGTGAAATTGGCATCACGTATATTGCGTGACAATCTCCTTAGTGCCCATCGATTAGGTAAGGGATCTCCGTCAGACCCATAGAATAAATCTACAATGCATCCACGACGCCAATACACAGGCAACAAATTAGGTTATTTAACAAATACAAGGTCTCCAACTTTGGAGGGACAGTTTTGTCAGTCCACTCAACGCGCTGCTGCAAAGTATGCAAATATTCTAAAGACCAGTCAATTGCGAAGATTTAATTTCCCTGAAGGGGTATTTCGGCAGGCCGCTGAGGGCAGACCAATCAAAAAAATGACTTCCAGGTCATTTGTGTCTGAGGAGATCGGACAGAGAGGTCGCGAATTGAGGACGGCCTCAACTTTACAAAATACCGTAACAAGTTCCTCAAAGGTCAAAATTGTTACACCAATAACACGGCGGAGATGCGGTTTTGCCACTTTCACAATGTTTTCAAAAATGCCACCCCAATGTGGGCAGACTGGGGGATCAAATTGCCCATTAATTCCCATTTGCGCCATGGCAAATCTCAAATTCTGTTTATCCTTATTTAGATAATTACAAATATCATTTAAATATATATCAGCGCCCTTATAATTAGTAACGTTATCAGAACGGATCAAAGATGGTAGTCCTAGGCGGGAAACAAATCTACCTAGCGCTGCAACAAACGTATCTGTGCTGAGGGCAGTTACAAGTTCCAAGTGAACCGCCTTGGAGGCCATACAAACGAACACACACAAGTAGGCCTTGACAGCCTTGGCGTTCCGAAGTTGAGAAGTCTTCACCAAGAAGGGCCCAGCGAAATCGGTTCCGACCGAAGCAAATGGTCTGCTCTCCGTCACTGGGTGGGATGGCAAATCATCCATTATTGGTTGAGTGGGAGCAGCCTTCAACTTATTGCACTGCATACATTTAAAGATGATGCCACGAATAGTGCGTCTGTCCGACAAAAACCAAAATTCACACTGCAAAATGGCGACGAAGGCGTTGCAACCGACGTGTGCGTTATTAATGTGTCGATCGGACACCAGCAACCAGAGCCGTTACAATGATCCAAGAAGGAAATTCGCAGCGGTCTGACGCTTTGCACCCGGATTTTTCTCGAAAAGCTATACAAAATGCTTGGAATTGCTTCCAAGAGATTGGCAGTGTTGCAAGAAGACCTGGTTCGGGTAGAGTTCGCATTACAACTGTTCATGAGGATCGGTACTTCCGGTTAAGTGCCCGCTGAGAACGCACAGTGAAGGCTCGTAAGTTACAGAATCACCTACGGTTGACAACGAGTACTCGTGTCAGAGACCAAACGATTGCACGAAGACCAGCAAACATTAAAACGTCGAGTTATTCGAATTCTTTTGTCCAGGGCTCAACGTGCAAGTCGTTTAAGGTTCGCCCCAATATTTGGACTGGAGCATAAACCAGTGGGGCACGGTACTTTTCACCGATGAGTGCAAAGTAAAATTTTCTTATGACGATCGGCGCATCAGGGCATGGAAGTGACGTTGCGAGTGATTTTCGGCAGCCTACGTTCACGAAGTTGGGCGTTTCGGTGGACGCAATGTAATGATTTGGGGGGAATAAGTTTACACGGCAAAACTGAACTAACTATTTTAAAAAAGGGTCCTTTAACTTCTCAGCGTTACATTGAGGAAGTCATCAGGCCTCATGTGATCCCATTTGCTTAGCGAACGGGTCCTGGATTCTTCCTGATGCAAGACAAAGCCCGTGCACATTCAGTGCAAGCGACCCAGTCTGTACTAGAGAGATGGAGATGGCACTCACATGCACAAGTGTTACCGTCACCAGCAAACAGTCCGGACTTAAATCCGTTCGAGCACATGTGGGACCAATTAAAACGAAGGGTTGGACAGAGTGCGCAAGAGTTCTACAACCAGCAGCAACTTATTAACGCTTTGAAAAGTGCCTGGGAAGAGATCCCAGGTGAAAACGTGAGACATTTGATCGAGAGCATGCATGCCAGGATACAGGAGCATAGCCAAAAGAGGAGGGCCCTAACCGTTATAAAAAAAATAATAAAGAGTGAAGATTTTTTAGTTTTTAGCGCCTTTTTAGGGTTCCGTACCTCGAAAGGAAAAAACGGAACCCTTATAGGATCACTTTGTTGTCCGTCCGTCTGTCCGTCCGTCTGTCTGTCTGTCAAGACCCAAGAGAGGTATTAAGCTAAAATTTATATCAAATACTCAGGTCTAATGTCCCTTAAAGCTGTAAAAAAAAAAACTTCTAAGCCAACGCAATCAAAAGATACAGCCGTTTATGTTTTTTGCCCAAATTTCCGCAAATTTTCGACACTCGCAAGGGAATCAAAACCTACAGGGTTCTTCGCGTGACCTCAGAATCTTGAAATTTGGTACGAAGCAACGTCATGTGGCACAGATAAAGAAATAATTGCGAAACCCGTAAATTTTAGTGATGTAACTAAACATTTACGGTATTTAAATTTTTATAATAAAAATATTTTTAATAATTTTAAACTTACTACCCCTGTCCTCATGAACGCCTAGAGGTATTAAATTGAAATTCATATCAAATACTCAGGTCTATAATACCTTTAAGCTGAGATTTGTACGGAACCTCGGTGCGCGAGTCCGACTCGCATTTGGCCGGCTTTTGTTAGTTGTGTTTTTATCCTAAATTGTATTTTTTTACCAACAGTCAAATAAGCATGTGTATTACTTAATTAATTTCACAATCAGCAGCAACAACAGTTACTAGCCGAACCGGTAAACAATAACTTTGTTTCATGTTTACGTTAATTAAACAATGAGATAATCTTATAATTTTCATGGTATAACTTAAATACCTAGTGGCTCTTGTTTTGAGTAGTATAATTATATGCATGAGCACTTTACCTTGAAGAACAAGCACTTATTTCGTGAGAGAAGGTGCCAAAAGGCACAATTATAAGTTTCTGTGGGTTAAGCACGGAACCATTCTTATTCGTGAAAAATAAGGGGCAAGGGCTTTCGCTATTCGAACCTCGTAAGATATCGCGAAAATTAAGCCTGGATTCTCAGCGCCGATTAACAAAAAGGGCGCTGTACCCGTCGCTTAATGGCTTGCTCGATGGTTCTGGATCTGTTTACAACAAACCAGAAAATTCAATAACAAAACTTTAACCTTTTATCCCGGAGTGACAAATATTAAGTTGTAAGATGTGTATTTTATTTAACAGGTTGGAATATAACTGTGGAGGTTGATTTCAACCTAACAAGACACAGCTACCTCTGACTGACTCAAAAATGTACCACCTTCCAACCAAAGTATGCTCAACAATAAAAAACAAACCGACACACAATACATCGTTCAGTGTGAACGAGTGTCCTAGCACTCCTAGCGTATACTATGTTAGTGGAATGCAAACCACGCTCTGCTACCATATGTTGAATACAGGCCTGCGGATCACAAGCCAAGACGCAACACTGGAGCCCATGAGCAATGTGGCGAATCTTGGATCCTACAAGGGCTATACCCGCGAAACCACGATACGCGGCAGCGGTAACTAGGGGTTTGTTTTTTTGGGATACCGATTCCCGTATAAGTGGAAAGTGATAGCTGCATGGCAGATTAACAAATCCAAATTTCGCTTACCACAATATCCAATACCGTCCATAAAGAGAGGTAATTCCACTATCACGCATCCCACAGATATCGCAAACCAATTTAATAACTTTTTTGTAGATGTAATTGAAAAAAATAAAAATAGTAATGTTACTTCGATTAGTAAAAACACTTTTAACAACTTAACTTCACAATCATTATATATGCAACCAGTTTTGTTGTAGAGATGAATTCTAATTGTCTTTGATTTTAGTCTATGTTTAAAAGCAAGTTAATTTTCAAACGTAGAGTTTTTTGTGGTTGACTTATGTCGTGAAGAAAATTTTATGTCACTCGTTTTTCTGATTTTTCGATAATCGTTTAGATCAAGCTGTAATTTTGAGTCGTTATATTTGTAGTAAAGATGTAGTCTTTTTATCAAGGTTATTGTACAACACTGAATAAAATGTATGTGTGAAATGGACTGGAGAAGTCGTCGTTTATTTTCCTACTGGATCCCAATGTTTGACTTCTCCTGGAGGGCAGATATCCGTAAGAGGTCATCGGCCCAGCACGCTTCCACTGCGTCAAGAGCAGATATCGATAACAGGTTATGGGCCCAGCACGCTTCCACTGCGCCAATAAAAGATATCCATATTGCCATCGGTAAAGAGCTTGACTCAGTGGAAGCATGAGCCTGACAAGCGTGGCCAGCGAAGAACTGCCATGCTCAACAGAATGTTTATGAAACAGATCTCCGACTTGATGTCTACTGGTACAGTTGCTATGGATATAGTAGGAAGAGGCATTGAAATCTCTAAAGTAAATGTGACTCCAGACTTGAACACAGTGAATGTGTTCTGGGTGTGCAAAGGCGATGCTTCCGATGATGAGACTGAGAAGGTACTGAACAAGGTTGCTGGTGGCCTGCGGCATGAGCTGTCCACTCTGAGGGTCATGGGAGAAATACCTTACATTGTGTTTGTTAAATATAAACAAGAAGCCAATCTTGTAGAGAAAAGGTTTTGGAATTTATTTGAAATTAAGGTTGTTTTGATTGTTAATTTGAAATTTATATTTAAGGGGGAGGTTTAATATAGTATGAAGAATGTAATGATAGGTAGGGAATACTAGTATGGGTTTTTATTTTTGTATTAATTATGTGTTCAGTGTTGAAGTGATGTATAGATGGTTTAAGTAGGAGATATATTATAGGGTTGTTAAAATGTTGTTGTTATGTTTTTAGAATATTGTTGAAGTGGGCATTTATATTAATGTTAACGAGTGTATGTTTATGATGTTATTTAAAGGCAGTTTGGTGTTTGTGAAATTTATGTATTGATGAAGTTGAGTAGGAGTTTTGTGTTGATGAAGTTAAGTAGGAGTTTGTGTTGATGAAGTTGAGTAGGAGTTTTGTATTGATGAAGTTGAGTAGGAGTTTTGTGTTGATGAAGTTAAGTATGAGTTTTGTGTTGATGAAGTTGAGTAGGAGTTTTGTAACGATGAAGTTGAGTAGGAGTTTTGTAATGATGAAGTAGTATATGGGGATATAGGAAAATATGTCAAGGTTAAATATAGGTTTGTTTTAATTTTATTTCAGACAATATAAAATTCAGAGGGGATGTTGTAGAGATGAATTCTAATTGTCTTTGATTTTAGTCTATGATTAAAAGCAAGTTAATTTTCAAACGTAGAGTTTTTTGTGGTTGACTTATGTCATGAAGAAAATTTTATGTCACTCGTTTTTGAGAATCGTTCAGAGCAAGCTGTAATTTTGCGTCGTTATATTTTTAGTGAAGATGTAGTGTTTTTATCAAGGTTATACTGAATAAAATGTATGTGTGAGATGGACTGAAGAAGTCGTCGTTTATTTTCCTACTGGATCCCAATGTTTGACTTCTCCTGGAGGGCAGATATCCGTAAGAGGTCATCGGCCCAGCACGCTTCCACTGCGTCAAGAGCAGATATCGATAACAAGTTTTACCTATTGACCTAATAAAAATAATTAATAACCTTAAAAATACAAATACTGTTGGCTATGATGGAGTATGCACTCAAGTTGTGAAATATGTCAAAGAAGTTATAGCAGCACCATTAACGCACATTATTAACTTATGCATAACAAATGGTGTTTTTCCTAATAGTCTTAAAAAAGTAATTATCAAGCCCTTATTCAAAAGAGATGATAAATCAGATGTGAAAAATTATAGACCCATTGCCAAAGTTCCTATATTTTCAAAAGTTATCGAAAAAGTAATTTTCAATTCCATTTATAATTATTTTGAAAAAAACAAGTTATTTTGCAAAGAACAAAAAGGATTTCGAAAAAATACTAATATCAATATGGCATTGTTCGACCTCCTTTCTTATATTATGACGTCTGTTGATGAAAGAGCTCCGGTATGTGCTATATATACCGATATGACAAAAGCGTTTGACTACGTCAATCATAAGATTTTGCTAAATAAACTGTATGGCTATGGAATCTGAGGTGATATTTTAAAACTTCTGGAGTCATATCTGGATAACAGATCCCAGTGTACAGAAATATCTCAACTATGGCAAAAAAGCAAATTAGTAATCAATTACACATCTCAACCAAGAGCTATAAAATTTGGGGTGCCTCAAGGTAGCGTGCTAGAGTCGTTACATTTTTTTAATTTATATAAATGATCTCCCATTTCTTAAAATATGGTACATTTTGCCGATGACAGTACAGCTGTTGTAAAGTGTACTAATCCTGTGTCTTAAGAGAATGACATAAATGATTGTCTAAATAAAATAATTAACTAGCTTAATAGCAATAACCTAGTGATTAATTTAAACAAAACAAAGTAATGCACTTTCATCAAAGGTGTGAAGAACCTCCAATTCATGTTACTTATGACAAGTGCCAAAAAGAAAATACAAACAAGGCCAAATATTTAGGTATAATGCTTGATAGTAAACTAACATGGAAACCCCATATCGAAGAAATTTGTCTGAAATTAAATAAATCTGCTTATGCACTGTTTCAGCTGTCAAAAAAATGAATACACAAACACTTTTAATAGCGTATTACGGATTGGTTGCTTCAGTTCTGAGGTTTGGTATAATTTTTGGGGGCAATCTACTGAAAGAGAAATTGTGTATAAAGCACAAAAATAATGTATTCGGTCCATGTGTGGCTTAAAAACTACCGATACTTGAAAACTTATTTTAAATCATTACAATTACTGACTATGCCAGCTATGTATATTTACGAGACTGCTTTGTTTGTTAAAATCAATTTACACCTGTTTCAAAAACTATCTGAAGTAAAAAGACTCCAATGCGTTCTCAATATATGAATAAACTGTGCGACAGAAAATGTAGAACCGCTTTAATGAAAAAAAGGTTTTTTGGCATGGCGCCGAAAATTTATAATAATATATCCGATAGCATAAAAAATTTGCCCCTAATAAAGTTTAAGAAAAGTCTCCACTCGCTATTAATTGAAAAATGTTATTATACTGTAGAAGATTATTTTTTATTATTTCGTGTAAACATTTGCTAAGATTCTTAAATATTTTTTAAGAAATCTGTTTCGCTTTTTTCGTTAGATTTTATTGTAGATTTTATTAAGATATTGAAATAAATTTAAAATAGTTTTTTTTTACTTTTCTTGTATTTATTTTTTGTTTTATTCTGTAAGATTTTTTATTTTCTTTTATTTTCAACAATATTTGTACGCCTACACGGCAAAACATAGCGGACATTATAATTAACCGGAGATCTTTATGAAAAAAAAAACAAATACATACACAAATAAATATTCTGATACTGATTCTAAAACACAGTCACCAACACTGAATTAAAACTAAATAATTCCGAGTAATTTTCCTTCTACATTCAACAACACTGCATTATCACAAAATAATTCACTGTTTCGTAAAGGATCTGCGTGCTGTTTAAAGGCGGACAAGTTGCAACTGGAAATAGTTTTGTGTTGACGGTATGACTATGGCAGCGCGTCGTCACCAATAGAGAGTTAGCGCGCCATCTTTTGGACATTTTTGTAGATATAAATACGCCTGTCTTCATGCTTTTTGGCTATTCATTGTTAGGTAAAAGTCGATTTTAAGATTTTTCGACATAGTGCAGTGTTGTGGGTGTGCACTATATAAAATTTCTTATGAAACTGGATGATGTGTAAGTTATTTTCAAAACCTAATGTATTTTTTTTGTCTTTGTTTTTAAAATATATTTAATGAAGAACATGAAGATGAATAATTTAATAATAAAGATAATGTAATAACCTATTAATTAAAGTGCATGATTTCTCTTGTCATGTAGGTAAGCACATTTATCACTTATTTCAAGTATGTAATAATATATTTTCTTTATTTTTTATAGAATAACCATAAGTCGTCAAATAAAGAGATTTGAGAAAGATAGAAGTGTCCAGGTCGTGTAAGAAGTGGCATGTCAACGCTTATAATATATATGCATTGGTTTTGTTTCAAACTAACAATACGTTTTGCAAGTGAATTTGTAGATACGACATTGCGCACTTCATGGCGAAAGATTACATAAATAAAGAGATAAAAAAATATATTTTGACCATCCGAATTGAGAACCTTCTCATTTTTGGGCCGTCGGTTAAAAAAAAATGTTTATGTTTTGCTCGGCAACTCGTCGTTACTTAGTTTTCAACTGGGGGACTATAGTAGTAAAACAAGTAAGACTTCATTTATGGCGCGAAGATAATAACTTTGGTCTGATGACAATATTATTCCTACCACAGAGTCAGGTAGAAGTGTGAATATAATGTGCGGGTAGACAAGTTCTTAAGGACCTTACGTTAAAGTTATCCACGACCTAATGTTAAACACTGTGCGAAATAATATTTAAGCTATAATAATCTATTTAATATTAATTAATTGATTGATTATGTAAGAAATTATTACAATAGGTATTCAATTGGTATTAATTTTATGTAAAAATATTGTATCATACTATTCAAATCAATGGTTATAGAATTTTTAAACAATTTTAGGACTACGTTTGAACAGGCTCGCGTACGCCATTCGCGTGTGTGCGATTATAAACATTGAGGGGTGACTGCAATTTTGACCCTTGACTGTACGTATATCTGCAATCGCATTGTGGCTCATTGGAGGATGTACTGCCATTATATAAGTTGCCTATAGCGTCCCACCTGGCTTCATAGTCGGTTAAGAAATTTCCACCTCAACTGACGCAGATCCGCTAGCACCAACTGCGCTGGTGCCGGTGCTTGCACTAGTGCTGGCGTGCTGGGGTGCGTGTGGTGAGCGGCTTTATTGCTCCGGTACCATTCTGGACAAATGGTAGTGAGTAATCACGATGCGACTCACATTTTCTCTTGAGTACCAGGGGCGAGTGCTCTCGGAGGCGTGACCTACCGAAGATGGTCCCAGACACCTCGTAAGGGGTTGCCTGGTATAGTGTGCCGCCTTTTATAACGTAATGTTGGTGAAGGAGGCCACTATAGGAAATCTCAGTAGACAAATAGGGGTATGACCCAGATACCTACTTACCACGTTGATCATGCACGTGTTGAGCTTCAGACTGCCAAAGAATCCGAAGATGGAGACAATCAGCAGCGCCACTCCGATGAACATGCTCATGGCAAATGGGGTCATGAGGCTGCTAACCTTATTGCCCTCGTAGAAGAAGGAGAACCCATGATAGTGAGAGTACACTGAGATACCCAGGACTATCATCAGTATTGATATCACCTGGAATAGATTTTTTTTTGATTAATGTTGATGTGTTTAGTTCATTGGAGTTTCCTTGCGTGATCGCATCAGAAATGAGAATATCCGCAGGAGAACCAAAGTTAGCGACATACACCCTAAGAATAGTAAAACTTAAGTGGCAGTAGGCAAGGCACATTGCTCGCTGAACCGAGATGTCCAGCAGTGGACGTATTTCGGCTGAAATGATGATGATGAATTTATTGGTCTAGTAGTAGTGAAATTTGTGGTAACACCTCAGCCTAACACTTTGGGGAAAAGGCACATGCATGACGTTATTTTAATTTTATTTGGTTTAAGTACCCGTGGCCGACGAATGAAAACCGTACCCATTACGTATCCTAGTAACCACCACTATCACCACCAGAGTAGTTTGCCCGTTAGCATTCAGTAAATTATCATTGAAATCGCCAAGCAGTACATAGTGATCACATTTTACTAAGGAGCTAATGGAGACAGTTATGGCGTCGAGAAATATGTCCAAGTCGAATCGTGGTGGGCGATACGCTGTGCATATAGTAATTTTATTTCCATTTAATGTACAGGTAATCCACATTTGTTCGATAGTGTCGGATCTAGGGTCAATTGGGATAGATAAGGTACGAGAGGTCAGGGCGCGTTTAAGATAAAAACCCACACCACCCGTCCCCCGTCCCCATGTACAGACAGCGGTCATGGTGAGTGTCGCAGGCGATAGAGCAGGTGCTCACCCCTCTTCGGCTGGTCGTAGCCAAGTCTCGTGAACTGCTAATACATCGAAAGAATGCACTTCACGGCTGCTATAAAATCATTGTTGATTTTACGTTTAATACACCAACTTTAAGGTATTGTTCAAGCATATTTAATGCAATGATATACACAACAAAACAGAGAAGCAGTGTCGCAGGCGTAAAGTGTCGACGTTCTCGCAGTTGTCAAGGGACATATAGAAAATTGTAACGTGTAATTCTGTGGTAATAATGTAAATAAGCGTTGTAAATAACAAATAATTGAAATTCGTAAAAATAATAAAATAAAAGCAAAAAAATGCAAACATAACAAGAACATTGTAAAGATTAAGAATAATAGTTTTATATAAATGATTCTAAATAAAAAATGTAAATAAATATTTATTTATTTGCTATATACTTATTGTACACCAAGATAAAAATAATTCAAAAAGACATAAAAATAAAAAAATTGTTATAAAAACTGTATATTAGCCTGTTTAAACAATAGTTGTATAACATAAGTCTTTGCAAATAATAATTTGAAAGTATAGCTTTCTTTAAATTCTTACCGAATTGTATCTATGAATAAGTGCAATAAAAGTGTAAACATCAGCCATGTAAATAATATATGCATTATTATATGATAAAGATATTTTATTTCAACTAGGCCACCAAGCGGCACATTTGAACGTCACAATTAAAATTTACAAGGGATAAAAATTAATTCTACCGTGCATTCGGAAAGTAGCTTGTTATGGAGAAGAACGCATAAGAAACCCCATACTCTTTTAAAAAAAAAGTTTTTATAATATTAACTTAAAAACATACATTAATAAATTCATATATGTCAGGACAATGCACCCAGAATAGCACTACACACTAGTGATGGGTGATTACTACTAAAAGTAATCGAATTAGTCGATTGTTCAGTTTAGTCGATAAAAGACGATAACAATCGATGTTAGTCGATTGTTATCGACCAACGGCGTGCGGCGAGCGACAATGACTGATACGGTTACCGCGTCAAATTAAACTACTAATTTGTAGCGCAGCGCACCCATTACTATACACGTGCGTAGTGCGTACTACTAAATAAGTCATTAAAAAAGATGGTGCGGGGGGCGTGCGCTGCGCTACAAATCAATAGTTAAAAGTCTGTGCGCTACTACTTACGTACGATTGCAGCTAATAAGCGATTGTAGCTAATATATTATATCATATATCGAGTAATCTCCAATTCTACATCAGTTGCTGGACTAAATGAAACTACTAAATCGACAATCGAATGAGTAATAAATCAATTTTCGATTCAGTCGATTGTTTTTTTTTTGCAACAATCACCCATCGCTACTACACACTATACTAGGTACAGGTATAAAATATCAAAAGTACTCACACATGTACTGTGCAGTTATATAATAGGTACTAGAAAAACATTAACATCCGAAGCAGTTAAGTTTTGACCAATCCCAACTGACGACGCCCGTTCACGAACATGACGCATGAATCGGCACCACCCAGCTCAACCATCATAAAGGGAACCGAATGATCCAACACACGCGCTACCATCAGAGAGACAATTGAGAGAGCATGACACACTCAACTGCCAGGACACATACAAGTCAACGAACGACACATAGGTACAGCAAATGGTAGATTTACCGTTGGGTACATAGTACTCACACACGTGCTGTGCAGTATATAATACTAAAAGAAATTGAGTTTATACCATACTAATATTTTCATACAGTCTTCAGCAGGTCCAACAATACTTCAAAACAATAATGTTAATGCATACCACTTGTTTTTGCTAGCATTGAGCCAAGCATTTTTATCAGTGATGTACGAGTATCCCTCAACTTATAATCACGAATCGTCCCAAACCAATAAACCATGTATATCTACGACTAGCGGTTGCCTAGCGGTTTCATCCGCGTAGTTGCCGTTCCCGTGGGATTATAGGGATAAAAAGTAGCCTGTGTCACATGGGAAAAGTGTAGCTTCCCAACGGTGAAAGAATTTTTGAAATCGGTTCAGTCGTTTTTAAGTTTATTCGTTACATACAAAAATACAAATCTTTCCTCTTTATAATATTAGTATAGATACCCAATTTTTTATTGATTTAATAATAGCTTATTTTTGATCGCCTTCACTAACTGCGCACTACATATACTAAAATTAGATCAGAATAAACGAAATCACGCGAACATAGTCGCGAGCGAAGTGCTGGTTAAAATATAATTTAGTATATATTTTGCAGTTCGTGTATTTTAACTTTAAGGCGCTACCCCGAGCAAAACGCCGCGCTAGCCGTTTTTCGTGAAGTATTTAGGAGCTATCTACTCGTTATTTAAAATGAAATATCAACTAATAAAAATACATTAAATTTCTACATATTATTGATTCCAAAATTGTAGAAGTCTTTTTTTTTAAATGTAGTATATGTTTCACTAATCTCCTTCCAACAAAACCATAAAAATGAGAAATAATTATTGATAGCATGCATCTCCTCGTAAAGTGTTCATTAATAATTTTTTGTATTAACACTAATGGATAGACAATTTGATAACGAACATTTTGGTAGATTTTTTTTTGTCAAAAGACCAATATTCGATTTTATAAAGAAGTTATTCTAAAACCTGGGCGTATTCACTACTGTAATTCATGCGCCACGAGTGCCGCTAGGCCAATAGGAAAGCTCAAATCTCATGCTGATTTTTTGGTCAGGGTACGGCCTTAATCATGAATTGCAATTTAGTCTTTCTTCGTATTTTACCTAATCCTACGACCACTCAACTTAACACAACATCTTAAATCCTTCACAGAAAGGTTGACACCCAATATTTATCCGAATGGGAATTCACCCGGGTATTTACCTGGTAGAATCCCATCTCTACTTACAATAAACATAGCTGTGATGGTCAACAATAGAAATCTTATACACTTCAGATAGTACTCCGTTTCCGTCTTCTTGAAATGCATCCTGGAATTGTTGGTCGCCGCCGGGGTAGGAGCAGTTTCGCCCGTCATTTAATTTTATTTATCACTAAAGTCTTATTATACGACAATTCGATTCCTTAGCTGACGCGATATAGCCGAGAATCTTAGTGATATCTAAAATGGAATCTGATAAAAATTGTTTCACGAACACAGTGTGTTTTCCGACTACTCGCACTGATTACGTAGAGTCTTTAGAATATACTTGTCCGAGTCTAACTTCAGCTCGAAACGAAGCGAGTTTTACAGGCAAAAGAGCTTATTATAAACGGAAGTTATTTTTTTGGTACTCATAGAGACTTTATGTTTTGAATAGTCAGTAATTAATGCATTATGTTCTCTAGAAGTTTTATCTTTGCCCATTGACTGGCGTATTTAGGACTATTTTCCAGGCGAATAAGATGCAATGGCTAATAAAGGTAAAATTTTCTTTTTACATTCATCTAAATCAGGGGTACCCAACCTTTTCTTGGTCAGGGACCACTTTTATATTATTCTTGTTAGCAGGAAACACTATATAGGTATAATAAAAATAAACTGTAATAATCAAACTGAAACGTTAATTAAAACTCAATAGGAAATTACATAAAACTAAATAATAATATTTTTAGGATAAACTTCTGTAATTTAGTATTAATGTGATTTCTGAGCTTGCATCTGCTTCACTTGTTCAACTATCCTAGGACTAATATTGTCACTCAAAGCTACACGCAAATCATCACTTACTTTCAAACGATTCCTCGCCTTGTTTTTAATTACCAACAAAGCAGAAAATCCTTGTTCACATAAAAAAGTTGTTGAGAAAACCATAAAATAGCGCAAGGCGATTTCTCGAAGTTTAGTTTTAGTTTTAATTTGAAATTGCTTTCTTACTTCAAAACGACTCAAGTTAATTCGATTCAAAAGCATCTTTGCAGTTTCTGTCAGATTGAAGTTGGGATTGCCCAACTGACGGCGCCCGTTCACTTCCCGTTCGATTGCGAACATGACGCATGAATGCCGATTCATGCGTCATGTTCGTGACCACCCAGCTCAACCATCATGAAGGGAACCGAATGATCCAACACACGCGCCACCATCAGAGAGACAATTGAGTGAGCATGACACACAACTGCAAGGGCACACACAAGTCAACGAACGACACAAAGGTACAGCAAATGGTAGATTTACAGTTGGGTACATAGTACTCACACACGTGCTGCGCAATTACAATACTAAGAGAAATTGAGTCTATATAATACAAATATATTCATACAGTCTTCAGCAGGTCCAACAATACTTCAAAACAATAATGTTCTGCATATCACTTGTTTTTGCACCCTAGTGGTTGTGGAGCAAGACTAGCATTGAGCCAAGCATTTTTTCAGTGATGTGATCCCCCAACTTATAATATGCCTGCCTGCATAGTGTGCGTTTTATACAAGTTTTAAATTTCGTTTCATTCCTTCTAGAATGTGGGGAGGAATTTTATTTTAACATTTTGTACAGTACCCCATGAAAGATGAGGCTGCTTTAGCCAGTCTGAAACCAGGTTGAACTGATTGGTCCCTATTTCTTGTAATGTAATTATGTCTATCTCCGTTTTTACAAAAAAGATGAAAATTCTTTCTCACGTACATGATGTTTTCATAAATATATTGACAAAGCGGGCCAAGAGGCTCATCGGCGACGAGGCGCTGGTCAAGTCAAAGCTCCAGAGTCTTGAAAATCGTCGCCGAGTTGCCAGCCTGTCAGTCTTTTATCGGTTACATTTCGGGGAGTGTGCGATGCAACTGCACGATCTAATTCCACCGAGCCCGTTTTATCATCGGACTACCAGACGTACGGCGATGCGCCATCGATACATGGTGGACGTTCCACCCATACGCACAAAACGTTTTGAGAACACTTTTATTATGCGTACAGCTAAGGAGTGGAATTCCCTGCCGGAAAAATAACTCGACTCCTCGTTTGAGACGCAACGAACGCTGTGCAAAAACGGAATTCAGACGACTTTTTGTAGAAGTAATTGATAACATTAATACCGAAATTACTGACCGATATTCTGAAATTTATAAATTAAAGTTTTTCCAACTGCTCAACAACAAAAAATTTGACAATTATCACTCACATTTTCCTACAGAGGAATTAGATTCTTATTTGACATTTATGCAAACTATTTCGACAAACAAACATTAAAAAGCCAATTGATTTGCTTGTATTCTAGTCCTGATCTGAAAGATCGTAATGTTTTCGAATTAATTGATTTCATTCATGAGAATAACTTCGAAGATGCCTGTCCCGAGCTGTTAAAGTTAGCGTATCTTGTTGTAACTATTACGGCTACAAGTTCTACCGCTGAATGTGCTTTTTCGTCTCTTAAACGTATCCATACCTATCTGAGAAATACACAAGTTCAAGAGCGTCTTTCCGAATTATCAATGATAGCTATTGAAAAACAGTTGTTGGTAGAATTAAAACGATCACCAACATTTTACTCTGATGTAATTAAATCATTTCTTAAGAAAGATAGACGATTCCAATTAGAATATAAATAATTTATTTAAATTCCTTATTACATTCTATCTAGCTATTTTTTAACTTTCGTTTTGTAACTTTCTGTTTTGTTTTTTTTTTGTCTGTAACCTGTTAGTCCTGTTACGAAGCAAGCAACTACTTACCATAACTTTGTTCCCTCAAGCAATGAAGCAAACCAAACGGCCTTTTTTCAAAGCCACCGGAGGTATGCAATTGCTGATATGTTTATTATATTTAATCTAGCACTAGCATGCCTTCAGTGAGCTTTGGTTACCTCATTCACCGCACGACAAGCAAGAGTGAAATTGAAGAAAGAAGAGGAAAGAAGAAGATGGATGAATTCACTTTTAATTTATTGTACCAAACCAGTAGTTTATGAGAAAATTGCGATGATACATACGTAGGTACCTACATACTCAGTCGAAAACTGTACATTCTTTTTTTGAAATCGGTTAAAATTTTATTGGGCTTGTCTTATTTTGAAACCCTAGGCACGCCACTGAGCACAAGATGCAACTTTAATTTTTTGTAAAAAACTTGAAGAAATTCGTAGATTTAATCATTTATTTAATTTCGGTTGGATTATGATAAATTAGAGTCTTGCTGACTAATCTGGCCACTACAAGTATATTGCAATTCCTCATTTTAGTCAAATTCAATAATTCCACCATTTCTTCAAGTTTTCTTAAAAAAAGTGATAGTTGTATCTTGTGCTCCCTACTAAATATTGCTGAAATATTTACTAGGCGTCTACTAGAGTGTGTCAGACAATTTATAGAAATTTCCATCGTTACGCGACATCAGGAAATAAGAAAAATCTACAAAATCTTCAAGTTTTCTTACAAAAAAATAAAGTCGCATCTTGTGCTCCCTACTAAATCAGGCTTAAATATTTACTAGGCGTTTACTAGAGTGTGTCAGGCAATTTCTAGAATTTTCCATCGTTGCGCGACATCAGGAAATAAGAAAATCTACAAATTCTTCAATTTCTTCAAGTTTCTTTAAAAAAGTGATAGTTCTATCTTGTGCTCCCTACTAAATCATGCTTAAATATTTACTAGGCGTCTACTAGAGTATGTCAGACAATTTATAGAATTTTCCATCGTTGTGCGACATCAGGAAATAAGAAAAATCTACAAAATCTTCAAGCCTTCTTTAAAAAAGTGATAGTTCTATCTTGTGCTCCCTACTAAATCATGCTTAAATATTTACTAGGCGTCTACTAGAGTGTGTCAGACAATTTATAGAATTTTCCATCGTTGCGCGACATCAGGAAATAAGAAAAATCTACAACATCTTCAAGCCTTCTTTAAAAAAGTCATAGTTGTATTTTGTGCTCCCTACTAAATCAGGCTTATATATTTACTAGGCGTCTACTAGAGTGTGTCAGGCAATTTGTAGAATTTTCCATCGTTGCGCGACATCAGGAAATAAGAAAAATCTACAAATTCTTCAATTTCTTCAAGTTTTCTTAAAAAACTGATAGTTCTATCTTGTGCTCCCTACTAAATCATGCTTAAATATTTACTAGGCGTCTACTAGTTGTTGCTTCGGTGAGTATCTGAATAGGATTGGGCGAGAGGCCACGGCAAATTGCCACCATTGTGGAGGCGACCTTGATTCTGCACAGCACACGCTCGAGGAGTGCTCAGCGTGGGCCTCTGAGCGGCAGGTCTTAGTCGCCAGGATCGGGCGAGACCTGTCTCTGCCAGCAGCTGTGAGGGCCATGCTGGCAGAGACAGCAAATTGGAGGGAAATGGCCTCCTTCTGTGAGACTGTGATGGCCCAGAAGGAGGCCGCCGAGCGGGAGCGTGAGAGGGCAGATCCCGCTCGAAGAAGAAGGCGTCGGGGAGGCAACCACCTCGATGCCTAAAACGCCGAAACCCCGCCTGCGTCACAAGCAGGTGGGACTCCGAGGTCGCGAGTGGTCAGATTGGGGACTCTGTCCACCCACCGAGTGACTTCAGGAAGGATGGCAGCACAGTGGTCACGTGCTGCTGTACATAGCGTGGTTCAGGGGAAGCTATTCTTTCAGCTTCTCCAGGGATGTGCCCTAACAGGCGTTGCACAAAGGGGGTTCCGGTTTGGTCTTTTAAGAGGTGACGGGGCCCCTTCCAGGTGCTGATGGTGATCACCGGGGTGGTTTTAGTGAGGTAAAAATCCCACACTCCCTGATCTTTTCCCCAAAAGTCCAGGCGCCTTTTGAAGGTTTCCCCCCGTAAACAAAAAAAAAAAAAAAAAAAAAAAAAAGGCGTCTACTAGAGTGTCTCAGACAATTTATAGAATTTTTCGTCGTTGCGCGATGTTAGGAAATAAGAAAAATCTACAAATTCTTCAAGTTTCTTTAAAAAAGTGATAGTTCTATCTTGTGCTCCCTACTAAATCATGCTTAAATATTTACTAGGCGTCTACTAGAGTGTGTCAGACAATTTATAGAATTTGCCATCGTTGCGCGATGTTAGGAAATAAGAAAAATCTACAATTTCTTCAAGTTTTCTCAAAAATGTCATAGTTGTATCTTCTGATCCCTAAGTAAACAGAACACAAACACTCGCACAGGCGCGCGTGTGGTAAATTTCATAAAAATATCAAATCCACT
Organism: Orthosia cruda; assembly: GCA_964057195.1. Taxonomy (NCBI): domain Eukaryota; kingdom Metazoa; phylum Arthropoda; class Insecta; order Lepidoptera; family Noctuidae; genus Orthosia; species Orthosia cruda. The sequence goes on from OZ059837.1 coordinate 34,827,426, forward strand.
AATAATCTAATATTCGAAAATCGGACTAAAAGTCGTTGCCTAATTTTCAATTTAATAATCTAAATTATTCCTTAAAATGCCATCCAAAGTTAATAAATATTTTTTTTTAAATGGTTGCACGGGGCCCCATACTATTTACGGCCCTGGGTAGTTTGGCTGCTACGTTTTGGCTGCCAGTTTCAGCTTCATAAACCAAGCGATGAACGAGGTAACAAATTTTCCTTTAACAAGAGTTCATTCTACCAAAAAAAAAGTGTTAAACTACATATACTTTGATTGATACTAAAACCCGGAACCTTTGGATACGCAGACGATAAAACTGGTGCTGAGAGATACGTACGAGATACTGGGCCTCAGATTCGGTCTCTCTGGAAGGCCACGGTTGAACGCTTGAATCCTTGAAGGTGGTCTCCGAATGGGGTGATGCCAATCTGGTCAGTTTCAATGCTGCTAAGACCCAGGCGTGCCTTATTGCCGCTAAAAAGAGCCAGTTCCACCCGGCTCCATCTTTCCGTGATATAACCGTGCCGTTAACGGACCATCTCAAACTTCTTGTTGTTACGTTGACATTCATTGAGGCGAAAGCTCAGTTGGCTGCAAAATAGTTGGGGATTCTTGCAAAGGTGAGACGGTACTTCACACCTAAACAGCTGCTCAACTTGTATAAAGCGCCAGTTCGGTCGTGCATGGAATACTGCTCTCACCTCTGGGACGGATCTGCCAAATACCAGCTTGATGCACTTGAGCCGATTGACAGATGGGCCAAGAGACTTATTGGCAACGATGCTCTGGTCGCGTCAAAGCTGCAGAGCCTCAAACATCGACGCCGAGTTGCCAGCCTTTCGGTTTTTTATCGGTTACATTTCGGGGAGTGTGCGATGGAACTGCACAATTTGATTCCGCCTAGCCCTTTCCATCATCGGACTACAAGACGTACGGCCATGCGCCATCGGTACATGGTGGACTTCCCACCAAAGCATTTTGCTAATATCTTTATTGTGTGTGGAATTCCCTTCCGGTGTCTTTGTTCCCTGACAGCTACAACTTTGGGGTCTTTAAGTCAAGAGTGAATAGGTTACTTCTAGGCAAGCGTGCTTCACCGTAGGCATCATCATCTCTTACCATCAGGCGAGGTAGTGGTCAAACGCCAGCATTTGAACAAAAAAAAATATGTTTCGGGTCAATATAGCTCTTGGGTCGTTTGCTAGATTATTTGCTCGACGGGTCTTGAAAAACTTAGACCCGACCGTATAGACAGTTTCCACGAACCCATCGTTCTAATCGTCCACGGAGCTACCTAGGAACTCGAAACGATTCTGGAGTTCGAGCTGAAAGCTTTCGGGGTTTTGAATCTGAATCTGTGGTGGACGGAGCGTAGACGTCATCAGTTGAGATCATTCCAGTTTTTTTCTTAATATTTAAGTTCAATGTGCCTCTTACCATACGGTGATCACTTCCGGTTTTTACCGCGTTGATCACAGAGACATCTCTGAACATTTTCTTCTTCGTCGACATGATGAAGTCTATCTCATTTTTCTTTGCACCATCGGGGCTCTGCCAGGTCCATTTCCTGTGTGTTTCGTTTTCTGAAGAAGGAGTTCAAAACTGGCCAGTAGGTGACCCCGGTGGTTCTGTTCTGGTGTGTCCCTTAGTCGCCTCTTACGACACTCACGGGCCGATATGGGATGGTGAGATAATTATATGCAATATAATTATATATTATTATCTTTTGCTTCTTTCATGTCTCCTTTCTTTAATGCCACTGGGGCGGTTACGAGACCTGGTCACTGGAATGACTATGGTTGCTGGACGGTCACAGCGATGAATGTCGTGATGGTCACAAGGATGACCATCAGGAGCTTCAGGGATTGCTGTGGGACCAATAGAAATTGCTGGATTGTATTTAATTGACAGTAATATTTGACTGTCTGTTAGGAAGCTGGCGCCTCTGGAGCTTCGGAGGCCTAGCTTGTCATATTTTAAGTTTTGAGAAATTCTGGTAAACGGGTACTTGCGCTTTACTTGACTGGCTATTTGATATCCTGATTTAGTATCTGAAAAAACAGATTCACGTATATAAGTATATATAATTACATGCAATATACTTATATATTTTGCTTTTTTCATGCCTCCTTTCTTTAATGCTGTAGCCACTGGGATGGGTACGAGGCCTGGTCCCTGGAATGACTATGGTTGCTGGATGGTAACAGCGATGTATGTCGTGATGGTAACAAGGATGACCATCAGGAGCCACAGGGATTGCTGTCGGATCAATATAAATTGCTGGCTTGTATTGAATTGACAGTAATATTTGACTGTCTGTTAGGAAGCTGGCGCGTTTGGTGCTTCAGTGGCCTAGCTCGTCATATTTTAAGTTCTGGTAAACGGGTACTTGCGCTTTACTTGACTGGCTATTTGATATCCTTATTTGATCCTTAAAGATCTTACAGCACAAAGACGAGACTTGTGAGATCTTTCGATATTTCTGTACGGCTCCTAATCCTGGGTTATTTGCACTGTTTATCGAAAAAAGATTGAGGCCTTTGAGATGTGGTGCTGGTGAAGAATGTTGCGGATACCATGGACGGCAAAGCGCTCTACTAAGTCCATTCTCGACCAGCTGAACATCAAATCCAGACTCTCCACGATATGCTACCAGAGAGTCCTAAGTTACTTTGGTCATATCGCTCGGAGACAACAAGACAACCTCAAAAACTGGTTGTGGTGGGAAAGGTGGATGATAAAACCCTGGGCGGATATTAACTTACTCGCTAAAGAGACCAGATAAGAGCGATTACAGGACTCACGGTGACCAATACCCTGTGAAGAGCAGAAGACAGAGTGGCGTGGAAGCAGCTCGTTAGTGACTCCGTCAAAATGTTCCAAGACGGGCACGACCCCGGCGACACTTGTAACGTTACGTAAGCTCAGACGAGCCACGTTAATATTAAAGATAAAAATAAGAGTTATTAAAAAATAAACTAAGAAAAAGGATATTGAGAATAGAAATTCTAAGAGCTGGCTTCACACGTCGTTAGTTGCTTGTGGTCGACAGCTAGGCAGACAGCAGGACGGACAGGAACTCTTCTATGCTCGAGGTAGGCAGGTGGAGAACAGGTACCTCGACGGAAAAGCAGTCACACGGGTTGGTATGCAGTTACGTAGGCATACAATCAGGAGGCAGGCAATCGGGCAGGTAAGCAGTAGAATAGGTAGCAGGACGGTTAGACAGGCAAACGGGTAAGTACGTAGGCAGCAAGGGGTGTGGAGGCCGGCTATGGCTCAGTACGCCAAACAGCGAGGCCTTTGATACCAAGAGATGATCGTTGAGGGTAAGTTTCTAAAGAATAATGCTCTCTTTAGGGAACCACACACAATATATAAAAATTAAAGCACTTTAGTGATTATATACTCATAGTCCAACTGGTTATAATACAGACCTGTTTGCAGATAAGACCAAACACTTAGTAATTCTAGGTAAATAAAATCGTCTTTCAGCGTTCACTGCCAGAACCAAACTCCAAAAAGCTGCCGCCCGTTTTTTCCTCGTTCTGTCATATTTTCTAAATTTCAAAATCAAGACCAGAACGAATAAAAACGGTTTACAGAGCCCCTTCTGTAAACCGTTTTTTATTCGTTCTGGTCTGGGCCGCTGCCCTTATTATAATGTACAACTAGCTTACGGAAGGTCTAGTCAATGGCATGTTATGTCTATGGCTTAAGAAAATAAAATAGTCAGACGTCAGATCAGATGAAAATGTCAGAGTATAAAATTATTCAAGATTTTACAAATTAACAATATAAATTAAGTTGAAGATATTAAATCAATCAGAGATAACTAAAAGTATGCTTTTCAGGTGTTAACAGTATCAAATAATACATATAAATGAGTCACATGTGTTGATACAATACCAAAAGATATGAAGGTGTGGTTTGTATAGTGTTATAAAACGTAAGGCATAGCACGCACAGCGATTTTCATTCGCGCGAATTTTTTTCCGCGCGAATTTTTTCGTACATTTTGGGCGCGATTTTTTTTCCGCAGTGCGTGCAGCTTCATACATTTCCATAGGACACAGAATGCGCGGAAAAAAATTCGCGCGAATTAAAATCGCAGTGCGTGCTATGCCTAAGTAGACTGAAAGATGTGGAATGAATACCACAGACTCACAGCGACATTTTAATGTAACGATATATAAGTGTAGAATTTCGGTAAATAGTATCTAGGTTACAGCAGATTCAAAACTTTGTGAGAGCTGGAGTCTATACTGGGTTCGAGACCTGTATGACAGATCTCCAGGCTCACACCCTTAAAATTACAATATTATGGTGCACTTACGTACTACAACAATGTGAAAGTATCAAATTGAGAGGAAGAGATAGTTATGCAAAAATAAAAGGAAATATGCCATGTGTGTCTTTGGAGAGTGTTGTGTCCGTGAATGCAATATAAGTTCTTACCCCAGCGCCCGTGTATACCAGGCGTGAGCACTTACTTGCCCGAGAGTGTGTTTGCGTGTCTGTGTGTGACAAGATGAAACGCGCTCTAGGATGGAGGTGAATATTTCCGGTAGGCGAAATTATTGCATAATCCAATTTTAGTAGCCATGTACATTTTGATCTGCACATAGGGTATGTACTTAATATTTTATCAGCCTTGTTATAGACGTAACTACTGCGGAAAGGATAACTACGTTGGGCCGAACGACAATTTGTGCGCATGGAGGGACAGACAGCATGTTTACTTCATTTGGTGCCAAACTTGCATGGATCGTAGGGAGTCTGAGAGTGTGTGGTTAAAAAAAGGTTAACGATAAATAATTTGCGAACAGTGAGAACCGTACACGCTTCATTAAGATCGATGGTAGGAAAGCGGTAAGGTAACCGCCATCCAACCTTCAGGAGAGCCCTTTGCGCACGTTCCAGCTTCAGCATGTGAGTTTTTGCAGATCCGCCCCAAGTAAACTGCCGAGCAATGAAAACAGTTCCACCCACAAAATACAAAATAATAATAATATAATTAACTAGCTGACCCTCGGGGCTTCGCTCCCGTCAACTGGCTACCTACCTACCCTGGCTACCCTGCCTACCCTGCCAGAACCCGGCTACCCTGGCTACCATTGCTACCCTGGCTACTCTGGCTACCCTGGCTACCCTGGCTTCCCTGGCTACTCTGGCTACTCTGGCTACCCTGGCTTCCCTGGCTACTCTGGCTACGCTGGCTACCTTGCCCCTATCCTGGCTACCATGGCTATCCTGGCTACCATGGCTACTCTGGCTACCCTGGCTACCCTGGCCACCTTAGCTACCCAGGCTTCCCTGGCTACTCTGGCTACTCTGGCAACTCTGGCTACCCTGGCTACCATGGCTACCCTGGCTACCCTGCCCAAACCTGGGTACCCTGGCTACCCTGCCCAAAACTTGCCAACCCTGGGTACCATGGCTACCCTGCCCAAAACCTGCCTATCCTGGCTACCATGGCTACTCTGGCCACCCTGGCTACCTTGGCTACCCTACCTACCCTGGCTACCCTGCCTACCTATCTACAGATTTTTATCTATCATCAATAGTTTCCTCATCGCACGCCAAATAATGTATTTTACAGGCAACATTTTGCTACCTTGGGAGCTATTTATGTGCTATGGCTATTTATGTGCAAAGAGAATGACAAGCAGTCGTCCATTTTTCCACCGAGATATTTGACACAATTGATGCGAGAAAGGCAGGGGCAATTACAAGTCGTAATGTGAGGTGAAATACAAGAGTGGACAATCAAGGGGCAAAGAGAGGAAGAAGCTTTCCCAGCGGCATTAAAAGTAAAGGTTAGGTAATTCGTTTTTTTTTCAACATTTAAAGTAAGCAGGTTTTGTGCCAACCGTGTGACAAGGTTGAGTCCGGACTACGTCCGGAACATCATCTCCCAGGAGTCTCCGTGGAATAGTAAGGCAGTATCATCAGCATAGGTGAAGATGGATGCATTGGGAAGTGTTAGACTGCAGAGCTCATTTATATAAATGAGAAAAAGGGTCGGGCCGATAATACTGCCCTGAGGGACCCCGTATGATATGGGGAGCTCGTCGCTCGTCCAGTCACCGGTCTAGCTACTTACAAAAAGCTTCGAAATAGTTCCCTGAGTATAATGTAGAAAAATTAAGCGGATGGACTTAGTAAAGTTACGTGATTTGTGTCTGGTAAAACCGCCGATGGAAATAGTCTGGCAGTATTTATTTATAATTTCTAACGTTATTCTGTACAGCATCCATAAAATCAGCTTGGATTCTTCATTAAAAGTGAGTACGAATTTTAATTGCCTTTAGCGATAGCTGAAAAATGGCCATCGGCCCAATCTTGCAAGTATACGTAAGTTCAAAGTACATAGGTACTAACACTACTTATTTCCAAAGTTTTTGTATAGAAAGCTTTTGAGTAATGTCTGGGGCATCTGAAATCTTGGTCCATCAATAATCATAAAAAAATGACCCAGTAACAGATTATTCTATCACTGAGGCCACACTTTTTTAGGGTTCGTACCCGAAGGTTCCAAACGGAACCCTTTTGCTGTCACTCACGTGTCCGTCTGTCTGAAAATATATTTATTTTATATTTTTAATTGGGGCTTCCATACAATAATAATAAACATTATATTTTTGTTTTATAAAATATTGGAAAACAAAGGAATGAGAAGCCACCAAAGTTAGCATTTTACCGAAGATTTTTTTTATTACCCATTGACTTATGAACTTGAAATTTGGTGATAATGTTTTATTTTACTAATCAATATATTGATAAATTAATTTGAAATGCCTTTATTTTTCCTATTACAATCAACTTAATTTTGCGGTTTGGTACGGAACCCTAAATGTAATAATAATAATAATAAATCTTTCAGAAAATGTGCGAAGTCCGACACGCACTTGGCGGGTTTTAGGCTTAATTTGATAATAACCTCGTGAAGTAAATGTCAGATAAAGCGTCAATAAAGGAGCACACAAGTAGAGTGTCCTCTAAATTATCCCAGCAATAAATATAAGACTAGTGTTTTGATTACTTACTTATTAATATATTTAGATAGACATTAGTATAGTATCTACGAATCACTTATCAGCGTGTCGTTTCCTGTATTCATTTAATTGTTTTGGAATGTAGCAACAAATTATTATCATTTGTATGATATTCAGATAAGCATGATTATGTTAGTTATTATTGTTCATACTGATGAATGTATGATGGTGCCTTTATTTAAAAAAAAGAGTTTGTGCCAATACTTGTATATCACCCAAAAAGTTGTTTTTTTAAGAATCGGTAATTTATGAACTTATTCATAAAAAACAAGCAATATTTTTGGTATTATTTAAATAACGCTCAAGATATTCTTATTTTAAAACTTTATTATTCGGCGATGTCTATATACATAAAATACTTTAGTTATAATATACAGGATGTATCATGAAAACTGACCCCCAAAATCACACCCAATTCCAGTTTACCTACCTATGGTCACCATGTATAAATACTGTACACCATAATATAGGATGTTTAAATAAATGCTAAATTTTGCAGTCCAACTTGGTATTTTTATTTCTGTCATCAAACCCTTGATCTAACAAGTTACAACTGTTTTTTAAATATTTTATATTAAGAACTAATAATCACTTATAAACACTTACTTCAACTGTTTTATTTACAAAATATTTGGTACATCGAAAATAGACAAATAAAAATCTAATAATTATAATATAGGCAAAAATAATTGTTATATATGTTTAAACATAATTAAAACCAAAACGGTGTGTCTTAGTAAAAACAATTGGTAGGTGCTATAGGCACGTAGTGCACCCATCTACAAAATTATTATGTCTGTAAACACAGAAAAAAACAAATATGGCAGTAGGTTATTGCCCTGTTTTGTCCACAAAAACCTACTTATTTTAATAATAATGCAAAATAACATCCAAGTCCTTAAAAATAAGATGCTATGTGTAATCTTGTAGATATTTACGCCTGACTGGAGGTCTGTTGTTCAATGTAGACCTGGCCCTCATTTTTCTGCATCTCTTCTGCCTCTCTTTGCATGATCATGTTCTCCCTGAGCTTCCATGTGATCAGAGCCCTTGCACTCTTCAGTTTCCTGATGCAACGGGCCAGGAGCAGAGCGAAGATTATGCCGAGGAGCTGAAAATAATATTTCACAAATTATTAATTTTACTTTAAACTAAAAGATGGCGCCGAAATATTTTGGCGCATTGTTATAGTGAGTAGTGTATCTAACAGACTGTCGGTATTGCCACGTTATATTAACAATGACAAAACCTTTTCATTTTATGGCATATCAAAGCTATTACATGGTTTTCGGATGGCGGATGCCGAAAATGAAATCGGGATCAAACTCCAAGATGGCGGCGGCCAATTCCCATATTTGTGTGGCGGGAAACATGTCGGTGGCAACATTGGTTACATTTTGGTGCTTCTAGCAACACAAACGTCACACATGTTGCTGAAACTTTTTGCATGCGAGTTTTCAGGGTAACGAGTAAACTTGTGTATAATTATGGATAAACAAAAAACAAAATGATTTTCTTCATTCATTACTGTAATTCTAACTGACTGAATTTAGGTACCTACATGGTGTACGGAAACAAAGCATACATAATAAAGTACACAGTTTTATCAAAATACTTCATTGTTAGGTAACTAGGGCACGATGCATCCGTGCAAACAGTGCTATCTTTGTCCAATAACTTTCTTTATAATTAAATTACGATAACAATGGAAATCATGCTTGGATCTAGCAATCTAGGGCACGATAACAATCAGTCTGCTGGTAATAAACCCAGGGCATAGAATAGATTTACCTAATTACCTACAGGTAATATAGATATATATATATATATATGATATTATTATTAGGCCCACTTAATCCGAAGTTGATAGCTAACACGGGCTCATTATGTAGGTATGTTATATTTTATTTTAACCTCGTGTCTCCAACTAATCTTGAGTTAAGTGTTTGATGCAAGTGCTTATAATACTAGCTACAGGTGAGCTTCATTCATTCGCTGGTCTTGTGCTGGTAGGCACCTACAAAATAATTCTTTTGAGTACCTACTTTAATAGCAATGTCATCATGACATTGGACTTTTTTGGGAAATCTATCTATTGGTTATAACGGTAGTACTTGCTTATCTTGATAATCTTGAATTACCTACGTTAAGAGGCAAATACTTTAGAGGATGGAAACTCTTATTCTACACTTAAACCAGAACAATGAAAGTATGTAGGTAGTTTACTTGTAGGTTCTACCTACATAGCAACCAGATGCATGAGATCCAAAGAAACATTACAATTGAACAAATCGATAAGCTAATTAATTAAGAAGATATATGTACCTACCCTACCTACTTACCTACCTGCCCAAAATTGGAATCAATAGTAGTTAAAAAAACAAACATAAAGTCGAGCATAGAACATCCTCCTTTTTGGTAAGTCGGTTAATAAAATACACTCACGTTGATAAACATCACAGAAACGCCGAGGACACCGATGACAGTGGAGTTCTGCACCAGCGCATTAACCAAAGCTTCCTTGCAACCGATGCCAGATATCCTATCGCAAATCCCGCCGGAGTAGGAGAAGCAGCAGGACTTGGGCACCATCATCGATACGACATCGCCGTCGATCATAACGTTGGCCTGGACCACTGCTTGGTTGTTCGTGAAGTTGAAGTCCAAGTAATCCATGAAGGTGTTACTGCCGCAGCAACCAAACTGGAAAAAAATATTGAAAATTAAACATTTTAAACTTTCCTCAGATATGTGCAGAGTCTACCAGGGACTATACCTAGCCATTTAAGCTAGGACAGATAATTTGATGGCAGAAGGGCAAGTGGATTATCTTGAGAATATTAACGCCATTTTGATAGAGCAAAGTTATCTGATATTTTGTTAGTTTTAAAGCGGATTCTTGCACTGCTCTAAGCAAAACCAGGAAGGTACAATTATAAAAAAGCAAGTCAAAAGTAACGTTAACGCTGTAACGTAATAATAACGCTCCTTGAAAGTAATCCACCCAAAGATAATGAGTGTCAGATGACGAGATGCATTTGTTTATAAGGAAGTGATAAAATCCGCTTTAAGGACGCCTTACATGTTTACCATCCTAAGCCTTTAGTTGGCCTCGTGCCGACTCCACCAACTGCTTTGGCTCTTTTATCTCTTGAATGATTAATGAACCCTTTTCGACGTCATCAGTCAGACGGCTGTCGCTAAAAACCAGCTCTATGACTTTGTCTCGCACAAGAGTCTAAGCATTATGCTGAGCGATTGCTTTTTACAAGATTTTCTTTTAATAATTACCGTTTTCAATATGGTATGCATCATACCTAGTAGGAATGAACTTTTTGTCGTTATTTGTTTTTGTTAAGTACTCACAGTAGCTTGTAGAGCGTCAACTTCCTCTTGAACCTCGGCGTCATTGTAACCCCACACGGGTACGTTGATGTAATGCAAGATCTTGTTACTGTCCATCGTGAAGGCGAGGATAACCGCCACCAACTTTATGATGAACACCGTCATCAAGATGCAAGCGTACTGAAAAGAAAATCCTTGATTAGATCTTCTCCTGACGAATATTTACCGGTTGAATGTGGTATTACTGAATCAATTAAAAAGCCATTGTGTCTCGCGTGGATCCACATTGTAGTATCACAATCAAGAGATATCACCAAAAATTACAGACGAAAAGGTCACGGAAATTGCTGCAACCGTGCAATTAGTTGCGGTGAATAAACTGTAAGTCAACCTTAATTTAATTAGAAAAGGACAATCCTGATTTTGGATTGCATGAAGTTTCAGAGATTCCAAAAGTGATAATAGTATTTTAGTTAAAATAAATTGAAAAGTGCAGGTAATTTCTTAAATTCAAATATTGGCTAGTACTCGTATAATGGATTTTGTTGGTCTCCACCTATTAAAAATTACATAACATTCAGCAAGTGACTAAAGCATTTTCACTCTGATACTATGCTGTCGTCAAGGTAAATAAATCCTGATACTTACTACATTGACCATACAAGTGCTGAGCTTCAGACTGCCGAAGAATCCGAAGATGGAGACGATCAGCAGTGCCAGTCCGATGAACACACTCATGGCAGACGGGGTCATGAGCCCATTGACCTTGCCATCGTAGAAGAAGGCGAAGCCGTGATAGTGAGAGTACACTGAGATTCCCAGGACTATCATCAGTGTTGCTATCACCTGGAATAGACAATTTTTTGTATCATTTGATTTGATTGATTCGTCGGTTGGTTGGGTTCGATTTCTGGGTGCGCAAAGTGTTGTAGAGTACATATTTCCGCCTGGAATTTCTCAATGTGTTTATAGAATTAGAGGCTCTCCTCAACCTAACCCTTCACCCATATCCTAGTCCATCTGATTGTCTTTCTGTCAGTCAGTCTGTCTGGTATTACTATTAGATGGAATTTTCATAGAAAAGCCACCTAGCACCCAGAATTACCCTTAGCACTCGCTCTCGGATAGTTTACTTAAATTCTTTAATGTAAGTACATCAAAACATCATTGTTTCCGTCCTGCGCAATCATTTCATGAGTCACTTCGGACAATTTGCCGTCCAAGATTACGGTATTTTTTTATAAATGGAAGATAAGATGGTTTATACGATCGAATACTCAACAAACAACTTTACTTTCCTCTTCATTTGATAAGGATAAACTTTAATCCTGACGAAATCGAACACCTACAGTGCTTGCCACGAAAGATGAGACTTGACACACCATGTGGTTTGACTTGCGCAGTAGCCGTTTATAGGTCTCTTTAGCGGTATGAGGCCTGAGTGCGGGAAAAACCGGGCGTCATCGGGACGGCTGACATAGCGCTGAAGGCGCGGTCAAGTCTCATCTTTCGTGGCACGCTCTGTACCTATCTTTGTATGGTTCTCATTCTATGTATGTCTTTGCCTTTGAATTGTTGGCGTAGTAGGCATCCTAAGCAGCACGGGCCTCATCAATCGCAATTTGTTTCCCGACAACTATTATTCATTCAGTGCTACCGTCTGGTGGTGTCTAGTCTACCCAGCGAAGATCATCGCTCTGCCTAGCCTGCACTATTTGCATCACTGATCCCACAAAGCAGCGATGCAAATTCTAAGACCTTACAGACCCAGGCTTATATTATCTGTGCCCAGGCTATGTCAAGAACAGACCTGATTATTTCAAGAGAATGAGACTGACTCATTGTAAAAATTCTCACGTGGATATTTGTTTTAGCATACCAGGTAATTACAAGAAGAAGGACATTGGGGTCAACGTTGGTTAACCGATAAGATAATTATACCAATGTACTGACTAATGACACTAATCATATTTACATTGCGTTGCCTACTTTTATTTCAAGCAAAAGTGTTTGTTCTACATAAAATGTGGGTGCACATCGTCGTTGTAGAGAGACTGCAGCTTCTGACAGATATTAAAAAGACCACATGGCACATAATTGGTAGGCAATCATAACCTAGTTAGGCTTCACTCGCTCCTCATATTGGTGATAAATGATGGCAAAATGCAGCTGGCAACAATACCACTTAGCCTAATAAATTGATTGATGGTGGTGCCTAGAATGCGGTTGTCAGCAGCTGGCTGGCTGACTGGTAGGGACTAAGAGCCCACGTAAGTTTTATAAGTACATTTATACAAAATTGGCAGTTTTGTCTTCAAATCTTATCTAAATACATTCTACGTGATTTCGATTGAAGCGGACGCGATAAATTGAAACGAATACAACATCATGGTGTGAGTTTAAGTATACTTCTCGCCAAACTTCTTGGCCGCCCTGAAGTTGGCATTCCGATGCGCAAGACGTAGCGCGGTGCTGTTTTTGTATGAGATTTTCAACTGCGCAGCCGTTGTAGCCAACTTCAGGCCGGCCAAGAAGTTTGGCGAGAATTATACATATGCAAGATCGAATGGCTAAAATGCACCTTCTGCCCGCTGTTTGTTTTCAACAACATAAACTTCAACAGATACAAAGGATACCACAAAATTTTAAACCAGCTCATATTGTTAGTACAATACTGATAATATCAATCATTTTTTTATCAACGGTGACGTAGCCTGTATTTTGGGTGATAGGGAAACTACCTAAAGACGAAAACACACCAATGAATTCGATAACTACTTAATTGATTTTGTATATAGTAAAAGTATCGTAAAATTTTGAAGAATGTGGTATGAAAGGTTTTTTAGGTAAACATTTGTTTACTACTGATGCGTAGGAATTAGGAACATGTCATGTAAGGAAAGTTTTGAGTATGAATGTAGATGGTTTATGGGGAAGACGCAGACCAAAGACAAGATGGGTAGAAATTAGGTGACAATTGAGATGACGTGTAACAGAGATGAATGGAAGAAGAAATTTTGTTCCGACCCTATATAAGTTGGGATGGATAATTGAAGGCATAGATAGAGAAGGATGTAGCACATCTCCACAGCAACTTTAATCCGCAATGCGACATTCGTCTTGAGCTGATTACACTAAACAATGAAGTATAAGCCATAGATTAGTAACAATGATCACGATTACAGTTTACTTTTAATCATCCTATGAATTTACTATACAGTATACAACGTTTCAGTAGATTGGATATGTTTTGAAAATATGAAGCTAATGCACTTCATCAATTAATTAATTGTGCTAATTTCAGAAGGATATCTATAATAAATATCACGCCTGTTTTGTTGAGGCAGAGGCAAATCTGTAAGTCTATAATCAGTATTTAGTAAAAAAATTGGCGGCGATATAGACGACTAGATGAGATTCACATAGACCCAGCCTTATTGGACGAAAATCCACATCGGGTCTTTCATCTCGCATGTGATTGTTCGATTGATGGTGTCAAAACCCATTGCCTTACCGAATTCACTTACGCAATAAGGCTGCAGGGGAATGCTCCCCTGGTCACAAAAAGGAAGGCCCATATAATTTACTCAGCAGTGGGGGAGAGGGCTACACATGATAATGGTAATGATGAAGTTGGATACACAGATGCTAACAAATTTACTACTGAATTTAAAGAATAGTTAGTCCAATTTGTCAAGTTGCACAATGAACAAAACAATGCATTTATCTGATCTAGGTAGGTTATCTAGAGACCTACTTATTGGTACCTATGTTGTGGCAAAAATAAATACAAGGGTACTTACAATAAACATAGCTGTGATGGTCAACAATAGAAATCTTATAGACTTCATATTGTACTCCGTTTCCGTCTTCGTGAAATGCATCCCCGAATTGTTAGTCTCCACCGGAGCCGATGCAGGAGCAGTATCGCCCGACATTTTTTTAATTTTTATATACCACTTATTATACGACTAAGCGATTCCTTAGCCGACACGATACAGCCGAGAATCTTAGTGATAACTAAAATGGCATCTGATAACAATTGTTTTACGAACACAGTGTGTTTTCCAACTACTCGCACTGATTACGTAGAGCCTTTAGAATACACTTGTCCGTGTCTAACTTCGGACTGAAACTAAGCGGCGTAACTGTAGATAATGGCAAGCTAATTATAAACGACGTTATTTTGTTGGTACTTACAAAGGCTTTATGTTTTAATCGTTCAATAGATTAGCTATCTTTTCAATAACTGTAATTAATGCACTTGTTTTTCTGGAAATGTTATCTTTGCCTAATTTTGATATGCAATCACAGTTTTGGCTCAATTGACATTGTTTTGCTTGCTGCAAATTTTAATGTCCACTCTACATAAAATTCACGAGGGGTTTTAGTTGCGGTCTGTAATCTACTAAATGTAATGCTTGATATCGATTACCCACGGGTTATATTTGACCTTCGGTCACTCAGTGCATTAAATATTAATTTTGTACGATCGTCATGTTTGTATTGACAGGACTTTGTGGTTCAAGCAGAGGAGGTAGACTGCCTGTTACTAACGCTTAGTTGGTAAATCGCAGTATTATCTTAAATAGGGCCCCCATTTTTAGATAATGGGAAAGCTTATCATTGGATATCTGGCAGACGAACATATTAAACCCATAGGTAAAGGCTCGACAGTGCGATAAAGATGCGACAACTAAATTTCATAGATTTTGTGCACTTATTCTAAAAACCTAGTTGCATCATTTGTCATATTTTCGAGCCTGTCTTCAGGAGCCTTAAGGGACTTATTTTTAGGGTTCCGTACCCAAAGGGTAAAAACGGGACCCTATTACTAAGACTCCGCGGTCCGTCTGTCTGTCTGTCTGTCTGTCTGTCTGTCACCAGGCTGTATCTCATGAACCGTGATAGCTAGACGGTTGAAATTTTCACAGATGATGTATTTCTGTTGCCGCTATAACAACAAATACTAAAAACAGAATAAAATAAATATTTGAGTGGGGCTCCCATACAACAAACGTGATTTTTTTGCCGTTTTTTGCGATAATGGTACGGAACCCTTCGTGCGCGAGTCCGACTCGCACTTGGCCGGTTTTTTACAGTTGTTGTTATTACTAAAATCATGACTAGTGAGTTATCATCGACCACTTGGCATCATTGGCAAATGCCTCCTCCATCCCTTTCCATTATCTTCTATTTAGTGCTATCCTGGTCCACGTCCAGTGGTAAAGGCCGCAACTAACAAGTTGTAGGTTGTGGGTTCGTACCCAGGCAGGTGCTTTATTTGTGCAAATTTTTCATCACCACTGCTTCGAAGACATGTGACATCCACCAACCCGCATTGGGCCAGCGTGGTGGATTCCGGCCCATTCCCTCTCACAGAGAATAGGCCTGTGTTCACATTTGCTCTGCTGTTGCTTTTATATCATCTTCTCATTTTCGATCCTGTCTTCCGTGGTTGTGTCGTCAAGGAATTACACAAATTTATTATTCTTATTGCAGGCATTTTATTTGTAACCTTTTCATTGTATGAATTTTTAAGTCCGCGTGTCTACTGTCTACCAATGAAACCCGATTTTTCATTAAATTTCAGCGAGAAAGACAAAATCAGCAGGGTCTTATTAAGCCACATTTTGTAATGGATAGATACGAGTATGTATTGCAATACTGAATCGATTATATTGACGTCATAAGTAGCTAAACAAATCTATCAGTAGGATATTATTTAGTATCGAACTAACAGACACATACAAGTGCCATGTAAATATGCGTGTCTACATAAGGATTTCAGGATGATAACGAAATCCATTCGCTTATCGCTTAAGCCCTATCGGTTATCGCTGATATCACTGTATATTTTCATAGAAAAATCGAGACTATAATATGTTACACTTTTCTTTATTGTTTTCAGAATCGGACAGGTGTCTCCTGTATCATCGGTCTCATTCATAATTCAGTTCGTAGTACGCAGTAATTTTCGAGCTCGCTGCAGTTGCTCTTCTAAGTTCTTCTAGTTATTGAGTCTTGACCTTTTCTGCATAGGTCGAATAAGTAAATAACTCCTACTTCTGAATGGATGGTCCAAAAAAGCCATAGGTAGGTAGGTACCCGAGACGAAGTGCTAAAACATTCGAGCTCGCTCTTGCATCCTACAATCTCAATGTGCTCTGCATAATTCGAAATGTCTAACTTGAGAATTAAAAAAACCTGTCAGAGTTGGAGTACACAAATCGTGATCGCTTCGCCCGCTCTTGCATATATATTGCACTTTTGCCAACAAGTCAACGAAGTATCTCCTATTTCACTATACTACTAGATTTTTAATTTTGATATGTACAGAATGTTTGTAGAATGGGATTTGTGTCAGCCATAACCATAATGCCTCGAAATTATCTGTCAAGGTAGGTAAAGGGTAACTATCAGAAAGCAAATATCTAGAAGATAATACCAACAGCAGCTGCGAGAAATTCTGCTTTAGATTTGGTGGTCAGTGGTCAAGCGCAAGCCTATAGACAATAATAAAAAAAAAAACTATAATTCTATACTAATCTATACTAATATTATAAAGAGGAATGATTTGTATCTTTGTATGTAACGAATAAACTTAAAAACTACTGGACCGATTTCAAAAATTCATTCACCGTTGGGAAGCTACACTATCCCCAGGTGACATAGGCTACTTTTATCCCTGTGATCCCACGGGAACGGGAACTACACGGATGAAATCGCGAGGCGTCCGCTAGTCTCTTATAATCAGGGAAATTGAAATAAAACACCAAAATATTGTATAAATAAAAATATTTCTCTCTTTACAATACTTTTTCTAATACTTACTTAGTGATAAAATATATTAATTAAGCAATTTAGAACTGTATAATAGCTTTTATCTTAAAATAAAAAAGAATGGTTAAGTGGCAAAAAGATAGGGACGAAGGAAAATAGAGAACCGGACGTAAGTCTAATCGATAGTTGTTTTAAAGATAATTTATAAAAGCTGAGAACAAGTGGAATGTTTATTGTACTTAAAAATATAATTTAACAGACATTTATAATAAAACTACTTATTATATTATCTTCTGTAGGCACTAAGTGAAAATACCTAGATATTTCTATCACAAATCGATATGTGCTCGCGCCGCGGCACGTTTTCCACATTATTGGAAAATATTTTTGGTGTTGTGTAATCCTTAAAATAACACAAAATCCTGATTATATAAATCATTTAAATTTGTTACACCCTACAATTGACTTTTTAGCGTATTTTAAATCTAGAACAAGTGCTATCACAATAACCTGGTTCTATAAACCTTATTTTAAATTAGGACCAGAGGCTCTAGACAAGTGACATTCTACCAACGAAAACTTCTCGATAGCGATTGGATAAATGTATGGGAATGCCAAGTACAGGACAACTATTTTCTTAATGTCCTTCGACAATCATCGAATTTCCGAATACAAACGAATGCTAACTTCCATGTCCATCAATTATTAGATTTATCGTGTATAATAATTTGAATTCAGAACTAAGTACATTACTGTCGTTTTGTTTTGATTTCCAAGTGAAATATATAGAGCTGTAAAACAAGTAGCTTTCCTTAACTCTATATACTTCCAAGTTGATTGAGAGCCTCCGGTCGGCACCAAGTGTAACAACTGATACTGATAGAAATCCGACGACCGACGAAACACGAAGTTTGCCGAGGGACATTAAGAAAATATTTGTACTGTACTATCGAAATGTGACGTGTTCAATCCCTTACATTTCGGCATTACGACCATCGCCATTGCTGACAAAATGACACTTTGTTTAGCGCCTTACTATGGCATCGCCCTTACAGACTCTTAGGCGGTCGTTTGTCCATGGAAGGGGACATAGACAACTGGAGCTTTTTTCTCTTCGTTAGGGTTGAGGGAGGTGTAGGCGTTGATCACACGCTCCTGGATCTCCCACCGTCTGCGTTCACGTTCGGATTTCGCCTTGCGGATCGAACTGGCCAGCGAGAATGAGAACACAATGCCGATAATCTGAAATTCGATAAGATAAATGTGAATATTTATGATACGAGAAATGGGTATTAGGTTTTTCGTGTACTGATAAAACATTGATAAACACAATAGAATCGATTTTATCATGTTTTAGTAGGTATTTTTTTCAAACATAATCATGCTAAATAGTGTTGTAAATGTTCGTTGCTAAAACAAAACGAACACTCAGATTAACTCAATTTGTATTCCAAGTACGAAAAGATGTTTCTGCGTCATAAGACCTAATTTAATATTTTTCATATATCGATGAATATCAGTGACATGGTGGCATGTTTGTTGGACAACAATTACATCATACAATGGCACAAGTATTTCAGGAACATCACATTATTCAGTAGTGATAGGTACATTCAGCATATGAAGCAATTATACAGGAATCGTGAGTGTAGCAATAGTTTTCTTTAAGGATATCAACAGTAAACTAGGCAAAACGTAGTCAACTACAGACTAGACATAGTTATTTCCCAAGTTAAGCCATGTTGTTCTGTTTATCGTCATTTCAGCTGAAAGATTCAGACCCACGGCTGAACTAAGGCCTCCCCCAAGTGACACCATCACATCGACCAGTTCTGAGCGGTTTCACATCCAGCGGATGAAGGCACCCTTAACCAGACAATTGGTCTTCCTGGTGGGAGCCCTTCCAACGCATCTCCATCAGGCTTCTGTTCAAGTAAACTTCTATTTATATGCAACAGCTAGTTCAACTGTCCTGTGTGACCTTTAAGGCCGAAAAAAACTAACCTGAATGAAAGCAATAGTCATGGCCCCAGCGCCCAACAATCCAGCGCTCTGGTAGACCAAGTAGAACACCCTCGGTAGGCATCCATTGGCATAAAGCTTCGTGCACTCATCGATCTCAAGATCCCCGATGACCTCGTAACGGGATTCAGCACAGCAAGAGTTGGGGACTGTGATGTTGTTGATGGAGATGCCACTGACTCCTTGAGGAGGAGGCACCAGGCTCCAGTCGTTGTAGCTGTCCACACCGCAGCAGTTTAGCTGGAAAAGAAAGTGAACATATGGTAGAGGTTTGAGTTTTGGGAATGGTTATTTTGCAGAAGACGGTATCCAAGAAGAGAACGTTTGCAGAAAGAAGTTGATGGTGAATGGTTATTTAACACTTTATTATACTAGCTTGGCTTAGAATTAAAAATAATAGACAAATGGAATACTTTCTACGAAAATGTTTAAGTAGTTAAAGTTGCACGCGTTGGTAGAAATTCTAAAGTCAGTAATGAAAACACCCTGCTTTTAAAATCAAACAGTCTTTATTATTTACTAAAAATACATGTAGTTCTGAAAAGGAAAAGCAGTTAACTGAAATATTTTGCGTTTATCTAAAAGTTACATTAGCTATCAATTTCCCTGCTTCAGTCGTTGCGGTTGAACGAGCACAAAACTGGAAAATACCGACTAATTAACATTTTACAGCTAAATAAAATGGCTTTGAACAATTATTACGGGCAGTTAAAGTTACAGTGTTATGTAATATCTTTGTATCAAGCAAAAAATTATTTACCTGCACATACGCAGCCAATAGTCTTATCAAGTCCACTTAAACACAAAAATGTGGAATATAGTCACCATTAATAAATATTATACCTAACTTATGGAAATTAACAATATAATATATAGTAGTACTTTGTAGGTACCTGCTTAATGTATATAGGTTACCTACCAATAATAATAATATGCCATAAAAGGTCACCGTAAATGGTCACTGTTATGATAACAGTCGTTTTTCCTCAATTATATTTATATACTTTTGTTGTAAACTCCGATTTTACCTTAATAAAGTTTTATATTGAATGTCCTTTACTGAGGATATTCAACAACAATATGTTGAGTCTAATAATACGTATTTAACTGGACAACACGCGCCGTAATTTTACTTAACAACCCTTACATGATTCCGTTGGAAAGGGACAGTGTTATTTATCTTGTATAGATCCGTCTCTCTCTCAAAGTGGAACCATGATAGTTAGGCTACAACTACTTATTAAGTTTTATTTGATGATAAAATGCTCCTATCCTAAATGTTTCCAAGAGCCTTATATAACTCTACACTAATAGTGAATACGTTAACGCCCGTAACGATAAAAACTCGACGCATGTTCAGTGAGCAAGATAAAATTTGGCCAATGAACACGCATTCGTGTGAGATGCTCATCGTGTCCCTGTTTCTACTGTTCACCAATATTATTGTTTAGAAATTATGGCAGAGGTTCGTTTTAAAAAACTGTAATACCGAGTCTCATACCATACAAAGAAACTGTCCCGACGTACTGTACTGATTATTTGATTTATCTATCGATATCAATATATCGATTCATTATTAGATGGTGAGCTATCTATCGCCATAGAACGAAACCGAACGCGATCGATTTACAAAAAAATATCGGTATAATCAGATGAAAAACGCTAGTCGTACGTGGCACGGTTTCTTTGAATAGAATGACGCATCTGTATACTACTATTATATTAGCTGTGGTAATACATATATTTTGGTTACCTAACTAAATAAATAAAATAAAAAACGAAAGCTTTTTTTGGAAGCATTATGTTTTAAGTGTTGCTGAGTTCATCTCCAGCATTCTACATCAAACACGATACACAACTCACAGAAGAAATGATGAACAAAAACAAGGATTATATAAATCAAGACATACCTTAATACCTTCTATACCAATATTATAAAGAGGAAAGATTTTTTTGGTTGTTTGTTTGTTTGTACCGAATAGGCTCCAAAACTACTGGACCGATTTCAAAAATTCTTTCACCATTTTGAAGCTACTCTATCCCCGAGTGACATAGGCTTTTTTTTTATCCCTGTCCACGGGAACGGGAACTACGTGGGTGAAACCGCGAGGCGTCCTCTAGTGTTGTATAACAAGGGTAAAACAACGGTCGTGATCAAGACTAGCTTAATAAACATTCATAAAGTGCAACAAAAGACACCCTTAGCAAAATGGGAACTAGTTTGAAGGTATGCGGAACAGGTTGTAACAATTCCCGCAACCTCCATTGAAACGGAAGTATCCCAACGGGTGTTGTTGGACTGTTGTATGTGTTCAAATCGCGCCGAAAATTCGGATTGCGTGATGCAGAATTTTGTGTGAAGCCAGGTCATCAGTTCCTATGTGGCCCGAAACAAAAAGCCCAAGAACACAACTCACCCTGCTCTGAATGAAGTCGAAGGCATCCTCGACCTCCTCATTCTCGTAGTAGTAGGGCAGTGTGACCCTCAGCTTCTCGTCCAGCATGCCGGTGACCTGTGATCTCAGGCTGTAGGCTGCGATGGCAGCGGCGATCTCCAGGATGAAGACCAGACTGAGGATGACTGCGAACTGGTGGAAAATCATAATTTAATAAATAAATGGTTGAAATATAGTCTGAGCATATAAAGAAGAAGAAAATACCATCCAGTTTCTAGTAAAAACATAAGTCAGTATTGCGTAGCACTGACTATTTCGAACCAAGAGTTCAAAGCTAGAATCCATTTGTTAAGGGGCCAGAAAAAAGAGAAGGCATTGACATTTTTGCCGTTGCTTTTGCAAGAGTGCAGTAACTGGACCAAAATATGGCACAATTATGTATATCTTAAGAAAAGTTACCTGAGCTTACATCTGGCACTAATACAATCTTTCTAAAGCATTATGTGCCACATTATCACCTTGGTAACACCTGATATTATAATTATTATTATTTCCATCTGAAACACCTCCACTGCTGGACATAGCATTGGCCTCCCCCAAGCGACACTGCATCAACTGTTTATTTTTTAACCCTACGATAATAAATCAATTGGTCTACTCACAATGTTAACCAAGCAGGTGCTCTCCTTCAGTGCGCCAACACATCCGAAGAGAGACACGAACAGCATGATGATGCCGATGGCAATGACGAAGGTGGCCGGGGAGAAGAACTTGTCGTCGAGGAAGAAGGAGACGTCATGATAGATCGCGTAGATCGTCGTTCCCACTGAGATTATTAAGGCTGAAGTTAGCTGGAAAGAAATAAATAGTAAATTAGAATTTCAAAGAAAAGAGAAATTAGAATGTATTCCTAAGCGCTATTGGTTCCATGGCAAGTTTCTGAACACTCGGTAACTTTGTCGAATGCTTCGTGGGGTATAAGGAATTCGGAAACCAGGCGTTTATTCTCCAGTTAGGATAGTTTGCCGATCCTCACGAGGAGCAATACTCAAATGGTCATCCGACGCACCCTGATTGAATTCAGTCCCTCTAAAATATTTTGACAACCAGCCTTACCGAGAGGTATTGTGTTACCAATTTGTTTTTAGTTTGTCGACGTCACATACGGTCGCTCTATGACTGGCAGTCGATTCCAACATGGTTGGAGATAAGCTGGACAAATGAAGTTAGCTTATTGTATTTATTTTTGTAACCGCATCTGCCATGCTCTTATATTTCATATTAATACAATAGGAGCCTAGTTTTAGAACTTATACGCCTGCTGACTTAAATGTGATGCGGGCGATACATACGAATACAATTAAGGTTCTTTGCATCAATACTTCTAAATTGTTAATGGTAAGAAGTTGTTACCAAGCACGAGGCAGGCAGTAGACACATTCAAACTACTAAGAACTATTAACTGTTCTAGTCAAGGCGGAAGTTACCAATTAAATAATAAATTAAATGATCGCCAAAGACGTTCGCACAACAGCGTACAACTAAATGCTTCTCTAATAAATACTTTGGCAGGTCTTAATGGACAACAAGAAAATGGTGAAGGAGCATTACCTTTCACTATAATTTTTATTCTTCTCCTTTCTCTGTTATATATTTGATATGTATTAGTATATTAAGTAATATTGTATGTTATTAAGTCTAAGTAATATTATTTTTGATATTTTGTACACTGACAACCCTAAATTCTTCTCCTATCATTCAGTCCATCCAAAGGTTGTCTGTAAGAGATTGCCTAGTGCGATAAGACCGCCCTGTACACTTGTATATTTTAACGTTTGTCCTGTATGTTTTTTTTTTGTGGTGTACAATAAAGTATATAATAAATAAATAAACAAACAGAAGCCATTTACATGATTTTTTGACTGTTTCTCTGTTTAGTTATGCACGCATCGCGTAAAATATACGAAACCAATGTAAATAACTTTTATACATAAAAATTGCCGTATCTTGAAGTATTACTTAGTTTATGTTTCATCGCAATCGGTTCACTCTATCAAAAGATATATGAATTTATATGTGTTCAAGAAGTAAAATATCACAACACGCAATTCAGATACTCGGACAGTTGAACTCCATATTCGTTTGATGGCGTTGTGTGCGGTGTTATGATTCGCCGCGGAAGAATGACCCTAGAAAACATATTGGTAGGTAGGTAGGGTAGGGTAAGTAGGTAGATAGGTAGGTAGGTAAGTAAGGAAGGTAGGTTATGCAGTTGACGGGAGCGAAGCCGCGGGCACAACTAGTAGTCCAATAATTTGGAAGTAGAGTAAACTCTAATGGCTCTATATATGGTACCGCGCCCTTAAATATTCTTGAATTTAGATGTCCTGAAAATGACCACCGTATCATTAAGTAGATAGGAATCTGACAGACGTATCAATTGTTAAGATTTCCATAAGTAAAATAAACAAAGTAAGAAACAAAACACTTGGCCATCTTAGGCCATCACGTTGATATTTAAAATAACGAGTTTCTTAACGGCTGCCTGTCAAAACCGTATAACTTGAAGACAGTTTCCGAACTAAACGTTATTGTAATGTGCTAACTAGCAAATAATTTCATGCCTCTTTTATATCGCATAGAGCAATGAACCTCAAATACAAAGCTGTATTCTATGTTGTTCTAGATCACTCTAGCAAGCACATATTCCTGATCTAGCTTTAGTGAGTTACTCGTATGTTATATGGCTCTTTCCCGCGGATTCGCTGATGTAGGCAATCCCTCAGGAACCGTGCATTTTTGCAGGATAATAGTATATTATGCAACTAGTGAATAAAAGACGGATTTAATGCGAGGGCCGTAGATGAATCACAAGTAAGTGAAGGATTCTAACGACTGAATCACGACCGTAGGGAGTGATTCATGATGATTGAATCACGAGCATAGCGAGTGATTCAAGTGTTAGAATCATGAGCGACGCGAGTGATTCATGGCCCTCGATATAAATCCGTTTTATTCAAGAGTTTCATACTATATTTTATACCATGACTACGAGAAAAAGAAAGATTGAAGCGGCACAAGGAATAATAATAAATAAACGGTTTATTACCTTCAAAATTTACAAAAAAATGTGAAACTCTGACCCCTGAGCTAGGTAACAGCAAGGTGTTTCAATCTCTATCTCTATCTCTAACTCTATCTCTAACTCTATCTCTAACTCTATCTCTAACTCTATCTCTAACTCTATCTCTAACTCTATCTCTAACTCTATCTCTAACTCTATCTCTAACTCTATCTCTAACTCTATCTCTAACTCTATCTCTAACTCTATCTCTAACTCTATCTCTAACTCTATCTCTAACTCTATCTCTAACTCTATCTCTAACTCTATCTCTAACTCTATCTCTAACTCTATCTCTAACTCTATCTCTAACTCTATCTCTAACTCTATCTCTAACTCTATCTCTAACTCTATCTCTAACTCTATCTCTAACTCTATCTCTAACTCTATCTCTAACTCTATCTCTAACTCTATCTCTAACTCTATCTCTAACTCTATCTCTAACTCTATCTCTAACTCTATCTCTAACTCTATCTCTAACTCTATCTCTAACTCTATCTCTAACTCTATCTCTAACTCTATCTCTAACTCTATCTCTAACTCTATCTCTAACTCTATCTCTATCTCTAACTCTATCTCTAACTCTATCTCTAACTCTATCTCTAACTCTATCTCTAACTCTATCTCTAACTCTATCTCTAACTCTATCTCTATCTAAGTTTGTATCGAATATTTTATGCGCAAGGAGGTTGTATAGCATTGAGATGGAGTTTGAATATTATATTGGTGTGTTCTAAATTCAAACACCAAAACAGTGATTAAAAGTGCTTTTTATTCACTGTTTTCAGTGAATAAAATAAGCTTTTTAGAGGGGGAATGGTATAAAAGAAATTATGACAGAAACACTGCTGGTGTTTCTGTCATTAAATAATCTAAATAATATATTCAATACTTTCATATCAAATTCGTTTATTTGTTTTTCTCAATCATGCTTGGATATTTGAGCATTATTTTGCCAACCTTCTTCGAGATAAATCGCAATTGCTGTACTGGCCATATACATGCGCGCAGCGGCCGGCAAAAGTTGTATGAAAATCCATATCTGTCGTGTGTAGCGGCCAAATAAATTACATAGTAAACTCATATCTGTCGTGTAATTTAAAAATGGAATGATCTTTTGCTCCGAAACATGACAACCAAGGAGGTAGCTTATCAAAGGTTTTATTAAAATTTCGAACTGGCTTGCAAATAGAAAGCTGTTTATTGAAAAAAAAACAAATGAACACGGGAAAAAATATTGTTGTTCGTCATTTTATTTTGAAAAGTAATCCTATTTGACAAAATGAGTTCTAGGTACTACTTAGTTTTAATTTCCGCGCATTATATAGCCTTGGCCACAACTAGGCATTGATGGACTTACGTATGTGTGCTTACCCGTTCGTCCATCAATACCTCTTTTGCTAGCCGCTGCAGTAATGTGCTATTATTTACTTTCAAAAATTACCTTTCATAAATTTAAATAGACCAACCATTTGACGTCCTTTTCCATTAGTTTGGATTCATTTTCTTCGTTACTAAGAATCTAGGTGTATTCCCACCGTCAGGTTCCCATGCGAATATTTACTAAACATAAGACTGGTCGACGCTATGCATATGAATCTCCATAATATTGATTGGATCATATACAGCCAAGTGGCTACGATCGAGCCAACCTTGACATTTGAGTGGACTCTGAAAATCGATACACTCGTGACCAGCCACTTAAGTCATGGTGCAAAGGTCGAGTAATTTCTTTATAAGTTGAAAATGCCATATTAAACAAACAAAAAAAAATTCATAATGGGCCGTATTTATGAAAATATAAAAAATATCTTCATGAACTGTTTAGCAGCTGATATGACATGCTATGTTGTTCTAAATTCAAATATTTAAATTAAAAATATTTATTTCGTACTTTTCAGAGCGCGATTTCTTTGTAGTCGGGTTTTAGTTTTTAGTCTTTTTTTTATTAATTTAAGTAAGTAGATATATTTATCGCCAAACTTCTTGGCCACCCTGAAGTTGGCTACAATGGCTGCGCAGTTGTAAAACACATACAAGAACAGCACCGCGCCGTGCTTTGCGCATCGGAAACCCAGCTTCAGGGCGACTAAGAAGTTTGGCGAGTACTGTAGATGATTTTCCTACTAACTGTGCTGAGTTTTGAGTATGTTTATATTATTCAAATAAAATAACATTGATAAATAACTATATTTATTTATGTATAGTTTTACTGTTTGAGGATGTTTCTATTAATAATATTAACTGTTTACGTGATTTGAGGAACAGAATTAATGAGGATATTTATAGCTAGGTACTAATAACAAACCAGATATCAACAGGAAATATAACTTAAATATTTCCTTTATATTAAATAAACGTTATTTCCTTCCTACAAGATACGAAAACTGGGCAATCACGTACAATGCAGTGATATAATAATTTTAGAATATTCATTGGGATGCCGAAAGACTCTCATTTGACCTTGATCAACCATAGTATACCCTTCTATGGTGGTGCAATTTTACCGCTCCTTTAATGCATATTTTAACAAAAGCGACGTAATGGCTCCTGGTTTGAAACATTGTTTTAGGTATTAAATCTAACTGATGTTAATTTAAAATTCATTTTACATACTTTCAGCTGATACCAATATGAAATGCGTTTAATGCATGCGTTAATGTCAGGATAGGCCTGAATACTATTTTTGGAGAGGTGTGATTTTTGTTATGTTGAGAATATATCGTGTACATAGAAACAAAGTAAGTATTTGTTCTAGATAAACGATATTGTGTATACAAAACGTGACAACTCAAAACAGAAGACTATATCCGTGTATCATTGTATTTTCTTGTAATGACTTCTGAACCATTAAGTAGATTTCTACAGCTACTTAGAACGCCTGAAAGCTGTTAAGCTATAACATAGGTACTTATGATTTATTTACATAAAGGTGTTAATGGCATGGATGTCACTTGGCTTGCCATCGATAGATATGTATACTTTGCATAGCTATAAATAGTCTGAAATCAATAATACTGATAAACGGCTGAAAAAAATGACAGGACGACCTCGCTCGAGAGTCGTATTATGAATTGTTTATTATATGCAGCGATACATAAATGGCGCTTAGGTTCTCCTAACAAATTTATTCCCGTTTGCACCAAAACGAACGCCTAAGTAGGTATGATTGCTCTATTGGATTTTAAACTCTCGATACTGTGTCTAGCATTCAAAATCCAACAGCAGATCTTTATTAATGCATCCATTTAGGAGTCGACTTGTCTTAATGAAATCGGGTATTAGGCTGTACTGTACCTAACCGGTTTGAAGGAAGAAGATTTACAAAACAGTGTTATGTTTCCTATAAGTTCAGTCTGACGAAAAGTTTCACATAGTATTTCGTTAATTGAATCACTTATCATTTTATCAATCAAGGAGGCTTTGGTATTTCAGAACGACTAACTACACTTTCACAAAATATAAGGTGTATATAGTCTTAATTAATGTCACCTCTACAGCTGGCTGTTCATATGAATCAACTTCACAGGTGGAAGTCAATGTGGCTAGACTTTGCAATAAAACATGACTAAGTAGGTGATAAGCGATAGGTAATAAAGTAAATTATAACACCTATTGTGTTGTAGAAATGTTTGAGATTTATGCAAAAATTATGAGCAACATTCAAACTGCACTTAGCAAATAAATCAAAAAATAAATCAAATCATATTAATTTAATGGTAAGAGTATGACTATGGCACACCATTTGAAAGACTATTCAGCTCGCAGAAAAAATTACAGGTTTTTGGTTTTCTTAATTAAGGCATGAAATAAAACGGGTAAACTGAAAGAACAAAAATCAGTTTAGGGTTGTTATTCTTGCTGGAGTTAATTAATTGTATTCAATTCAAAGTCTGGATGACGACTAATTCTCATTTGACCTTGATCAACCGTATTATACCCTTCCAGGGTGGTGAAATTTTACCGCTCGTGTAATGCATATTTTAACAAAAGTGGCTTTACGGCTCCTGGTTTGAAGAATTGTGTTATTTATTCAATCAAACTGTTGGTGATTTAAAAGTCATTTAAAATACATTCAGCAGATACCAATATGAAATGGGTTTAATGCATGCGTTTACGGCAGGATAGACTTGAATGCTATTTTTGTGATGTTGAGAATATACGTGTACATAGAAACCACGTAAGTATTTCTTCTAGATGAACGATATTGTGTGTACAAAACGTGACAGCTCAATACAGAAGGCTATATCCGTGTATCATTGTATTTTCTTATAATGATTTCCGAACCATTCATTAGATTTCTACAGCAACTTAAGGTTTATTTACATGAAGGTGTTAATGGCATGGATGTCACATTGCTTGTCATCGATAGATAGACAAAGTATGCATAAACTTTACATAGCAATAAATAGTCTGAAATCAATAATACTGATAAACAGCTGAAAACAATGACAAGACGACCTCGCTTGAGAGTCGAGTTATGAATTGTTTATTATATGCAGCGATACATAAATGGCGCTTAGACTTCTCCTATCATACTTATGCCCGTTTGCACTTAAACAAACGCCAAAATATTATTGCCCTATTGGATTTACAACTCTCATCCCTATGTCTAGCCTTGAAAATCCAACAGCTGATTATTATTAATGCATCTATTTAGGAGGCGACTAGTCTTAATGAAATCGCGTGTTTGGCTGTACTGTACCTTACGGTTTGAGAGAAGAAGATTTACAAAACATCGTTTAGGTGCCCTATACATTCAGTCTAACGAAAAATACCGCATAGTTCTCTTGGCCACCCTGAAGTTGGCTACAAAGGCTGTGCAGTAGTAAATCACATACAAAAACAGCACCAATCCGTGCCTTAAGATATGCTTAAGCATCGGAAAGCCATCTTTAGGACGGTCAAGAAATTTGGCGAGAACTACGAGTATATCTAAAACCTTAAATAATGTCACCTCTACAGTTGGCTGACCTTATGAATCAGCATCACAGATGGAAGTCTATGTGACTTGACTTTGCAATCAATCATGACTAAATAGGTGATAAGCGATAGGTAATAAGTAGATATACCTATTGTGTTGTAGAAATTCTTGAGGTTTATGCAAATATTATGAGTGATAATTTAGGGCACTTAATTTTCAGTTAGTGCAGTATTAACCGATCAGAATGAGAAAAAGAAGATCAAATAAGATTTTCCAGAAGATCAATGGAATAATGATGATCAATCTTTCGAATGTCGAAAATATTTTCGTTCTGCGGTCAACATAGTACATCAATAAACGAAAATATGTTCGCTCGTTCGTTCATTCGAACGCTCTTCAGACTTTTGAACTTCAGGCAATCATGACGCACTGCGGATTCGGCAAGCGGATTGCAACATTGCTGAAATACCTGACTAAGATATAACAAACTGGAATAGATAAGATAGAAAAGCCAATAAATAATATAAATAAATGAAATGCTTCCAAACTCCGAAAGATTGAGATATACAATGTTGTCAGATTTATAATAGTCAAAAACCAAAACAATGGCTATTTTTAGACAAAAAGAGGGACTGCGGCTGCTAGGAGTTTTTTACGTATAAAACTTTTCTTGGAAAACACTTTCACAAAGCTTCAAGTCGCGAAGTCTCATATTTTTCCAGAAAAAAAAAAAAGTTTCTATAATTTAAGTCGAATCTGTTCCATAACTGAACCGGGGACAAAGAGTACACGGAGTCTTTTGGCTGCTACCCCTAGAGTGTATATAATAACCGAAAGCGCGAAGAGAGAGCAACCCTCGCCAGCTGTAACAAAGCATATCATATGATATGCTTTGTTACGTAAGGACGAAGGGGTTGCACTGCCCGCAGCGCCGGAGACGATACAGAAGCCACTTTAAAGTGTTTATGTTTAGGTTACAAAAATTGGTTATTTTTATTAGGTACTCTTTTTTATTTCGGCGATTTTATTTTACCTACGGTCTTGCGCGTTTTAATGATTTCTAATTTACATTAAAAAGGGTACATTCTACCTAAAATAAGCACTTGCGGATAGCTACCGAACACACAAGCACATAGGACAGACACAGATGGAGGAACATCAAAAGAGAGAGGTTGATCTCTCGTCGCGGGAATCACGCCCCTCAGTAATGAGAATCACGACTCGATTAGGAGGAGGACTTTTCCTTCTGATATAATGTTTCCTTGGATATTAAAACACTTCTCACGCGAAACCGCGGACATAAGCTAGTAGGTAATATTTAAGAGCAACAAGATGCTGTAACCTCCAAGTATGACTAAATTCCTATCACGTGGAAATCAAGAACAATATAATACACGGTTCATTGTTTCTGTGGCGGAAGCCATTGAAATGTAAGTAAACATGGCGATATGTAAGGAGCACTATAATATGTCAATCTATTGTAGTTCACGTTCCTATTATATATGTCATGGACCAAGTGATTAATAAGGGCACTATGTGTAATGCCCGGGAAATATGAATCTAGTCAAGACAAATCGGGCAATATAATGAATACTGATTTAAACTTCTATATTTATCAGATTGTCTGGTCATTATGAATATTGCTACGAAACGGTTGGACAATTTGATCATTTTGGTCTATGAATTAGTCCAAGAGCAAGCGAAACGAGCTCGGGAGAGGACACCCCGACACGGATAGGTTAGGTTCGAAGGAGATGACGGGAGCTGAAGTGAGCGAGCAAACGTTCGCTTTGCTCGCTCCGTCCCTTTGTTGCTAAAATAGTAATCATACTATTCTAAGTATACTAAAACAATGTCAACATAAAAATAATAAAAAAAACACATATTTTTATTACCCGGCCCAATAAGTGATGGGCATTATTCAAAAAGGCCCGGTCAAATTAATTATTTCAATAGTTTTTATCATATTGCCTACTCATATTGGACGTTTTTCAAATTGTCCGGGCATTATGAATAATGCCGTATTAATGACTTGTTCCATAACATATATATTACTTACAATATTTCTTCTTATAGGAAGAAATCGCAAGTACAGTTAATCTTATAAACATTCAGTGGTTTTCTATTTCGTCATAAAAACGATATTAACAAATTGTTTGTTTAAAAGAGGTATAAATCTCTGTAACAAATGATCTGATTACTGAATTTATTTCACCGATAGAAAGTTACACTATCGACAAGCTTAAAATACACTGACCTACACAACTCAGTAAGTGGGTCACAAGATGACCTGGGTGACCTAGGCGAGCAAAACTGACGTAGAAGAAAATGGGATAGGTGTTTATTAAATACCTGTCATAACTTGCCATTATGAATGTTTTTTGTGTTATACCCAACTAAACTAATATATTGTATGGGTAGAGAATGCTATTAGGTAATCTCCAATAGTATTACTACCCATGCATATTTGAAAACTTCATTATAAATGTAAACAATATCATCAAAGTTACTACAATTCCTTTAGCAAATTGACCAAAAACTATGATAGAACATGGCTATTACACTGTGCCTATTCATAGGTAGATCATACAAGGGATTTACTTAATCCAGCAAATGGATGGTAAACATTCAAAGTATATGTATCCATTGTCGTTGACGTCATAGCCTTATCTTGTAGAGAGCATAAGCTAATATGAAAAACCCAGCGAAAGTAGTAAGGGGTGTTACGATATTTTTTTCTACCTTGAACGTCATCAGCCGAAAGACTTTAATTGACGTAATTGTATACTGCCTTAAGTCATTTTGTTTTGTAGGACTCTACCTCCTGTCCAATCGACACAGTTGCTACTGCAACGAAATAAAACTCTCGTTTAATGTCAATAAATAATATAATTATGATCTTCGATTTGATTGAGTCGACAGGAGGTTTTTTTCTTAGAATCTCCTATATTCTAAGCTTGTCCTAAATTTTGTGTAGCCTCACGCGTCCGAGTACCAATATTTCACATGAAACAACTGCCTATCTGTCCAAAGCCCAGGTAGTGGGGAACGGGTATTGCACAGCCAAGGAATATAACCCTTAGAATAAGTTTCCCAAGTTTTTCGAAGCTCTATGAGTCTCCAGGGTGTGATTATTGAACATGACTGAAACGTACTAGGGAATAGGGGGTTGAAGTGTAGGTATGTGCCTACTCAAAAGCTGAAGTGGTTTGGACAAGCTCCTGGTCAAAATCAATAATCTTTTGTAAATACGCTTCTCCAAGGCACATTCCAAGACACTCATAGAAAGGGCTCTGGCTTAAAAGTTTGTTAAGAGTGACTTTGCATTTCTGTTTAAGCCATTTTACGATAGTTTCGGCGCTTCGAGTTTTTTAGCGACTTTCAGTGACTGTGGAACTCGTGGCTACATAATAAAAGCCGCATGGATCGAACTTCAAGGTGAGGTCATAACTTAAGTAAATGCTTGCAGAGGTCGATCCGTGAATGAGTGACCTTTCATGAGGTATATAACGAGAAACCTTCGTGCTTCGGAGTAGTCCCGGCTGTAATTTTAAGATCTTTGGGAGACGTTACTTATATGTCGAGAAGAAGAAAGTATATGTATGCTTATGTGTATGTTGTGTGAAGTGGCAGTGGGCAGGGCACATTGCTCGCAGAATGGATGGCCGATGGGGCAGAAAGATTCTGGAGTGGCGACCGCGAATCGAAAGACCGATGACCTGGTGAAAGCTGCAGGTATCCGCTGGATGCGAGACGCACGGGACCGATCAATGTGACGACGCTTGGGGGAGGGCTATGTCCAACAGTGGACGTCTTTCGGCTGATATGTTGATGATGATGACTTATATGTAGTCAGAAGTAAAAAAATCTATCACCAGTATTACTTAGTTAGTGGGTTGTGGAGGTCATATAAAAGGCAATAGCTCCAGGTAAATACTGGTATTTGACATTATCTGGTTAGACTGGAAAACCGACCCCAAACATAGGTTATATTATAACATAGGTTAGATAATATAAACATAGGTTTATGATAGGTTAAGGCACTATAAGATGACCAGCTTAAAAAATAGACGGATCAATTCTTATGGCCAGGACGTGGGTGGAGGTGGATCACTGTGTTGCCCAATTCCTCACAGGGCATGGTAACTTTAAAATTAAATTATTTTCCGTCAAGCTTGTTGCCTCGCCATTATGTCAGTGTTCTACATCTGACTGCGAATATGTACAATCTGCACATCATATCTAATGGGAGTGTATTCTTTGGCAGAATGAACGCAATACTATGTTGAATAATGTACAGGCTGTATCAGGAGCTGTTTACTATACGGACCTTGTGGAAACTAGAACAAATTTCCGTGCGTTCAAGCGTTTTTGCCATACCTATTATTGGAATCAAATATAACAGCTCACAATGTTGGGACCCATTAATATTAATGCTAATTTCTATCCGTGGTGCTAGGCAACTGGGCTTATCCCAGTTGTAAACGACCCTTTGTGCCTTGTTTGTTCTGTCTCCTGCTTGATATGGAGGGAAGTGGAAATTTGTATTTTTCTTACTCCTCCATTATTCTTTTCTGATTAATTTCGTTGCGGGATCCAAGACAGCTAAATTCATTCTCCGGGACTTTGTCGAGCTTCATTGCCTCGGCGCTTTTCTGGTGGTCGCCACTGTTGATTCTGGCTTTCAGGAGTTGCAGTGGTTTGGGAATAGTGCGGTGGGATCAATTCTTACTTACTTATACTGCACAAAATTATAAATGGTTCCATATACGCGCAAATGATTAACTATTTAAGGTTTAGGTCTAGCCAACGTAGGAAGACTAGGCAGCGACATCATCGCATTTTTCAATTGCCTACATCTACATTAAATACTACCTATAATAGCCCCCTAACACGTATGGCAAGGCTTTAAAATTGAAAGGTCCAACTTGACGGATTACCCTATCGAAGTTTTCTCTATAAGTTTCGCGTCATACTGTTCCCTATATAAACAGTGCGAACAATGTACGTCTATATAGCTCAACTTTTTATTTTTCTTTGTCTCTAATATTCATTGATTCAATGTCAGCATACCTGTTATTTGCGATTCCAGATGTTATTGTATTTGAATTGTAAATGACGGTGCTGTTGTTGTGCTTATTATAATTAAATAAATAGGTGGGAAAGTAGGCAGATGGAGATTTTTTTACGAGAAACGACTCATCTACATCATCCTACTCTTTTCCCATGTTAGATACTTTGGGACGGCTTGTACTTACCTCAAGTCCAGTACATAAACTTTGGTTTAGTAATCATACAGTCTTCATTATGGCCAATGATGTTTTGGCAGTTTTGCTACAGTTCAAGGTCTACTCAATGTGTTAGGAGGCCCCGTGTTCAGAAATGTGTATTATATGTATACAGGCATATATGTACATATAGGTATATACATAGCAATTGTTTTTTTTTGTCAGAGCTCAAGCACGTATAGTTAGCTATATTATATATATAATACGTATAGTTACGTCAGTCATGTCAATAACTACTGTGTACTTTGTCTAAGTATTTCAAGGTTCGCTATTCTTTTGAATATCATCCTAATTGCTACAAATATTATAACTGCGAGTATAATAAGTAAAAGTCTGTACGTATAACATGAAGAAGTTTGGATTCTCAGTCCGGATTTGGAAGCCGGGTAGGCCATGGCCTACTTTGGGTACTTTGTATCCTGATACATTCCTGTAGGATGTTTTTCGACATTAACGCGATCCAAGCCGCTGGTAAAGCTAGTCTCAAAAAATTTGCGCTAATTTATTGTTGACGTGTATTGTACTAAAAAGGCATATTTATCAAGTCGCAGTTTCTATATATGTGGGTGGAAAATCAATATCTTAAGCAAGTATTAAGTATTGATAGCGATAAAATTTGCTCAAGAATTGATAACTGGCTGCAAACACAGTTGCTTTGTTTTTTTTTTCTTGAAATTATTGATGATTTGTCCTGTCTGACTGTTCTTTATAGATACATAATTATGTTTTAGTTAGGGGATTCACAATCAAATCATCACTATCCGCACTTATACAAAGAGTTTTTATTAATCCATTATTTCCCAACAAATAACCCATAGCGATATACCCATAAAAGAGTTCCTTCAAGGCGAATAAGTCATTATAATCAATTATGAACGAAGAATGGTCAACGAGGGTCATTCAAACCGCGCCAACACGTAGCATGATCGATATTCGAAATTCAAAGCTGAATGATGCCTTAAAAATGTTGCCAACCTTCAAACTCGTGTAGATAAGCCGCTTAAATGTATCGTTGGCAATACTTTGTGTAGTACGTACTAAACTTATCATCGTTGTGACTAAAACAGGCGAGCACCACTGTTAATTAGCCTTCGACGTTATCATTTGGCGTTAATTATACCACTTTGAAACGTTATCATACCGAAAGAATGTCTGTGCAGTAATATCCTTTCAGTATCCTTTGACACAATTTAATACTTGGATAATCAAGCTTAATTAGTTTAATTTCTCCTTAATTGCTTTAGTAATATTTCTATCGGTGATTTATCCATAAAACCAATTTAATACCCATTTTCAATATATACTTTGGTATCCCCAATTAAACTAGTTCGAAAGTATTAATAGTTTCAAGTCGACAATTGCCTGCTCTATTATTTAAATAAACTTTATTTACTAACAGTAATTTAGTCAAAATAACATGGTATAATTCCCATCTATAAAAACTATGGAAACAAAGGTAACACCAGCTATCCAACAAAGTTGAATCACATCTATAAAACAGAGATAAGACCTAGCGCAAATAATATGGCGCAATTACACAAAATACTGAACAAAACACCATAGATATTAAAAACTCACCACAAATATAGCTGTTATACACAACAGCATGTATTTGATGCACTTCATTCCTACTTCTAGACTGTTCCTCGTCATTTTTGTAGCACAAAATGATCGTATAATCTTTCCACCTCGGTTATCGAAAGTGTACTGAAAATTTTCACTGGTTCTTATCAAGTTGATAATATATCGCTCGCGCGCTGCGTCCAACGCTGACTGTTTTGCGGTAGACATTTTAGAGGCAGGAAATTATGACGTTTTTCTTTTAGCCAATTAGCTTCGTTCGCTATTGAGTGAGCGCTAATGTAAAAGCAAATAGTAGACGTCATGCGACGGACGCGGGACGCCGCTAAATGTTACATGATCCGTGGACGAGTGTTATGCGATGTTTAATTTCTTTTAAATGTTACTGTTTTTGTTTATTGGTTTAATTTTCCTCAAGCTGGATGAGGAAAATGGATGACGCAGCCATAATGTGGTTTTGTTTACTGTTTATCAAGGATAACGAATTTAATGATCCAATTATGTTGTTTGTTTTGACATATTCTGGAATAATACTTGGGAATCAAGGTCATAGATGATATACTTTTATATTATGTTAATAATTACACAATATTATTGCTGGTTTTGTGGTAGGTATTGCGTGTATACCTGCGACATAGGATA
Organism: Orthosia cruda; assembly: GCA_964057195.1. Taxonomy (NCBI): domain Eukaryota; kingdom Metazoa; phylum Arthropoda; class Insecta; order Lepidoptera; family Noctuidae; genus Orthosia; species Orthosia cruda. The sequence continues at coordinate 34,864,589 of OZ059837.1, forward strand.
GAGCAATAATCCCAAGCAGGAGCAGACCATTGCCATTGCGTGGTGCTAGCAGTCGCTACGGCTACGCTACGCCAACGCTACGCCAACGCTACGCCAACGCTACGCCAACGCTACGCCAACGCTACGACAATACTACGGCAGTACAACGAAGTGTTACGACTTCTCTACGCTGGCGCTAGTTCTCCCTACGCCTAGGCTTTTTTCATGTTCTAACATCCGGTCCGGTCGGTCACTATCTGACGCATTGGGTTTTGGGGGGGTTTTTTAACTAACTACTGTCAAATATCAACAGTGGGAATATACATGAAAAATATATAAATTATCTAATTAGTTTTTCGAAATTGATCGAAGCACCAACGAGTTATAACAATTTAAACAAATGTATCTGCCCTTTCCACGAATACGCCGTTTTCTATGGCAGCTGAAGGGCAGCTGTGAACGTCGTGGAATTTGACGTCAGTTACAATGTCGGACTTCTCTTTCTAATGATTAAATTTGAAGCTTTATGGCTTTGTCGCTGATGAAAATATTTTGAAAATACTTTCATATTTGTTTACTAGAGTTAATAAGTTTTGTAAAAACCAAATAAAAATAAAAATCCTTATTGAATTCGGGGTAAACAGCTTACCGTGCTTTCGAAAAGGCTCCAGTAGTACTATAGAAACGGTACGGCGTAACTAAAATGATGCTAGCTTTCGCGACTTTTACGTTACGAAAGTGCTACAGTTGCGTTAGCAAGCTTTACGTTTACGCTACAACAAGGCTACGCTGTCACTAGCTAGTGCTACGTCTATGCTAAGACACCGCTAAGACAAGGCAGTGCTGTGCTACGACCAGGGTCGCACTGGCCATATGGGAGTACCGGGACTTTTCCCGGTGGGCCTGTCTCTCCTTGGGCCGGTCCGGTTCGCCAGCCGGACCGGCCCGGGCCACAGCCTGACCGGCCCGCAAAGCGACCCAGCTCCATTTTTCCTCAATTTTTATATAAATCCAAGCCGTGATTAGTGAGACAGCGCTAGGCCACATTGCGGTTAACTACTCGCGGCCATCAATACAAGCGATCGGTATTTTGCCGCGATGACGATGACGTTTTAGGCATCGGGGTGATTGGCTCCCCGACGCCTTCTTTTCCGAGTGGGATTGGCCCTCTCAAGATCCCGCTCAGCGGCCTCCTTCTGGACCATCACGGTCTCATAGAAGGAAGCCATTTCCCTTCACAGAAGTCTCTGCCAGCATGGCCCACACAACTGCTGGAAAAGACAGGTCTCGCCCGATCCTAGCGACTAAGAACTGCCGCTCAGTGGCCTACACTGGGCACTCCTAGAGCGTGTGCTGTACAGAATCAAGGTCGCCTCCACAGTGGTGGCAATTTGCCGTGGTGTCTCGCCCAATCATATTCAGATACTCACCGAAGCAACCGTGCCCGGTCAGTACCTGACTGAGCCTGTAGGAGATACGCTCTTCTCTTTTCAGCCTTGCTTAGAAGTGCGGCTGGAGGGCTTCGACAACGCGCTTGCTTGAAAATTGCGGCTGCTGTAGACGCTCGCGCCAGACGCGACACCACCCGAGCGAACCGCCGTTCCTGCCCTCTCTGCCTGTATACAGTGATTTCTTGCACACTATCACCATTCTGGCAGATGACGCGATCACCATTCTGGCAGATGACGCGGCTTTAAACTCTCGCTTCCATATCCGCCAGAATATCTAGCAGAGGAAAACAAGCCAGGAGTTTTGTCATCTCATAGGATATCGTTCCGTTACCTCGTGCGATATGAATGATCATTTTCCGCTGCAGGCTATTTAGTCCTGCAGCATCGGACACCTGATAGTCTGCTTGACCAAACAGGTGTCCCATAAAGGACCATCGATCGCACGACACCGCGTAGAGGTGCAGGTGAACTTCTTCCCATGGTCCCGCGAAGTTGAGTAGCTGTCTTTGCAAAGCACCCACTGCCGTTTCAACACGAGGGATTTGCAGGCGCTCGAAATGCTCTTCGTAGCCCCACCAACCATCCAGGGTTAGGCCAAGACAGTTAATGTATCGACCCACTCTGGCTTGCGCATCTCCAACTGTCACTGACAAGTTGTCACCTCAGTTTTATAAGGTGCCAAAACCAGCTCGCAGATCGACGCCACGACTCTTGCCACGCCGAGATCGGAAAACTGGATGGTCTCGTCGAAGATGTCGCCGGCGGCTAATACCAGGGAGTAATCTGCCTAAATAACGATAATAACGACGACGGGTAGGTCAACACTCAGGATCAAATCGTATCCAAGATAGTCATCGTCATCATCATCATTTCAGCCACAAGACGGCCACTGCTGGACATTGGCTTCCCCCAAAGCGTTTCAGCCACATTGACCGGTTCCGTGCCGTGGTTACTGGGTTGTAGATGTCAGATAGGCAGTTCTTTCATGTGAAATACTGGTACTCAGCTGTATCCAGTTAGACTGAAAGAAGAGCCCAACATTTAGTTGGGAACAAGGCTAGACAGATTGATTGATTTCATGTCAGTAAGTAAAGTGTAGTACTCATAAGTAAATAATAATTCAATTTAACTCAAACATAGCCTCCAATAATTATTACACTTCTATTATTTGCATTTGCCTAGTGTGGGCCGCAGCTTAAAAATATTTTTTTGGGTCCCAGTCGCTGGCTACGACCAATCAGCAGGGCTACACAAGTTCTATGCCTTTGGCGCTAAGTATACTTACGCCATGGATCCTTTACAGTAGTGCTACGCCGTCGCTACGCAAGCTCTACGTCTAAGCTACGCCACCGCTACAGCAAAGATGTGCTACGATTAATCAACGCTGACGTTAGATAGATAAAAAGCTTCGGCAGTACCACAAAAGTTCCGCCGTCGTTGGTAGGCTGGCTACGTAGGCTCTACTTCTAAGCTACGTCAACACCACTATGTACATTATATAAGAGAAAGAAGTCTAGACAAGATTCCTTATACGATATTTGTAAATTGCAATGGTGGCCCAGGGGTAACGGCCACGACTTACAAGTTGTAGGTCTAGGGTTCGAAGTGTTCGAACCCAGGCAGGCGATTTATCCTAGAGCCAAAACTTCGAATACATGCGACATCCACCAACCCGCACTGTGCCCGCGTGGATTACGGTCCATTCTCTCTCGCAGAGAAGAGGCCTGTGTCCCAACAGTGAGGAAATTAATAAAGCTGATGATGATTTGCAAATTACAGCCTCCTACCACACCGCCGCTTACTTATTTTGTGCTTCTACTCTCATCCCATTTTATTTGAAGTCTGCGTAACTGCAGTGTTCTTTTATCTGTAAACGTCATCTCAGTCTATAATAACCCCCTTTCTTTTACTCATTTCATTTTAATACAGTTAATCTATTGCTTCTTTTGTCTTCCTTTACCTTTAGGGCGGTTACGCACTACATCCGATCCGTGTCCGGGCGTGATGTTTGGGTTCCGAAGTAGTACTTCTTGTAGGGAAGCTGACGTACTACATCAAAACTCTATCTGTCATACATAATTCAGAACATTTTGAACTCGGAACTCAAATCACGGACACGGACGTGTAGTGCGTAACCGCCCTTACTAGTCTTCAATTGATCTGAAAATGGAAGACCTTCAGATAGATGAATGGGCTACGACTGGTATAAAACCAAATGAAAAACAAGCTTAAATTTAAAACATTTATTTTCGTAGCACAAATGCACAATACAATTATTTTGGTAACAACTAAGTTAAATAAAATATAAGTATTTATAACAAATAAGTAAACAACAGACTGTTTTCTAAGGTCTTTCTAAGATACGAGTAGCTAACAATTTTGTTTTGTATATATTGAATTAGGCGATTTCTTTTCATGGAATTTTAATTATTTAGTTATACAAATATGAATAAGTAACTGCACAACGCTGTTTTATACACATTTAGTATTTACAACAAACCTACATTTAAAAAAAAAACTTAATAAAATAATGGTTTATCTGTTCTGTAATGTAAGTAAATCAAAATTACTGGTAATTTTAACAACGTAGGATATGAACTTTACAGTGTTTTTATCGTATGTCAAATAATAAATAGGTATAACAACATAACAATATAGGCACCTAAGGAATAACTAAGTATCAAATAAATAATCTTCGATTATTAGTGATCGAAGCAAATAATAAATGTCGGTACTTATTTTATAAAATTAATATGACTCACAAATAAATCAGGCAAATGTTCCATAACTTCAAGTACCAATTACATTATTATTTATTAATTAACCGCAACACATACCCATATCGTTGTTATTATGAATACAATAATTTAAATCAAATAAACTGGTTGTCGTACTTATAGGAATTATTAATTTTTATGACACATTGTGAATGGATCTGTTTATATACCTAAAAGGCATATGACTTCTATCATTTATTTTTAGAATAACTAAGTAAATGATTATATACTGAATTTATTGCTTATATTAGGTACTATGCGCATATCTACAAGAGTTGGTGCCATTATCGCATTTTACTCAAGTAGTAATTTTTTTTTCAGCCATCCTAGCCCGTCTCACTATTCTCAAAAGCTGCAACTCTTAAAAGCCAGAATCAACAGTGACAACCACCAGAAAAGTGCCAAGGCAGTGAAGCTCAACGAGTTCCGGCAAAACGATTCAACCGCTCTGGATCTCTCAACGAAAGAACAGCGAAGGAGCAAAAAATCAATATTTCCACTTACTTAGGAGACAGAACAAAGCTAGGCCAATAAGCACAAAGTGACGTTTACAACTGGGGTAAGCCCCCATAGTTAGGTTTATATAATGTCGCAGCCATCTGGTTAAATTAGCCAGCTAATCGGACGCCTAGGCCGTTGATTAAACACCGGCCATCTGGTTAAACCTTACACTCAATGACTTGGCTACTTGTCCTTCAGCCATGTAATTGGATCCATCAGTAACTGGCTAATTTAACCAGATGGCTGCGACATATACTTATCTCAAGTTATAATAATGATAGTACCTAAGTAGGCACTTTACATGATTTTATCTGTCACAAAAGTTTTCAGGTAAATCCGTCGTGGTAGTGTTAAAGTCAAGTATTTATTATTTGAAACAATTGAATAAATATACTTAGTTTAATTACAAATGCTTTGCTATAATTATAAGAAATGCGTACGTAAGTTTTTCATCTTTTTTAGGTATATCTTATTTTGTTCTGGATTAACAAATGTCTCAGATAACGTATGAACAGACACTACTTTTCTTACAAATAATTACTAAGTATACTAATATCAAACTTAAGGGTTAGCTGCTCAGTTAAGGGTAGGCACCTCGCTCTTCTCTTGAAATTTTCGCCATCCATAATGCACCTGCGACTGCTAAGGCCTGACAAATAAAACAAAATATGAAAATCCATATTAATAAATAATAGTCGTTCAGATCGAATTTTGGCCATTGCGGACAATCTCAATGGAGACTCGCCAACGGCGCGGGTGATATTATATGGTGCACAATCTGTACAATTACAGTGCACTCTGTATAGTCGGCGACGGCATTCCGACTCGACCCGAGAGGGATCACTAATATTACAAGTAAAATTATAAAATTAAAAAAACTCCTGGCATGTTTTTATTTCATACTAAATAATTTATCTGGTAGTAGACACGCTCCGATCGACAATCTATTGAACACGTAATTATGACACGATATCATGCGGGAGCAGCCCGTCAAACAGTAAAACACCAATAAGTTTTGAACGGCGGTGGCGATTTTCATCAATTACAGCTAAGAACGCTCACGATAAAGTCACCTTTCAAATGAGATCACGTAAGTGATCAAAATATATAACCTTACTCTAAGAGCTTATGGTCACCCGCCTGTTCTCTAATCTGAGAATTGGATGATCTTTTTAATGTTTTGCAGTTACTGTGCTTCTGACTTTGACTATGTTCTATGGCTCATTAATACGAGTATATCGTAATTAACTAAATCACGTGGCTAGGAATCGCAATGTGATGTAAATTATTGAAATAGTTTTATAGTTACGCAATATCAAAATGCAATGCATCATTTGTCTCGACTAAAAGTTAAAAGCAGCCTAAGTTATTTGCCATATAGCTCCAAGACGCCTCAGTAACCACTGCTAGGGACGACAGTGTTAAAACAAACCAAGTGTAAGGGACTTTGATCGTTTACTCGAAGATATTGACGGCTCATGACAAATGTAACTATGTACAGAAGTATATCGCTAACCAGACAAAACTTTTGCTCAAGGCACATTGGATGAACATGTTTTACTGGCCATGGAAAGAAAAGAAAGAAAGAAAGAAAAATAGTTTATTTGGCACACACAGATACACACAATGTAGGTACAAATAAACTTAATTTTACAACATTTACATACATAGTGTGCCCCGCGGCTGCGCCAAAAAGGTCCAGATCAACAAAATGCCAGACAACTGGGAGTTGCCTGACGCTGGTTTTCAACTGAACCTTACGTTGAAGTGTACGGATGTGAATCAGTTTTACGGTGTTAAATATGTACAGGTAAATAAATATAAGTTAGTGTGTTATAAACTATACAGGTATAGGTATGTATAATAATTTGGTGCGAAACATTATGCCATGAGCAGCTGAGCGAAATAGACGGATTGCAAGTAACTTTTAATATTAAAAATTGTTTTTATATTCGGGTAGTTTGAGAAATATTGCGATCAATATGTACAACATTTTTAAAATTTTGTCAAACAAAGTGAAATAAGGACGTTGGCAGAAGGATAGAAGGTAAGTGTCTGATAGAAGCCAAGTGTGTGTCATCCATCAATAATATTAACCATTTAGAAATTAAAATATTAAGCAATATATTCATTTTTACCCACAGGCCTCCCAACCTCGAGCGAAAGCAGGTGTCAAGAATGGATGATACACCATCCACACCACCATGACACGCCATGGTGACTCTATCCGCTGCCATTGTGGGCAGCCACTACCGGGAGTTCATGGACTGTGTGATCATTATCAGAACTTCACTTTTGGCACTTAACTTCAGGCAAACAACAGACATTTACTTATCTCCTGTCTATTACCGGGCCCTGACGAAAATAAGGCTTTGTTTTTGTGATATGTACCGTGGACTTACTCATGATTATCAAATATATATATATTTGTGCAAACGACTATCGCGTGAGTCTAATAAAAAAGCTTGAATGTATCAAATACATTATTCGTCTACCGACCCCCTTCGACAATGGGATGAGGATGTGAACAAGGACAACTTCATCATCGTCATCATTTAAGCCGAAAAACGTCCACTGCTGATCATAGGCCTCCAAGTGTCACCACATTTACCGGTTCCGTGCGTGTAACCTTAACCAGCTCATCGGTCCACCTCATGGGAGGGCTCCAAAACTTAGAACGGACAACTTACCTGCATTAAAACCAAGAAGATGCCAGCGATGCCGATACCAGCTGCATGAGACTGGACCCAGTAGCCGAAGGATTCCGAGCAGCCCGTCCTGTGCGCCGAATTCAAAGTGCAGTTGAAGATAGCCACGGCTCCGTAATTGTGGTTGCAGCAGCTGACTGGCAGGCCCTGACTGTCCAACGTACCAAGAGGGATGAACCAATCGCTAGCGTTGTTCACGCCGCAGCATTGAAACTGAAAAAAAAATGGTATTGAAAAAAAAGAACAGCTTGAGAAGGAGATTCTTGCCGGTGCATCTCTAAAATGACGAAATGCGCACGTCCGAAAAGCACGGTTCTTCGGACCGTGGAACCGTGCTTCGGACGTTACCCATTTCTAAAGTGCCCAATTGCGTATGGTGGATTTAAGTGATAGTACCTTGGAATAATTTTTAAATGTTTCAGTCCGCCTTTGCAGGTTACATTTTTGTACCAGCTTCGTAAGTGGTCGAAAGTGAGTCCCGAGTCGGACAGTAATTATAGTACATTACTGCAGCGGCCAGCAAAAGAGGCATTGGTGGACGAACGTGTAAATGTGGGCCGAGGCGAACCCGAGGCACACATACGTAAGTCCATCAATGCCTAGTCGTGGCCAAGGCTTGTATAGTGCTTTCTCAAATAATGCGCGGAAATTAAAGCGAAATAGGGAACTCATTTTGTCAAATACAATTACTTTTCAAAATCAATGACGAACAACGAGCAACAATAATTGTGCCCGCGTTAGGCTTAGCACGCACTGCGATTTTTATTCGCGCGATTTTTTTCTGCCCATTCTGCGGCCTATGGAATTGTATGAAGCCGCACTCGTTGCAGTAAAAAAATCACGCGGGAATAATACTACAAAAATCCGCGCAACTAAAATTCGTAGTGCGTGCTAATCCTTGAAGTGTTCATTTGTTTTTTTTTCAATAAATAGCTTTCTATTTGCAAGCCAGTTCGAAATATAAACAAAACCTTTGATAAGTTACCTCCTTGATTGCCATGATTACTGATTACTATTACATGGAGTAAACGATCGTTCCATTTTTAAATTACACGACAGATATGAGTTTACTATGTAATTTATTTGGCCGCTACAAACGACAGATATGGATTTTCATACAACTTTTGCCGGCCGCTGCTCCCATGTATTTGGCCTGTACTGCAATTTCGATTTATCTCGAAGAAGGTTGTCAAAATAATGCTCAAATTTCCAAGCATGGTTGAGAAAAAGTTTTTATTTGAACCGTAGCAGATTAATCTAAGAGTGAGGCACTGTTAGATTACTCTTTACTTCTTCTTCTTCTGTCGCGACCTTATCCCAAGTACTTAGGATCGGCCATCCACCTTTTTCTTCGTTATAATTTTTTTTTATTTTTTTTTGGTAATTTATTTTAATATTTTTGTTGATTGTTTAATTCAAATGTTATGCTTTTATATCCTGTACCTAATTAGTGAAGTTCTATAATCAAAATCAAAATCAAAATCAAAATTTCTTTATTCAATTAGGCCATTAAGCGGCACTTTCGAACGTCAAAAATAAAAATTAAATGTAATAATAATTGATTCTACCGTCCATTCGGAAATGTAGCTTGTTATGGAGAAGAACGGACAAGAAACTCCAAACTTACTCTTTTTAAAAAAACAAAAATGTGTTTTACAAGTATTTGGTTACAATAATCTTGTAGGAAAAATACACATATGTGAGAACGATGTAAAAAAAAAAAAACGCACTTAAAAGCGTCTAGAGTAAAACAAACAATTAAAAATACAATAAATAGATAATTAAAAACATGCGGAGGCAGCTAAGATATGACCAATCCCAACTGACGGCGCCCGTTCACGAACATGACACATGGATCGGCACCACTCAGCTCAACCATCATGAAGGGAACCGAATGATCCAACACATGTGCCACCATCAGAGAGACATTAGAGAGAGCATGACACACTCAACTGCCGGGGCACACTGAAGTCAACGAACGACACATAGGTACAGTAAATGGTAGATTTACAGTTGGTACATAGTACTCACATATGTGCTGTGCAGTTATATAATCCAAAAAATAAATTGAGTTTATACAACACAAATATACATTATAATTATTCGTACAGTCTTCAGCAGGTCCAACAATACTTCAGAACTTTTCTGCTTATCACTTGTTTTTGTGCCCTAGTGGCTGTGGAGCTGGAATAGCGTTGGGCCAAGCATTTTTATCAGCGATGTAATCCCCCAACCTATAATATGCCTGCCTGCCTGCCTATATGTCTAATAATGAAATTATAAACTCTCTGAATGTTTTAGGTGAAAACTTCACAGTTTTTAGTGCAGAGAATAATTGTGATAATAAATACTGTACGTACATTAATAGTTAAACAAATGCTCGTTATCAAGCTACTTTTATTAAAACTAGAATAAAATATTCATTGGGATAAAAACGACTGAGTTTTAATTGTTTTTTTTTCAAATATCTACCCATATTTTGTTTACATTTTTGGAACCTAAATTACGAACGTAAAATAGACAATAGTGAGTGACAATGCATGCGAAAGTGCGTGTAGGTAAGTACATAAAAAGACATTATTTTCATGTGTTGCGTGCCAAGGTGAGGGACACGATACAATAACGGCAGACCAGACCTCGTCATTATTAATTAGAGGCTTCACTCGAAGGCTTGGCTTGATACACTGACCTACATTTCACATTGAAAAGGTTAATTTCGGTAAAACTAAATAGAGCACAGAGCCCAGGGTGATTCTGCTTAGGCAGGGTTGATTCTTGAAGTAACGCCATCTATAGCCACTACTGACTCTATATAGGCACTGCCTGATTTTTTATCATCATCATTTCAGCCGAAAGACGTCCACTGCTGGACATAGGCCTCCCCCTAGCGTCATCACTCTGATCGGTCTTCTGCGTCTCGAATCCATCGGATTCCAGCAAACTTAACCAGGTCATCAATCGGGCTCATCTTTGAGGCCTTCCAACGCTGCGTCTTCTGGTTCGCGGTTGGCACTGCAGAACTTTTAGGGCCTCATCGATAAATTTTTATCGTTATTCAATATTTTTCCCGGCATCAATCAGACACGATTTGCGCAATTATCAACTCTAAAAAAAATAATCACTTGTGCCTTGAACTTTGTTTAGTTATCCATTTAAAATGCACAGAACAGCTATTTTTTTTCTTTCTTTTTTAAGAGTTGATTGCTGCATAAATCGTGTCTTTGACGATACCTAATGTCTGGCAAAAAATGCATTTGTCGTCTCTTTAATATTTTAAAACAAGAACTTAGTCAACCCAAACATGAGCTGAATTTCTATTATACAACGTATGACGTGTGTTAATGTAAGAAAGTAGTCTTAAAAGTAACTCATCTTCCTGGAGATAAATTACACTGGCATTATTCCGTCTATGATTACGTCAATAACGTAATTTTTGCTCACAAAGACCGGCCATCACTTATGTAATTGGTCTGAATCATCCATAGTGCCACTATACCAACTATTAGAACTAATGAACTGCAATTATTTCATGTGCCCAATGATGTGTCGCATGTTAAAATGCTGTCATCATCTTGTATAAAGGCGTCTTGTATAAAATGCCTTGAATTTAGGAGTGTTCTTACCAAGCCTAATATACTATCGGACTGACGAGACAAGAAAGAGATGCCTGACGAAACGCTCGCAATTTATTGCAAAATATGAAGCATTTAATCGCATTACACAAAAAAAAAAAAAATTCGTTGTTATTAATTTTTATCACATCTATTCAAAATGAGCTAGTTTATTCTTCGTAAACAGAGACTAAAATAGGTAATGACCTATTTCCAAAGTCCTTAGGGACTAAAAGTGATTTGAATTAAATGTTAGTAAATGTTCCAATCAGCAAAATAGGATTACATCGCTATAATCGATTACGACGTATATATGAGGTGAATGGCTAATGAGCTATTGTAATTCTATTTCGGAGCGCACGGGAACATTGTATTGAACAAGTGACTGGCTCAAAAAGCGCGCGCGAGCCATATTAAAAAATAAATCTACAACTGTAACGGATGGTACTAATAAAATTGTTACGATGCACGTCCATAATGATTCAAATATAAACATTAGCCTCTAATTATTTCTATTTTATGGCTTATGGTTCTTAATTGTATGTAAATAAATAAACGTAACGTTCTTATTCATAAGTTGCACTTACTTATTATAAAAAGTAGAGAGTTTCTCATGTGATAAAAAGTAGACACACTATTTTAAGCTCGAGTGACGTACTTTGAATCCCTCGCTACGCTCTGGATTAAAAAAACACTCGCCTTTAAAATAGTTGTTGGCTCCCTAGATAAACAATCTACTATAATTTACATAGGTTCGTTACTAAGTGTTACAAATATAAAAATTAAAAGGTCAAAGTATTCGGGTAAAGTTTATTTTTAACCGACTTCAAAAAAAAACATAATTTTTTTATTGGAGCATGTATTGTGAGGACTCTGCTTAATTTGAAGGCAACCTACTTGCCTATAAAAAACACTGGCAATTGGTATTACTTGAAAGGTAAATGAATTTCGAATAGAAAATAAGTGAATATGTTTTTGATTGTCAATTCTAGTGTAGCCGCCCAGAAGGCAGGCATATAGTTCAATTCGTGCAAAATATATAAACTATAAAAGTAATTTGGTTATTTACTTATGAACCTCTGTCTACGTCCTCTACAGTATCTCTCAATTTAGGTCATAGTGCAAGTTTCATCAAAATGGGTTTGACAGTTTTCAAGATATGGGCATACAACCGAACTCTTTAGCGACAAACAGCACGAATGTGTAGCCTGTTGTTCCCCTCTCCTCCTTGTCTCCTCTACTCTGTTGTTGACGTAGTACAGGTCCATGGTGGGGATGAGCTGGCTCTGCACTTTCACCACGGTGATGCCCTTCAGCGCGTAACACACAGCACAGCAGATGCTGGTTACGGCGTACCCCAAGGCAGTGTCCTAGGCCCCAAGTAGTTCCTGATCTATGTATTCGTAAACAATCTATGCTCTCTTGTACTCCATAATGCCGGCGTCATTACATTTGCAGCCATCCAGATAGGGCTTCATCGATCCATCCCAAACACAGCATGTGTGCGTGGAACCCTGTCTCAAGACAGGTCGTATCTTCTCATGTACCCTTCATGCACTACTATCTGCTCCCTCGAGGACTTAACCGAGGCAAATGACAGAGTTATCCAGGTCGCTACGTACTGGGCGGTTAAAATTTCAGTCATCATCACGAGAAGATAAAGTTAAAACCTTACCACATTGTAGAAGAAGAACTGAATGATGAAATTCAGCGACCTCCAAGGCCGTCTTACATTTAGGTATTTATTTATAAAATACTCACATCCTCCTGAACCTGATCCCAAAGCCTGGTGACCTCGACGCTCTTGTTGACGCCATACAGGTCCATAGTGGAGATGAGCTGGCTCTGCACCAGCACGACGGTGTTACCCTTCAGCGCATACCCAGCGATGCAGGCCGACAGTTGGAAGATGAACATCAGAATCATGGCGCCCGCGAACTGGAATTATTTTATTAAAATGGTTGATTATTTAGAATCAGTTATTTGTATGTTTTTTGCTTTGGAGAAAGTCACTTGCTTGAACGTTAGTGTTATCGAAAGACAGTGCAACCGTAGGGTCCTGATTTGAGCAAACTGAGTTTGGTTTGTTTTTTAATATTCGCTATAGAAGCGTATGGGCAGATGTGTGATGAGGTGGACATGCAGATGCAATGCGTCTTAAAGAGTGATGATGAGTATAGGTAAATGTGAAAGGATAGCAAGGGTAAGGAAAGCCAAAAGAAAGGGGGATAGTGTGACGGTTGACTGGGGAGTATGGGAGAAGAATATGTGTTGCACCGATCCCAAGTAACATGGAACAGGGGCAGGCATAAGAACAACAAGGCTATAGTTCTATATTTGTGTACGGTAAATAACATAACATCACGACTGTATGCCACAAGGCTAGTCTGCAGTGGTGCACCTATAGTACATCCACATTCCACCAGTTATGTTTTTACTAAAATAAATTTCAAGTAGTAAAAGGCTCCCGCTATGTTTGTTAGGAGAGGTTTTAACTGACTTTCGAAAAAGGAAGAGCTTCTATGTTCGACTTTTTTTTTTTTTTATTTTTTTTCTTTTTTTTTTGTTTATATTCACCGATTACTCCGTCAACTGTGGACCTTTTTTTTTAGAGTCCCATTTTAATTTGGTGAAGATCTGATGAAGAACTTCGGCGATATACAATAAAACTCTTCAATAAATGATGGCAAATCTTTCGGGATTGCTGCAATCGCATGTCTGTTTATTGGTTGTACCATTTCATAACATAACCACATAACATCAAGCCAGTAAGCTCTAAAGGGATACGCAGATGTGTACAGTTCACCTTGGTACACCCCACCGGTATGGCATTTCACCGGTTATGTTCAAGTTTCATGATATTCCGGTAATCTATTCTGGCATTATAGAGGCAAGTTGCCTATTAGGTACAACTATAAAGTGAAATACAAATAAAAAAAACTTTTTACAAAAAAATACTACCGACTTCCAAATGAAAACACTACAAAGTGAAAAATAACTTTCTTTTTGGAAGTCAGTGTCCCTGTCCATAACGAAAAAATTGGTACTTAACAAAGACACCGCTTCCAAAAAGAAAGATATTTTTCGCTTTGTAGTGTTTTTAGATGGCAGTCGGAAATATTTTTTTGTAAAATGTTTTTTACTAAAGTAAATGCCAAGTAGTAAAAGGCTCCCGCTATAGCAGACTTGTCAATCGTTTAGTTAGGAGAGGTTTTATTCTTCGCTATTCTAAATTAGAAGTTATGAGGGAACAGAGGTTCTAGGCAAGTGGCATTCGATGTCAGCGAAGGCGATAGTCGAAATGTCAAAATGTAAGGAATTGATCTAAGGGAATGATCATGTGATTTTTAGATGCTGCCTGTCAATTCCACACAATTTTGTCTTTTTGGCAATCCCTATCGCCACGCTTTCGATGCTAGAATGACGCTTGTCTAGGGCCTCTGATGAACATGCATACACATAATATGTTACAAGCAAAATATTAAAAAAATTAAAAACCCCGGCAGATTTTTATTTCATGCTACATAATTTATCTAGTAGTACACAAGCTTCGATCGAAAATTTATTGAACACGAAATGACACGATATCTTGCGAAAACACCCCGATTCAAACAGTAAAACGGCCATAACTTTAGAACTTCTGAACCGATTTTCATCAAAGATAGCTGAGAACACCCTCGAAGTCTCGATAAAGTCACAATTCAAACAAAAATACGAAATCATAATCGGTTCATCCGTTTAGGAGCTATGATACCACAGACAGATACACATATAGACAATTACTCAAACACACAGGTACACAAGTCAAACTTATTATAACACCCCTCTTTTCCCTTTCTGTCGGTGGTTAAAAATCATAATTCTCCTTTTGGCTCTGCCGTAGTCGTGTAAAAACATCTACCATAGGTTTTATATAAAAGTTAATTATCGATACTGAGAAACAATGTATTTAATTGTTGATAAACAAAAAACACCTTGTTAAAAGACTGTTATCATCAAACAATACTTAGTAATTAAACAAATAAGTGATGATACAGCTGAACAAGCTTATATTTTCTGTATACAGTACCTATACAGAATAGTTGTGAACCAGCGCAATTTTTAACCGATAGCCGAAGGAGGGTAATGTTTTTATCAGTCAATGTATGTATGTTTGTGCCTATGTGGCGTTCTAAAGACCCAACGGCAAATTTTGATGATTCTTATCTTACGTCAATCGATTCGTACTAACCTTGCAAGTGTCACTAGCTACATTAAAATTGGAAAATAGAAAAATGGCGGATTTTTCGGTAACCCATCGTGTGGGGTAACAAAATAAAGGGTTTTAAGAGGTGATTTCAAAAATATATAAAACTTATATTGCGCAGTCGGATGATACA
Source organism: Orthosia cruda (assembly GCA_964057195.1). NCBI lineage: Eukaryota > Metazoa > Arthropoda > Insecta > Lepidoptera > Noctuidae > Orthosia > Orthosia cruda. The sequence continues at coordinate 34,879,995 of OZ059837.1, forward strand.
TCTATAGGAGTATGTATCCTCCGACTGCATAGCATGATTTTCTTTTTGTTTACATCTTTTTAGTTCGGTTCTTAAGCAGACGGGTTTTTTGATTTTTGTATTTTTAGACCTACGAATCCTTTTAACCTTAAGAATTTCGTAGTAAGAAAATCCCTACTAATATTATAAATGCGAAAGTAACTCTGTCTGTCTGTCTGTCTGTCTTTCTGTCTGTCTGTCTGTCTGTCTGTCTGTCTGTCTGTCTTTGCTTCACGCCTAAACTACTGAACCGATTTGTGTGAAATTTGGTACAGACATAGTTTGGAACTTGAGAATGAACATAGGATAGTTTTTATTACGAAAAATAAAATATATAATAAAATTTATTCCGGACATACAGCGCCATCTATTGGTCGGCATCAGAAGTCACTATTCCACGCGAAAGAAGTCGCGGGCAAAAGCTAGTTATTAAATAAAACAGGTGTAAGTCCAGTGTGGTCTTACAAATATCAATCTTATCTTTTTTCGTTTTATTTGCAGATATCATTTTGTCAAACAGGAAATCAATGTGACATTGGGTGTGAAACTACCATAAGATTCTTTTGCGTTGACTGTTAGATACTTATGTGAACTATAACACAATTTATTCAAAGTATAAAATCATTTGATGAGGAGGGATGAAACGCATGTTACTAGAAGAAATATAAAAGTGGATGGATGGAGAGGGAGGGGACGGCCAAAGAAAAGATGGATGGACTGTGTGAGGTATGATATGAAAGAAAAAGGAGTCAGTGATAGCGTGACTGGGGACAGGACGGTGTGGAGGAAGAAAACGTGATGCGCCGACCCCGAGTGACATGGGACACGGGCAGGAAGATGATGATAAATTGATAGAACATAGAGGAAATACAAAGTACAAAGATAGAAGGAAAGAAAACAGTATTTGTAGTCGCAGAAACTGGCATGCTTATAAATTATGAACTAACATTTTTAACGTTAGAATACATAGTATATTCAATGATATCTTAAGGTGAGTCCAGACTATACATTAAAACTTGTTATATATCATAGTTATATAACAAGTTTTATTAGTATAGACTTCGTTTAGTTTTTCGTGATCCAACTAAAAATAATGATTGGACAACTGCTCCTACCGATATTTTATTAATAATAGCAGTGTTAGGTATATAGCATTATTTTTATATCATGTTACTTAATCTGGACTCAACTTTACACAACATCAGAAGTAATAATGAAAAAGTCAAGGGGAAAAAATAATAATATAAAATTAAAAAGTTACAAATAAAAAAGATCCGCCGGCGTCCTTGTTTCCTGATAGCTACAACCTAGGGGTCTTCAAGTCAAGAGTGAATAGGTTACTTCTAGGCAAGCGTGCTCCACCTTCGACCATATCATCACTTCACATCAGGCGAGATAGTGGTCAAGTGCGAGCCTATAAAGAATTTAAAAAAAAGATAACTTAAATTAAAATAAAACAAGAAGAAAATCATGCTATCCGACTGCATAGCATGATTTACTTCTTGTTTATATATTTTTAGATCCCTTCGTAAGCAGTCGGGTTTATGATTTTGATTATTTCTTCGTAACACTTTTTTTTTGGACCTTTTTAGATGTATCTGACCAAAACATTATCCTCCTTTGCGTCGGGCAGTCGGGTAAAAAACATCATCTTTCAGGCAGCATAATCTATACTAATATTATAAAGTGGTAAAGTTTGTGAGGTTGTAGGAATAATCTCTGGATCTACTGAACCGATTTAGATGAAATTTGGCATGGAGGTTGAGTTTGAAACCCTGGGAAGGACATAAGATATTTTTTATTCCCTTGGGATGATAAAACACTTTTTACGCGGGTGAAGCCGCGGGCAGAAGCTAGTTAAATAATAAAAGTCAATCTTATGAAGAAAACGGTGAAACACAATTTATTACCAAATATTCTTTGTTGACTATGCTTACGATGTGCAATTGTTTAAAATTTTAAAGACACCCTAGGCTACAGTGACGATGAGAATGTGGATTGCTTGTACGTAACGTAGGTCTTATTTTTTTTTACTTGAAATTAAACCCAGTCGAAAACTCAATTGTAACACATCATCTATCATAAATTCACACCTTTGCGGTAGGCAGAAGCTACAGATTCCAACGATGGCTACGATCCATCTCGCTAAGTCCTACAATTCTTACATACTGTAGCAAAACGAAGCAACACCTACTGCCATGATCACTTTTTTAAGACTCCACGATCCGTTTGTCTGTCTGTCCGTCTTTTACCAGGCTGTATCTCATGAACCATGATAGCTAGACAGTTGAAATTATCACAGATGATGTATTTCTGTTGCCGCTACAACAACAAATACTAAAAACAGAATAATAGTACATTATGGTACAAGTGTGTAATGTTGGTGATTACCGCTGAGGCGCCATTGAGACCCGAGCCGTTAGGTGAGGGTCTTAAGAGAGCCGAGGACGGTAATCATCAATACACACGTGTATCATACGACGTTTTTCAACACACTTGTGAAGAAAATAATACAAAAGAATCATTTCCAACTGTGAAAACGAGTTGTTTTTTTTTCGGAATGGCGGGCAAAATTAATCAGTTTTCCTATGCGCGCGCATCTAACCATGGCCACAGATTACTAAATAGTTACTACCATGGCGATCGGCCATAGACTAAAAATATTGAGTTTTTTTTTTTGGTTTTTCGCGAATAGCGTTTTAGCCACGTACAAAATGGGGAATTTCAAGTTTTCTTTATTACAGACAAAAACAAAAGTTATATTTAAGTGAAAGTTTTATTTATTAAACACGTACAAGTTGAAATTATCTATTTAAATACGAAGTTGCATGAAATGTGTTACATTTGTACTATTGAGCACGATCTTTTTTGTATCGAAACTTTTTTAAGAACAAAGCAACTCAACCAATAAATTAAAAAAAATACTCTTTATCTCACTTGTGAATAATAGTAATGAAAAAGTCACAGTTTGATAACAGGTGTCATTATGTGCCTAGTTGCGGTGAAATTAGAGCCACTTTATGAGCAAGTGTGTTGAAAAATAAATATTTAAGTAGGGCTCCCATACAACAATGATTTTTTTGCCGTTTTTATGGTACGGAACCCTTCGTGCGCGAGTCTGACTCGCATTTGGCAATTTATTTTTTTATTTGACAAGCGGATATAGTTAAAATTTCATTGTAACTTTTTTTAATGTAACTAAGTGTTTTCTTTTTTTATAACACCACAATACCTATTCCAACTTACTACTACGAACATCGCAATATCCTTTGGAGATATAAATCTTGATCATCGTCATACTCCTGCCCCACAATTTTATTAAGCATATATATCCCGGCACGTACGTCTTCCATTTATCTTTATCAGTCTTCATCTCAGTAGTCAACACTACTAGCCATATCATAATTCAAACAGTCTATCCATCGTTTCTTTGACCTTCCCCTCCTTTCACACCCACAGTCAAAACTTTCCTCACGAAATCAGTATCTTTCGAAGTATCTACCTATTGGGATCAAAACAATAACTCTATTCGCGCACCTATACATAATAAGTCTGATTCATATTTATTCCTATCTACAAGTGCCCATTTTCTTTATCATAAACACAATATCTTCAGAAAGTTCTTTGTATTTTCGAGTGTAGAAATGACGCCATTTTCTTCTATATTAGGTACAACGCAATAGAATTGCCTTCATATACAGATTTTAATCAGGTGTATTGGTACGCTAAAATGTCAATTAATTTGTGGCCAGGCTATACCATCTAGGATACGTACCAATACTATGATAGATTTTCTTAATTCAATCAATAAATCCGGGTAGCTTTTTCAGCTATATATGTTGAAGTTGGCTTTCAGTTTATCCCGATTCATCTGGACCACCTGACACCAGTGTCTTACATGGAGCGACTGCTTATCTAACCTCCACAACCCAGTAACAGGATAACACGATACCTCTTAGCTAGACTGGTGTCAGATTTCGGGCTTCTGACTACCCGTAAAATTTGGATAGATTGGTAGATTCTCATATTAATAACTAGCGGTCACTCCGCGATTTAACCCGCGTAGTGCCCGTTTCCGTGGGAATACAAGGATAAAAAGTAGAATATGTATTAATATTGTATGTTTGTTTTAATTTTAATGTTTCTTTTGTACTGTCTTATCTTGGTGTACAATAAAGTATATATAAATAAATAAATAAATAAATAAATATGTCACCCGGTGATAGTTTAGCTTCCCAACGGTGATAGAATTTTTGAAATCGGTCCAGTAGTTTTGGAGCCTATTCGGTACAAACAAACAAACAAACAAACAAAAAAATATTTCTTCTTTATAATATAGGTATAGACTAGCGGTCACCTCGCGATTTAACCCGTAGTGGCCGTTTCCGTGGGAATACAAGGATAAAAAGTAGACTATGTCACCCGGTGATAGTTTAGCTTCCCAACGGTGATAGAATTTATGAAATCGGTCTGATAGTTTTTAAGTTTATTCGTTACATACAAATATTCTAAAATACAAATCTTTCCTCTTTATAATATTAGTTTAAATAGATTAACATAGGTACCTACATAAAATTGTTATTAAAAATTTACTTTTAGTATTCGATAACTAAACTCAATAAGGGAAATCAATGTTGTCAGCAGTTTCATCGCAAAAACTGAGGCATTTAAAAAAGTTATTCTTAGGTATTGTATATCTACTCGTACTAATGTTATTGTCCTTTATACTAAAGTATACTTGTTACTAAATCGTTATTCATGAATGGCCAATTTATTGCCAATTGACACTCTCGGTAGACAGCAACCTGTCACCATAGCTACCAACATTCAGTTCGAGAATTTTCAGGTAACGAATCTAGCTACTGTTGTAGCTGCAGTGTGATGAATTGTAAAAGTGCAAGGATCCGTATTTAATATCGAAATAGACACTATTATCACAAAGCATGATGCACCTAGTCCTGAATTATAGGAATGTTGTATGGACCAGTCAGGGTAGTGCGAATCCAAATTTGCAACTTCGAAAAACTTGTGCTCGTGTGCGCAGCGAGCATTCGCGAAATTTTGAGCCTTGTTATTCGACAAACAAAATTTGGATCTTTTTAACCGGCCTCAAAAAAAAGGAGGAGGTTCTCAATTCGTCGAAATGTTATTGAAGTTGCAAATTTGGAATAACACTACTACCCTAACTGGCCTGTAGAACATACAAAAAATGTAAAATCCAGAACTACATCAAGCTTTGCGATCGAATTTAATGTCGATTTCTACTGGACAAATATTTTACTTGTTAGCGATTTGAAACTAAAAATAACAAATAGATAAACGGTATTTACAAAACTGATGTGAGTGGAAATGCCACTGGAGATGGTTGGACTTCCTAGGAGTATATACACAGACCTAATTGATGATATTCTGACGAAAGATCTGGTGTATAGTACCTACTCACAACTGAAATGGAATGTGAAAAGGAGTAGATATTTTATGTAAGGATCGTAGCAGGTGGCGTTCAGGTGGGTGACCATAAGCTCTTAGAGTAAGGTTGTGTTGAGTGTGAGTAAGGAACAGATGGATACAAGTCATATCTATCCCTTACACACACTCAAAATAAACTTAATCTATTTATTCAACTTATACACACTATCTTACAGGTTGAACCCAATACAATGGAGTGGTTAAAATCCTAATCTAAAATCAGACTTTACATATATGTGTAATAATTATATAAACCTAAACTTCTAACACTATCAAAATCTTCGAAACCTTACTCCTCTAAATTTTAATTATAACTAGCAAAATCCAACAAAACTCTTGCGAATTCACTCAAATTGTACGAAAATATATGTCTAGCCGCTCATGCAATTCGTTGAGCACACAGATTAAGATATAAAGGGTTATGATCACCACACCTGGTTTCTGAAGGACGTGAATGTTGTGTCGTTGTATTTGTTTGTCATTTGTTTTCATTAGCGAAGTAAACCGCGAGGAAAGGTGCCCTTGTAGCTCTGTGTCTGTTGCGTCATTGTGTGTAACCTTAAAAAGTCACAACTATAATACCTACTCATCACCACCTTATCACTTATTAAAGATGGCTCTTTCCAAATATAAAAAAAAATGTCTCTACTAATTAAAATCTACGAATTACACAAACAATTACAGTATTTGCTTTCATTATCTCTGAGAGATTAAGTGCGTAGTAATTTGTTACTACTGACATTTCTCGGAGACGTGCCTTCTCATCTGAAAGTAGGGCAGTCGCCCGGTACATTATACAAAATGTAAACTAAGATCTAATTCCGTACTTCCCAGGCCCAGCAACGCGTCAACAACATTTTATGTCAAAAGGGCCATTCTAAACAAATACCGATCCCTGAGTGAAAAAGATAATAGTCACAATTATCCTATAGAAATTATTACTTTTATGAAATATGGAACGAATTTACCAAGACCTTTTTCATTAATAAAATAACTCAGAACTATTTAGCAAATGATTCGCCGATTCTAAATTCAAATTCTGGATGGAAAATTTGAAATAAGAATCTGCTAAAAACAAATAGTAGATAACTTTTATTTATTAATAAGGACCCAAATGTTTAACAGGTGAAGCCATATATTTGGTGAACCTATTGTCATCTCGTATAAATTACACACGAGCTAATTTATTTATTTAATAAGTAGTTAGATAGTAACAACGTAAGTTCTTTGGTAACGCGTAACGCTTTTCAGTAATTGCAAATTGTCCTTCGAAAAGTAAAATGGCCCAAAAACGTTATGTTTCGAGGAATAGTGATGTAATTATCTCGTGAATATCGTCGCAATCATGATAATTGTGTTTACTTTGAAGCAGTGACGCAGCCTCCCAGATGTTAGCATTGCTGTGATAATGTACCTCTAGAATAGAACAATAGGTTCTGTTGACATTGGGCTATAGACAAAAATTTATGGGCCGTGATTACAGACTAAATACTGCGTAACTAGTAGCTCTGCCAGTTTGTTTCATAATATGTTTGAAACATGTCTGGCTACACATTTCCGTATCATTAACACACAACTCAGCGCCTCAATGTCATGGACCATCAATTAATAGCATCAATTATCATGGCTGAATCACGAAAAAATCACTACAGTTTGCACAAATCAAAACAGACTATGAGATAACAGGATTTCATGGCCATCGAATGACGTTAAGATAACATGTTCCACTTACCACCATGTTCATAATGTAGTTCTCCATGAAGGCTCCATAGAAGCCGAAGAACGAGATCAGGAATATGATGACTCCAGTCGCGATGCAGAACGCTGGCAGAGAGAAGAATCTATCTGATAGGAACGGATGATATCCATTGTACGCCGATTGCACCGATCCGCCAACCGATAGAATAATAATGCCAGTGATCTGTAAATACCACAAGCGACACTAATAACATTGAACTGCCTCCAGTACTAACTTCAACAGCGTACTACAACACACACCACTTACCAAGAACAGAAAATTGACAGTCACTAATATATACTTCACAGTAGTAAACAGTTTGGACCACATTTTGTTGTAATTAATTCAAATTGGTACGTGTACGCTCGCGTGACAGCTTCCAGCGTTGGTCGTCTTAACTGGCTACAGATATTTTTATCACTATAGGTAGGTACATTAATCTTGATAAGGAAAACAAGCGGATTTATCTCATCGGAGGCGAACGTCGCTCACTCATGCACGATATGTTTTAAACTGAATCACACACGGAACACAGTTCGTGAAATTTTGAAATTGGAATTGTGCTCTATGAATAATGGTTTTTTTTCACGATAGAAACGTACGAATAAATTATTTAGTTTACAAAATCTTTTAAATCAGAGACGAATTATATAGCACACAATAGCTTCGCTTGCAATTTTCAGTCGATATGACAAAATGTGTTAATTTTAACTCGCTTCGTGGTGCTCGTAACTACTACGATGTTAGTACTTACAGGTTGCGATAAGAAAAACACATGCTGCATTTTACATTTCCATTTTAATCTGAACATTTTATTCCTACAAACGGCGGGAAATGACGTCACCTGTCATTTTCCTGAACGACGGGGGAGAATCTATGAATAGGGAAATTGTGCCGCGGTATTTTCCAGCATAGATGTACCTACCTAAGCTTCATCTTAGTTTCTTTGACTTGCATTTTCTTACATAACTAGTAGGGTAGTATGGGTTTTTTATTATTTGACGTCATAAACGACTACAGAATTAAATACTTAAGTAGGTCTAGGTACCTAATTAGTAATTTATTTATTATTTATTTATTATTAGGCTTCTCAACACTGAGTACACTGTTACTTTATAAATTTGTACATTTCAAACTTAAGTCTAAGTGCCTCATCACTTATAGAAAAGCACAGCATGCGCTAAATTATGCACACAAACCCAAACTGTATTAATGTTACACAATGTTAGGAACTGAAATGAAATTTGTTCCAATGAAAAATCTTTTTTTTTCTTATTTGTTATGGGTTTGCTCTTGACTCTATTCTAAGTCATAGGTGACAGAGACAGACGCGACGATGGAGTGAGCTTACCCAGAAGCCTGTTCACTCTAACTTTAAAGAGATTCGGGTTGAATGCGTTCGGAAACACAGACGCAGGCAGTGAGTTTCATTCATTCGCTGTGCGCATTGTGAAGGATGTTTGGAAGCGCTTGGTGCGAATTGGTGGAATGGCAACAAGGTAAGGATGGTACCTTGCAGTGCGTTTAGATGTCCGATGATAGAAGGGGCTGGTGGGATAAGGTCGTGGAGTTCTTGGCACACTCACCGAAATACAGTCTTTAGAAGACCGCCAAGCAGGCAACATTGCGGCGATGAGCCAAGTGAGTGAAGCTTGGTATCCACCAGTTCAATGTCGCCTATGAGCCTCTTGGCTCTGCGTTCCACTGAGTCAAGCACGGCAAGCTGATACTTAGCTGAGCCATCCCAAAGGTGGCTGTAATACTAAACTAAATCTTATCCATCTGTTGGATTTAGTTTTGGTACGTTACATTTATTTTCTAGTAAATTTACTTTCAGCTATAGTAAAACAATCTGTTCTTACTTACACACTAGGTTGATAATTATGATAAAATAAAAGAAAAACAAAGTAGATATAAACAATTTTTATTTAGGACTCCAATTCGACAACTTCAAACTTCGACCTATAAGCTAAGTAGCCGCCCATCAGAGAAAGAAGTACCTGAAAAAAAGAGAACAATTAATTGGTCTGTCTATAATAATTTAATGGCCTGTTGGAAAGTCCTAAAGCAACTAAACTGAAATCCAAACATTGGATATATTAATCTCCATTTAGTCAAATCGAACCTTCTGAATTATTTTAAAAGCTCAAATTGGGTAAGACTATAGTACATTATTGCAAAGGCCGGGAAATAGGCAATTAATTGCAGGTCGAGTACGAGTTTGAGACAGGCAATTGTCATTTCCGCCGAGGCATATATAGTACATTACTGCAGCGGCCAGCAAAAGAGGCATTGATGGAAGAACGTGTAAATGTGGGCCGAGGCGAAGCCGAGGCACACATACGTAAGTCCATCAATGCCTAGTTGTGGCCAAGACTTGTATAGTACTTTTTTCAAATAATGCGCCTGGAATTCATTTTGTCAAATACGATTACTTTTCAAAATCAGTGACGGACAACGAACAACAATAATTATTCCCGCGTTAGACTTAGCAAGCACTGCGATTTTTATTCGCGCGATTTTTTTCCGTCCATTCTGCGGCCTATGGATTTGTATGAAGCCTGCACGCATTGCGGTAAAAAAATCACGCGGGAATAGTACTACAGAAATCCGCGCATCTAAAAATCGCAGTGCGTGCTAAGCCTTAAAGTGTTCATTTGTTTCTTTTTTCAATAAACAGCTTTCTATTTGCAAGCTAGTTCGAAATTTAAACAAAACCTTTGATAAGTTACCTCCTTGGTTGCCATGCTTCGGAGTAAAAGATCGTTCCATTTTTAAATTACACGACAGATATGAGTTTACTATGTAATTTATTGGCCACTACAGCTTAGGCACACGACAGATATGGATTTTCATATAACGTTTGCCGGCCGCTGGTCGCATGTATTTGGCCTGTACTGAAATTTCGATTTATCTCGAAGAAGGTTGTCAAAATAATGCTCAAATTTCGAAGCATGTTTGAGAAATAGTGCTTTTCTCAAAAGAATGCAGGGAAATAAAACATAATTTTTATATTATACATTTAATTTATGAAAAGTTACAACAACATTGCTGGAGCGTTGTAATGTTCCAAATTCAAAAAACGCTCCTGCAATGGATTTGATTTTCTTTGTCCGTAAATTCGATCCTTCGCGTGTTCTTTTTTCGAAAATAATGTCAATATTTCCATGCATGTTTGAGAAAAGTCCTTTACTGAATGGACTTATTGTCACGATACTAAAGGAAGATGTAAAGTATTACACGAGTCTTAAAATACTCAGCAGGCAGTAATAAACTTAATAGTAACTATTGGAATCATCGGCCGAAAGACCTTGGTAGGATCAACATAAAAATCAGGACGTTAGCTGGTCCACTGTCTACGCCTAAAGATGAAATATCCTAAGAAGTAGATATGTTTAAAGGTATATAGTACTTGTAAAGTTGTAATTGAAAACGGTCAAGGCCATGCAATTTTAGATGATCTTAATTAATTCAATTGACACGACATGCGGCACGATGAATACAGCGATACTTAAGCGATGGTCGACGATTACATCGACCAGACGCGTAATCGCATCGGAACGCATCATCAGCCACTTGAGGTATGTTTTGCCTTCGAAGGTTCAGTTGAAAATCAGCGTCAAGCAACTATGAACTAGTTGCCAAGCAAGTATGTATTTTGCTGAACTGGGCCTACTTATTTGGTGCACCGTGAGTGAGGCACATTTTCTCTCATGGTTTGTTTTTTTTAACTATTTTCGTTTCTTCGACGAATTAGCACTTTTGCAAATTTGTAGCGAAATGGATGATGATTTAGGACGAAAACGAGCGCGCGAAATTTTATGAACAGACCTTTGGGAGTCCAGCTATCATGAAAAAACTACTAAATGTATATTATCAAAATAAAATTATTTGCATTGTTGAATTACTAATCTATCCCTGTATGGAGGCCGTTTTGCAATTTTCCTTCTTCTTATGGTATTTATTTCCGCCCAAAGATGCGTTAAAATTAGTGTCGAAATATGAAACTTTCGACGCTCATAACCTTCAATTTTTTTTTTGTCTTTTTTGACAAATTGATAAAATTTTTTATTTTGAACGTACATCGTGAAGCTGTGGATTAATCGCTAGACTACGTTTGTACGGATGAATGATTGACTAGTGTAACCTTAAGATTTGTTTTTATGTGCCTCTGGTCTATGACTATTAAATTTATTTTCGTTCATTGCTTCTAAATTTACTGCAGAGACTATTTATCAACTAGATACATTATTTTCTACTACCCAGTAGAAGGGGGTAACCGGTAGTACCGATGCGGCTTATTTCCAGGTATTTAAAATGGAGCAACAGCTCTGACCTCCACAAACCAGTTACACGGTAGTCCTGGCAAATGGCAAAAGGTCTAAAAATGCAGTAACCATATCTATCATCATCATATAAGTAAAATTATGTATAGATTATATTTTATTTTGTTGCCCACGTCCGTGTGTCGCTGCGAGGTGCCAACTGAAAACCAACGCTGGGTGTCTGACGCCCAGCAAATGCCGAGTTGGTAACCCTTTCGGTATGGGCACGTTCAGCGCAATTTGACCTTTCACTTATTTTTTGTCTTTTACTCCATGTTCGTTGCTATTGTGTTGTGCCTGTGTCGAATAAATATATTTCTATTCCATTCTTCTATTCTATCAAAAAGTAATTTAGCAATGATCCAGCAGTTTATCCAAACTAATATTATAAATGCGAAAGTAACTCTGTCTGTCTGTCTTTCTGTCTGTCTGTCTGTCTGTCTGTCTGTCTGTCTGTCTGTCTTTGCTTCACGCCTAAACTACTGAACCGATTTGTGTGAAATTTGGTACAGACATAGTTTGGAACTTGAGAATGGACATAGGATAGTTTTTATATATATTTTTTTTTTTTTTTCACTATTCCACGCGAACGAAGTCGCGGGCAAAAGCTAGTAGAACTATAAATTAAATAGGTACTAACATTACTGACCTGCAAACATGTAGCAACAATTGCGCAGACGGCGATAACATTGGCATTGTAGGACAGCCACTCGCCAAGAAGAGGTGCACAGCCGACAGTATTCGCGTTGGTATTAGTACACTCAAACGGCGAAATGGCTCCGTAGTCTATGAAGCAGCAGCTGACCGGGATCTGGTTGGATATCCAGTCACCACGACCCTGAACTCCACAGCATTGGAACTGGAGAAGGTACAAGATACTTTAACATTGTATTCATGATGGTTTTTGATGAAATAAAGTGGTCTAATTGAAACATTGCTCTTAGTTTGTGGCAAGGAGATTTATAAACATGAACTAATAAAAAATGGAAATTACACTGATTACTGGTTAGGTACCTAACTGCTGACAGTACAAGGTATTTTGGCGCGCAAAATCGAAAGTAATGGCGCCCCCTGCGCCTTCTTATTCAATATACCTATCCTATCCATAATCATTTTTTTTTAATGTTACTAAGAGCGCCTGCTGAGGCAACATCAGTGTTGCCAGTGGCAGATAGTCAAATATTACATGAGACATCTCCCAAAGTTACATTGTCATAAGAAAAGTTACATTACTTAATTTTATGTGGAAAACGACACGAAAACATAAAATGCATTGCGAATATTGCGATTTTTAGCCGCGCGGATTTCATTCGCGCGAATTTTTGTCCGCGTACTGAATTTGACTAACACGCACTGCGGTTAAAATTCCGCGCGATTTTTGTATCTTTCTACCTGTTCATAGAGCTCAAAATATTCGCGCGAATTTAATCCGGCCCCGGAGCGATTGATTCTGTGTCAAAACACTGATTTCTTGCGGTATTATTTCCGCGCATTTTTTTTACCGCAGTGCGTGCAGCCTGGTACAATTCCAAAGGATGCAGAATGGGCGAAAAAAAAATCGCGCGAATAAAAACCGCAGTGCAAAGTTATATTTAGATTCGTGTTACATGGAGGTTACATGAGAAGGTCAAAAGTAACGTAAAATGTAACAAATGTATAAATGTAGTCTTGTTACATTCTGGCAACGCTGCCTGACATTGTCATTTATGTACCAAAAGACCCTTGAACACTGTATCCTCACTGTACATACCTTTTCCTTATTACCTGACTCACATATAACACTACCAAAGCAATCTAACCTCCTGAGGCCTGGTTTCTGAATTCAATATTTGGAGTTGAGAACTTGTGAAACCCTACTTTAATGCTAAAGCAAAACTATTAATTCAGAAATCAGAGGTAAATCTACATTTCTGGATACTCACTCCTCTCTGCAGATCATCCCACATATGGGTAATTTCCACCCTGTTGTTGTATTGCTGTATTGCCTCCAACATTGGAAGCCTGAGCTCCTCAGTGGCATCATTGCTTAGAGAGAAGGCAGCTATCATTATCGCGATCTCGAAAACCAGGATCACCAGCAGAAGCACCACATACTGTAATATAGACTGGATTCATAATTTTGAGGAAGTAGCGTTGCTTTTAAGTTTAGTGCATAATAACAATGAGCATCATAGGTTTGGTTCAGATATTTGCTGGCATGGTTAGGTAATTACGATAACAAAACACACATCACAATCAACAAAGCGTTCCAATAATAACAATTGTTTAGCCGGAACACTATCACTGGACACGGCGTCTCCCAAGATTCGCCACCCTTAGGAAAATATAGTTTTGTAGGTTTTCTTAATTTGAAACCATTTCTTCTGACAGTGCCAGAAGCTCTCCACCCAAAGAATCTTAATCTTTGGCTGAAGAGATTTTCGCACTGAACAAGAGAAGTCTGTTTTCCTTCGTCCCTTTTCTATCTTCCAAACAGTACTTACACCAGCCACAAAATAGAATTGCTGCGAGATGGCACTGTAGAAACCCAATCCGGAACCCAGGAGTATTATTACGCCTGTTGCTATCACAAAACCCGTCACATTGAAGAATCGCTGCGTGAGGAGTGCATCGTACTCCGAGAATGTTATCAGGACTGCTATGCCCACGATGAGGAGCATGAAGCCTGTGAGCTGGAAAAAGGATCTGATTATTAAGAGATTTTACAAATGCAAGTCAGGATAGAATACCTACAAAGTAGACAGATTTCGCCAGAAGATGAAGTTAGCGCTGGTTCAAGCAAGATGGAAGGATTGATTGAAAAGGCTAACAAAAACAAAGTCAATATCGGGTATAACTTGGCTGAGGTTTATTTACTTAATAGGTACTTCATGCACACAAACATACAGAGGCGGACTTAATGCCTTAGGCATTTTCTACCAGTCGACCTTTGGGTTATGCAGAGACAAATAGTGGTAGGTGCAATATTGAGAATCACGATTAGATAATATTTATTAAAATACAATAGCTATTTATGCAACTGTTACGTTATGGACGGTCTTTTAATACGAGTGCCATTTTTCGGTAGGTACTGACTACTTTTTGGGCACGAGTTACTAAAAGACCAATAACGTACAGTTGCATACAAGATTTTATCTACGAAGGAAGGAATAAAACACAGATATAGACAAATAAGTATTTCAGGAAGTGTGTTTTGTTTAAGTATTTCATTTCTCATATAGGTATATATGAGTATATATGGGGAGATACGGATAAGACGGGGACACGGGGTAAGACGGGGCCCCCCACATATAGACGAAACTAGACATCACACTAACGCATCGTAATGGCCAACGGGACGCCACTCGCGAGCGGCCATTAGTCCGAAGCCGGCAGCAAGTGACAGTTCGTGCGTTTATTCAGTGCAGATCAAAATTTGTGTACCGATTTCATCGATCTATGATTTAGGTCCTGAATAACTTGTTATTAAACCGTAAGTATTAATGCCTGATTATCGTAGATTTTGTATCGCATTCGTGATTGTATTAATTATCATGTGGCGTAAGTCTAAATGCTTGAAGTTTGATGTGCTTTTTTTACTAATATTTTTCCTGAATTATGACGGTGAAGGCAAGACGGGGCAAACTTTGCGAGGCATGATGGGGCATTACCCCATCTGACCTCTTTCAACAGGTTTATGGTATTATGCTTGTCGTGATATTGCAATCACTTTTTGTATTTCAGGTAACATTGGTATGGTACAATGGTACGAAATTATAAAAAAAGACGAAGAGGGGAGAGTTAAGCAGTAGAAGATGTGTTGCAAAAAATCTTCTATTTCACCCCAAGCCCAGCCAATAAACCCCACTGTTGCCCCCCTGCTGTTGAACCTGAAACTGAACCAGAGCCTGGCCCTTCATCTTTACATGCAGCACTAACTAGATTCCTGTTCGAGCATTTTGCCGTGACCTCACGACTAGTTTTAATAATGCCTCTCCAAGTGATATCATAGCCATACCAGCAGTTTAGTCTAATGAAAAAAGAAAACAATACCGAAGGGGTAAAACTGCCATCATCACTTCCACTCCGTATAAAAAAGAAGTAGAAGAAAGAAAAAGACCTGCGAAACTAGCTGTTCTTATACCACAACTAAAAAGACCAAAGGCAAAGGAAACAAGAGGGTAAAAATAATCATAGGAAGATACAATTTGTTTATATTGCAATGATGTAAACAATTCTTATCTAATATCGTCGGAAAACTGGGTAGGATGTCAGTGCTCTGGACGATGAGCCCACACAGCTTGTGCTGGAGTCGACGACGAAGATATGGAGGATGTCTTGATATATATTTTGTGTGAAGAAAATTAGTACCCATCTTACCCTCTGTCCCTATCTTGCCCAATTTTTTGTATCCCGTCTTACCTCATATGTGGGGTAAGATGGAGTATTTTCCATTTTTGATAATTATAATTTACAAATTTTTGTATGCTAATCATATTCATCTACCAAGTCCAAAGCTATGCCAAATAAAACAATAATAAGTATTTATGTTTGATTAATAAATAACACAGTTATTATTATAAATACCCTGTGTTTTTACTGCTTTATCTTAGCATCCCCGTCTTACCCGCATTTCCCTACATGTCTTGATTTTTCTGGTAGTAAATTATTAGTAGCCGCAACTGCCCTATTTGTTATATCTGGTGGAGTATTTTCAATATCACTTGATGTTGAAGACATTTTTAATAAAATTTCACTTAGAAAAAAATTCCCGCGTCCACCTGTTTTATTTTTTTTATTTAGTCTTTATTAGGTATAAGCAAAGATCTTATAGCCGCAACAGCCAAATAGTATACGATACTTTTGTTCTAAACTTGTTCCATTTTTAACCGACTTCCCAAAAAGGAGGAGGTTCTATGTTCGACTTCAAGTTTGTATTTTTTTTTTTTTTGTGTATTTCTTCACCGATATCTTCGTCAATTGTGGACTGATTTTGAAAATTCTTTTTTTGTTTGAAAAAGTATGTTCCGAAATTGGTCCCATTTTAATTTTGTGAAGATCTGATGAAGAACTTCGGAGATATACAACAGAACTCTTCAATAAATAACGGCAAATCTCTCGGGATTGCTGCAATCGCATGTCTGTTTGTTGTTTATAACATTTCATCACGCCAGTTCGCTCTTAAGGGGTAAGCAGATCTCTAAATTCACCGATTATGTTCAAGTTTCATGAAATCTATTCTGTCGAAATAGTTCCCTTACTAACTTGCCTATTAGGTACGTACAACTAAAAAGTGAAAAATAAAAAAACTTTTTGCAAAAAAATACTACCGACTTCCAAATGCAAAACTACAAAGTGAAAAATAACTTAATTTTTTGAAGTCGGTGTCCAAAACGCAAAAAAATGGTACCTACGAAACACACCGACTTCAAAAAATTAAGTTATTTTTCACTTTGTAGTTTTGTATTTGGAAGTCGGTAGTATTTTTTTGCAAAAAGTTTTTTTTTAAAACATCATTTACATTGTCTCGATTTCGAAGTTTGTACCTAATATTATAGGTAGGTACCTGGGTGTATGTTCAGAATGTCTTTGCTTGTGTTTTAGAATTTATGACGATTCGCATAATGCAACCCGATGTCGTTAAGGCACTGACCTCTATCATACAAGTACGCTGGACTTCATATTATCGATGACAAAATGAAGACATTTGATTATCGCCATTTTGGCGCTGATAGCAACGTGACTTAACGTGAGAGTACATGGAACTAATATTAGAGATGGGACACAGCCTTCGTTAAAAAATAATTTTATGGGCTTTATCGATCGTGAGAATAATTTAATACGTAAGAGAATAAAAACCCAGTTATTTTTATTATGATTCATTTTAAGTAATAGAATAATTGCTGTTAAATAAAATATTTTCAGTCAGATTGCAAGCTATAAACTAGTGGATATCGTGCTAGTAAAGTTATAGCGCATTACTGCCACATCAGTGAGATTTAAATATAAGGGGGTAAGCTAACAACTTATCCTTGAAACTTGTATATTTGAGCAAGTATCTCCTCGCTCAAGTACACTAGTTAGTTAATACTTACAATAGTTCGGATTCACTCGGTTCGTGCCCATCGTATTCGTGAAGGGCACATCATTTATACAAATATTTGCGTACGAATGAGATGGATAATAATTTAAAACAGATCTATTTCTCTCATCCCTGAGATCCTGTCTCTGTAGTGTTAAGGTACAAAAAAGAGCGACATCGCATTCCAGCGAGGTGAAGACTTATTTCAGTTTTCAACTCGGTGCAGATAATAAATTGTTTGACTTCAAAACATTTGTTAATAAAATTATAATTATCATATTATTCCAGAATTAATTCCAAGCTCAGGAACGTAGTGATTGGTACAAGAGAGAGGCCTATGCTCAGCAGTGGGCGAAGTCGGGCTGTGGATGATCATGATGTTGATTCCAGAAATTAGTATTACACATTGATTTTGAACATATTATTACTGATTATTAGGCATTCATTTATCATTCATCACCAATACCAATATGAGATATTGAGTTCCAACATACTACGAGAAGTCAATACAGTAGATGAGTGATAGACCTTGCCAAGTCTAATATTTTGATATGTAATTTAAAATATCACTAATACTGATATTAGTTACAATATTATAATATTTCCAGGCGAATATATTAGTATTACCTAATTTTGAGAAATATCGGTATTAACCTATCTCTAAATGTGTCAATTTTAGTTCCTGAGAACCTCGAGCTTTGAATCAGCACAAAAATCAACTGTCATTTCATATGGTATGTTTAGTCCAGCCTACTTGTATGATAGAGGTCAGTGCGTTAAGGGTATCATAATGAAACCGCTGTCGATTTTGTAATTCGAATATAACGAAACCGAAGTAGATATATAGATATAATACACTATAAACACAAAAAAATACTAAACACACGAATATAGTTAAACAGATAATTGGAGAACATTAGCGCTGTGTCGATACTACTGCCAACTTCTTACGAATGTGCTCGCGAACTTTCACTTTGAATGCTAATCGATTAGGTGCCATCCTGATTTCCTGAGGGAGCGCATTCCACAGAGAAATAGACTGAACAAAGAAAGAACATTGAATGAAGTCAGTGCGGTGAGTGGTACATTGAAGAAGTCGGTTATGTGAAGAGCGAAGCGTTTGATTGTGGTTGGCGCAAATGTATTGAAAGTGAGGCGGCAGATAACTAGGGGAATTCGAGGAGTCAAGAAATGAAAACGAGGTAGTTAGTGCCCTTTGCTCTCTTCGCTGAGATGGCTAAGGAGCGTGGGGACTGGCACATGAAAAGAGAGGCCGTGCCTATGCAGAGCGGTACGCGGAGTCAGTCCGTTGATGATAATGATAAGCTCCGTTAATTTAGGTCTTGTAGATGGCAAATTCAAGACAAAGGTAAAAAAAAGCCAAGTCGATAAAACGGTCAGTTATAGGTAGCTGTGGACTTTGGGCGATATTAAGGTAAGACCTACAGGAATCTTGATGGACCTTGATAATATTAAGGCTATGGCTAACTAAGTACTAGCCTAGGTCAAATAGGTATCCCCCCGGTGGGTTCGCGCATTGTCAAGGCGGGGGGGCTTAGTAGCCGTGGCTTGGTCACCCACGGTGAAGCGATGAGGAACCCGAGGAGGGGCCGGTCGTCAGGGAATTTGCCGACTAAGCCGACGACGTAGCGGCCAACTAGTAGGTTGCGGTGCCGCTTGGTAACAGGCGACATCGCAACTGATGCGGGCCGCTATGTCTTATGGAGCGTCCCAGGCCCCATACGATATCGCGGCTGAGGGTCTGGGTCGCGGCGGGAGAGGAGTGCCGGTATTGCGGTGCGCTGCTCTCCCTACCTTCCGCGGCCTGGACGGGGTCGCCACCGTCTGATGGTGGACGCGGTGGGGCCGCAGGGGAAGAGGAGTGTCGGTATAGCGTTGGCCGCTCTCCCTATCCCGTGTGGCCGAGAAATGGTATGTGGCGGGGCCATTGACCTTGACGCGTCACAGGGGGACCAAGGGTGCCATAGACGGGGTCGTCTGGCGCCCATGTGCTGGTTTGGTCCATGGGTTGGTCACGGCGTACAATATGTTCTGGTGCGCTGGTGATGGGGGTAGGTCCCCAGAGGAGAATCCGGTGACCGACAGCCGCGGCGGGTTCACGGTGATTGCTAACGCGTGCCCGTGTTCCCGCCATAAGT
Source organism: Orthosia cruda (assembly GCA_964057195.1). Lineage (NCBI taxonomy): Eukaryota > Metazoa > Arthropoda > Insecta > Lepidoptera > Noctuidae > Orthosia > Orthosia cruda. Next base: position 34,899,765 of record OZ059837.1, read on the forward strand.
GGCACAGCACAGCAGGACACCGTGGAGTTTTATGGGGTTAGAATCCCACATAACTGCGCTATCTCACTGTGGTATACCCAAAAAGCATTATATTGCATTGTAAAAGCTTAGTAAACAAAGCTTATAAGTTGATGTTAAGTTTATCGAACTCCTAAATACGTGAATGGATCTACAATAGCTGAAGTTAAGCCAAAACTTTTCAACAAACATGTTTACCAGACAGCTTACAATACTATCTCAGAAAATAAAGCAGGATAGGTTCCTAATCTCTTGTTTATGCATGCCAGTCACAGCAAAATATTTTTATCAGTGTCCCACAAAAGTAATTGTTAAAAAACATACGTAAATTTGGTCAGGGTTCGATCCCCAGGTCATACAAGTTTAGATAGGTTTTTTGGTACCTAGGTAATAATTCATTTGAGAAAAATCTAATCCCATCAAAAACATAACATGTACCGCAAAAAGTAGTGAGATCGAATGTAAAACCAAGGGCCGTACCATAACCTGTCAACGCCATCATGATACCACTGTAAAAAAGGGATAGTGCTCTTCGTCCTGTATAGCTCCGTCTCTCTTTAACAGTGGAACCATCATAGTTTTGACACGTCAGAGTAAGGCCCTGTTCGGATAATTTATTCAGTAGGTAGGTACCCGACTTGGTTTTACTTTTATTTATGGGGTAGACATTATTCTTAATTCTTTATTGTACACCAAAAAAATACATTTACGCAAAGTATATGTGTTTTCTTCTAATGTATATCTAGAAAACGGGACGAAAATTGCGGGATGTTTTAGTTTTCCTTGCTTTATAGGCTAAACACAAATTTTGTTAAAAATTTGAAGTTTGTGAGTCTACTAGAAGTATCTTATAGTTTTGATGATCGGTGAGTCAGTGATTCAGTGACGAAATTAAGCAATTTTGACTTGCAATAATTCCTAAACTACAAGTTCCAATTGAATGTAATTTGGGATTATGACTAGTTATATTATGTTCTCTTAGTCACTTAAAATTCTTGCATTCTTGCTTCTAGCTTTATCCTTAACGAAAATGTGAAATGGCTGTGAGAAAAGGTTGTTACGGTTGTGTCTTTGTTTGCTCGACTTGTTGGGGACACTACCGTGCCCCCATAATCCCTTTCGGGCATACAGGCGTGTTCTTACGTTCTATAAAAGGGGCCATACCGTTTCACGTAGCGAAAATTGGATCACGAGGCTGTCAAAATCTAGCTCTCCACGGCACGAGATAGGTTATTCATCTATATCGATAAACAAGTTGTTCGCGGGCGAAATTGACAATGAAAATGAATTCGAGGCCAACACTTCAAAACTCACCAAAAACACCCCATTTACGGCAGCTAATGAGTACCTCACTGACTTCAGAACCTTCGGGACTTTGAAATTAAAATCTAAATCTAAACCCATTTTTTTACCAAACATCTATTCAAAAATACTTAAACACAGGATAGCTATATTCACTGAATATGATAAGTTGACTGAAAAATAAGATGATGCATTATCAATCATATACTACCAATATCTTCGTTATCTCGACATATCCATCTAATCTCCGAATGAGAGACTGTTAGTCTTAACATTCGCGGTTCAATATAATGTATTGGGCAAGCAGATTAGATGAAGGACAACACAACGTTAAAAATAAAACTAAATAAATAATCATGAACTTTGTTTTTAGATAGGAACATACAACTACCAATTTATTGCCCTGATAGGGCAAAATTTACTCATCCTCAATAACAAGTAGCAACGGGTACCAAGACCTAAAAAGAACCTTTATGTTTTTTTTGATTGACTAATCATGTTTCGGCCTTGCGAGCCTGGAATCCTTCTGCTGAATGACAAAACCTAAAGACAACATTCTATGATCATCATTAAAAATCTACCATTTTGAATTAATACGTCAATGCAGTGGCAACATTGCCACATCTCAAGATAGTAGACTTTTATAAAGATTAAATAGCAACACAGACATTCGCTATTTTCGGCGTATATCGGACGTCGCTCGTGTCGTATTGTTTTAGCGCAAAAGATAAATTTTGGCGGTAAGCATTGTTTTGATATCATCGGTTTATAAATAAACAAGAAGCGGTCTTGAATTGCTAAAATTAAAAATCTATAAGAAGTGCTAATAGTTACTAAAGACTGATTCACCTGGCCGTGCACTCGACACGCAAAAACTCCAATCGATGTTTACCTTGCGCGACCGTATGAAGAGAAAGGAATTAAAATATTGTTGTCTTTTGTTCCAGATCTAAGTTTTTATAATTAGATAACAAGACAAGATTTAAACATGGCTATTGGCGCAGGAATGTCGTGTGTGAAATATCTGCTGTTTTGCTTCAATCTTTTGTTCGCGGTAAGTTGTCAAGCATTTTTTTCTTGAAGGCTGTATGTTTGTTGTTCACCTTCGAATTTTTTAAGTTATGCGCTTGAATCGCTGTCTTACTCCTTATTGAAAGTAATCTAGATATAAATATTGTCTGTTAATGCAGGAAATGTACTGTTATAGACTGTAATTACAAAAATATAATTTGAAAATGAAAATACCACGCAATTCGCGAGACTTACCCTCACGCCGTTATGTTATGATAACTGAAATGACTCACGTTACTTACAAGGAAATTGAGAAAGATTGCACAACTTTGATCAGTTTGGTTTTTTGTGCGAAAATCATAAACAATGTGTATGATGGTATTTTAAAATAATTAATAAGAACCATAATTATAATAATTGAGTCCACTAATGTTTAAATTGCTTAGAGCTCTAAGATGATAACTTGATAAGTTATTTTATTATTTGTGTAAATTTTGAATACAATAAGGACACATTTATAGAATTATTTTTTTCTTAGGACTTACAAATAAAACTTAAGCAACATCCATCATCATTTAATTTTTTTAAACATAATTCCTATTTTTAGATCACGGGTCTCATAATCCTAATCGTGGGCATCAAAGCAGAGCTCAATGCCTCTCCCTACATTGACCTGACCGATGAGAACTTCTACACATCCGGACCCATTGTCCTGATCATCGTTGGAATTATTGTGTTTATCGTGGCTTTCTTCGGATGCTGCGGTGCTGTCAAGGAAAATCACTGTATGATAGTGACTGTGAGTATTTACTTATATTTTTGACATAATATTCCCATGTTTTGTTTTTTAGCTTTTGTCTGTAGGTTGGATTAATTGATGCTTTAATTACTATAAGATCATTAAGAGTCCGCCTTAGGTAATTTTTTGATGGCCTCAAGGCAATTGCCATAAGTAGTTTTAAACACATTTTTAACTCCTAACGGAAAAAGAGGGGTTATAAGTTAGACGTGTGTATTTGTGTGTCTGTTTGTGGCATCATAGCTCCTAAACGGATGAACCAATTTGAATTTAGTTTTTTTGTTTGAAAGGTGAATTTGTCGAGATTGTTCTATGTTTGATGAAAATCGGTTCATCTGTTCAAAAGTCATACGCATTTTACTCTTTGAATCGGGGTTTTTTCGTAAGATATCGTGTAATAATTACATGTTCGATAGATTGTTGATCGAAGCATGTCTACAACAAAAAAAAATTGTACTTAAAAAAAAATGTCGTGGGGATACATGTGGATAGTACAATGAACATTGATATTTTGAGCTCTAGCTGTTTACTGCAAAAATAAAATGTAGATATTTATATTTGCTGCCTAACCTTCTCCTTATCAATTTCTTTATAACAACATACAAACCACAGACAGACTCTTTATCCACTGCAGAGTTCAAGGAATAAAGTCTTAATGTTAAACTCTGACATTCTAGTAGTCTATTATTTCTTTCAATTTGGAACTGCTCATTTATTAACATTAAAAGAGCCCACTGATTTCTGACCTAAGACTCTAGACAATTGGCATTTGATGTCAGCGAAGGCGATAGTCGAAATTTCAATATGTAAGGGATTGATCACGTGATTTTTCGATATCACTTGTCAATCCCATACAATTTCGCTTTTTTGTTAATCGCCAACGCCACGCTTTTGATGATAAAATGTCACTTGTCTAGGGCTATATACCCAGCCCAGAATCTTTAATCATAAGAAACAATTTAGTATTTTTGTTTTGTGAATATACGATTATTATTATTGCTAATAGCAGTAAAAATATAATCAATGTTGATTGACAAAGTTGCCGCTATTTGCGATACATTGCGGAAAGGTAACAAAAGAATGTTTATTTTGTTAATTTGGGGATAATTATTTATTTTATTTATACACAAGCTTGTTAAAAGTATACTTACAGTAGTGTAAGTGTAACACACAATAATGTAGTCCAGATCACGATTCGATAGAACCAGTTTAATTTAAATAATATAGAAATTTAAATAATATGCTAACCAAAAAAGTTTTGAATGTCAGAATTTTGATGTCTAACTTAATATCTAATCTAATACCTATAATCGAACAATTCTTGTATTCAGATATATATGTATCTATATATACAATCTGAATCTCGGAATCGGCTCCAACGATTTTCAAGAAATTTAGTATGCAATGGGTTTCGGGGACTATAAATCGATCTAGCTAGGTTTCATTTTCAGAAAACGTCGTTTTCTCTATTTTCACCCGAGTAGAGCTCGGTCGCCCAGGTACTTATTTATTAAACGAAACTTGAAAAATATTGGCAAAATTTGGGTGTGCTTTCGGTCCACCTCTGCCTAGCCCTACAAGGAATTCAGGCGTGATGTAAAGCATGTATGTAATAATATTTTGAAGACAAGACCTACTGGCCAAAAAATCTCCTAATTACAGAATTACATGCCAATCACAGTATCATTAAAATTACTAAATGTCAAAAATGGTGGTCAAAGCGCATTATGTAATTTTTTATGTTTTCAATATTAATGATTGCTATTGTGTTTTGGAATGTAATTGTTTTATAATTAGTATAGATGGCCAAGTTTGTGACGTAGGGGGTAATCTCTGGATCTGCTGAACCGACTTTGAAAATTCTTTCACCAGTAGAAAGCTACATTATTCCTGAGTGTCATAGGCTATAATATATTTTAAAAAATATGAGAGATCCTTATGAAAATTGCAATTATCTAACCCAAAGTAGCAAAATGTTGTCTGTAAAATTCATTATTTGGCGTGCGCTGAGAAAACTATTCATGATACATAAAAATTATTATGTAGGTAGGTAGGTTGGGATAGGCAGGGTAGCCAGTTGACGGGAGCGAAGCCCCGGGGGTCAGCTAGTATATTATATACTAATAATAAAGCTGAAGAGTTTGATTGTTTGTTTGAACGGGATAATCTCTGGAACTACCAGTCGGATTTGAAAAAATATTTTTGTGTTGGTTAGCCCATTTATCGAGGAAGGCTATGTAACACCACACTACGACCAATAGGAGCGGAACATCAATGAAAAATGTTGTTAAAACGTGGCAAAATAACGCAACAATCATTTATTTAGGGTCTTATAATAACTACACACTTTATATCTAATAGTTAATCCATCAACTACTAGTTCTAGTAAATTTTCTTTTTATAAAACAACCAAGTCACACACTACGGTAGCATATCGATCGCGGTGCCATCGAACCTATTGTTCTGTCACTCTCATTACCGGAACGAAAGGCGTGAAGGACTCGTAACAAGTACTTCCTACTCGTGCAACCGGATTCCGTGTTGTTCAACGTTTTCTCTGCCGTCTCGATGACATATTGTAATCAATACCCCTTCTTGAAATATACCACACATCACAGTTTTAAGTTTTATTCTATGTCGATGTTCAATCTTGATTCTATTTTTGAAGCTGCGAGATAGGATTGAGATACGAATCTCGGCTGAAATCTAGTTTATAATCAACATTCATCGTTCGAGCAGGAGCTTTACTTTGTGTAATTTATTTCATCACCACTGCTCTCAAAACGGTGAAGGAAGACATCGTGAGGTAACCGGTATGTCCTAGAACCAAAAATTCAAAGACATGTGACATCTACCAATCCGCACTGGGCCCGCGTGGTGGATTATAGCCCACTCCCTCTATGACAGGAAGCCTGTGTCCCAGCAGTGGGAACATTAAAAAGGCTGATGATGTGATTCATCGTTCTGGAATTCGGGCCATCTTCTTCTACTTTTGTGTCGATTATCTCAAACCCCCATTTTGTCCGACCAGTATGTAGCTACTCGGACAGTTCTGTCAATTGCAACGTTTAAATCCCGTAAGGAGTAGCTGGTCGGGTATTTAGGGCAGACAAGGAGGTAGGCCATATCTTGCGAAGGGGCCCCACACTGGCACTGTGTTTTGGATGGGTCTATGATACTCCATTTGGCCAGTTTGTTTCTACAGCGGCCAACCTGTGTCCGCTATCGGGCCATTATACATTGCCTCATCTCATTAAGTTAATTAAAGCTTCTAGAAAATAATTACCTATGTTCGAGAGGCAGTCCACAGTAGTAGCCCAATAAATTTTCTTATTTCTTACTCCTCCGCTGTTCTTTTTCATTTCGTGATTTTAGACATTTGAATCAATTCTCTGGAACTCATCGAGCTTTATTGTCTCGACGCTTCTCTGGTAGTTGCAACTGTTGTAATATGTAAAAAAAATAGTACAGCTCATGCTGAAATACGAATTTTAAAAACATGATGAACTCTAGCTACAAAAGAATACAGAATTTCAATTTCTCACGTTTTTATACGTTCTTCAGTGGGCCAAAAGACTCGTTAGAATTCTTTCGAAAAAATCAAATTAAAGGCAACCTATCCGGCCAGCGGAAAACTTCTTCATAATTCGCTATCCGTACAGACCAATGACCAGACTTTTTACACCAATATTGAGTTTACTTAACATTCAAGTCGTGATCCGTGGTTGTCACTCGTATATTAATCAAGTGTACGGTGTACCTACTCCGGGCAGCCTACGCCCGCATTTCTTTGCTGAATATATTAGCATTTAGCACTAAGGATCCGTTTTGCAAGTATAAGATCCGTTGATTTAGTACCTGTTTTTTTGCAACTTATAACAGGCAGTGTGTAGAACATACTACGTAAGAACATACAAAGACCAATGTTTATTTGTGACTCGCACAGCTAAAATTGAAACCATATTTTTTAAACTATAAATCTGCATAGTCTTTTTTGCTTCTGTACCCTGTTACTGCGTGACACGATATTAATTGGTATAATATTCATAGTGGATCTTTGTGTCTCTGAAGTTGGCTTCAAGACCCTGCGCAGATGCTATTTTTGTGTCAATGTTGAAGTAGAAGATAGTATGACTGCCTCTTTCACTGGCTTACGTTTGTCGCATCGTCCTATCTCGCCTACTCTAAGCAGTATACTCGATGGCAAACTGTTTCTTGCGCAATGGTTCGCAGAACTAACTTTAGAGACACAGAGATCCGCTGTGACGTGAAGACTCGTTGTCAGAATTTTAAAATGGCAGCCAGAATCTACAGCTTTACGTGCTTTAGATATTATTATTTTAAATACGCAGAAAGACTGCATTCCATGCGAATTCCAAATTAAAACGCTATTTGCAACTAACTATATTGGAGCAATAACTGATAAGTAGTAGGAGTAGTCATTATTGATTATTAATAATCACGAGGTTAAATGTGCAATTAGTAATTAAGAACCGCAATGCAATCCGTAATTGGTTAGTCAACGAATGACAAGTGCAATTTCGTCCAGGAATGTATTTTACTTAACAATCCGACCAGTATTGTTTGTACCCATAGATTCTTACAGTACAACAATTTTTTTTATTGTCCTTCGGCAAACTACGTGTTTCGTCAGTTAAAGTTTAAAAATTAGGTACCTGGTTAAGTATCTACCGATGTAAGTAGCTACTTTCGAGAACAAAGAAAATATGTCATGAACAATGCAGTGCTTACTTAAAACAAAATGTATATCTGTAAATGTTATGATGAAGTTGAACAGATGGCATACTTTTCCGACTACATTTATCATATTTTTTAATCTGTTGTGAATTTTTTGCCTTTAATTGCTCCCTAAGTACCTTCGTAAGCACTACGGGAAAGGTACAAAATCTGTTCGCATTACTTCGTATAACCGTCATCATAGACTGCCCGATTATGCCCACTGATGGTCATAGCATAGACCTCATTGTCTCGTGGCAATAAAAATATCGTCCTCGAACGGCACTAACAAACCATTTACTAGTTTAGCATACATTCACAACACAATGTAATACAAATTGCAGTTTTATTGCATAACTAGTCGACATCACATGACTGTGTACAATAGATTGAATTGTTCGAAGATAGATGTCTGAAAATGTGAACATAATATGACGTCTCTCTAAAAGAACCACGTTTATTTTATTATAACTAGTCTGTGTTAACCCACTGGTGTGCAAAGGCCACCTCTCAGTCTTTTCATTGTTGCCTTTTCTGTGCCACTTCTTGCACATTCCTAAGGAAGAGATCTAAGTAGACCCGCCATCTCCTTCGTGGTCTGCCGTGGCCCCATCTTGTAGTTTCTGGATACCAATCTTGTGTGGGTCCAATGCTCGTTTGGCATGTGTCAATCATGTCAGCCCAGTACCATTTAAGCTGGGCCGCCCTCTGACCCACGTTAGCGATATAATCTAGGTTTAAAGAATCTGCGTTTTGGAAACGGTAATAGGTTTCACAACTGTACGTTAGTCATGTCACGTAATGACACATACGTTGGAGATAAGTCAACCTACGTCATTAGGAAAATCCCTAATGTCAAGCTGCCTGCTGACCATCACTGGATACAATACAATTAAGTACTAAAGAACACAAAAAATCTTTGTATTTCTGTGACCTGATATAAATTATGTTTAATAAAGACAAAGATATTTTATTTCAACTAGGCCACCAAGCAGCACTTTTGAACGTTAGATATATTAAAATTTACAAGGAATAAAAATTGACTCAAACGTGCATTCGAAAAGTAGCTTGTTATGGAGAAAAACGCACAAGAAACTCCATACTACGTCATCGGTACATGGTAAAGTATTCTCAAAACGTTTAGTGAACCGTTTTGAGAATACTTTTATTATGCGTACAGCTAAGGAGTGCCATTCCCTGCCGGAGTCTGTGTTTCCCGATAGCTACAATCTAGGGGTCTTTAAGTCAAGAGTGAATAGGTTACTTCTAGGCAAGCGTGCTTCACCGTCGACCACATCATCGCTTACTATCAGGTGAGATAGTGGTCAAGCGCGAGTCTATATTAGATTTTTAAAAAACTTACTCTTTAAAAAAATATCTAGTTTTTTTACAATATTTAGGTACATAAGTACATACATTAATAAATTCATAGGTGTGAGGACAATGCACCCAGAATCACTACTAATAACTGCTTATACCATGTAAAACGAGCTAAAGTTAAGCCTGGCTGCTTTATCTCCCTGACATATTTTCCCTAATATCGATAGCTGTAGCTAAATGTCAAGCAATTGAGGAACAAACAAACAAACACAAGTACTCATTTCTGCCGGCAGCCCTGCGGTCAATTGACTCAGATGAAGTCAAGTCAACCTGCGACCTTTGACACGCGACTGTAGTCTCATCCACTCGCCGGTTAAATGGCCACATCCTTTTCTACTTATAAACCGACTATTATATCGCTGCGTTCCTAATAGACTAAGATTTTCGACTAAATAGTGTGGGTTGGACATAAAACTGGAGAAGATTTTGCTTTCGTAGGCGTAGAAGTAATCGTATTAGTCCGAAAAGTCTTAACCTGTACTAGTTGTGCAAACGTCAATCATTTTATTTATACATATATACCCTCACGCCTGGGGCGCCGAGATGTTAGTGCTAGACCCGTACCCACTTCTCCCCTTGCCTTTCTCGCAATTTCGTACGTGGATTCGCCAAAGATCAACAGAACTACATAAAAACATATGGTCACGGGCAACAGACCGTAGACAGTCAAAAATGGCTTTGCCAAACGTACTCCCGCGTCTCTCTAAAAATCTCCTCAGCCTGAGTAGAAATAACCTAAAATAATTATAGGGACAATAACGGGCCACACCCTTCTTAACAAACATCATAGGCGCCACGGACAGACCACGCCCACGAAATCCTGGAATTTGAGGCCGTGGCAACTCAACGCGAAGAAATCCTCGGCACAGTGAGGTCGCTCCTTGAAGCCTGTGAAGTTCCCAGGAAGCTTCTGTGCTTTTCGACTGAGTTAGGCTGGCTATGTTAGGACCAAATGGGAGTCTTAGTGTAGAAAAGGGAGTCCCAACGACTGATCTCACGCCCTTTTTCCATTGGGGTAGGCAGAAGAATCAGAACGCCGCTAGCTACGATCCTTACACAATCCTTCTGCTTCATTTACTTTTACATCAGTCATACACGCCGTTTATGAGTATTGGCCTTTCTGAAAACATCACTTATTGGTGTTTATCATTGTCCGTCATCAGTACATTGATATTTACTTTAATTGATAGTTAATGGCATTAATCCATATACTAATTAACGTTTCTAACAACCGTGTCAACCACTCAAACCATTTTACAGAACCTGACAGAGTCGATTCGGCGAACTACTCGAAGTACTCGAGTGGTTTCGTTTCACGCTTCGTCCAACGGATGTTAACTTTTGCGATAAGCTAATTCACATTATCCGTAGGTACCGAAGTCCTTTGCAAACACACCACGGTTCATAGACTTCCCAAATATTGTGTACGCAACATTTTTAAAATAGATTAGATTCAAGTTCTTCTACTCAACAGGCTGACGTGTTGCGTCACTCCTTCATCAAGCTTAAACGCTAGGGACTGTCTTTTTTAATAATATTTTTCTTAATTATAACAAATCCGATTTTGATTGTATTGAAAGGTTCCTATAAAGGCGATGTAAAAAACCTCCATCAACAGCTAACAATTCAACAGCCACACAAGCGCACAGCGCTATGTGGTCACGTTAAAAAAGTCTAGAATGTACACAATGCCACAGTTTATGCCCAGTTGAGTCACAAGCTGGCACGCTCGCTGACTGCTATCTTGTATCTTATCTTCCTGTTGGTTTTCCTAAACATTTACCTTTACTTACTGCATTTTGAGGGAATCCTATGTTACCTACTGAGGCCCTAAACAAGTGACATTTTATCAGCTGGCAACATTGAGGTAATAATGTACTACGTACGCTGGCAATCGCAATTAGGCTTAACACTAGGCTGACAAAATATAGGTTCTGTTCTCCTTTTATGAGGAGGAAAACTGAACCTAAGTATATTTTCTCTAACAGGAAATCCAAGAATGGCTAAATAAGACATGCAAACTGTTTATGCTAAAAAAAACTAAATACAAAACACAAAAGTCCAGTACACATAGCCAGAATTTCACAAACAACAATATTCAGCGCGATGTAACAGTGAAAAAATCACGACTAATATTGACTTTATAATCAAAACTATTAAAAACAATGTGCGGACGTGATATCCAGATAAAGTAATTAGCGGTAATAGTACAGTTAAACGTGCCTACAGCGGACATGTGGAATTTCCTGTTCGTTACTAACACAATTAAAAAACTGTTGTAATGAATTACTTGTCCGGTGACGATTTCGCTTAGTTGGTATGATTAGGAAGATCTTTGTGTGGGACCCTTGTCTTTCGTTTCCTAACAAGATCCATATAGACAGGGGAGAATGGTAGATGAAATTTTCTGCCCGATAACAAAAAAAAACGGCCATGTGCGTGTCGGACTTCGCATATATTGGGTTCCGTTCCGTACCAAATAGCAAAATTAAGTTGGTTGTAATAGGAAAAAAGAGGAAATTTCAAAGAAAAAATCTGGTTTATCAATATATTGGTATTCTTTAGTAAAATATACGTAATAAACAACACACACATACACCAAATACACACACACAACATTGGTGCATTACCACCAAATTTCAAGTTCATAAGTAGTAAAAAAATTCTCCGGTACCTACAATATTTTGAAACAAAATGCTAACTTTGGTTGTTTTTATATTTTTTAAATCAAAAATACAGAATTAATCTACTCAACAAGTTCAAAACAATGATACCCCACTCAAAGGGGACAGGTAAAAAAAAAACAGATTCAACAAGATGCTTATACTGTGAAAATTTGAAGACTGTAGGTCCAACCGATTGGCCGTCAAACCCGTGTGACAGACGACGGACAGCAAAAGGGCTCCCTTTGGACATTTAGGGTACGGAATCCTAAAAAGAAAAGAATGGTAGAAGATAACGAGTTGTGCCCACCCCAAGTAACATATGACAAAGGCAGGAAAATGATAAGCCCGCACGATAAGAAAGTGCGACTAGTAAAAACCGTAGACTACAACTTTTCCACCATGTCTAAACATTGTTATGCCTTGAATCTCTGGCGTGAATTACAATAAATTGGCTAACGATCTTCAAATAATCGTTTTAGTCTAGACGAACTAGATCGGTAGACAAAATTAATTGTCAATAAACACAAATAACATCGACTACGTGTATTTAGTTTTCTACAATAACTTAGTAAACCACCTGCAAAAACATATTTCTTCTTTACCTAGACCTGCATTTTTAAATGTCAATTTATTAACCTGTCAAAACCAGAAAACTTGGCAAGGCTGCTCGGTAATAAACTATGCTTCGGAAAACGAAGAATTTTCTTACATAGTTTGTAGGAAAACTACCCCTCCATCTAGTTAGTTTGGTTGCGCTATCGATTATCGACCCGTGCTAATTTTACACGGGATATTTCTAGTAGAACGAAGACAGGGTAGGCTTCGTTCTACCAAAAATATCCCGTGTATATTGTGTCGGAAAAAATGATGCAGTTTATAAGGTTACCTTACATACATACACACAAAAAAACAGTATTTCTCTTTCACGAGTCGTTGCATTGCATGTGTCAGCTTCATTAAATCGCCCTACTAATTCACCTATGTGTAAGGGTCCTACTTATCGCGTACTGAATGCCTGTTGACTGCAATCCGACGGGTACTGACCGATAGCCATTGTATACGTATAGATACATAGCTACTTGTTTCATTTTGTTTATAAATAAGTAGTGTTATGAGTCAGTGTTTGTTTTTTGCGTGGCAGTATTGTCGTCATTGTCTCTAGACGTGTTCCAGTTCGTGTTTGTTATCAATTAGATTTGTAGGCACATGCGGAAAATAAACTTATTAAAATAGTACCGCTCTATATATCTGTCATATCAAAAACGATTCTACGGTCCGAATCATCCAAAGATAAAGTGCGTATTATATCCTTGTGGATGAAGTTGAATGGTTCACAATTTATTTATTACTTTTATAGAATCTTAAATATAGACGTTAGACCATTTACCTTTTTCTACAAAGACTTTTAGGCTTTGTGTGATTTTGTTCTGATTGCTCTTTTGAACCTCGGTACGAATATGTATAGTGTTTTAAGAACCAATGCTTCAAGATGTAAAAATGGCAAATATTAAATTGCAAAAATATTTATTCACCACCTAAATTACATCCAATGCATTTAAATGGCAAATATTGGATTTGAAATTACTTATTCACCACCTAAATTACATTCATCTCATTTCGTAAGCATTTATTTTGAGAACAATTTGGGTGTCCCAGACGTTGGAAATCTCTCACAGCTCTCGTATTCACGTTACAAAACAAAATATTGTAATATTTCCACAATATCATAAATATTGTTTTATACCGTTTATCGCGCTGGCTGGTGAGTCAGATTGGCTTTAAAATATCCCGCCATTGAATCATTGTGAAGGCACATTCATGACAACAGTAATTGGTACATTGTATGTCGCAATTCAGACGAATTGTGTACTTCAGGGAAATATTCTGCTAATTAAACACTGTGTTAAGTTTAAAGACGAACAAAGAGACTGTGGGGACAGGGAAATACCTTCCAAAGCAATATTATTGTATGCCGCACAAAGAAGTTGAACGTTGGTATTAGGAAAACCGCAAATCAACGGATCGTCATCATTTACCTGCCTTTGTGGGCCTCGTGTCACTTGAGATCGACACAATATGTTAGAATTCACAAAACAATTTACATTTAGTACCTAAATAAACTATAAACTTTACTTCAGCGCACTAATTGCAGAACCCACGGGTTAATTGACAGATTATCTTAAAATTGGCTTACGTTTAAAGATACATGTACCTACTGCTTTCAAGATAAGCCTAATAGCATCGTACTCATGATCGCTTATTTACACTCCCGATCGATACTGCAAAGGTCGCGAGGCCAATAACTTAAGAGCAGACTACTCCTTAGTTAAATAACAATATTTAAATGTTTTGTAAGTGAAAGTAGAGCTTTAGTAGACGAGCTTTCTAAAAATGACATCAAATCTATTTCTAGTCGAAGTCTTAGTTTGAAGGTGTGATTAAAGACCCAGAAATTTCAGCTTTGCCTCCTACGTTGCAGACGGAAATCTTGCATGCACTTATTTCCAAGCGTGTGGTCTCTGATAGTGTGTTTTTGAGAGCTTTGTCACACAAAATGTGTCAAAAACACAATCGAGAGACCAGTGGTAAATTATTAGAGCTAGAAGCTTTTACAGTTGGGATGTTGGCTTGTTTGCCATTCAATTATGTAAGAAATAGTTCATTTAAAACGGTCCATTCAAAACTGAGATACTTATGGCTCACGTGTCCAGCAATGTGCAGTTAGTAGCGATTGTTATAAACTAGTCTAGTGTTAGGTAATCTGCACCGCAACAGTGCTACAACGAAGTTCCTACGTAATAAAATATATCCGCCTCTTTAAATAAATATTTAATCTAGTCTGTATTCAGGCAAAGTTCGAGAGAAATATCTTGTTTTGCACTTGTGGAATTTAAAGCAACGCACAGCTTGCAAAGCAATCCCACCGTGATTTGACTGGCTCTAATTCTAATAATACCAACCAGCCTGGCTCACGGCAGGCATAAGCCTCTTCTCATACAGAGAAGATACGAACAATAATCACCACTCAAGGCGGATTAGCGATTTTAGACTTTTTATAAACATAAATCCTAGTTTCTCCACCACACGATGTTTTCCTTCACCGATGTCAGATGCTCAACTTCTACAAATAAATGAAATGCCGTCAATTGTCCTCATCCAAGCTCTTGAGTAAGTGTATTTAAAAGAAGGAGTTAGGTTCTGTAGTCTGAAGGCCACTGTAGTAGATGTGGACACCGGTTTCTTTACACAGAAATGTCATACACGCCTATTAACACTTACCTGAGTGATCGAACGGTCATCTTGCTCACGTTTACCGATACAATTATTCAGCCAGCAAAGGTTGGAAAAGTCGTCTATAATAGAGAAAATCTCCAGCATCCAACTAGGTCACCGTTAATGGAATACTGGTCGCCCTAACTAAATAAATTTTCAGAAGCTGTAATAGCCTAGATAGACACTAGTCTTCCATTAAGGCTCACAGCGGGGTATCTGAGCAATATGAATGTGTTGTTTTAGTTAAGCGCTGGTAGTTCAATTCAATGAATAACATTATTTTGTACCGAGCTTGCAGTGGGCAGCGATAAAGCGCGTTTGTTGTCACGGACTGACCGGTCACGCTCATACGCATCGATTTTCATTTGGAAGATAATGATATTTTAAATTTGTATGTTAAATAGGTTTGGTAGTTTGTTGCTCAACTAATATTAACATACAGGCAGACGATCGTCATATTTAATTTTATACATAGTTATCTAAGAAACGGAGAGGCGTTTAAGGTTCAAAATCATATTCATGGCCCTTGCCCTAATGTTCAATTATCACCTATTATGCCTCTCCCGTGATGAGAAGTGGCCTTTGTACTGAAGAGCGACAAATTATAGGTCTAAATTAATTAAGTTAGAGAGTAGGAGTACCCTCCCCTCCCACCCTCAGCCATTGTAACGTCTACCTACGTCATACTGAAACAACGGTTCTCCGCAACCTTATTCTTACGCACATAAGTTTAAAGAACAACGTTATAAAATTCAGAGATCTTTGCCAATATTGAAACTGGTTACCGGCACACGTATACAAATACCAGTTCTTCGTTTTCCTCAATGGGTTTACCTGTTAAATTTATGCCAGACATTCACTTTTTGTAGCGCATGGGTATTTTTGACACGCTAAACAAAGAATTTAATGAATTCATGTTATGAGGAAATCGGATTAAAATATCTAGCCCCTAGTCCCAGTAAACATAAAATTATATTACCTTCTGCCAGCACCTTCACCCGCGTAAAAGTCAAAAACTATCCCGCAGAGCCATAGTCAGTGTTGTAACTGCCAGCCAGAATGTAACTTTTGTTGCATTTTACGTTACTTTTGACCTTCTCATGTAATACGACTCAAAATGTAACTTTTTCGTTACTTTTATGACTTACTAAAAAATATTGTCCAGCAAACAAAAAATAATCGCGAAATGGAACGCATCTAAGAAAGCTTTCGGTCATCGTGTTATCGCACCTGATTTTGTGACACATAAATTGACGTATTGCATAGTCACTCACTCACTCACGTGTATTCTAAATCTTCCATCCCGCTTACTCTGGCGAGCGAGTGAGCGTATTAGTGTCTTACTTCACATAAAATAAGGAAATGTAACTTTTTGAGATGTCTCATGTAATATTTGGCGATCAGCCACTGGCAACACTGGACGTAGTGCTCAGTTTCAGATTAAAAAAAAAACATTTTTGCAAAAAAATAACGCAAAAAAAAATGGTACCTACGAAAGACACCGACTTCAAAAAATAAAGTTATTTTTCACTTTGTAGTTTTGTATTTGGAAGTCGGTAGTATTTTATTTTTTTCATTTTTTATTTTTTTATTTTTCCCTTTTTAGTTGTACCTACCTATTAGGCAAGTCAGTAAGGTAACTATAACGCCAGAATAGATTTCATGAAACCTGAACATAACCGATGAAATGAGAGATCAGCGTACCCCTTAAGAGCGTACTGGCGTGATGTTATGTTATGAAATGGTATAAACAATAAACAGATATGCGATTGCAGCAATCCCGAGAGATTTGCCGTTATTTATTGAAGAGTTCTGTTGTATATCTCTGAAGTTCTTCATCCGATCTTCACCAAATTAAAATGGGACCAATTTCGGAATATACTTTTTCAAACAAAAAAAAGAATTTTCAAAATCGGTCCACAATTGACGGAGATATCGGTAAACAAAAAAAAAAATTACAATGTCGAACATAGAACCTCCTCCTTTTTAGGAAGTTGGTTAAAAAGGTATCCCATATAAACCAGGCAATGGTCTACCAGTGTTCCTCATTTAAATCCGTTCAGCCGTAATAGTAGGATTGCCGTTTTCAAATAAATAACGTTTATAAATATACGTGGGCAAATGACTACTATTGCCATGCAATAAGTATATATGAACAGTTTGATTCACATAATGAGGAAATCTGTATCAAATATCAATCTCACAGCTCCAGCAAGAAGCAAACACATAAAACTATATTAAAACGACTTTATCATTGTCTCTGTGAATAAATATTAATAATTAATTACTTTACTCGTTAACATAAAGATGAGCGTTCTAGAACAAGTACAGAATGGCTATTTTTCAGACAAAAGCTTCTGCTCTCACTTGTATATTTAGACAAAATAGGTTATTGGGCCACTTTGGAAGCATCACTCGAAGTCTGCGATGTATAGGAATCAATAACCGATTAATTCTGTGGCGGAAACGGCTGTACGAATAGATAGATAACCCCATTCACTGCGCTCGTATAGGAAAATTACTAATGCAACGTCATACTATGAGGAGTTCATGTGTACGGGGGTCCCTGAGACTTTTCTCGTGTCATACACCTCATCATCATCAGCCTTTTAACGTTCCCACTGCTGGAACACAGGCCTCCGCTCTGTGAGAGAGAGAATGGGCTTTAAACCACCACGCGGCGGGCCCTGTGCGGGTTGGTTGGTGGATGTCACATGCCGGTTTCCTCACGATCTTTTCCTTCACCGTTTTTAGAGCCGTGGTGATGGAATAATTTACATAAAGTTATGCGCCTGCCTGGGTTTGAACTTTGAACCTAAGACCTACGACACGTAGGTCGGGGCGGTTACCACTGCTTAACTGGCTCCACGCGAGACACAATGACTTTTATATTGTTTCGGTAATTACGGCACTCAAGTCTCAATCTCAACTGGTTAAGTTTGACAAACATTCAAATCTGTTGAGTCGTATAGGCCATTGATATTGGGTGGGTTCACCACAAGGTTATTGGGTGGGTTCACCACAAGGTTTGCAGTTTGTGCCTCACAGTATGTCTTTTGTGGGGTGGCCTGGTTTGTTATGGGTACATCTACGGGATTATAGACTTGAAGGGGCTCTTATTATATTGAACTGTTCCAATTCGTGATTTATTTATTTTTTATTTAGTCTATCCTTATAAAATTCCGGTCATCTCTAAATACTTAGTATAAAACAAAGTTCGCGTCTGTCGACGTCATTTCTGTTTCTTCTAACTTCTAGAAGTTAGCGGAGAAATCACATGACGGTTTTTGTATATAATTTGACCCGAGCGAAGCAGGGTTTGCTCGATAGTATTTTGTTAATTAACAAAATCATAATATAATAAGTGGAACATAACAAAAATAATATGACGTACGTAATCTCGCGTTGGTAAAACCCCAGATACGAGGGCGGCACTGAAAATTTCGGGAATCAAGGAAGTGACACTATTTAAAAATGTATTTATTGCTTTTCGAAGTATTCTCCGCGAAAATTGACACATTTTTCCATACGATGGAACCAATCATTGAAGCAACCATTCCATTCGGAAGTTGGGGTCTCCAAAATGGCCGTTTTGTAGGCGTCCACAGCTTCTTCAGGTGATGAAAATCTCTGACCACGCAATTTATTCTTTATTTTAGGGAAGTATAGAAGTCATTAGGGCTTAGGTCGGGGCTGTACGGCGGATGATCTAATAATTCTATGTTTTCTTGCTCTAAAAACTCTTTTGTTCTGTGCGCGGTGTGAGAACTCGCATTGTCGTGATGGAGGATGATGCGGCGGTTGCAGTTTTCTTTACGGAGTTCAGAAACGACCTGTGGCAAACAAATGCTAGCATACCATTCTGCATTAAACGTTCTTTGTCCCTCAAGAGGAATAGTCACAACATGGCCGGTTTTGGAGACAAACGTGGCCACCATTTTTTTTGCAACACTCCGTGAACGAACAATTTTTGTTGGCTTTAACTCATTTTCGAACACCCAAACTCGTGACTGGTTTTTTGTTTCGGGTTCGTACGCGTATATCCAGGATTTAGTTTTTTTATTCGAAAGTTGATTGTGTCGAGAGTGTTCTTAGCTATGTTTGAATAAAATCGGTTCAGCCGTTCAAAAGTTATGGCCGCTTTACTGTTTGAATCGGGATGTTTTCGCAAGATAAATGTGTCGGGGGGTTTTTGAAATTTTACTTGTTGTATGAAATATACTACTGCGCAGCCATTGTAGCCAACTTCAGGGCAGCCAAGAAATTTGGCGAGAACTATACTAACTGTAAACTAGCTTTTGCCCGTTGCTTATTACATAAATTTAGCCTAAAGGTATAGCAGTATTCTTAGCTCTTTCCATCAGTGAAATAATTCTTGAAAACGAATCGGATCCGTACTTCTAGAAGTCAGTTAGTTACAAATAAACGATGTAAGTGCTCGTTCACACAGAGTTCCGTTTTACAGGTCCGCTTTATCGTATACGTTTTTATTCGGCGCTGATGTATGTAGTTGTATGAGCCAGTTCACACCACACACATGACAGTATTCAAGATCATGTAAAAAATACCGATCCGACAAAATATGCAGCAGTCTGTTTTACTGGTCCGCTTTGTCGTAGAAGTTTTAAGCCAGTTCACACACACCAGTATTAAAATACTAATCCGTTTTTTTTTGTTGAATGTGGGGTGAACATTGCCCACAGTAGCGACGGATCCGTTGATTGAAACGGTACTTTAAATGCAGTGTGAACATCACCTTCAGTAGCGACAGATCCGTAAAAAACGATCCTGGAAATTCTTTGTGAACGTACCGTTACTTCTCTTTAATATTAGTAGAGATTAATTAGGAAAATTATGTACTTAAATCTTTTTTACTGTAGTCTGGTATAGGTACCTAAACAAACTTAACAAAACAGGGAAGGTAGTATTCAAATTGTTTTCTAGGTCGTTGATTTTTCATGATTAATTAAACTCTTTTGTAAAAGTTGCTGACCTGTAAATAACATAGGTACAGACTACACGGGTTTATAATGACTTTGGGTAATTTGCGCTCGCAGAGCGTGAACAATTACCATATGTATAGTTTTCGCCAAACTTCTGGGCCGCCCTGAAGTTGGCTTTTCGATGCGCAAGGCACGAAACGGTGCTGTTTTTGTATGAGATTTTCTATAGCGTAGCCAATGTAGACAACTTCAGAGCGGCTAAGAAGTTTGGCAAGAACGAGAAAGAGAGAGAGAGAAAGAGAGAGTTTATATTTCTGAAAGTCTATTCGATTATTTCTTCGTCAAATTCCATGTCAACTCAGTTTTTAGGGTTCCGTACCCAAAGGGTAAAAAGGGGACCCTATACGATATTCCACCACCCATAAGATCGCTGAAAACAAAACAAAGCTTTAAATTTCATTTAAAAAGAATCCTGTTAGAAGAACAGAAGGTTGAACAATGTATATATTATAAATATAAATAAAAAATTGCTTTAAAGTTACTCACTTAAGGTTTATAATCCATTGGCATCGAATCCAAGCGGTCAGACGCAGCGGCATCACAATACTTCAGAGGCAGCGATGTGGGGGGCGTTCTTTACTAGGCACAACACTTTCTCTTCTTCCTTTGTTGTCTAACATCACGAATCGAACCACACGAGCTAATCCCACGGCAAATGCCAGCGCGGGGCTCGTTCGCCGCCCTGACGACATCCAACGTCTCAATTTATTATATATAAGTCTATGATCCAACGAGCGCGTGCACGTACTACTTCGCGTAGGCTCACAAAGTAAGGCTTTGTGGGAGCGCTGCGCGAGTGTGGGTGTTGGAGCAGGACAGAACACTGAACGATTTTACGTGTTTTTGCGGGTGTAATACCCGCACTTTCTGTTTTGTCAATCGTGTGCCGTATATGCATCTCTTCGGTGTTTCTGATACCTGCATTCCTTTTTTTCAAAACATAATAATATTTATAGTTTATTTTAAATATCTTAATGTATTTTTTTTTTTTGTTTTTGTACCTATTTTTACATGCACTACAGACCTTGGTATCCGTACGTCACGTCCTAGGCGAACACTGAAAAACAGCGCCGTGTTGTGGGTCCCCCACGGCACAGCATTATGCTGAGTGGAAGCCTTCTTGCCACAATCACGACATGCATCTGCTTTTATTTACACTCGCATTTATTTTTTTTGTCTTTTATTTTACATTTCTAACATAATTTAAGAACTACTAACACTATGGTTAACCACTATTCTCGTTCTTGAAATGTAATGTTTGTATGTCGTTTTGTGGCAATTAAATATTTTTTCTTTCTTTCTTTCTTTTCTTTCTATTACTAAGACTCCGCGGTCCGTTTGTCTGTCACCAGGCTGTATCTCATGAACCGTGGTAGTTAGACAGTTGAAATTTTCACAGATGATATATGTCTATTGCCGCTATAACAACAAATACTAAAACAGAATAAAATAAATATTTAAGGGGGACTCCCATACAACAAACGTGAACACAAAAAAAGCCGTTATTGCCATTTGCGCGAGTCCGAATCCCATTTGGCCGGTTTTTTTTTTATTTTAACTAAGCTAAGATTTAAAAGCAGTTTTACTGATCAATATCTTGATGAAAATTAAGGTTCAGTTTAGCATTAGTTCTGTATTCCCAAAGGCTTAGGCAGACGAGCAGTGTTTTTTACGGTTTGCAACGCAATAATTATCACCAGAAAATACAGTGACTGAGCATGCTTCAATATTTTTTTAAATATTAATTATTGAAAACATAATACGCGATAAGCATTTAGTGCAATAACACCACGTATTTTTCGCCCTCGTGTTAATTATCCTAAAAAAGAATATGGGGCGTTCAGCCAACTTTAGTTGCCAGACGTGACGTCACCCCCTATGAAACTCATAATTACTAGGTTTATAGATATGTAACAATTACTAACGAGATAAATAAGATGTTCTAGATAAATAACTAACAAAGAGCCGCAATTGTTATAACTGGGACGATCAAGATATGCGAGCATTTTGTGGATCGTGTCGTCATTTGCACACATAGTGACATAGCAATCAACACCACTGCCCAGTGTGTAATCAAATGTTATTTTTATCTCTCCTGGTTCGTAGAAGCCTTCAACGAGCTTTTTGAGGGTAATGTTTTTCGAGCGTATGTATGTATGTCCATTTCTATGGTATCTCTACAGCCCAAACGGCTGGACGGATTGCTGCCAGCTGGACATATGAGTATATCATTAGATTCGTCTCAATAATTGTGGGAGTGACATAGGCTATATAATTTTAAATCCCTCCCCCTCTCCCTCCAAAATGAGGTAAGACAATTATTTTTATTTTCGTTGTTTTATCAAAATGAAAGCTACTAAATAGACCATTCCAAAAATATATATCGTAACACTTTTATGTTACTATTTTGGCACAAATTCAAGATAAGCGTAAATTTGATAGCAAAATAAATAATCTTTAACCTCATAACATATTTGGAGAACTCGATCATTAATAAAACGAAAAATTCTGAAATAAAACAAAATATTATAAAAACAAAAATCCTGACTGCTAAAAAATAATTAAGAGAAAAACAAGTACTAGGTATAATTTATACATTAAATCGGGTAGCAGTCGGGTTTTTTGTTTTTATAATCATTTATTTTATTATACTTTCTGGTGACTGCTGATAAGGCCTCGAACATAGGACAGTGATTGTTGTAATTCAATTGTGTTTGTGTGAGTTTCTTTTATATAGATAAAAAAACAAGAGACCAATAGTAGCACCCATTGTATTTCCTTATTGAAGTTACTTTCCAACCGTGGGTTAACTCAGTTCAGGTGCAAATATGTCAAATTTTACCCAAGACAACCCAACGCCAAGCCTTGCATGATTTTGGTAGGTACTACAGATTTAAGTCTCATCATAAGCATCATAGTTAATTTTAGCCGAAATACGCCACTACTGCACATAAGCCTTCTCCAAGCACTCAGTTTTATGAGTTGTGTATCTCGCATTTGCTGAGTAAGCAGTTTTTAAAACGAGACTAAAA
Organism: Orthosia cruda; assembly: GCA_964057195.1. NCBI lineage: Eukaryota > Metazoa > Arthropoda > Insecta > Lepidoptera > Noctuidae > Orthosia > Orthosia cruda. Next base: position 34,922,986 of record OZ059837.1, read on the forward strand.
TTAAATTTTCTATTTTCCAGTTCTCAGTGTTCCTGCTGATCATCTTCGTGGCTGAGCTGGCCGTCGGCATCGCAGGCTACATGAAGCACCAGGATCTGGAGAACTCCATAGTGGATCACCTGAACAAGACCATCAAGGAATACCCCACTAACAAGGACGTCGCCAAGACATTCGACATCGTTCAGACTGACGTGAGTATATTATGTTTTATGGGATTATTGAATGAGAGTATTACGTTCTTCTGATTAAGATAGGTACTAAAATGATACCCAGCCGGGGTGGTGCAAGCGAATGCACGAGTTTCGCCCGGACTCCCAACTCATAGTTTGGAATCGTGGTGTTTGAGACGGAAGGAGTCCAACATGTCTTAGTTCTCTCCAGACGAAGGGTATCCAAGAATCCTCATTATAAGACGTGGTGAAGCGATATGAGAATGATTAATCGCTGAATAAACACTTTGCCTAATCAGCAAGATGATACCGGGGCTAACTCAAGAAATTAATTAATTAAAACCAACTTTCAATTCACTGACATGGCAGCAGAGAAAACGCTTTATAACGCGTTGGTGCGAAGCAACTTGGAAACTATCATCTGGAATCCATATGAAATGAAATATTCTCAGATAGCGGAAAAGATGCAGAACAAATTTACAGGCAATTTAGCGTCTATGATACGTTTTACCCGCTTATGTACCCAACTGGCTTTGTAATAAGGGATGGTTATTACAAAGCCAGTTGGATGGTAAGGCTCAATCTTGCTCTGGTAAAATACGCCTTTATGGTTTTTCGGGGGATGCTAAACACTCCACAAATCTTAGAATCGTTGGGATTACTCGGTTCAAACAGTAGGCTACGGTTGGGGCCGGTAGTCTGTTTGAAACTCCGGTAGCCCGTACAAACCTATTAAAGTTTGCACCAGTGTGTCGGGCTGTTACGATTCTTAATAGCGTCTCTCAGCATTTGGATTTTTTTTCCTGCTCTTTGGCGGAATTTCAGAGGGTGACATTTACTGTGTTGTCCTCTATTTAACTCGTGGCGACACCCGGAGCCGTTACTAGGGACTGGTCAATCATGGACGCGAGTAGGTGAATAATCAGTTTTTACGGGGCGTCTCTGATTGTATACTTTTGTTACCTTGGCTTCTACCTATAAAAATAATTGTATGTGTAAATGAATAATTAAATAAAGTCTTTATAATAAATAAAGAAATAATCGGCGAAGTAAGACAGGTACAACTAATTTCGTTTACATTTATCCTTTCAATTTGAGTCAGTTTGCAAGGATTTCTTTGTTTGGATTCATGACGTATTCATTCGTGGCTGTGTATGTTATAGCTACATGAAGCGTTTCATATGGCCACATCCATGTGGCGTGCACAATACGTTATATTCATTTATATTGTACAAGATTATATAGAAGTGACATTGTCAGTAAAATATTAGTGGGTAGACAATCAGGAAACTTCCTATTTGCTTTGTTAGTTTTAACCTACTGTACCTTATTAGATCTTGTTTTATTTTTAGGGTTCCGTACCTGAAGTGTCCAAACGGAGCCCTATTGCTGTCACTCACGTGTCTATCCGACTAGTCACACAATTTTGTTCTGAAGAATTTTTTAACTTCTCATTGCCCTATGAACGTGAAATTTGGTGATAATGTTTATTATCTATACCAATATTATAAAGAGGAAATATTTTTTTGTTTGTTTGTACCGAATAGGCTCCAAAACTACTGGACCGATTTCAAAAATTCTTTCACCGTTGGGAAGCTTCTCTATCCCCGGGTGACATAGGCTACTTTTTATCCCTGAATTCCCACGGGAACGGGAACTACGCGGGTAAAAACGCGAGGCGTCCTCTAGTTACGTATATTTTACTAACGAATACCAATATGTTGATAAATCTGATTTTTTCTTTGGTATGAATGAATGAACCCTAAATGTGCGAAGTCCGATACGCACTAGGTCGGTTTATTGGGAAGTGATAAGGTTCACTCCCACACATCTGGTAGGAGTAACTAAAAGGCAATGGGAGGGCTTTATCCAGCAGTGGAACATTACAAGCTAAGTAAATAAATGGCTGGACACATCCTGTGATCTAACCCTCCTCTTTTCAATTTCCAGCTGCAATGCTGCGGTATCAACAGTCCCGACGACTGGGCCGCCAACAACATCACTCTGCCCAACACCTGCTGTGCCGGCCAGGAGATCACCGCCGGAGTCCCCGCGCCCTGCACCAAGGCGTCCGAACACTTCCACAAGGACGGCTGCCTGAACAAGCTCGTGGCTTACTTCCAGGAGATCGCTATGGTGCTTGGCGGCGTTGGTATAGGAGTTGCTATTGTGCAGGTAAATACATATACTCCTTTATAATTATACTTGTAGAGCTTTGTTATAAAAAGTGGTAACACAAGGACAGGAGTGATCATGCACACAAAGTGAAATGTCAAGCGATTTTGAATCATGTGCGGTTGAACTTGTTGTCAACCTGAAAATATATTGAGAGATGAGTAATACTTCTCGTATGGAAGAATACATGTTACGCGGATCCTAAACCATTTGATGATGAAATTATCGAGTCCAGAGCCTTTAGAGCAATGAATAACATTTTGTTTTTCTTTTCCAGCTGCTTGGTGTGATATTCGCGTGCTGTCTCGCTCGCTCCATTCGCAGTCAATACGAGACCGTATAAACACGTGAAACGGTATTTTTTGCATAATCTTTAGATCTAGATGTTAAAAGGCAGTGCCCAATATTTTCCACAAGTACCTACATATTTTTTTTTCTTTTAAGTTGTGATCAAATACACCTCTACGATGTCATGTATATTTTGAAATAATTTATCGTCATGTATATTTTGAAATAATTTATCTTATTATTGTTATGCCAGATAATTTGTTCATTTTATTGTAAGATTTAATGTATACGTAAGTCCAACATTAATTTAGTAGTATCAGGAGGTACTGTATTCTCAACATAAAATGCGTGTAATTTATAAACTTTGCCATATGTATTTGCAAGTGAGGGAGTGATAAAAGCACAATGCACAGATTTTCTTAAAAATTCACAATTGACGTGTGCTCAGTGTAGAAGACTGATTTTTCGAATAGAAATGGATACATTATGCCAAAAACTTTATCGGAATTTCCTACTTTTTATACTTATCTAATCTCAATTCAATTTTCTAGTATTAAAATGATTATTGTAACTTTTACTATTCATATTTAACCAATGTAGAAGTGGTGCACATTTATAAACTTATATATTTTGTACGATTCGTTTGTTGATTAGAAGCAATGTCACAAACAAGAAGCGATTTCCCTTCGGATGCGTAATCCTTAAGATATTTTCTATTCTAATAGAATTATAAGAATTGCATCTAATTTAAAAACGAAACCATTAGGGCATTGTAACGTTTGAAAAGTGTTCTAGGTCGTGTATATTTATAATAAAATTTGCATTATCCAAAAATGAGTTTTAATCAGGAATATAATGAAACAGCATTCAGTGTCCTAGTTACACACATTTTTATTTTCCTATTTTATACCATGAATATAATTGTAATAACAAAGGATGGTTATTAGGTATCAGAACATGAACGTTGAATTTCGAGGAACATCAGTAGTGTTAAATACAGCTGTTGTCTTGCAAGCAACACATTTCGAGTCACAGTATAAACTAATTAAAAAATCACAATGACAAAATATACCAGTCCCGAATACAAGTCAGTATTCACCTGCTGTATGTCGCAAGCATCTGAATCTCACAGCACCAGTTCCGACTCTCGCGATATCACCCAATTTATAAAATCTTCATTTTCACGACGGTATCACCAAAACATTCATATACGCGCGACATACTTACACTTTTAGCTAAAATCATTACAACGCTAAAATTCTAATTAGTACTAGGGTTAAGACATACATTAACTAGACAATAAAATAACTTACATCTAATACTGTTTACATACTAAACGGAATATTTTAGAAAAGTTGGAGATGTCAGACTGGAGCGGAGGCCGATGTGCCTGTATTTTGGCACTTCATCAAGAAATTATATAAGTCGAAAATATTATTATATAAACTTGAATTTTACTTCTTCGTTCGGGTGTTACATTGATATGTGATAACGAGTTAAACATGCTATCAAAGCCACAGTCCGCTGCTTATATGACGACGCCGCATAATACATATTGTCGAATCACTTTTCATCAAACAATCACAACGAAAACTTATACGAGTACGATATATACGTTCATAAGCCCATATTATAAAATAAATAGGTTATTAATTATAATATCCCAGACCTATTCTACTCAATGTTAAATTGTATACTATAGTGAATAATGTAAAAATATAACTCAATTATTTATTTCATATAAAACCACAATAGATTGCACAATCAAAAACAAACAAATAAAAAGTTCCGAAATCCTTTTGTTACGAAGTCCTAAAATTTCAAATAATTTGACTATCTAACTCTTAACAAAATGGACAAAGTTGAAAAACCTATCTAATGTAACTTTCCTTTGTTTTCAGTCAAATAAGGCTTTTTCGGGTATTTTAATTCGGCCTTCGATAATAATACAAAAAAAAACAAACTAGATTCGATTAATAAATATAATACGTAGTATTTCAAAGTACCGGCTGACCTAAAACTTGACCCTCCGACACAAGCCATTCATATTTATACATTCACAAAACTGAATTTTGCGTTTCTTCAGCCTGTGACATCTCACTAGAAAATTAGCAACTGATTGCCTCGTCATGAAATAAGATTTCTTAATTATAATTACAAAGCATTGAAGTCAATAATGGATTGGTTTGTTGTTCATGAATCTTTTAAAACCATCTTAGTTTGTACTTGTCAATGCTGGCAGTTCTGTCACATTCTATCCAAGAAATATAAGTACTATTATATTATTACAAATTACAAAATTTCAATCACAACAGGATAAGAAATTACAACCATTCAATAACTCATTTGAAGACTTTAGTGGCGGAGGTAGACAATGTATGAATGCCATACATAGCGTGGAAGGAAACCACTGTTTTATTTGTGTAGACTTTTCAAAACGCCTTGCAATTATTTTCGTGTTGTGAAGAAAAAGCCAAAATAAACGAAAAAACTTGATTTATTGAATTTGTATAGACATTGACAGTAACAAAATATTGTTTTGAGAATAATAGAAAATTTTACGGGACAATGGCCATTGATTTCCAAAAAATTACCATATTTATCTTCGCTTTTAATTGAATAAAATTAAAATTGGAAGATTCTGACAGCAGTAAAATATAGTTTCAAAAACTGTTATTATAATCCAATACGACATGCAAGTTTTACCCTGAAACTAGAAACATTTTACGGGACAATAATGGCGATTCCCAAATAATATAATTATATAATAGTCTGCATTGCAATATTCCAGACATTCTTACACATAAGTAGTAACAGTTGAAGAGTGTATGAGATCATCGCGTTATAGCGGCAAAATTGACTCAAATCACTGGTTAAACCTACGATACACTTCATTAGTATACTTACCACTGTATTTATATAACACAGAGCTAGAAACATTAACAGAAAATCATTCAAATCACAACTAAATCGTTCATCATTCTAAAATTATTTCAGACCGTCATTATTTAATTAAGCATGTTGACATCACATTAATTGCAACTAAAAATTAATAAGCTGTAAACATCTCGTGCTAGATGGGACACATTTGTTAAAGTGTAGTGAGTGATGTTAACAAATGTGTCTCAGGGAGCGCGGTGTGATCGGATATAACATTATAAGCTTACATTTACGTGAACAGGATGGATTTAGAACAGAATGGTATTGAGTATGATACTGCAGGTTGTTCCGTGGCGGCTGGCGGGGGCAGCGCAATCATGTCGCGTAGCGCTTGGTCCAGAGGCGTGCGATGCGGTCGTGCTCCTCTCTGTTCTGGAGATACTGGGTCGCGATGCTGCCTACCAGAGGATCAGCTGAAATTGACAATAGGTTACCGTTAGTCACCGTAAATACGTGATGTCGCCACAGCTGAGCAAAAACCTCGCTATGTTATCAATAAGCCACGACTCAGCCCTAATTGTCGACTGTTGCCCTGTTGTTGTAGTGATCGATATTTAAATTCGGTATATTAAATACTAGCGGTCGCCTCGCGGTTTCACCAGCGTTGTTCCCGTTTCCATGGGAATACAGGTATGAAAAGTAGCCTATGTCATCCGGGAATAGAGTAGCTTCCCAACATTGAAAGAATTTTTGAAATAGGTCCAGTAGTTTTTTAAGTTTATTTGTTACATAAAAAAATACAAATATTGCCGCTTTATAATATTAGTATAGAAGAGGTAAAATTAATAAAAGCTAGTTTGCAATAAAATTTACCGTTGAACTGCCCATCTTATCTATCCATGAATCATAAAAATAAAACAAATTTTGATCCAATATTTACTTCAACCTTTTATCTATCTAATTAGAATTCCCATTCCATCCATCATTGATTTTTAATATACGACGCACTACAAACTAGTATCGATATAAATACACACGCGCGATAGGACTCAAACATGAACAAAACATCAAGAGGACATAGAGGACAAAAGGGCTTTGACCTCTCGAGACTATGGAGCAAAACCTTTGTGTTAGAAACTTAACCATGCTACATAGAATGGATATTATCGATTTGATTAATTTGCAGCAGTTTCTATCTTCACGAATATCAATCACTAAATGGCATAGGCAGAGATACCTAAATTAAAAATAATATTTTTGATTTTGTTTGCATTATTGAAGTGACTCTTCTTAGCAGTGTTATGGCTCATTAAATTATACTGATAAGGGTTCTAAGCAGCTGCTACCCCTATCTAAAAGGTAAGTTAATTTGTTATGAAAATAATAATAAGATGGGAAGTGCCGAGATAGGCCCCAATACAAGTATAATTTATAATTATAACTTACTGGGGCTTCTTCCATTTATGTAATGCAGTATAATGTAATAATAAAAACATTTTATTTATTTTTTTGAAGGTGCAGACCATCTCTACTATAATATTATAAAGAGGAAAGATTTTTTGTTTGTTTGTACCGTATAGGCGCCTAAACTACTGGACCGATTTAAAAAATTCTTTCATCTATGAAAAGCTGCATTATTCCGGAGGCATTATAGGCTATAATTTATTTAAAAAAATATTAGAGATCCTTAAGAGAATTGCAATAATGTAACCCAAAGTAGCAAAATGTTGCAAATAAAATTCATTATGTGGCGTGCACTGAGAAAACTATTGTTCACACTAGAAGCATAGCTAGGTAGGGTAGATAGGTGGTAGGTAGGTAGCCAGTTGACGGGAGCAAAGCTGCGGGCGTCAGCTAGTGGTATAATAACAACCTCAACTAATATTATAAGGAGGTAATTTCTTTATTTGTTTGTAATAACAAACTCTTGGTTGCAAAGTAATCTCTTGGAAGTACTGACCTAACTACAAAATGTACCTCACTGATAGGCTAGCACTGAACCGAGTGCCATAGGCAACTTATATCCCAGACATTGCAAGGTTCCTGTGGGAAAGAGTACGGAAGTAAAGCCATGGGAAAAGCTAGTTATATTATGTAAAAATAAAAGAGCATCATACCTGGATTGCAGTCAGTGAGCAGCGAGCATATTGATAGCAAAACTTTCGATATTGTCAGCGCCGGTGACCAGTTGTCTTTGAGAATATCTAGACATATCACGCCCTGGCTATTGATGTTACAATGATATATCCTAGTCCGGAATGTCACCTGGAACAGAGAACAAACATAATTAATTAACTAATACTGAGTGACACAGGCTAGATTTATGCCGAAAATATACATGGTTCCTGTGAGAAAATGTGGGTGTTTTCATGGGAAAAACCTTCTGAATATTTGTAGTAAATTATTATTAACTACAAATATTCAGGAGCTGATCACCTTTCGGAATTAAACATAGTCACCATCACACGACAAAACTGATAATATAATACGGTATCTAGAGTGAGCATACTATTAATTGACAGCCAATAGTTAGTTTTGGTGGGTAGATAGTATTTGAAAACAAGAAATAGGATATAATATAGCTTTTATCATCTTTCATAGCTTTGAAAAGTTTAAATACTTGAGTATTATCGACTAACAAAAGTTATGCTTTGGACATACCAAGATAAGTTTCTATCCGAATTTGCCGTTCATCGACTAAGTCCAATACTCGTAGGAACCTAATTTATAATCTCTGCTCAATGTACGAGGAATCAACGATCACGATACGTTCCGTCTATTTGAGTTCCGTATCAATCTATGCAGGATATTGCCTCAACGGAAAATAGCACGCAGAGTTCAATCACGCGAAAGTTGACAGAATATAGTCCGACTCACAGAGATATGTGTGAAAAGAGGTAGAAGGTTGCGCGGAAATATTGAAAAACGAAAATGCTTTTTTTATTCGAATATCCTTTCGAACGACAAACTACGATAAACATTTAAATCCCTTATCCATTTATAAACCCAGAAGGGTTTAGGCCTATGACTAGTGTTATCTATGAGAAGCATCTATCTGTTATACAATCCGATAAAACCCAAAGAGTAATGACAATAAAATTCGCATAAAGGAAACTGCATCGCGGAAAAGGATACAGGTACTTTTGGTGACGCCATCAGCTATTTATAGGAGGGACGAAAACGAATCTCGTCTCACGCCATTTGCAAGAGAATTAAGGGCAATGTGTGAATTGTATTACAAAAATATGCGTACTGACTACCATCAAGAGGAGTAAGGATGGCAAAGTGGGAAAGAAAAACGTTTGCGTTCTGTAGTTTCTGCCTATCCCTATTGGAAAAAGACGCGAGTTTATGTAAGACTACCATCATGTTATGTAAATCAGTATCATATTAAATAGCAGATGCAAATATATTGCATTTGTGGCGTCTGATAAAATATATGTATTTTATTATGCGCCGTCAGCACCCGTAACTCGACACTCTGTGAGGGTGGCCCCACATAACAATATTGTTAACGAGTGAAACCATCTAAACCTTTACAACACATACTAAGTGCAAACCCATATGGCGAGAAATAGTTACGAAACTCGTTCATAATTCGCTCGATGTATCGTTGTGCTTATTATACCAAATTCAGTACCCTTGCAACCGCAGAAAAAGTGGTTTGAAAGGCGAGGTCTAACTCAAAAGTATTTCTTAGAACCTTCTGCCTGTTCCGACATTAAACAAAAACTAATAATTAGGATCCAATTTAGATTGAGGTAAAGATACGACCGAAATATCGAGATGATGCGTACAAAAATCGCGAGTCGGTAAATTTGTTATTCTGTCTACACGGATATCGTGTGAGGCTAAGTAGGTGTGATGCACAATACATTTTGATGAGTCGAGAAAATGATGCATGACATTGATTGATGTGATGCGCCCGCGATGTATTTTTGCCTGCCCTCGTCCTACATTCTAGTAACTATATTCATCCTTATGAAGTTCATTGAAAGTGTAGATGGAGAATTGAAAATCGTAGAAAAGTTCTGTATCAAAAGGTAATTGCCCGATATCTTTCACAATTTTCACCTTCCTCTCCAAATAAACACGATGTATAAATGAACTTTGTAGGCCTGTCTGGCATTCCCTGATTGATTTGTCGGACGATGGTGAGTGCAGAGGGATGTCGATACTAATTAAATACCAGGGGCGTTCCGCGACCCCTCGCAGTTCGGACCTCGGTTTAGGGCGTTGCTAGACACGGCCGGCTAGGGTTTGGGGAGACTGAATTGATTTGATGTTGTATCTATAGGTACGTTAGTGCAAAGGGTGGAATGGATAAGCCATGATTGATATTGCTGTTTCATTTTTCATTATGTTGCATGAATAGACTTTTAGGGGCTTTGGATAAAGTTTGTCGCGAAAAGTTATAATGAGCTTTTTTAACACGGTATTGCTGTAATTCCGAAAGTTTCAAATATAATTACGGTTGATTACTAAACTAATAAACAAAATAATAAAGATTGTATTTTTTCTGAGAGGTTACAATCCATACTAATACAAATGCGAAAGAAATTTTGTCTGTATATTTAGTCTTTCTTTTCACTTTATTTATTTATTTATATATGCTTTATTGTAGGTACACCAAGTTAAAACATAGAAAAGGAAACTTAAACCGAAAATATAAACAATGTGCGGCCTTATCGCTTACCGCGATCTCTTCCAGACAACCTGGAATGGACAGTGATAGGACATGAAATGGGGTCATTGGTGTAACACATAACATTACGAATATTTACTTTAAATATACAATAATATAATAATTAATACTTTTTGTGCAGGCAGTATGTTTCCTTAGGATAATTTTCGCGTCAGAGATGTCATTGGTGAAAGCTAGATTATATATTTTTCGAAAAAGGCGCCTATTATGAACAGAAATTTAAATAAACACAAAATCGTAATTAAATAGTTGTGAAATATTTGCTTTCTTCGTTGTTTGTATTCAATATTAATTAGCTACTTTGTATGAGTAATTAATCATTACCTTTCCGCATATTTAATTCTATTGTATTCAAAAACATTGAAATTTCTAAGTGAAATGCCAGTGATAATACAGAAAAAAAAGCATACAATAATATGGATATAATTATGAATTATCAAGAGTTGCATAAGGACAATTGGAAATCCAATTATGTTTTTGTTCTGTATAAATTCCTACACCTAAATTAGGTATCAGAGAAGAATTCAAGAAATAATTATGAGGAATAAAATTTCTCTAGGTACCTACTAATTGGAAAACTATCATTATTATCAAGAGCCTCCCTGCATTATTGCTATAGTTAAACTTTTGGACTAACAATTTTGAGCATCATAATATCATCATTGTTGATCACATCATCACTTATCAACAGGCGAGGTAGTGGTCAACCAATAATAAAGAAAATATAAGTATTGTGTATTTTGATTGTAAACTTAAAACAGAATACAATGTTCCCAAGATCAAGATACTGCCAAAATAATTTATGGCAGGGTTAATAATCCTTGACCCTCTTGATGACATAGTATAAAAAATTGGCAGACTGGTGTTTTAAAAGATTAATTAGGACTTTGTAAAAAAGATAGATATGAAAAAAAATACATACCTTAGGTGGTTTGAAAGGATATTCTGGTGAGAAATGGATGTCTAGGAAGAAAACCCCACCCTCATACACCGAACCAGGCGGACCTAAGATGGTGGATACCCATTCATACAGGTTGTCTCCTTTTGGCCCTGCACTGCAGTTTGGTGGCGGGTCTAGAGTAATCTCTGCAAGCTCCTTCTGGATCCTCTTGGCTGATGTCCCAAGTGCCTTCGACATCTTAGGATTTGGTTTATTTTCTTTTGCTTCTGGTTTACTGTCTGCAACTGCCCCACTTGAGCCAGCACCGCCTCGTCCGCGACCCGTACCACTCCCTGATGAACCAGACGCACCGCTCATTATCTAAAAGCACCAAACGTCTCATTCCGCTACACCAAAAAGCTGCTACTTAAGAAGCTTGTGATATGAGTGTAATGATTGATGATATAGCTTTCACAATGACACATGCTCTCATGATTTGAAAAGGAGATAACATTGGCTTTCAAAGTTGTATGAATATTCTTAGAATAATGACTCCAAAAATAAACAGGTTTGATGACACAACTTTGTTATGAGCAAATAACTCTGAAAGTGCAATGACATGAAAGGGAGAAATGATCCTCATTGATTATTGTAGAATAATTGATTGCGAGTCATATAAATGCAGCCACTACTACATTGCAAGTAATTTTTAGTTACAAAATCACAAAAGATGAACATGTTTTTTTATTTCAAGCAGGAACAAAATTACTAGAACAAAGACATTTCTAATCTCTGGATTTAGTACACCAAATATCAACATTCAAACAAACAAACTATACCACGTTCTACTCACAACTGCTGAACTACTAAACTCAAAATAACAATGCAAAACGTAATGGTAAAAGATTTATTTGTACCTTACGAATAACAGTCGGCCATCTTGTGGGCTGGCGTTATCCGATAATTTACAATTTTTTGATTCACCGGTGACCCAATTGAATGAGAAAGACGGCTCCTGATACGTAATAGTTAGTATACAACGAAATTCATCCACGACATGTGCAAAATTTGTGCAACGCTATTAGTGTTATCTTCGTGTTAGATGCCCCGCACTGCAAAGCGTAAATAGGCAGCCTGTTACTTTCCGCACGAATACGGCTTCGTGATAAGAGATATACGAATTAATTATACCTTATTCAAAGATAAAACTCGAACTTGGTGCGTTCCGGCTAGGTTTTCAGAGCTTCAATCCTCTTCTACCACATTTCATCCATTTGTCAGACACCCTCACCAACACAAACAACGACTACGACTGAAATTCACGGAATGCACACAAGCTCAGTTATAAATCAAATACATGTAAAAAGTACCTCAGGCATTTGAATACTTACAGATTGAAGTTAAAACTAATTGTGCTAGCTTATTGCTAGGAAATTAAGCAATATTTAGTAATTAAAATCATGAAGTTATGAAAAATTACACCAAGCACAACCAAATCCAAATTCCGACATTTTCTCTACCTTTTTTTTTGGCCGGGTGATGGTGATGGTGTTGCCAATATAGTAAAAAGCAAAATAAAAACTACAAATGATTTTGTTATTTTATTATCTTTCTTTGTTCAGTTGCAGTGAGGTGGGTAATCTAAAAATACACAGACTGAAACTGCGTAATAGATTGTGGTACTACTGCAGTAGCAAAACAATAAGAGAATTCAGAATTTCAGAATTTAATGTAGGGCGCTTCACGCCCATAAAAAGCGTATGCTGAAAAAAATTGTCTATGCTACAAATATGCTCAAATTACTATTTTGTCAAAAACTGGACCACACCTTTTGATTGTCGAAAAGACAGTTTGTCAAATTATCTGTCACTTTCACTTGTCAATGTCAGTCAGTCAGTTTTGTTGTCCATTCCAGTAATAATCCATTTCATTCATTTCACAGCTTGAGTATTAGTGTTCTGTGTTACACAGCCCACAGGTTTTGTTTGTCTGTCTGTCTGTTTGCAAAGATTAAACTGGGTTTTTGGTTGAGATTTTGGGAAGTGCCGAAGCTGAGCCAAAGAGTAATTTAATAATACGGAAGAGTGTTGTGATTCTCTGCTATAACATATTTGTTTCAATATAAATAGAAATATTTTTCCAAAAAGCGTAACAGAACAACAAACAAAATGGGTAAACGACAGCACCAAAAGGATAAAATGTAAGTTTTACACTGCAAGTTCAAGTAACACCTTCCTTCAGTGATTTTTACTAATTCATTTGTGTGTTTATAAATTCATATTTTTGAATTATTAGGTACCTAACGTACACGGAGTGGACTACACTATATGGAGGCAAAAGATCAGGCACTCCCAAGGAAGAGGATACTACATTCAAGCGCTTACCGTATGACCATTGCTGCCTGTGTCTTCAACCATTTGACGACCCTTACTGCGATGCAGATGGCAATATATTCGAGTTACAGGCCATACTAGAGTTCGTAAAGAAGTTTAAAGTTAACCCCGTAACTGGGAAAGTAAGTATACTTATTTTGTTACCGGTGTAAATAAAATACCTGTTGCCCAAATAGTGAAACCAAAAACCTAACTCGTTATTTATAAAATCAATCTGGTAAACATAAGAGAACTCTTTTTCCAGAAACAAGACATCAAGAGTCTAACAAAATTGAACTTCTTCAAGAATGCCGAAGAGGATTATCACTGTCCCGTTCTCTTCAAACCATTTACAAAGAATTCATACATTGTCGCCATCAAAACCAGCGGTAATGTGTACTCAAATGAGGCTGTTGAACAGCTTAACATCAAAGGAAAGAATTGGAAGGACCTTATCAATGACACACCATTTGCAAGAACTGATATCATTGTCATACAGGATCCCAATAATCTAAACAAGTTCAATATTTCTACTTTTCATCATATCAAGAATAATTTGAGGGTGGAAACTGAAGGTAAAGTTATCATTTTATTTATTTATTTAATATTGGAAAATGCTTACGGACCAATAACAACTTAAAGTGCATGCCTAGGTTATACAATTAATTAGAAACTTCCACATTTATACAACATTGTGTTAAGTCTCTTTATTTTGTTGATTTTTACATTTTATAAAGATCCTTTAGTATGAAAGTGTATTTTCTGGGTCAGTAAAGAATTTACTCTTCTCTTCTGGTCCAGCAATAGCCATCAGTTTCTAATGAGAAAACTACGAGACTTAAATATTATCTGTGTTTATTTTACAGAGGAAATAGCGATGAGGAAAGATCCTCACGCAAGGCTTAAGAATGTCTCAGCTGAAACAAAAGATATCCTGCAAGAACTAGAGAAGGAGTACAAGGCACCAGAGAAGAAAGAAGTTAAGAAAGAGGTTGGTTTAATCTTTCACTAAAGATCAATAGGCTTTTGAGTTGAGAAAATTGATTTAATGCACTTAAAACAGTTATAGACCATCAATAGGAACTTTGAAAAGAGAAAAATAAATTAATTTTCTTTTAGTTTAAAAGTAAATTTAGTTTATTCCAAAAAATAGTCACCAATGAAGAAATATGGGCAAAGAATGAGATGTAATTACATATCCTAAGAAGGCATGTACAAAAGAGAGACAAAATGGCATTGCAGGTGCAGGTGCATTGTTTAAAATGTTAAAAGTAAAAATAAAATAAAACAAATAAAATAATAAATTGCTCAAAATACACATAAATTTATATACCTTTTAATATAATACATACCGCAGCTGGCCATAATGCTGACTTGTAGGCAATCTACCGAAGTCCCTTTTAGAACATCAATAGAAAGAATGGCTAAAGATTGCTATAAATCATCATCTTCAAGACATATGTTTTCTGCCAAATTTTCATGTTAGGTTGCAGATAAGTTCAATGCCGCTCACTACTCCACTGGCATGGTGGCAGCCAGCTTTACTTCCACTGCGATGATGCCAGAGACAGTCCATGAAGCAGCCATCATCTGTGAAGATGATGTCAAATATGATATGGTCAAGAAAAAAGGTTGTAAGAAATTTTGTGTCTTCTGAGTCCTTGCAGCTGTTTGTCAAGTCTTTTTGATTATTGTAAATATAGTTACTTTTTTCTTAATCGGTTTAACATAATCTGATCAATTGTTCAGGTTACAGTTAGTTGATAGAGTACAGGATGACTGAGGCATGCCTTACCACAAAAATCTATACTAATATTATAAAGAGGTAAAGTTTATGAGGTTGTAGAGGGTAATCTCTGGATCTACTGAACCAATTTAAATGAAATTTAGCATGGAGATAGTTTGAGACCCTGGATAGGACTTAGGATAGTTTGTATTCCCTATGGATGTTAAAATATTTTATATGCATCGAAGCCGCGAGCAGAAGCTAGTAATCTAATATTTTTCAACACCTTCAGAGATTTCTAATTCTTAAAACTAGATAGTAGACCACTATATATCCTCTATACTATTGTGTACTTCATACCTGTATTAAATCTATCTACACTGCTACTTCTCAACAGTTTTCTTTCACAATATTTGAAATATTATCCTTATTTTCTCAGGATATGTGAGACTGGTGACAAATCTGGGTCCTCTAAACTTTGAGCTATACTGTGACTTAACTCCGAAAGCGTGCGACAACTTCATGAGGCACTGTAACAATGGATACTACAACGGCACCAAGTTCCATAGATCTATACGAAATTTCATGGTAAGAATATGTATATATATTTTTTTCTGCATGACACCTTTTTACAGGCGCTTTTCTTTGCGTAAATTATGCCAAATTGCCAAGCCCTGCGAACAACTTCAATGGCACTTTGATTCTCCGCTGGTGAATATCCGTGCCCAGTATGGAGTCGCTCCTCCCAATAGGAGCCGCATAGAAAGATCGACAGCTGAAGGCTGCCTCGGAGACTAAAACCCATAATGTTTCCTATGCCCCATGATAAGACCACCTCGGAGTCACCTTTGGCATGGTAAGCTCATGCCTCCTGAGCGTTTCATTGGGCCATCGGAGAGCCTTCCGCCTGGGCACGCGTTGCCATGGCTGATCTGGAAAACTTTAAACAGACGCCGCACTTTGGTGCTACTGCATGCTCTGTAACCTGTACATGTGAGGACCTTATAGTTGCGCCGGCGAGGGGTGTTGCCGTGTCTGAATACTGGGTCAAATTTAACATTTGAAAATTGTATTTGCCATTGACACGCTAACAGGAAGAAGAATAGATTCCAGTAACATAACTATAGAAACTTTTTCAATATGTTTAAGTAAGTTTCGGTTTCGGCCGAAACTGAGACCAAGGCCGAAATTCGGTTTCGGCTTAATAAAACACAGTTTCAATCGGACACTAATCTTTTGTGCTAGTAACAACTGATGAAGCCACGGCAACGTAAGACAATTAAGCCATACATTACATGGTACGACTAAATTGTTTTACGTTATATTAGAACTTACTAGACAATATTGTTCCCAGGGTGGCCTTCCCGCATCCTTTTCGACACAATTCTCTTAACTTTTGATATTAAAAAACCTGAAGTCAGAGGATAATGATTATGAAGTTCTAGTTACAAACAGTTGATTGCAGTGTTCTTATACTCCTATGTTTAATATTCAGCCCTCAAAGATTACAAATACAGGCTATATGAAACGTTATGAAAATATATATGAAACAATTTCAGATACAAGGCGGCGATCCAACTGGCACAGGACTGGGCGGCGAATCGGTGTGGAAGAAACCATTTGAAGATGAGGTCAAACCAAACCTGCATCATACTGGCAGGGGAGTGCTGTCCATGGCGAACTCTGGACCGAATACCAATGGATCACAGTTGTGAGTGCTACTTAGTTACTTACTTTCGTTAAACTAAAGTCACCGCCAGATAAAAAATTAATAAAAGTCGTTAACACCTGTCTACCAATGTATTCCAATATTTCAAAACGATACGAAAAAAATGCTAAGGCAGTGTCGCTAACGCAATCAAAACAAACGTATCGTATCGTAGGTAAGGGGCGTCCTTGACCCTTTCACTTGGCATTCAGTAATGAGTTAATATCTCATAAACGCGTGGACCGTTTTATATGATTTAAAAGGATAAAATGGTTCTACGCCTGTACCTTTCATTTGAGTCCAAAATTAACAAAATATCTCAATAAACAAAAAATCATGTTTTCAAGTTACGTAATTATACTTTTTGGTAAAAGTCAGATCAATGACGTTTATTTTTTTGTTATCTGGCGGAGAGTTGAAGACTTTACAAGCAATTAAGTGAGGTGAATTACGAAAGACCATATTTCAAAACGAAGTTCTAAAAAGAATTGCGTATAGATTCAAACCGCCCAAAAATCCATATAATAAAGACAATACCATAAAACACCGACGGTGTTTGGGTGATGGGTGTCTCTTAATTGCCGGCTATGCACTCGGTCTACTTCTTCTTGCCGGAGCATGCGTCTTACCGGCTCAGTTGTATAACGAGTCGGCACTGTTGGCGCAGTGGCTGAGCGATTAACTGCTGCGCTGCGTGACGCGGGTTTTGTTCCCGCATGGAACAAAGTTTGTATGGCTTACAGATAGTTACTCCCGGGTTTGTGTTTGGATACAGGAGAAATTCCTCTTTTGCAGGCGAGATTTTGTTTTTTTTAATTGCTAGCAATCTGGAAATACACGCTCCGGATCTCAATGTGTTCTTATCTACTTGGTCTTTCTGGATGAGATCAAGAAGGAGGCTCCAAAACAAATTACAGCAATTATAATGTGAAATGGAGTAAGGATCGTAGCAGGTGGCGTTCTGTAGTTTCTGCCTACCCCCATGGGAAAAAGGCGTGAGTTTATGTATGTATGTATAATGTGAAATCTCCTCCATTCCAGTTTCATAACGTTCCGTTCGTGCAAACAACTGGACGGCAAGCACACGATCTTCGGCAAGCTGGTCGGCGGTATGGACACGCTTACTGCCATGGAGCAGATAGAGGTCGATAATAAGGACAGGCCCATTCAGGACATTGTGATAGATGTCGCGCAGGTGTTCGTCGATCCTTTCGCTGAGGCTGAAGAACAGGTAATTCCATACTGTTACATAAAAAAATCGAAAGTAACTCTGTTACCCGTTCACGCCTAAACCACTGAACGGAATTTAATGAAATTTGGCAAGTGGATAGATGGCATCCTGAGGAAGGACATAAGGTAATTTGAGTAAATAAAAATAAGTAAAACATGTAGGGTAGGTAGGGTATGTAGGGTTGGGTAGGTAGGTTGGTACTTTAGGGTAGGTAGGTAGGTAGCCAGTTGACGGGACAGCTAGTAAACTATAATTATTTTTCTCCTTGTTGTCTTTGGATTCATGTATTTTCAGGAGTGTAGGGTACTAGGATTTTTGATATGAGAAAAACTTACTGTCGTGTGTGTGCCGCAGTATTCTATTTCATTTTCCTTCGTCAGGGGAAAGCACTTGACCGCTGACTAATCAGGGCACTATGTATAAAATAATGCCGTATTAATCACTTGGTCCACTTTCCACCTTTATTTGATACTAGCTTTTCCTTTTCGCTCCCGTGGCGCAACCCACTGGACCCGTTTTCAGGATAAAACATGCCTATGTCACTCAGTAATAATGTTGCTTTCTACTGGTGAAATTTTTTTCTGGTTAAGTAGTTTTTGAATTGATCCATTATAAACAAACTTTAAAAAAATCTTTCCTCTTTATAATATTAGTGTAAATGTAGATTAATGTAGAAAACAAATATATTCACAAAAACAGTTAATCGTTGTAACAGAATGTCAACAGGCAAATCTCATAATAATTAGCCTATGTTCTCACTGTTTGGACACAAGGCCTCCTCTCTGAGAGATCAGATATATCATGATATCAGATCTTATTCCTGAAAACATTATACATCAGGCCTCAAAAGCCTACCCACTGCTGATTAAAAGCCTTCCTCTCTCTTTCCTTTAGAGGCCTAAGGATCTCATCATCATCAACCTTTTAATGTTCCCACTGCTGGGACACAGACATCCTCCATCCGGATCTAATGCGGGTTGGTGGATGTCACATGTCTTCGAATTTTTATTTATGGCATATGCCGGTTGCCTCACCACGATGTTTTACTTCACCGTTCTTAGAGCAGTGGTGATGAAATAATTTACACAAAGTAAAGCGCCTGCTTGGCTTCGAACATACGACACGTAAGTCGTACAATGGCTGCGCAGTCGTAAATCTTATACAAAAACAGCACCGATCCGTGCCTTGCGCATCGGCAAGCCAACTTCAGGACGGCCAAGAAGTTTGGCGAGAACTATACCACTGGGCCACCACAGCTCTCCTCCTAAGGATCTAATAATAGTTTCTTTGAAATAATCTGGTTGTTGTCTTATTACAGCTCGTTAAAGACAGAGCAGAGGAACTAAAAAGGAAAGCAGAAACTGAAGGTTCTCAGGTTAGGCCGAAAAAGGCGAAACAGCCTCTCAAAGTGTTCAGGGACGGAGTCGGCAAATACCTTAACTTACAAGAAGTGGCGCCCCCTGTAGCCCCAACCAGCAGTAAAACAGCAAAGACTCAAGAAGGCCCCCCCAAGAAGGTTAAAAAGGAAGGAAAATTTGGCTTTGGCGGTTTTGATAACTGGTGAAAGAGTAAATAATATAATTAATGTAAATGATAAGAAATAAAATCTATTATTGTAATATTTAATTTTATTTATACCTCCTAAAATACTGACAACTTTAAATAAATTCATAACAATTTCTCATTTTAAAATTACACAATTTGTTTACATAATAAATTCATCAATTAAGTACATCTAAAATGTTATTTTTTCCTAATTAAATACTCAATGTATTTACCTTTTTCCTAATTAAAACATCAACACAATAATAGGTGCAGTTATTATGTATAATAATTATTATTTATTTACCCCTTAAGTCTTTTATAATATGAGTAGGTAACACTAACTTGCTCATCTACAAGAGAATGTCTCTGTAAAAACTGTATGAGCCTTAAATTTTCCTTGTATATAAGCCTTGATGCATTTGGTGCACAGGAAGATTTGTTTTTGTTTTAAATACAATATTTGTGATATAAAATACCTTCAAAATGACAAGTGCCTCTAATTTGCCCTACCGTATCGGCAATGGCATCATACCCAACTTTTTCTTTTCTCTCTAAATCTGTGTCATACTTCTAGCTCTCAGGAAGAAGCAGTGTTTATTAAAGTGAAAGTTTCTTAAAATACTAATTATAAGAAGATCATCAACTTGTAAAATAATAAATATAGCTTTCCAAAGTAGGCAGTTAAAAGAAGGCTATGTATAGTAGTCACAGTGGATATTTGTGTCTCTGACGTTGGCTGCAAGACCCCCCAGTTGCTAATTTTGTGTTAATTTTTTAGTAGAAGATAACATTTGTCTCTTTCACTCGGTTACGTTTGTTGCATCATCCTATTTCATTTACTCTATGCAGTACACTTGATGATGAAAGTGTTTGATGCACAATGGTTCACAGAGCCAACTTCAAGAGACACAATTTCCGCTGTGACTACTATAATATGAGCCTCGATAACATTATTACTTGTTGAAGCTAAATAAGCAATCTATCAAGTGAGATTGAGTCATAATTATGTGCCATAAGTTTGTCTTTCACAGTTATAAAATACCCTATCACATGGTATAAAATATCATGAAGTATGTTGTTAAGAATTATTGATGCAGCACAGTACCATTTATTTACCATGCAGTTACCAATTACCAGATTATCAAGTGATTAGTGTTAAGGCTGCCTCATGGATAACCATTTCTTGTCATTTCCCTATAGACTTCTTGGCACCTTCGTCAAAACATACCATACATTTATTGATCATAGCTTGACTATGTTATATTTTGTCATTTCATGCTTAGTTGTAATTGGTGCGTCGTCGCGCAGTCCTCTGCTTGTCAAATCTCATTTCCATCTCTTCTAGAACCTTTGGAGTGTATCTCACAACCAGCTTCACTGAACCAACAGCTTGCTTCAACAATTCCACAGCTTTCTCGTGGTTCTCACCTTCTACTGACACGCCATTGACTGATAACAGCTGGTCACCTCTTTTCAGTCCTCCATGGCGATCAGCGACCCCTCCAGGAATTATTCTCGATATGTAAATAGGAGAGTTTTGTTCTTTGCCACCCATGACGTTGAAACCTAGACCTTCCTCTGTCTTCGGAAGCTCGACAACCCGTGGATGTGCGTGGCCTTCAGCCGCAGCGAATGCAGCCACTGTGGCCTTGGCAGTAGCAGAAGCCCTTATGTCCGCCGAGCCTTGAATATCAACAGTTTCGTAAACATGCTCATACACCTCTCGAACAGCGTTCAGGAAATCACTTTGTAGCACTTTCTGTAGAGCTGCAAGCTTCGTAGCAGGCACTTCACCACTTTGTTGAAGTTTTTCGAGCAATTCAATAGCTCGTTTTATGTCCCTGGCCAGGGTTAACTGCTCTCCTGTACTGCTCATGTTATCTGAATTCGTTTTCCTTACAAATAACTGGAAATTAAAAGAAATTGGGCGTATTATAAACACGAAAGCAACTGCGGTGAATCAATACAGCAAGTACTTCACGTTCTTAAACTTTGTTTTTAAAATTAATTTTATGCACTTCTTTTTATGAATTAAGGATTTACAATCTTTCTACTATGTTATAAGACTTATTGAACTCTGTAACTTCCTTTTGTAACTCTTTAAGAATCTGAAGTTAAATCAAACTCAGTTAATTTTCAAAAAATAGTGTTAACAAATTTCTTGTAAAATTAGTTGGTAGTGGTTTCGGAACGATTCTCATTTGACAATTTTGACATTACATTTCACTTGTGCAGTTGGTGTAACTGTTTTCGTTTGGAAATAAATATAAATATTTTTGGTCGTAACATTAATTAACAAAATTAATTACGCTTTCGCTTTTGAACCACATTTTAGGTGAATTAATTCACATTTTAATAATACCAGAACTAACAAGTATTTTAGTCAGTCGTCTTTCAACATTAGATTATCTTTCTTGTTCGTTCAGGAACAAGATAAGAAATGTTTTGACAAGTTTTCAGTCACGCCAACATTTCGCCAAAAATGCTAAATATCTAAATTGCCATAATTGGGCTGTAATTTTCAACTTTGATTTGCAGTATTATTGTAGTATTTTGCGGCTTATATAATTTAGCGTAAGTTTAAGACTAGTGTAACGTAAAAATTATAGTGTAAGTGAGTGGTGAGACTTCGTATTTGCAGAAACAATGGATGATTTGGGTGAGTTTAGTCTTATCATAACCTGTTTGGGGTGCTGTGTATATGAAATGACGTGTTCTGCTAAAATAACTTGTTAATTTGCATATTTGCTCCTTGTCGGACCTTCTAGTCTTATCCATGGCACCGTAGCCAAGTGTAGATACGAACTTTAATGTAGCTATTGGTTATAATGCCAAAAACTTGTCACTTCCTGAGTTCAAAATTTTGTTTGTTTTACTTACACATATGGATCCTGTGATTCAGATCATCGTACGCGATGATTGCATTGTTGCTAGGGAGTTAGTCTTAAAGAAATTTCTTTGCAACTGAATGATAAATTCTTTATTTACTTTTACTTATCTGAGCATACTTACTAAAGATAAACTGAGTTTGACATAAAATTAAGTCAGTGACCTGTTCAAGTATCCAATATTATTATTTTATTGTGTTTCAAAGCAATATTTATTAAATAAAATATTTAATTTAAGTCAGCAAATGAGTAAAGGAAAAATTTCAAATTTACCTTACAATGTATTTCATTCATAAAATAAAATGGTTACCTTGAGGAATACTAAAAATGTTGTGGTTTGTATGGGACTAAAGTCGGTATTGCAACATGAGTCATGTGATTAAAATTCAAGGAATTGTTGAGATTAGTCATTTACAGAAATATTTTGTAGGATCTACAGATCCTAAAGCAAATTCTGGATAAAGAGAACTGGGTGTTGAATATAAGGAAAGAAATATATTTAATACTAGAGGACGCCTCGCGGTTTCACCCGCGTAGTTCCCGTTCCCGTGGGAATACAGGGATAAAAAGTAGCCTATGTCACCCGGGGATAGAGTAGCTTCCCAACGGTGAAAGAATTTTTGAAATCGGTCCAGTAGTTTTGGAGCCTATTCGGTACAAACAAACAAACAAAAAAATCTTTCCTCTTTATAATATTGGTATAGATGCATTATGAAACACATCTTATTTATATTATTACAAGATATAGTTATAACCTATGGATGCCTTGACCTAGCGTGGTGATCAATGCTCATGTCTTCTGTGTTTAAGAAGAGGCCTTTGGCCCTGAAGTGGGACAATTAAAGGCTGTTATTATTATTATATGATAATACTTTTAAGACCATCACACTAATATTATAAAGGCGAAAGTTTAACGGCTGGCGATTGAAATCAGGCCCAGAGATAGATTATAGTCAGGAATTGCACATATATATATTTTTTTTATCCCAGGAATATGTTCCCTCGGGCGAAGCTGCTGGCAGAAGCTAATGATTTCATTAAATACCACAAGAATCAAACACCATATTCATTCTGGTATCTATTATACAGGGTGTGATAACTAGCCTAGCTAGGTTTTGTTTATCAACTATTTTTCATTTATTAATGAAACTGATTGTTATGGTTTGTTCTCAACTAAATTCATAGTTTTCTGAGATACTCTATACGAACTAGGTGCATTTAAATTTATCTACAATATGTCTTAGATTGACCCTTTACTAAACATTCTTAGTTGCTGCAACTAGTTACATTTAGCCAAATGTAAATTTGACTATCTTTGTGATATCTCTGGTCGTGAAATTCCCAAATATGTAAGGTGCGGTGATTCTGGCAGCAGCTTTAGCAGCAGCCTGCGGCTATGTAGAAATGCAACTTCATGTTTCTGTATGCTAAAGTTATAGACTCTCATATAATTTTCGTCTTCTTAGTCTTCGTCTTCTTTCTGCTGGACAGGGCAAAGTACTTCGGTAACCCAGGTATCCTCCATGAGACCGTCAGTAATAGAACATTAAATCCATACAAAATTTTCACACCATACCTTGTCAACGATGGTCACGGAAGATTGGCGAAGCAAATTACGTAATTCGTCAGCAGTACCTTGGGCCTTACACCTTGACTCGAGGTGCCTTCGCCGTTTATACGGAACTATCGACGCCTAACAAATTTAATTCGTCAGTACCATAACGATTACCTAGATGTCGCTAATCAGAAAGTTACATAACATCTTCGAGGGACACACGAATCGCTCCGAAACAGGTCTGCAGGAATGTGACGCCATAAGCCAGTTTACGCAAATGCTATAAAATATTGAATATACCTATATCCTGAATACATTTATTTACAATAAATATCGATTTTTATGAGATAATGAGTTCTTTGACACTTAAATGCAAATACCAATCATATAAAAAATAATTTTGTGAGATTAGTCTATTCATTTATTTGGCGCCATATTTAATTTATAAGAACCATAATGCGAATCGCGATAAGTACCTACGAAATACGTAAAAATTAAAACCCGAATAACTGCACCCTGAAAGAACGGTACCCCCAATAATTACAGCACTAATAACACTTTCGTAACATCATCATCATCATCCACAGCCCGATTTCGCCCACTGCTGGGCATAGGCCTCCCTTTTCTCGTACCAATCACCACGTTCCTGTCCCAACCTCATCCAGGTTCTACCCGCAATGGCAACAATGTCATCTGCCCATTTCGCCGCTGGACGACCAGTCCAGTCCTTGAACGCCATTCGGTTTCCGACGTCGGAAACCTCGGCACCGTAAGTCATGTTGAGCAAAACACACTGGTTATAGAGGCGGGTCTTTAGAGATTGTGGTATCTTGACTGACTTCAAAATATCGTCCAGTTTGCCAAAAGCGACCCACCCGATCTGTATTCTTCTCGATACCTCCGTCTGTTAATGTTCTTTGCCAAATAAAAGAATATGACCAAGGTAGACATATCGGTCAACCATCTCCAACGTTACATGTCCGACTTTAAGAAGAGCATTTGAATCGCTGCAGAGGGTTGCCATAACCTTCGTCTTGGCCATATTTATTCGTAATATACCTAAGCCCAAATAACTTTCAAACTTATCCTAGTTATTGGTTGTGTCAGGATTCCCTGTATTATTGGTTTCGGTTTGTAGCAATCCAATACGTCGAACGTAATTTTATTTTAGACTTCGATATATAGGCCACGGCAAATTTAGCCATATTTTGACATAAAAGAACCCGCACATAATGATACAGCAAACATTTTTGCTATATCTAGTCCCATATAAATACATAACATAATAGCTTTTAAAAAATTGGCAAGGTGGGGACCGACAGCGCCGGTCATTAATCACCTCTGGGCGATGGGGTGTCATCAAGGGGTTATATCTAAAGTCATTAGGTAAAAATAACTATCCAAGTTTTTATCTCTTGCCAAAAGTAAATAGAGATCAACAACCAAAGTTTTAACAATTTTGTGGTAGTGATCACTCAGACACAGAATCTAGAAGCTATCTTTTAAAAGCCTTAACAAATAATCAAATCAATTCATGATGAATAAAAAATATGTATAGGCAAAAATCTTGTTTCGCCAGGAGTTCGAAAAGAAAAAATAGGTGTATGAATGTTGAATTATAAACACGCTCATGCAGTCGGTCACGTCACCACACGGCCAATGCCTATGAGAACAGCGAGATATAAAAATAATCTCACACAACGCTTGAATGAACAACAAGACTATTAACTAACAACAGATGCAAATACAAGGGCGTTCTTATCACGAATAGCATTGCAGATGCACAGCAGAAAGAGACCGACAAATGGCTTGAGAAAGTTCTCAATAGTCACATCAAATATCCTGCCATAAGTACCTATTTATATCTTGCTTCTGCCAGCGGTTCTTCCGCGTGAATGTGGAAAATTATCCCAAAGGAACATTCTCCCGGTATGGAAAGTATTCGACATCCTAGTCTAGGATATGCTTGTCCCGTGTGCCACGCTTTATCTAAAAGCCGTTAACACGTGAAAAGGTTACAAACACTCAGACATATAGGAGGCACTTACCCAAAGGGTAAAAAAGGGACCCTATTACTAAGACTCCACTGTCGGTCTTTCTGTCTGTCACCAAGCTGTATCTCATGAACCGTGATAGCTAGACAGTTGATATTTTCACAGATGATGTATTTCTGTTGCCGCTATAAAAACAAATAGAGGGTCCCATACAACAATCGTGATCGTTTTGCCGTTTTTTGCGATAATGGTACGGAACCCTTCGTGCGCTAGTCCGACTCACACTTGGCCGGTTTTAAATATTAAAGTATGTATAGCACGATACAGCCGACTGCTCCCACTAAGTAGAAGATTAAAATGAGATATTGCAGCAGTCCATCAGTATTACTTATGTACCACACACAATATGGCGCGCAATTTCCCATTAAAAACCAATCAACGTTAAGTGGCCCAGCCATATCTTAACAAGCTATGATGCACGTTAATTCCTCCATAGCCCCATACCTACACGTATATTCTAAAAATATAGCTGTAGGGATTAATAAGACTCTCGAGAAGTATCCCAGAGGGAATGCAAGAAATCTGTTACATGTCAGTGTGGAATGTCCATGCGAACTGACAGACCAATAAATCGGACGCTTGAGTTGAAATCGAGATAAATGTGTGTTGAGCTGCGACGAAAATAATCGATTAATTTGATGGTTTAACTTGGTGAGATCTCAATATGAGTGTGGTATGGATGTGTTGGTTTAGCCTTCAATAACAAGATTACCGAAATTGATGTTACCGTCAAAGCACGTCAATCTCCACTAGTTAAACGTAAGCTTCGTCGAAAACTGCTTCAAAATTATGTTTCTGGTGCAGAATCTCTGACCCTTGACAAAGGATAGAATAACATTGAAACAGTTTCGGTTATGTGTCCATTATTCAGATAACATCACTTTAAATTTATTATAATTAACATTTGCTATCGAAAGGACATGAAGGATGATCCTTTTGCGTAGCCAAGGCCATGTGGCCAATTGAAGTGTTTAAACATGAATGGTTATATATTATATTGTAATGCAATAAATACAATGAACTCGGCGACAACAGATGTACTTGAATAGGCAATTGTTTGTGATCTTTATCATCATTATTATCTATGGTAATTATGGTCAACATTATTATGGTCATCATTTTATCAAACACCTGTGCATTTTGGGTATGCGAATTAAAATTGTGTAGAAGTGTGTAATTTTTGTAGTAATCCTACAAAAGACGTCGAATGAAAGCTTTTGCCCCATTGAGTTTATAAAGTTCGCAATCCACGGCGAGTCTTTGACCAGTCAGTTTATTCACATCGATTTGTTTCTTTGCAAGTATTATTTAGTGGGACTTCATGATATCATCTAAATAAGAGGTAGCAATTAAATTTGCCTGTTTGCAGACATAGTTTATAACCAATTTAGCAGTTTTGTAAAAAGCATTTCGATTTTCCATAAGTCTTCGAATACTTCAGGGATTGAAATCACAAACCGCATCACAATTTTATATTAGAATTTACTTATAACTAAAATAAACGTAGGACGTATGTAGATAAAACTTTCGATGAAGGAAAGATCTGGCCGTTGACCTAATAAAACATCATAAATCAGATTTATGATAGTGCGAATTGCCACTGGAGCACTTGACCCATAACATTAATAAATTAAGAACACATTAGATTTAGAAGCAATGAGTGTAAGGACGAAGATGGTGAGCGAATCATGTAGGAGTGGCAAAAGCACTGATAATCTTGTATCCTTAGCGATCTAGCATTTTATTTTGAAATCTAATTTGGCATAATGACATTGAACACGATCCCTAAAGTTTTAGACTTTTCAAAGGCCTACGACATCATAGACCAACTCCTAACTTTAAATGCGGTGTAATTACCATATCACATTTCCACATTTTACACGCACAATTCACGCGATACCACGCTTAATGTGCTTCGTTCTCGTTCTGCCTAATTAAATTAATTAGTGGTCGTCGTGGAATGTTGTAATAGGCGACACACCTACCTTGTGTGATTGGAAACACGTAGCTTTGGTCAGTGGATCGATACAGCTATTTCATGATACCAGTACCAGAACCAAAATTCGAAGGCATCTACCAACTTGCATTGGGGCTGCGTGGTAGACTATGGCCTGCGCTCATGGAGAGGAGGCCTATGTTCCAGTAGGGGGAATTGATATTATATACATGCATTCGAATATTTGGTTCTAGGACTGATTATCATGAAATCACTGACCAAAGCTACGGGCAAGACCTTGTTAACAAATGTTTTGTTTGGATTCTTTTACAAACCTTAGCACACGACGGTTTAAAAAAATTTAGACAAGACTGCTTGCAAGTCTGAAAGACGACTGCTCTGCTTATTATTGGATCGGTAATTCAAACTTTTAACAAAATCGGTTTAATTCAATAGGCAGAATGAAATGAGATCAGTCTGATTTGTAGAGAAGTTAATACCTTGTATGAAAAGTTCGTCAATGTCATAATGTATTCTCTAGTTAATCTAGTCCAAGAATTGTTTAGAGTAAGAGTTTCCGTATTGACCATGAATTTAAATTACATCACGCTTAATACAATGCATGAGTGATCTCAGAAACCTTGGGACCTTTATGATCTCAGAATATACTTGGAAATTACAATTTCAGCCTTGAACTCAGTGCTACAGACTCACAGCTGATGTTCTGTATCGTTTGCCAATTTCAGTTTAATACTATTAACTTTCCCTGTCTGACCTAAATCGTATCAGTTTGGCGATAAGGCTGTAAATACATCGTTTAGTGACGTCATCACGCCGTCACTACTTCGATGAGTTGCGTGTTATGCGTTCCCTACATCTGTCAGTCGCACGCGTGTACCCAGTCCTAACGTACTGGTTGGAAGAGTTCCATTTGTAACGTTTTCTCTTTTAAATTTTTGGTACATTTCGAAATTCAAAACTGAGTTTCGGATTTGAGATATTTTACTTTTTAATTTAATCGGATTTAAATATTTCTGTGTTTCCGGCTAGATATGTCCACGTTAATAATAAATACTTTATTTTATTTGTAGGAATTGATTGTGTTTACGTGAAGAATTGATATCGAAAATAATATTTAAAATTGGGGACAGTTTTCCACGGGAGGTATTCCGCTTTCATATTAAGTTTGTTGTAAAGTCGTTTAGATGGGTTGTATATGTGACTGTGAACTTTCATTAATGTTTCTTTACTATTTTTAAAATAAATACCCTTGGCAGTTCGAACGATTGTTCTTGGCCAGGTTTCAAACTTTTAATCGTGTTTAGGGACCGTAAGTTCAAGACCTATCAAGGTTATAATAGTCGTAACGAAAGATTGATAACAGATTGAATAATATATTATTGAGGCCAGATAATTTTAATGAAGATTATTTTTAGGGTTCCATACCCAAAGGGTAAAAACGGGACCCTATTACTAAGACTTCACGATCCGTCTGTCACCAGGCTGTATCTCATGAACCGTGATAGCTAGACAGTTGAAATTTTCACAGATGATGTATTTCTGTTGCCGCTATAACAACAGAATAAAATAAATGTTCAAGTGGTGCTCCCATACAACAAACTTGATCTTTTTGCCGTTTTTTGCGACAATGGTACGGAACACTTCGTGCGCGAGTCCGAATCTCACTTGGCCAGTTTTTTTTAAATATAACAATGTGTCTTTAAAACAGCTTCAGAGGTAATAAAATAAGTCACTGAAGCCACAGATTAGAGACGTTTGAAGCTTCAACAAACAGCGGTTAATTCTTCGCACTGTACGATAGTTTGCTATGCAAGTGGGTTGAGTTAGCACCGGGCCAGTACCCAGCACCACTCAAATATTGACTTCCTTATTAGAGACCAGCCAGGGAACAATAGAACAGTTAACTCGATCGTAAAACGGACAAGTAGTAAAATGCACTCCGCTGTTCAAACTCTTATGTCCATGTTTAGCAGGTATTCGCGCAAAAGCAGTTGCGGAATGCTGGTAAATTGTGCATACTCTCACGACCATTTATGAGCACACAAAACTTTATTACTTCTAAGTTAATTAACACGATTTCTATTTATCTTTGAGAGCTGTTATTAAACTTTATAGCCCTTTCTTTTCAAATAGTTCAAAGTAGTAGCGACATCTCTTATGACAATCGTAAACTCATGGTGAAGTGTGATGAAGTGGAATGATGAGCCGGATGTCTTAAGTCAAGAGACTCGTGCGCATCGTATTGCTGCCGGATGTGGCTTGGGTGCGGTAAAATTTGGCGGGAACGAGGCACGAAATTAGAATCTTTCCCGCCACGGAATCCATGATTGATCGCCCTCTCTCTGGCTTGCTGACAACTCTACCTCCAAACTGAGAATTACAGGAATTCCAGGAGACGTACGATGCTTCATTATGGTTTTTTAGACTCTGTCGTTAACATCTTATCGGTTCTTTTGATCTAGCTGAGCGTTTGGGATTAATTTGCCACATGCTGAAGTCAGTATAAGGCATCCAAAGATCTAACATTCAAAGGGACAGTGGCAGTAAAGCGATTTCTAATCACATAAAATCTAGTGCGTGATCTTAGAATGGTTTATTGTTCGTTTTATGATTTTCCTCAATAAATTCCCTTTAGAAGCCGGAACAAACGGATCGATTTTGACAAATGCATTGATTTGTTGCCGTCCCCGCGTATAAATAATACTAGAAGTGTAGCCGGTGTGGCTGCGCGCGCGCCGGCTCCAACACACGACAGTTGTGACCGCGCCGCGTTGACGAATACTCTACTCGGAGCACCGCGACCTCGCCCCCGTGACATTGCCTTATCACTTATCACTCACGTTATCGATAACAAAGTTAAAATCATCGATATGCCGATCAATACGACTAAACTGTACCGATAGCGTTCAGTCGCATCGCGTCCTTGTGATAGCCTAAATCGTGTGTGCATAAATCAGTAACTGTTTACTCGAGAAGCACTGATAGTAATTGCAAGTGTTTTGCATTTCCTCGCGTAGGACGTTGTTTACGCGGATACTGTGTAGGCTGTGATTATGGTGCGCTGACGCCGTTGTGGTTCCTGTGGGTGTTTGAATTCTCAAAGACAGCTGTGATTGGCTCAACATGGATCGGACAATGTATGGCAAGGTGCTGCCAGGCACTTACTATCCGTTCCGCTGCGCAATGAAGGAGAACGGAATATCGCCCGGCTGTGAGTATAAATCAATATTAAATTGTGTAAAAATTGTGTAACGGATATTTATCGGTGTCCATCATCCAGCTGGTGTTTGTTTACCGTAATTACAAGTGCGTCTACAGCTGTGTGTTGGTATCATTATAACTACGTCCACACTATCATTTTCCGGTGCTGGTGTTTATTTTCTCGTGTGAGTTCTTCGAGTGCATCCACGTCGAATCGTGAGACTTCTCTCAATGTGTGTTTATTTACTACGGTGCGTGAACCGTACAGATGTACATTTCTCTTTTGTAATTCAAGTGATGTTTGCCAGCCTGCTATATTTGGAGTGTTTAGTTTAGCATCTAACGGGCCGATGTGTCAACATGTTTGTGTATTCCTATGATTAGTTCGCACAGCAATTGTCCTAACTAAAACGTATGGTCGTTTAATAG
Source organism: Orthosia cruda (assembly GCA_964057195.1). NCBI lineage: Eukaryota > Metazoa > Arthropoda > Insecta > Lepidoptera > Noctuidae > Orthosia > Orthosia cruda. The sequence continues at coordinate 34,954,750 of OZ059837.1, forward strand.
TATTCAACTCAATTAAATTTTTAAAAGCTGTGATGTTTAGAGTACTTGTAGTGAAGTCATCCTTGTTGTTTGTAGTCAGGTTAATTTGGTTTCATTAGCATTAGTTGACGGGTTTGCGGTTTTGTTCCGTTCTTTTATGACGGTGGTTTCTATTCCTGGAAGACCTCGTGGGTGGTGACCAAATTGTACGGAAACTTTTACTGTCTCATCATCAGCTTTATAGTGTGTTTCATAAGAGACGTTGTTTTAAACAATTTGTGTTACGTTATCGTGTGTGTTTAATATGTGTTTCGCATGCACGGTTTACTCAAGTTTTGTTAATACTTAGAATATAGGACTAGTTAGTATCTTAAGTGGCCGTGCAACTCGTTCCATATATAACACAATGTTGCTTACATAGTCTGTCTTATGGCCAGAATAGGTGTTAAAGGCATTACTAAGTTATCATTGTGGCCAACCCACGTCTGCAATTTAGCGTTTAGTTGCTAAATGTTGTATTTCATCACATCACAAAACGGAATGTGGTGCGGTGGCATTGTAAGGTCGAGTTATGTGCGAAAATGATCCACATTGGATTATGTTGTCAGAGGTCCGATAGATGTTGTGTGATCTACAGCACGTAATTGGAAAGGTGACCAAAACAATGCACACAGGATGGAAATGATTAATAGTTATGTTAACCTGTTAGTATTCTAAGAATATATTAAACCGAATACCGTGCTTGTAAATGTGGGCATTCGTGGAAGGTGTTAGAACGTCCACTCATAGTTATATTGGTGGGTTGGTCCATACCTTCGGACCATCGTCCTATTAATCGCTCTCCATAAAGGGCGTGAATTTTGTATGTCTGTGACAAGTAGCTATTTGTCGTATGCTTTGATGAAATCCAGTCGTATCTAAAGTTTTTAATTTCGTTTTAGGTATGTTCGTACTCATATTAATTAGAAAACACAGGTATTGAAATATACAATGATATTGATAACATTCATAGATTGAATTTTGTCTATCTAAGTCTTATCATGAAAATTATCCGATGCAGTATTGATTTAATTACCTTGATGTGGCATTAAAAAATATTTAATCATAATTAAAAATAGCTTAACAATTCGATTACAACGAATATCTCGTTCATAGTTTCTGTATGGTCGAAAATATCTTCGGAAGTATCGTGAAGGGTAACCAATCCTGTGTTTTATTGATTTGATTTTCCGTGAATAATTGATAATTGCTGAGGCCTTTAGGATGCTAGATTACTGTCCCTAATCTAATAGAAATGAATAAATTTATTGCAAAACAAATTTGTACTAAGTTGTGTGAATCCCATGATATGTGCCTTGTGGGACCCCACATTCTGTGATTCTAAAGTTTTTTTAGAATCACAGAATAGATTGACATGTAGATTCATACATTATTTTCAATAACTCAAGATTAGTAGATAATAGAAAGCTGTCATTATTATTTATTATTTTACCACGCTCTAAACAACGGCAAATAATTCATGAAACACACTTGAAATGCTCGTAAATTTTTCATAGGCTAGGTACTTGTGGTATATATTAAGTTTATTTTTATTGTTTTCAGCAATACCTTTACAAACACGAAGCTCACCTATATGTTTTTCTAAATCGTGTATCATTCATGTGATATTTGCAATAATATAATAAATAACTAGTGATTGATCATATAAACGGTATTGAGTAGTTGCTCTCAGACATTATGATCATTAGTTACCTTAGCATCAAGATTGTCATATTGTCTAGTTATCTCTAATTTTATCGTATTTATAAATTCTTATATTTGTAGCTCGACTAGATTCTCAGTCAATACCATCAACCAATACTTTTCTTCATCTAGCATTTTACGATGCTCAAAGAATCTGTCACGTTTTATATCTATTTTATAGACCCTTAAACGATATTGAATTTGCTGTGGCACATATTTATTATGTTAGTAATTAACGCAAGGTCACGATTCACGAAGATTACACAAAGCCGCGCACACCATGTGATTTACATATGTGTGTCATGCATGCGCAGACGCATATGTTTGTTGTTATTAGTTTTAATATTATCTATATTATTATTGTGGTATTTTAAAGGTTTCTCTACAGCTTTTGCTGATACATCGGGTCCCTTTGGGCAAAGCTTTTCATGGTGAACAATACAGCCAGTTTTTGACTCTATATATTGGTCAAAGATTGTTACGATTTTAGAGCGCTATAATGAAATATTTTACTTTAGTCTTCCATTATTAAATTTGCGTTGGCATAAAAGAAGCAAGAATAAATATAATTAAACAGAATTACAACCTTGGCACACTCGCCATATTGAAATCGGAAAGACATCTTGAGGGAAACAAGTTTTCATTGAATCGAGTATATCTGTATGATATAATATATATAAATTGTGAATACAGTCGCCTCGACATCGACCTTTGCGAGGTCATGACATATGTCGCCTGCGCAGATGGATATAATTAAGAATCAGGTCCTGAATAACCTGTGGCACCTGGTTTCAAACAAGTACTGGCATTGTTGTTTGAGTCAAAGGACGGTGGATCCTTGATTTCAATTGTTCTAGACATAAATATATGAATAGTTTTAAAGCGTTGAAGAAGTACACCAACCGCCAACGTTTTTGAGCTTAGAATTTATCACAGTGTTCTGTGCCAATATTTTTTGAGCATTAGAGAGCAGCTCTGAAGGGTACAAGTGTATAAGAAATTATGAAATGCTAATATTTGAAAAGCTTGTTTCAATAAACTTTCCTCTGTAATCTGTATATTAAATAAGTTAAACAGATTCGAATTCTCTATTCTATGCCTTTTACATCTAGAATACTGCGGTAATATAATAGTAAGGTAACACGTTTATGCAACTGTCGGCCATATGTTATTTCATTGCGATTCTCAAGTTGATTGTTTATTCACAGAACGTTTTCATATCTATTACTATGTCTATAGCAGTACCATAGACTGCCATTGAGAATTCATTATCATTTCAATATTTATGCAAATGTTGTTCATTTATAATCTGTCCTAAGCCAGAGTCTAATTAAAACCTCAATACATAGATTGATCCGTACTCAATAAATTGTCGTTTGCCTTCATTACTTAATCTGCGCTTTTGATTTTGCTGATCGTAAAGATTTTATGGATAAAATTAAAAGAATAACAAGCTATCCAAATATAAGATATCAGCTGGATTAATTAAATGCACTTTAATCAAATAAGCTGAAACAACGTAAACAGCATTAGCCTCGACAAACTAAATAGATTACTGAAAATGAAGTCAAGGCATTCATTAAATATTTCAGCTGCAGCTTAAATCTGTTATCGTTGGTAATCACAACGAAATAAAAGCATAATTACATTATGTGACACATCACACTGTCAAGTTTACGCCGTTTACGCGCCAAACGCAGCAAGCCTCGTTTTAAATTTGCCATAGACACGGAATGCTCATCCAGATTTCCTTATTAGTGGCCAGAGTTACGACAATAGGTACGCGTATACAGCCGGCCTCTGACTCAGTCTCTATGGACAGCCAGACGAAAGCGTCCATATAAGGACTTACATTAAATGCTTCGTAACTCTTTCTCGGGTTTTGCATCACCTTCAAACCAAGGGAGGTCTGCTTTCAAGATCACTACGTGGTTTATTTATTTGTCACCAGGGTTAATTAATTTTATTAAAGTTGGTAGCAGTTATTTTTTCTTTTTGCTCTGCTGATTCATCGACCAGTCCAGTGGCAAAATAAATCTTATTACCGGACTTTTTGCTTGAGAAAAGTGTACCTCATTAACCCGCTTTTACTCTTTTTACTGCCGAAGGAGGGTAATGTATTTATCAGTCTATGTATGTTTGTTCCTATGTGGCGTTCTAGGGACCAACGGCGCTGGCCGATATTGATGATTCTTACGTTAATCGATTCGTCTTAACCTTGCGTGTGTCACTAGCAACATTAAAATTGGAAAATAGCAAATGACGGATTTTGGGCGCCATATTGTGGGGGCCAATTATTTTTTCTTCCAATCCCATCTTGTGGGTAAAATATGGGTTTTAACATATTCGCGAGCTGCCTGACCAAAACCAGATGTATCATCCGACTGCACAGCATGATTTTCTTCTTGTTTACGTCTTATTAGTTAGCTTCTTAAGCAGTCGAGTTATTGAATTTTTTGAATTAACTTTTTTTATACCGTCGTCAAGTATAGCGAAGCTTAAGTGATTTTCGGTTTGCAGTATAATATGATTTATGTTAATCATCATTTGTTGTATATCTTATTGTTACAACTATTATTTCATCATTACTTCGTAATTCTCATGGGAGATGATACTTATGTTGTATATTGAAATGTACTTCGTGATTGTGAATATTATTTGCTAAAGATACAGAAGTACCAGTATCTTGTAGTTGTTGCCCCAGGTACTTATAAATAACTGGGTTAATCCAATTCTTGTTCATTGTATCCAGTCACTAATCGAGTCCATTAACACAAGTGCCTAGTCAGTTATCACAAATAGCAAGAAACATTATACAATTACCATACGTTCTATCCAGATATTTTTCATTAAATAATTCGGTCTTGTTATCAAGGTACGAAAAGTTAGACATGGCCTATATACTAATTACGGAAAATAACTGAGAACTGTATTCGCCTCTGATAGCTATCGAAAAGAGCCTTTCAAGAAAATATACGTGAACACATATATGCTTCTGTAACCCAAGTATCGAATACATTACGTGACGATTCGTCTCCGTCATTACAAGTAACGTATCCTACGTGAAGATATTCGATAACGTATTCACTTCATTAGGTTCATTGTCCAAATCATTGTTGAGGTTAGTTCTTTATGGTTATGTGCTAGTACTACTGCAGGGCAAAGACATCCCGTATCTATTTTGACTTTTCCCTGCCTTTTGTGATTTTCAGCTGTTTGAAAAGGAGTCATTCTATCAGCGATGGCGATAGTTGAAATGCCAAGATGTAAGAGATTGATCACGCGACATGTCAATAGCTCTTGACAACCAATAGCTTTCGAGATACTTTCGATAAAATGACACTTGCCTAGGTCCTCAGGTCTTTCTGGGCCTGTCGCGTTGTGGTTTACTGGTTTGGGATCCATGGAGTGGTCCACTCATTTCTGGCTCATTGCTCCTAGTTAATCAAAAGTTAAATATTATGAAAGGTTCAAATGAATAGCTTCAATGTTATTAAATGACTCACATGTTCGCTTAATATTAACCCATATTTAGTTTCAATTCCCAAAGTTTGCGTGTTCAATGCCATATGTTGTGTTTCAACGGATAGTCGCTAGTGTATAATTATGGGTAAGTTATTAAAACATGGGCTCGTTTTGTTATATCATTATTTCATTATTGATCCATAATATTTAAGGTTGTCTGTTCTATGTTGGTGAACATTTGCAGCTGTAATTTTTTATTATGGAATCTATGTTGAAGAACAACAGCGTCTGTTGCCAATTCGTTTTTGCTGATTTGTCTCTCTAAGGATTACAATACTAAAGCTTTTGTGAGCAAATTTTTACGCTGAACTCTATATTTGGAGTACAAAGACTCCAAAATTAGCAGCATGTATGATACCATTATTTGACAATACGACATTGAACCTCCTGCTGACAAGTTCATTCAACTATCTAAGAATTAAGATCCATTAGTAGAAGGAGAGCTTCAAAACCTTGTTCAAACAGAAAATCATTCACCGTAGAAATTATCGTTTCATTTGCATATTAGCTGTGTTGTTTAACATCTAATTCAGCTAATAAAGGCTTGATTCAATCTCCCGCTTGGCTCACATTTCCACACAATGTTACTCTTCAGGAATTAATTAGTGCGTCTGAGTTACCGGCACTTGAACCCCTGGTATGCGAGCTCGTTTGCACCGAGCTATTTTAGCTCTAATTTGTACCTGAATTATATTTCCTGATTCCATATTTGTTCCTGTGTTACGCTTTGATGTGGGTCTAGTGTTAAGTAATTAACCGGTCGTGTGCCCGTAATATTATTAACGAAATAACAGAAAATAACATTGTGTCTCGCGTGAATCCAGGTCTTAAACACACATTATAATTAGGTTGATTTTGCAACTTTTGTATTTGGCAGTACATTAAAAGATAATTACTGGCATCAGTTTGACGTGTTGGCCATCACGGATGATCACATTCAACAAAATTAGACACCGGTGAAGTAGTAGGTCGCAACAAAACAGGATGGCGAATTTGTATTGGACCCAGAAGGTCATTATACATTGCAACTCCTGTAAGTGCAGAGTTAACTGAGGGAAGCAAGCAATTTAAACATAAATGTTGCTCTATCAACTCACCCCAGTTTCCCTTGTATGTTCTCGATTGGGCGCAATGACCAAGCAAATTTATTTACTGTTGATCATCTTATTTCATAAATCCAGAATCTATTTTCCCGCACAGGAATCTATACAACTCAAGAATCTTAATCACCCAACTTCAAAAGCTGGTCCCTAGCCGGAATTAATATAAATTTCTGTTTACCAACATAGTTAATCCCTTCGATATTTACGAGTACGGTCATTAGAAGACAGATGAGCACCGAAATAAAGAAGTTTGTCCCAGTTCCTGTATCCAGCTGGATAGAAAAAACAAACACGTTGCACAAATTACTATCTTACGTTAGTTTCACGATATTTACAGTATCGTTAATCGTGTTTATAGATGGCATGTTGAACGTCTTTCAGAGCCCGTAGACTCAATATTTATCGAAACCTGACTGGAGAATTTTGAGAAATGGTATGTCCTTACTAAATATTATTTTATAGACAGTAATTTAGTTTTATTGGTAGATTTGATAGAAATATTATGGTGATTTAGATGTTATCAACTTGTCATGTTTAAAATCAAATTACTAAAAGAAAAACAGAAATTAATGAAAGATCATAATGTTTCTTTTTAGTGCTCAATGTTTCTTTCAGCGTTCTTGTTAACACTTTTGCAAAATTTGTGATTATAATAAGAAATTAATCCTCAATGAAGAGCTTAAGAAAACTTGTCAATGAAGGGTCATTGACACCGCCATCACGTATCTACGTACGGCAATTAATTGCCACAATTGGCAGAATGCCCATTGGGTTTTAATTTGTGACAATCATTTGAATATTTTGCTATATCTTGCAACACTATTGCTTTACGAGCCAAGATAAAATATCCCGGTTTCAAAGACACTATTCTTTAAAATGATGATTCAAAAAGCTTTTTCAGTATTTAGGAGACATTGAACTGTGTTAAAAGGTTTTCAACTCTTTCGTGTTGCGAAACATTCACGCAGAGAGTGTTTTGATACTCGTATTTTTGAACATTTACGCTTTCATCTAATAAAACTCTCTACCTATCTAATTCTACACCACATATTTCTAGTTTATCTTTGATTGCATTGATTTTAATTATTCTTCATTATAAAACGTGCTAATCTATTTTTTTACATTTATTTATCCATCTCTTAAAAACTCATATCAACACCACATATTTCTAGTTCATCTTTAATTTAGGTGAGTTTAATTACTTCTTCATTATAAAACGTGAGAAGATTAACTAATCATCGATTCAAATTGAATCTTCATTATAATTCAGTTGCCAAAATGTAATGACTGCCTATATCCGGCTATTCATCATATTCTAATCACGTATACCGCAAAAGGAAAGTAAATGGTTCAATAGTAAATAATCTATCGGTAATCCGATACATTCTTGCATATTGATTATCGAATTTATTTGTTGTATAGCTTTCATGTCTCCAACTTTTTATTTAATCATTGCGTTACTTGATATCATTATGTTTGTCTTTTCTACTGCTTATCGTATCTTCATCGTCTTCTGTTTGTTTTTCAAATATATTGCATTAATAGATGTCAAATAATTTACTATGACAATTAAATTTTATTTCTTTGACCGTTGTTTCTTTATCATTTATTATTTCTATTCTTTCTTATACTTCTAATAAAATCTCGCGTGTAGAGAAATCATTTTCTTCAGCTTATATTTCGTTCCTATAGATTCTGTTCAGAGGTATCCAATCAGGCTAATATGCTTTTAGCTTTCAGCAGAGCCCTGACCCAGCCCAGCCCTGCCTTGGTAATCTAAATGAATAGCGTGGAGGGAGCCATTATTTGCATTTGACAAATTGTCCATCTGTCCTCGACTAACCTTTGATTTGACCGGTATCCAATCCAAGGCTGCTTTTATTGGACAGAAAAGTTATTTTGGGCTTCTATAGGGTCGATTAGACTGAGTCGTTTACTTATTCAGTTTAGTTCATGATGATTTGTTTGGGTGTTAAATAGTCCATAGTCTATGAATAACTATGCTATCATTTGTCAGAATGTCCCTAATATTTTACTGGCATTTTTTCCGATTTGTAGTCAGATTTTCGTAAAAGTGACTACATCGTCCACATAATCTAGCTTTTAAGCAGAGCATTCAGCAGGGGCTAATTGCTCTGAGCTCAGAGAATATTCAGATTCACGAAAACGACGATTTCTGCTATATTGGCATTCTATAGATATATTCTATTAATTGCATAGCCCGTGGTTATAGAAGATTCGGTGAACAACCCCATTTTGTTGTTGTTACTAGCCAAACGTTTTCCGCTACTCCCTTTATTTTTGTCTCCGGTTATTCGTACATCTATTATTGGCTTGGTAAAAATACATAATTTGTCAATTTTCCAGACAACGCTTTCCGTTTTATATACCTATTTTCATCTTCAGCTGTTGTTTGTTCAGGAGACATTTGAAGGGTCTATTAGTTAACTCTATTTTGAGTTTTCCTTACTATATTATTAGTTTTTATTCTTCAGTGCCAAAAGTTTTAATATCTTTTATTAGTTTAGTATGTAGCTTTTCAGAAGTGATATTATTCAAAGCATTCACACTATGTTTATAAAACCGATGGCTATTGTATATGGCGCCATCTATACTCGTCTAGGAAAACCTCAGCCTTCGCCGCACCGCAGTCGAACGTGTGATTCATACTATTTTATGAAACAGTCGACCAATTCGTTCTATCTTGATCAACCAGGTGGCGCTTGTAACTTTTATATAAATCATAAAAAGCGTGATTAAAAATTACTTAACTTTTAGCTAATTGCTTTTTTGTTCAGTGTTTCCTTGAATTGTGTTTTGAATCAGGTTGCCTTTGGTGGTTTTTCTTTTGTTTAGTTCTTGGTCAGTTAATTCGTGATCGATTGTTATCACAGTGGAGCTAGGTGATGTCACGGGTGCATTAACCCTTGCAGTGCCGCGACGCTTGCACCCGCCCGCCCACATCCTCGGGAAAACTGCAATGTCAGTCGCGGATCCTTGAACCCTAGCGGCTACACAGTTTAGTGTTTACATCTCTCCGTAGAATAAGTTTTGGCTAAACAAAAGTTTATATATACTTTGGTACCAGTGTTTACTGTAACAGGTTGTTTGGTTGAGTAAATTTCTTTAACATTCGGTCCTATGACTAACGTTTAATCTGCGGGAAGTTCCTCAGCTCCAGTGGCTCGAGTAACCACCCACACGTTTTAATAAAGGATGGTACATAAGTACATGGTTACGCCCGGTTGCCAATACTAGTTATCCCGACTTAAACGAAACATATGGCGGGAGCTCGCATTCCATCGCGAACATTCTGGAATAACGCAGTTCTGTTATAATCTTCGTGGAAAAGCTTGTGTTTGAAAGTATCAGTGACTTTTGAATTTCGAATTTCTCTAAGGACTGTGCTTGTGACGTCATCAACGCCATCATGACCGGTGAGTAGTAGCCATTTTTGGTAAATAGGAATGTCGGGTCGTTGGATGATTATGCTAACTACTCTCATGTTTTCATTTGATTATTTCGTATTAGGAGTGCTGATGGGCTACTCAGCTTCTTATGGGTAGGCCTTGTAGCGTTTATGGGGTTTTAAATCGGCATCTGTTCTTGAAATGTTTTATGAATAGATTATACTAATGTAATATAACTATTTGATAGCTTCTTATTGCTTTCTGACGCAAATTACTTACTACAGTGTTTGCGGTTTATGTGATGTTTCTTTTTATATATCTATTAATTAATATAAAAGCTAGTTCTTGTTTCTGTATATTGGCTTTAAATCCTGAGTTTTTTTCATAAATAATTGAACATTTGGAAGTTTTTGTTACTGTTCTACTAATTGTAACTAATAATAAATTTATTTTCGGAAATAACAGCAGCTGAATATAAAAATGTTTTCTCTAGTTTTCGGACATGTGAAAAACAAACAAAGTTTAATCAATATAAGTACACGAAGTAAGTACTACCTGACAATAATTTGTTAGCATCAATGCCGATGTACAAAGAATGCTCGACAACGAAAACATGAAAACATTAAAAACCCTATTTAAAATATTCTTCATTTATGAAGGTTCCATAACTCCATACAAAGACAGTGCATCATTTAACTTGCAAGGCGTCCCTGATCTATAGGGTACATTAATACATTTCCTATCTACCCGCCAAAGGGCGAAAGATAAAACATATTGCTGAGTCATAAAAGATAATGATCTACTAATAAATAAACGTCCACCTGTCATGGCGGCGACTCGGCTTTGAGATATAACAGCAATCAGTGTGTCAAACGCGTCAAATCGGTCCGCGGATCCGCTGTCCCTCCAAGTATGGGTGCGCAGGCGCAGGCGGAGTCGCGGGAAAATGCACTCATTACCTCGCGGCCTCGGCTAGATCGTGCCCTTTATTTTCTGGACGTGTTTCGACGCTTGAATTGTTTTGTGGTGCATTTTGATTGACTATGCAGACGGATTCATGCGAATGTAGACGATATGAACGGTATACGTTTTTGGGAGCTTTTGCTCGGTAATGATAAGGGCTGGTTACTAAACTCTGAATATAGCTTCTAACAAATTAATATGCGTTCCCTTATTTGTTTTTTATTAGTGATAGGATTGCGATTCGCGATTGTCCACTATCTCACCTGATGGTAACCGAAGATGGATGGAGGTTTTGTAAAATTAGCAAGTAGCCTTTTGTCTGTACCACTAATTACATTTTTATTTCTAACTAGCAGACGCCTCGCGGTTTTACCCGCGTAGTTCCCGTTCCCGTGGGAATACAGTGATAAAAAGTAGCCTATGTCACTCGGGGATAGAGTAGCTTCCCAACGGTGAAAGAATTTTAGAAATCGGTCCAGTAGTTTTGGAGCCTATTCGGTACAAACAAACAAAAAAATCTTTCCTCTTTATAATATTGGTATAGACTAGCAGACGCCTCGCGGTTTTACCCGCGTAGTTCCCGTTCCCGTGGGAATACATTGATAAAATGTAGCCTGTGTCACCCGGGGATATTGTAGCTTTCCAACGGTGAAAGAGTTTAGAAAATTACAAATCTTTCCTCTTTATAATATTAGTAAAGAAGTACATAAATACGTATTTTTTTCATTTATAATTCCATTGTTCACGATCATACCAAGAAAGTCGTAAACGTTGCTACAGGGGGGTGACCATAAGCTCTTAGAGTAAGGTTATTTTGAGTGTGTGTAAGGGACAGATGTATATGACTTGTATACATCTGTCACTTACGCGATCTCAAAATGACCTTACTCTAAGAGCTTATGGTCACCCCCCTGTTCTCAATCTACAATTTATTCGCCAATATGAATCGTATTTCTATTGCCAGCACTAGTATTATTTATAAGTTTACAATTGGTAGGTAACACCAGCTTCTTTGGTTATATCTTCCATTTCTTGTTCAAAATCCTTTAATTAATTTTGATTTATACGACTAGATCCTAGAGGCTATCCATGCCAAAGTGGGCTATTTAAACCTTCAGTCATTCTTGGTCTATTTTAATCCTGTGCTATGTATGCGCACTGTGCATGCGTGCCCTAAGTCTTTATAGAGTACATCTTGAGTGTCAATGAGATGCTATCATCGTACTTGAGTTTGAGTGAGCGTGTTGCGCAAATGATTGGCATTTGAAAATTATCTCTTTCTGCCTGCTTCAACAAAGAGGAGATTCTCGATTCGACTTTATACATATTTCGTATGGTTTTATCTTGTTACGCCTAGTTTTCGCTTTCGGTGAGATTAGTGGTTAAACGGATGACATCAATTTAAAAAAAAAAAATGTAAATAGTCTCTTGCTTGACTACTATCCCACCATGGTAAGCGATGATGTGGTCGACGGTGAAGCACGCTTGCCTAGAAGTAACCTATTCGCTCTTGACTTAAATACCCCTAGATTGTAGCTATCGGGAAACACAGACGCCGGCGGGGAATTTCACTCCTTAGCTGTACGCATAATAAAGGTATTCCTAAAAAAAATTGTGCGTATGGGTGGGATGTATACCATGTATCGATGGTGCATCGCCGTACGTCTAGCAGTCCGACGATGAAACGGGCTTGGCGGAATTAGATCATCCAATTCCATCGCACACTCCCCGAAATGTAACTGATAAAAACAGACAAGCTGGCGACGATGTTTAAGGCTCTGGAGCTTTGATTTGACCAGTGCCTCATTGCCGATTGATTGGCCCGCTTTACGATCGACTCTTGTGCATCAACCTGGTATTTGGCAGATCCGTCCCAGAGATGAGAACAGTACTCCATGTATGATCAAACTTGCGCTTGATACAAGTTGAACAGCTGTTCCGGCCTAAAGTACCTTCTCACCTTTGAAAGGATCCCTAACTTTTGGCAGCCAGCTGAGCCTTTGCCTCAATGTTTTGGGCCAAAATTGAGAGTCGATGTCAACATAACGCCAAGAATCTCAAGATGGTCCGTTATTGGAAGCATTAAAAAATCGGCCCTGATTGGCATCGCCCCATTCGGACACTGCCTGCAAGGACAGGTTCAAACGCTCTACTATAGTTACGAAGTAACTATTTAGTAATCTGTGACCATGGCCTCTATGTTCTATGTTAGGGGGGTTTGGTTTCCGCACTTAGTCCTTCAGGTGGATCTACCTTCATGCGTCTCGGAGAGACCGAATCTGAGGCCCCGTAGCCCGTGCGTTGGACAAGTATCTCTCAGCAACAGTGCTGTCGTCTGCATACCCAAAGGTTTTAGCAGATCGTTAATGTGCAGCAACAATAATGTTGCTGAGAGTACCGACCCCTGTGGGACCCCGGCATTAATATCCAATTGGTCCGACGAGCAGCCATCGATAACCACCCGATTGGACCGATCTCTCACAGGAAGTCTGCATTCCAATCACACAGACCACCGGGCATTCGGAATGAAGGAAGCTTCTGGTAAGCTTTCGTGCCAGACCCTATCAAAAGCCGTCGAGATGTTGACGGAGACGGCAAGCGCTTCCCCGTGCCTTTCGATGGCATCACTCCAGATGGCATACGCTAGAAGATCCCCAGTGCACCGATTTCGGCGGCAGCCGTATTGGCGGTCACTAAGGATATCGATAGCTTCTAGGTATGTCAGGAGCTTAAAAGAACACGTTCCATACTCTGTATGGACGTTACAGAGATGGGTCTGTAGTTGGCCGAGTCAGCTCGACTGCTCTTCTTTACCACGGGCTATACGTTAGCTTGATTCCAGTCATTCTGCACTTTTCCAGTCTCATACGAAAGACGCAATAGGCCTGTTAAGATCGGAGACAGTTCAGGCGCACAGGTTACTATTGCTGGTATTCCGTCAGGGCCGCTAGCCTTGTTCACGTCGAGGTTGCGCAGCGCCCTACGGACGTTATTTTGATGAATGTAAATGGCCATCTCTGAGGTTATGGCCATCTCTAAAAAGTCATCAATGATTTTGCGATTGTCAAGCAATCCGGCAGGCTTATTAACTATTGAACAGCAATTAACAATAATTGCGCAGCCATGGCGCGATCAATCGCTTCGGAATTGCCTAAACAATCGTTTGCTAATCGCTCGCTGGTTGTCAAATGCACTTATTTCGAAAAAAAAAAGTCAAATAATCTAACACTTCTGTACTAAGCAATTTGGGAGCGGCTGGCAAACGACGAACAACAAGGGAAAAAGTAATCGCAATTTGACGCCCTTCTAAATGCTCCGTAACATCATTTACCAGAAGACTTGTGCCACTCCCTACTACTTACACACTTATAGGGCAACTACTCCAGCGAAGCGTTGGAGTGCGTGACTTAGGAGTCTATCACGATTCTAAGCTTTTATTTAACACACACGTGGAACATATAGTGGCTAAAGCCTCGAAGTCACTTGGCTTTGTTATGAAACTTGCAGGAAGCTTTATTCAAGCGAAAACCCTAAAGACTTTATATTGCTCATTTGTGCGGAGTCACCTTGAATATGCGTCTCAAATTTGGAACCCTTGTTACAATAAATACATAGACGTATTGAAATTATGCAAAAAAGATTACTTCGTTTTATGTGTTTTCGCCTCCGTATTCAATATTGTACTGAAAATTACTTAGACCTTTGCAAGAAATTCCATCAGTAACCACTTAGGAATCGTCGCAGGATGGCGGATTGCACATATCTTTTAAAATTATTGTCATATGAAAGCTACTTTCCTCATATCCCCCATAAACTGCATTTCAATGTTCCACATAGATCAGTAAGATTTAATCCACCTATCTCCATTCGCTCCTCTTCATCTAACTACAGGCGTTATTCATTCTTAGTGCGAGCGAGTAAAGATCTTAATTTATTGTATAAGGAGTTCTCGTTTGATATGTTTACCAGTAAAAGCTCATCGGTGCGTAAGCAGCTTAAACCTTGATTTTTTCAAAAGTGTGTTGTGTGCAATATTGTCCTTTAGCGTTAGTGATTTAATTTTCTGATTGTTGTGCCTGCTGCTAGTGATTCCTAAGATCTCTTTAAAATTATTATGTCTTTAGCCGTGAGAACCTGTAATTGGCTTAATGTAACAACGTACTCAACTTGTTTCATTCATTTTATGTGTAGCTGTTGGTTTTCCATCTTAGTTAAGTTAAGACGGGCTGGTTTCCGCACTCCACGTCTAAGCGCGTATTTTGCGTACGGGTTTTTTTTCCTTCTAATAAATAAACAAATTTGCTCGCCGATGGCTGTCGCGCTGCTGTCAAAAACCATGCGTAATATAAAAAATCGCGATAAAACGTTCATTTTAGTTAACTAATTGTTCCATAGAGGCAGCACTTTCGAAAATTCTATGATACTATCGCTGATACATAATTCGGATTCGCGATTGAAGAGCAATTATTGCGCAAAAATCGCTATCGTTTTGCTCTTGCAAGATAAGTAATAAGCCTGCTGCAGCTATTCTCTTCATACCTCTCTTGAACTCTACTTCGTATATTCCGATCCGCTATTTTAAATTGTGTATGTCTGTCTGTACCGCTAGTCAATCAATAGACACTCTCACAAGCATTTCTACTGTTTTCACCATTACCATTAGAAAGAAGTCTGTAACCATCGTCCCATGCGCCGACGGGGGGTGAACTGTATAAGGTATAGACGACACGCCTCCCGTGATATCAAACACTTATATGTTTCCAGCCAATTTGTACCGGTGGCTTTTAATTAAGTTAAAAAAACTAACGTTACTTACCTGTTTTCATGCGATGGAGTAGTTTCTCATGGGAATGGGACCCGCATGTGATCTTGATCATATTTGGACGTCATAATTTTTTTTTGTTTATACCATACGTGTATACATTGCGGTCGGAAAGTTTTGATACAGTGGAAGCTTGCGCATATCGCGTGATTTAAGTTCATTATTAACATTAACACCATTAAGTTAAATATAGGAAACTCGCTACAAACAGTAAACATGGTAAATATCCCGATTCTAATGTTAATCCTAGTGACCATGACAGTTTAAAAACTTATATTAACACCATTTCCTTTTAATTTTACAAAGTCATATATTTCAATTTCTTCTGATTCTTTCTCAGCGTATTGAAAATTTGTTGTGTTTCAAATGAGAAACAGACCAGTTAAAAGCAATACTGATTCTGTTTGCACTTGACCGCTCATCTGCTATATGTAAGTCAACTATTCTGATAAATGCACCTAGTTCACGTTTAGTCATGCTCACATTGATACTAGTTTTATGTATCCTGCCAAAGGAAGTCATAAGACCTTATGATCCTTTCGATATAAAATTATACGCTTCTTCCACGGAATTACCACCAATATCAGTTTTCAAAGAGCCTATAATATTGCAAAAACAGTCGGCTACTTTATTCACTGTTTTAGACGATAAATTGTTTCGCATTAATCGTATATCTGGGAACAATTGGCCATAAATTGTGGTTTCTGTTAACTGCAATATATTCACGATGCGGAATGAATGGAGCTAACCAGTGGTGTCACTCAAGATAACACTGTATATATTAATGACCTCACACTGTGCTGTTTCAATTAAAAGCTCAGTGCATCACTGTCTATGGCCAGATTGTTGTGTAATATCTGCTACTGGCGCCTCTATTGATGTGTTAATAAAATTGTTTGGTTTTCTTTCAGTTACAATCTCTTGGATGTCTAGGATTGTTTATATACTGATTTATTTTGATTAGCGAATTTGTTTTGGTGCTTTTTTCTTAACAGTGTATTTTGCTATTGCTTTATGTGCATTGCATTTTATCTGATAGGCTAAAATATTTATTAAGTGAATTGATTTGAACTTTGGACCACTTAAATCTTCTAATTATAGAGGAGTTTATTAAATGTGTTTTATACTATTTCATGGACCCATTAGAACCCTGTATCATAGTAGTGTCTCACATATTTTAGAAACCAAAATATGTTGTTTTATTGCTTTAATGTTAGTCGATATATTGAAGAAGCTTTTCTAATGACCGCGATTATTTGTTCCGTAGTTAGATATCAATGAAGAGAGTGGTCGTAAAACTTATCAATACAAATGACTAGACGATTTGGGAGTTTTCATGGGAATTGCTTCTTTACCCGGTTAGGCAAACAGATTTTTATGCTGCTCGTTATATTAGAGATATTTAATTCATGTTTGATCATTCGTGTTTGGGCATCTTAAGTGTTTTTTTTTTAATCATTAATAGCATTTCGTAATACCTTGTTCATCTATGTAACTAATACCACAGTCGTAATGACGTGTAAAAGTACAGTAAGTACTTCTAACATATCATTAGCATCGCACAAAAACAAGTGTTGATAACAATCTTCGCCTTTAACTACGGTTGCCCTACAATTTGCGCGGCTGACCGGAGGCAAGTTACCAAAAATAGTGGTCACCCACTCGCGCTCGACCAGGAAACGAATACACCTCATTATGGATAAGTAATGCTAATCGGATATTTGGAATGTCTGGTTTGTGTACTACGTTGGTTATTCTTTCGGTGTTTAACACATCTGAATTGGCAAAGAGACTAAAATCTGAAGCTAGATTTGGACTTCTGTCTATACTTGGATACTATTATTGTTGAGTTCTTTGTTCCATTACTAAGCTCTGCTACATTTGCATATTTTGCTATTTTTGCTTCTTGGTGTACGCGAAGCGTCCTTTCTTTTATGCAAACCTTTGGGTTGTCTAAATTTTCCATCGGTTCAGTACTGTCATGAAATTGAGGAAAAGCCAGATATTTCAATGCAGTAAGTTTTCTAGGAATCATTAAACGCATTGTATTAGTGTTATCTTTATTTTAAGAGTTATTGGCAATGACAATATAGTACATCTTGTCTTGTCGTTTAGAAACTGCAAGACAATAATGTTTTGCCGTACTTTACGCTTTGTTGGGTTCACCATGAATGGCATTGACCACGCGATTCGCTGTGGTATGTACCTCGTCATCGTCGTTAGTAATCTTTGTTTGGTATTTCGGTTTTCGTTTTAACTATAACTTCCTTCGCTTGTTTTCTCTTTATGGTAAGCTCTTAGCGAACAAGATTGTGAGTATTTTTCAACCTTTCATTTCAGCTTAAGCCTAATGACGCGAGTTCAACCATAAATATCTTAGCAAAATGTTAATGAAAATCTTTGGCACTGGCTTTATAAATAATTCCTGTCAATCGTTACTTAAGATTAGAATCAACGACAAAGCTTTCTCCGCAATATTATGTATTTGCAATTATTTTGCCACGAGCTAGGAAGCAATCTCAAGCGGGTAGCATTCCTCTGTTCGTCGACCGCGTCCTGCATTCCCATCCGTTGCGGCTTCCGAGAACATTGCGATCCGCTATGCCTTCTTACTAGGCAATCCGCTGCCTCCCTGGACACCAGTTGCCGATACGTCCAGCGCCCACATGTGCCCATTACGAGCTTAATTCCGCACCACAATGAAACTGAGATCATTAGACACCGTCCCACAGTTGCGTCTTGAGACCGCGACAGTTGTCAGTCGCTGCGACGACATCCATCCGATCAAACCGTTGCGACCGAGCGCGGAGCGTTCGTTGACGATCGACAGTTACGTACGAAACTAATGCTGTGTTTTTAATTTGGACGTTTTTCTCCGGTCCCTGTGAATCGATTGGTAACGGTTGACGTGCCTAGTGTGAGACTAATTCGGCGACTAGTGTTCGTTAGTGCGGTGTACCCTGTGAGCTGGCGGCCGTTCGACTAATAACCCTTTGATGTGACAAAGCAGTAATTAGAGCGTGGATTTAAAAATAACTGCGCCCACTCGTTCTGTGCGTGCGTCTTTAACTTGACGCTAATTATGATTGAAAATAAAGCTTAACTTTCTTTGATTATTTGGAAAAATAATTCCACCAATCAACCCGTTTTTAGGAGTGCAGTTCATTGCGCGAACGTCGAACCATGTTTAAACATCGTAGCCCAATATGTCAACAGTCAATCAATTGAACATGAAGCCGTAGTATTAGACGCAAACATCAGTGTTAATTGCCTATAAATAAAACAGGGCCATCGTAGTGGCCAATTTATATAGATCCCTCTTTACTAATGGCTGTAGTAAAAGGACGAATAGTATCGTAGAAATGGGACAGCCAATAAAGATCGCGTTAGATTGGTGACAAGCCTAAGTTAGTGGAGTGTTTCCGGGATAGAGAAGTTTATATATTACTTTGCTTACATTATGCAATTTAGTTGTTAGGCTGCTCAGACCTGCACTGCACCAGATTTGATCTGGTGCAGTTCCAATCAAGTATGATTAAAACAAAATAATAACGATTAAATGCATCTGAGTCGACCATTTTTATCACTACCGTTATGTCTTCATTATCTTTCCAAGTGAACACGCTTCCTCATTCATGTTTTTCATATTTTGCTGTGATATGTATTCCATGTCTGCTATATGAAATATGCATACCTCAATCTGTATGTCAGTCAACATACCCACGTGCTACGATACTTGGAAAATGGAAACTTATGTTTGTCAACGACTCTGTTATGGCGTGAAATTTTGATGTCAAGCTGCTGATATGTTGCATTATTCATTCATTGTATACGCGTTTTCCACTTATGATAATCCAAGTCATGATAATTTTCTATAATCTTTCGCTTTTCTATTCCGTACGTTGCTCCATTTAAGCAATGTTCCGTTCCATGGGCTGCATTATCATTAAGTTCTTAATTGTGCTTATTATCTCTAACTTGTGAAACTGCTAGTATACAATTTACTGGTTTTAAAAAAATGCTGTCTATAACTGGTACTGAGTTTCTGTTTAAATTCAGTCGTACCTAAAAAAGGTTGACACATTTGCCTTGTTATCAACAACTGAATCTATGTTTTAGTGCAACTCGCTTTAAAAGTCTTGTACTTCATTCCTTGCCATAATTGTTAATGAATGCAATTAATATACTCATGTTATGTCTTGAACAGAATTAGTTACAGTTGAAGGCACTATAATTAATTAATTTCTCAAGCTAAGGCGCTTGCTGGTCGGATGAAGAACATAATGTTGAAATGATTGATTGATTTTTTTTAAGCAAGCTTGTGATATTGTCTAGACAATGTTGTGGGTGGATGATCTGATTATTTTGCTTTGTATTTGGTACGAGAAACTTTATTGAAAGCGAAGATTTTAAACGCTTTGTGTTATATGGTTCCGAAATCTTAATATATCCTAGAAATCCGATACTCATCTTCTATCGATGTTATTGTTCAAATCTATAAAATATTTAATAGGCTGGTCTATACACTATGATCTAAGAACTCCATTGTATCTTATTGAGCCATTAAACTGAACCTATTGGCCTCCGAGCCGAAGTCATAATTCTGTCGAACGCTTGGCCTTAGTAAGAAACATGTTAAAGACATAATTCTCTTGCCAATACGTGAATTACGGGTTAATTGTTTACATGTGGCGATTCGTTTAGGAATGTATTAGTAGCAATTGTGTTTTTGTGTAGAATGAAAATATTATCGTACAAATGAAAAATGAAATGACTGTCAACTGCCTCTCTTGTATCATCTTCAATATCATCATTGTCAGATTTACTACCTAAATTCTATATATTATTGTGCTAGCAAAATCAATCTGCCTAACCTTTGCCCAACTATTGAGGTCGCCTTACAGTCTTACCGGATTCAGTTGGATACCAGTATTTTACATGGAGCGACTGCCTATCTGACCTCCACAACCCGTTTACTGGGTAACACGATATCCCATGAAAAGACTGGTGTCAGACTTCTGACTACCCGCAACGACTGTCAAAGATCTACAGATGTCTGCCGGGATCAATGGCTTAACGTGCTTTCTGAGGCACGGAGGAGCCTCAGTATGTCTGGAATTGTGTAAGCTCTCATCATCATATTATTATCCTACTAACGAAAAGTTTGTTTACTATTCCGCCATTATTGATCTATTTTCGTCCACATCAAATCTTATCTAGTCTTTATTGACACTCTGTGTTTGCTATCACGTCGGCTTTGTTATCTTTACTAATTAGGTTATGTTATTTAATGTGCAAAATCACTACCTCCAGATTATTAGGTATTTTAGTTCTGGTAGAACCTTTTACCGTTTCGAAATATTATATATGTGGCATTGGATGTAATCATGTCTGTATCAGATGATTGAAACAAATGATCTAAGCCGATTTAAGTATCTTTGTACTAGTCTATTTCGGGCCATCATAATACAATTTTATTGGCAGCTTCAGGTAGTTAGCTCATCTCGTAAAATACCACTTTACCTTGTGTATCTATAAATCTATGAGTAATGTGATTGCCGAATACAATTATCATCCAATAAGAGCATTCCGGTAATTGCTAGTAATTGCAAGACTTGAGTCAGAGGCGACTAGGTTTGTTATGAGATGACCTACCTTTTAAACCCAATTTTCATGCCTATTGTTGTCCATTCCATCATTGTTTTTGGTCCCTGGCAAAAAAGACCTGGCACATCGCATATCTTTCTTTTCTGGATTCTCAATTAGACTCATTCTCGAGATTCTACTTCTGGATTTTAGTATAGAAATAACAATATTCCATCTCGCGAAAATATTAGGTACGAAGGAAGAGATGAAGTTAGGATTCAAATGCTTGATTGAAAACGATGACTAGAAGGATTGACCTGCCAAAAATGATTTTAGATACGGTAGTGCTTTGTAGGCTTGGTTTTATGTTACAAGATAGGTAGTAATCATTGATAATCCCATACAAAACTTACATAATAATCGGATTTCTATTGATGTAGAGACTGCGCGTGGTAATTAAGTGTGGGTTGCAAAGGTTTTGTTAACGACTTGGTTATTAGTAGCCGGACAAGTTAGCCATCGCCCACGACCACCATAGTCACCTACTTCCAACTATTTGCTGTGTATAAATATGTTTTCTGCTACTACTACTAGAACTAGTTCGCCAGACATGTTTATGGCTGTAGAAAGTTATAGAATCACACTATAAAATTTTTGAAATGTCATTTGGTGTACCACAAGGCACTTGTGGATCAAAATCTTGGGTCCGCGTAAAGAAAATTACGTTAAAGGAATGGTGTGCAGAAATTATAGTCAGAAGCAATGGTGTAGTTAGTACTAAAAGCGGCTCTGTATCAAAGTCTATTGGTTGCAATATTGGTGAGGATCTTTATTACCTGACTACTTCAAAACTCAAAAGGTAAGTATATTTGATACGGCTGATTCCGCGGTAGCTATATCCCTGTCCAGAAGATCTTACGATAGAGGTTTTCTACTTAGATATATGTATAAGGTTTTTCTACGTAAAATGGCTGCAAAGCAGTTGGTAGAAATGCAGGTACCAAGCAATGGTACTAAGATGTTTATTGCTCGTATCTTTATCTAAGGTATCGCGACCTTCACTACTTCTACTATGGTCCCCACCCACGGATGGGCGTCACCCACACGCCAGAGACAATGGAAACAATATCGATACGTTTTATACAATTTCCTTTTAAAATGGATTGGTCTTTATTTATCAGTACAAGATACTCTGTATATGGTTTTAAAGAATCTGTGGTCGTTTCTTGTTAGCCGAATGAATCATAGCTTCAAATAGTTTAGGTACTATTTATGTAACAACTATGTTTTGTTTGCCAGCGGCTTGTCCTAGTCCAAGTCATGAACTACCCATGTGCCAAGTTTCATTTAAATCAGTTCAGTTATTAAGACATTAAAAGATAACAAACAGACAGACAGAGTTATTTTGGCATTTATAATATTAGTTTTGATTAAGTATGGAAAAGTATTAATGGATGTAATTGGATTATTAACTTTGTCTGTCTTCTAGATTTACCAGCTCAGAAGCCTTAATACTAAACTCTAATCAGATCTAATATGAATTTTATCGTATAGCCCTTCCATGGCTTCCTTTATGCTGTTGTATTTGTAATTCTTACTGCTCATCAATGAACTGGATTTGAAATACATACATAAATTCTCTCTTAATGACATTAAATTATTATTCCAATCAATTGCTTGATGTATTGCTTCCTCAATGAGTGAGTTAGTAGCTACTGACTTTCTCTCATCATTATTTTTATGCGAAGAAGCATTTGCTGACAGTAAAGCCTCCATGACATGATTATGAAGAATTTCTGTTTTATTATGATGCACTGGTTAAATATGAAAACAGAATTCAACTCCGTAACTTTTATATTGACTTGATTCAAATATCAATGTTCCCGTTTGTAGTAGTTCTTTCAAACATAACCACAGTCCACACCATTGTTTACGAAATAACAAACGTAAACGTTAGTGATGTTTGCCCTACTTCCACGCGTGCTACTAATGTCTATACGTCATTACATGTAATCTACTGTATAATAGCATAATTGGCTTCATTAGGCCCTTGTGTTTCCGTCGGATATATCGTCGAGATATTTGTGTTATGTGGCATTCAAAATAATCACTAAGCCAGCAGCCAATTCTGTTCTTTACTGTGAGAAAACAGGCTGGTACTGTTTACTCGCGGCGACCACGTGAGTCTCACGTAGATACAGTTGTAGGGCGCCGCCCGCCCACACAGCCGCCCCACACAAACATGTCACTTACATAACATACGGGCTCAGACATAACCCTACGCAAATTCATTATATTTTTTCACGCTTTTTACAAAGAGGTTAATGAAGTTGGTTCGCGATCAGTTGTGAAATACGTAACGGCGGAAATGACCACCTGACGGGAATAGCGCGTCGCGCTACTCTGTCGCCAGCTCACAGTGTGACCGCGCTATCACCCGGCGTCGCTCGCGCCGCAGATAACCCTGCATCACACCGAAAATAACCAGTCTACTCCTAGCCGCGGTCCAGCCACGACTGTCGCCAATTTGACCTATCCCGCCTTTTATACCAAGCAGAGGGATGGCATCCGTGCGCACGCGCTCTGCATCCCCAAAATCAGTTTCGTTTTCGCCGATTTTGGAGCGAAAGTACAGTGTCGAGCGAACACCAGCGAGTCCTCCCGAACTGAAGTCGACGGACTGGAGGCAGTACTTTACCGATTTCAGTGCATATCTTGGTGAGTGAAATATGGTGTTTGGAACTAATTCATGAGTGAGTCAGGTCGCTTTTATTGTACGGCCTTGCGCTATATCGGTTGCGTGTTAGTGGAGCGTTTGGTTCGGGACCGCTGCGTAAACAAAACTTGCGTAATCGCGTCTATTGGTTTTGTGAAGATGTCCGATTTTATCACGTCGCTCAAGTTATGGTCTTTGTTAGTCAAATGCGAAAATAATTTTCTTTTGTGAACTGAGAATATTTTATTCATACCTTGTAAATGGATTACATTTGGCTCTAGAACCGACTTACTGAGCATTCATTTATTTTATTCGACTTCAAATAATGTAGCTTCTAGTATTTTGCGCAGAAACAACGCTCGTGTTATGCGAAATGTATGAAAATGGTACTTGGAAACAAGCATTTGTAGATTCCATTTAAAATATCTCGCGTAATAAAAGCTCTTTTATTCTCTACGACCACAAAAAAACCAGTCCTAGTTTCAGATTTAGAGTAATTTACGTTCATATAGGAGAACAATTGGAAGTGTTCGGTATCAGTTGACCACAAGGTGTCAGTTGTCCTGAGATAACCTTGCGGGCTGTGGTCAGATGTGGTCAGTGCCGCAAAATGTTCTAGCGACACTATATCGCATTGTTTACTACTTGTCCTGTCTTACAGCACTGTTATTAATAGCTTTGCATCCAGATAATGAAGTTGATTTTATCTTTGCGAGATTTAAAGCATGCGGGGTGACGCATTGTTTTAAAGGTATATGAGTATTGCCATGGACCATATTGCAGCTGACATTAACCTATTTCTGCTACCATGGTCGAGTGGCTATTTGCGCCTATAATTGTTTTTTCGTCATCATTTTTATTTCAACCGAAATTCTTCATCTACTGCTGGACATAGGCTATTACCAAGCATCAGCACATCTATCGGTCCAGTGCTTTTCACTTTTGCTTCTCATTGCTGGAGTCTTTGGGTCAATTTTTTTCGTGGTCCTCTTACCATACTAGTTATTATGTCAAGGTCACTTTAATACTGACTACTGAGTCTTGTTCCAGTATCCTGAAGGTTGCCTGGAAGTATGCACATGTCTGCAGCTTTCCCAAGCATCATGGATGTATGGGAATATTAGTCATTTGTTTGAGTTCCAAGTAAAATAATAATAGTGGACTTGTAAAGTTGTGATTATAAGACGGTTATCAGAGGTACCACAGGTAGAAGTATTCCACCAGTATTTTCGTGCACTTCAGCAGTTGATGTACTTATCGTCTCATACGTTTGCCAAATGCTGTGATTCAGCCACTAACCCTGTAGATTCTTGCCAAGCCCTTTCCGACATCGGACAACAAGGGTTGACCTTAGACTCAAAACGTTTTGGGTATACTTTCATTGAACTTAGGATTGTAACTCCTTGCCGGGGTATGTGGTTCGGGGTTCCCGATACTCTAGCCTGGGTTCAATAAGTCATGATTCAACAGGTTAATTCATCATCGACCACATCAGTGGTCATTCATTGAAAGAAAGCATCAATAATAGATATAAAAATCATTTTCGACTTACAAAAAGAAAGTTATTTTTCACTTTGTAGTTTTTTATATGGAAGGCGGTAGTATTTTTTTGTGAAAAGTATTTTTTTTCGTTTTTCACTTTTTAGTTGTACCTACCTCTAATAGGCAAGTTGTTTACTGAAGTACCTATAATGCCAGAATAGATAACCCGAATGTAATGAAACTTGAACATAACCGGTGAAATGAGAGTGTACCAAGGTGAACTGTACACATCTGCGTACCCCTTTAGAGCGTACTGGCATGATGTTATGTTATGAAATGGTATAAACAATAAACAGACATGCGATTCCAATCCAGCAATCCCGAGAGATATGCCGTTATTTATTGAAGAGTTCTGTTGTATATCTCCGAAGTTCTTCATAAGATCTTCACCAAATTAAATGGGAACAATTTCGGAACATACTCTTAAAAAAGAAATAGAATTTTCAACATCGGTCCATAATTGACGGAGACATCGATAAAAAAAAACAAATTCGAACATAGAACCTCCTCCTTTTTGGAAAGTCTGTTTAAAAATAATAACCCTTCATGCCAAAGCAGAGCTAACACTTGTGATATAATGATGATAATTATTAAAACTGCGCATTTACTAACTAAACTTACTATAGGTAATTTTGAAGCTGGTGGTACTTAAAAAGCTCATGCACTCGTAAATAGACCAGCAGGACACAAGAAAGACAGGAATAGAGGGACGACCTTTCATTAATAGTGTTAGATGCAGTCTGATGTGATAGTGAAATATGATGGTGCTTGCGAGACTAATTTAACCATTAATTTAATCTTAACGCATCTTAATTAGCGAGTTTTAACTTAGGAAGTGCCTTATTTCCTGTGATTAGTGATAGTTTTGATTCGATACACGCCGGTGATTTTGTTAATTATCTTTATGATATTAATGTTTTGCTTTGTTAACCGACGTCGAAAAGGTTCTCAATTTCACTGCATTTTTTTGTGTTTCACCTCAATACTTTTTACTAGATGAACTGATTTTGATGATTCTTTTCTTATTAAAAAGCTGGTGATTCTCATGTGGTCCCATTTAAATTTAGTGAATCTAATGAAGTACTTCGGAGATATATGTATAACATATCTCTTCAATAAACAACGTCCAATCTCTCGGGATTGCTGCAATCGCATGTCTGCTTAATGTTTACGCCATTACATAACATAACATCACGCCAGTACGCTCTAAAGGGCTACGTAGATATGTAGAGTACACCCTGACACACTCTCATTTCACTGGTTATGTTCAAGTTTTTATGTTATTCGGGTAATCTAATCAGCCATAACTTCGTGCATAATATAGGCCCTTACTTTTTAGTTGTGGTATGTAAGGGTGGTCCTTACATACCACAACTAAAAAGTGAAAATAAAAATATTTTACTAAAAAATACAACAAATTGCCAAAAAAAAACACTACAGGGTGAAAAATTACTTCAATTTCGGCAGTCAATGTCAAAAACGAAGAAACAAAAACAGGAACACCGACTTTGAAATTGAAATTCTTTTTCACTTAGTAGTGTTTTCTTTTGTAAAAAAAGTTTTATTGTTATGGTCATTCTTACGCTTGTAAGTGCGTCAACTATGTTACTGTGAGAGTGTTTTCCTTTTCCTGTTCCTCTCTTCATTTCATTTTGTTAACATGAGCTTTTTTGTATTGGCACTCTCATCAACATCATTACCTTCCATTGTGTATCTCGCTATTGGACTCTCCCTTTTCTGTGATGTCATTCCTCACATAATCCATCCATCTTTTCATTGGCCTTGCCTTATGATTTAGACTGGCAGAGAACCTATGTTTTCCCGGAATGCTCGTACAACTAACGCCATCTTGTGATACAATTACAAATCAAAACCAACAACATAACAAGCTTCACACAGCTGTTCATAGATAGAATTGTAATCGCTTTATTTTCTTTTTTCCATTTTTCTTACTCAGGCGTTTGACTTTAAACTATTTGTTGAATTTATCTATGTTATATTTATTATGTTAGATTTCACATATTATTTAATGAATGGCTGCGCGTGCGCAGAGTTCACACGCCTTCTAATAAAATGTTAGCAACCGTTTTCAATCACACGCTCGCTTGTTGCTCTTGAAATATTGCAAGGCGTTCTTACAGTTTCACACTATTATTGGTCACGTAAAATATTGCTCTGTTACTGTCGCAATGTAGGGGAAAAGCTTCGATGTCTCTTATAGAGCAGCAATGGGTATTAATTGATAAATGATTTTATTTCTGTAAGTTGGTTTATACAAACACTTTTACATGTCGAACATATTTTTTAAAACTAGATGAGGTCGGCGTTTCCTATCTGACTACTCTGAGAAGAAAGGCCGAAACAAACTCAGAGGTCACAGTCTCTTTTAAAGTCCAGACAAAATATTATTTATAATTGATAACCACGTTCGATTTTCGGTTTTGGGGATTTGTGATTTCAATATGTTAAAAGTGATAAACTGTGCATTTTTCGACAAACAAAACTACGTACTTTTCATGCTTGGGTACTTCGAAGATTTGCAAGCGTTTGTTTCCATGGATTCACACTACCCTAACAGCCGGGCGAGTACAGCCTGTGTGTGTGATAGGCTGTGCTTTATCATGGTTTTTGCTCCCACACTGTGATAAAAACGTGTGACTCAAGCATGTCACAGTAGGCCATGCTCGCCCGGCTGGTCCATACAACATACCAAAAAATCAGAACTACATCATGCCTTGTGATTTTAGCCTTTTACCCGACTGCCGAAGGAGGGTAATGTGATTATCAGTCTACGTATGTAAGTATGTTTTTGTGTCGACTTCTACTGGGCTATTAAAAAAGCAATCAGTTACTTTCGCTGCTACAATCTAGGGCTCTTTAAGTCAATAGTGAATAGGTTTTTTATAGGCAAGCGTGCTTTACCGTCGACCACATCATCGCTTACCATCAGGTGAGGAAAGAAAACATAAAAATGAATTACAAAAGTTGATAAAATATCAACAGATATGAAGGTATGGTTTGTATAGTGTAATGAATTGTAAATAGACTTAAAAAATATGTGGTTCTGTTTAGCAGAATACCACATTAAGAGGTCAAGCGCGAGCAAAGAGAATAAAAAAAAAGCACTTACCTTATTATGTTGGTATACGTCTTGCTGGTTCACTATTACCACTGTTAGCGAATGAAATGGAGCAGGATCTGTCTAATTTTAAGTTGGTTGCCCACTAACAATTACCGAACTATCACTATTAATAATTTTAATCTTTTTAGATCCTGGATTTTTAGCACTAACGTTAATGTTCAGTAATCTGCTAGACCAGTATGGTAGAAGTACAGTTTATACAAGGTTGGTACTTGGTTCGGATATGAGTATAACGTTGGTACTTGATGAGGAAAATTTTTGAAAATTCTATAGGCAGAGGACAATGGAAATAGGTTGAAAACAAATAAAGTTGCCTACAAAACAAGGAAAAGTGTATTTTCCTAAACGTTATGCGTGTATTTGTTGGCTAACTGTCAGAAAAAAAAAAACTAAACAATTATGAACTAAGTCAAGTTAGCAGCCAGTCATGATTAACAATCCTCTTATAATACATACGTTCCATAAATATAGCTTTCGTACATATCTGTACCTATTATCTCAGACTGACCGCAGGCCAAAGTTCAGTGCTTCCACGAAATTCCAAAAGTACTTACTAATCGCCCTCTCCTTTCCTCACAACTAAACGGAACTTCACGACTTGCCAGAGAGGGCTAGCAGACAAATTCCACCGAGAACGCGTCATCCTATGACGCCTCAAGTCCGTATTATCAAACGCGGCGGCGTCAGCGCGTTCATCGATTGACCGCACCATAAAGCACTTTCAGCGCTATATTTTAAGCATTGGAACACCCAACATCTGTTTTACTTTCTGTCTGTCTAACGGGGCTAGTTTACATTGTCCTAACATACGATACTAACACGACCGAAATACTAATTCGTGAGCTCATCTCTCTCAGCGCTACCACTAACACGGACGATTAAAGAATCACAAATATTTATGTGAACAATATGTTAGGCTGTGAGCGATTTTTGCGGTCTGCGCTTACCGAGGTGAATCAGTACTGCATTAGTCCATAAGAGAGTCGCCCGCGCCTCCTTGCTCGCACGAGGGCTAAGCAGATATATTTAAATTTAGAATCCCTGCCTCCGCCCTTGAGGAGAGAAACTTTTTTTTGTACTTTTTATGGCGTTTCTTGCGAATTCGCCGCGGCCAGTTTCTTGTGAACCGTTTTAAGTGATACCAAAAAGTTATAATTTATATTATTGAAAATGTCTCAGTCTCATTATACAGTGAATGATGATATTTACGGGAAAATATTGAAAAAGAATCCTTCGCCAAAGAAAATACAATACGAGGAGGTTTACGAAGCTGTCGGTGGATTGGGTATAAATATTTTAATTCTTATTCGAAATCTAATGTTTTTGCTTCGTTAATATCGTGCTGTTAGTTATTGACTATGAATCACTCATATTTGTTATTGACTTAACCTGGTATCGTGGTTACTCGCGTTTGAATATAATAAACTACAAAAAGGTGCTTTGTATTGTTAGGGACATATTTTTTATCAGGTCACCCATTATTATCACAGAGGCTTCTTGTAGCAATGCCTTGTGAAATACTTCTTATCTGATGGTGGTAGGCAATTTGCGCAACTTGACCGATAAGGGGGTTACGCCATAATAGTCGTTAGGAGGTTTTTTGATGGAGAGTATTCTTATTTAAAGGCTTAAGAAGCCATTGAACTCCGAAAAGCAAACTAGTTCCTGACAAACGGGTCTTGGGGTACTGTATCGGCCGGGTGCGCTTGCGCTGCGAAATGTATCAATTTTTAATTATGCAAAAACTTCAGACTTTTTCTGCTGTTTGGTTTTCTTTCATTTGTAGCACAAAATTATGGAGTGCCTGACTATAACCCATTTTTACAGTTTTAGATATTTTTGTTGTACAATTTTTACCTAGACGTTCTGTTAGTGAGTGTGGGTGGTTTTGCTAAGTTGAGGGTATAGTAAGTGATTTTCTATATCAAACTTATTATTAACATGCTTTGAGGAAAACAAAATCATTATTATGAAATTATAAAAGTACCATCCCATGAAAATAACCATATATAAACACATATTATTATGTGGTATTTCCGCATGGGAATATATAAATGTGCGTAATTGGTAATCCTTGACACTGTTTTCAACATAATAATTTATATTTAAAAGGGGCGCCATATTACCCAGTTCTCTGCCATATACCCTGCTTCTATTGGCAGCAACTGACTTAAAAGTCACCCAATTATTCCGTTCCACACCATGCCGATATCATCATCATATCAGCCGAAAGACGTCCACTAATGGACAAAGGCCTCCCCCAAGCGTCGGCACATTGACCGGTCCCGTGCGTCCCGCATCCAGCGGATCCCCGCAACCTTCATCAGATCTTCGGTCCACAATGTGGGAAGCCTTCCAACGCAACGTCTTCCGGTTCGCGGTCGCCATTACAGAACTTGCATTCATGCCGATACATCAGAGAGTAAATTTGGAAGAGAATTTTGGGAAATACGTCCTGAAAAGCAACATGGACACTGTAACTTGTAATGTTTTATGCAATGTCTTTCTTCGACTGGTATCAAGTCTCAATCTAGGACGCTAAAGATCAAAACTTCCTTGGACTCAATTTAATATTTTTCTTCTTCGTATGTCTCGTAATCACTGCTTAGTTTTGACTTCTCATCATCGTCTTCATAGGCAGCCTTGTTCCAACCACTGCTGAGTGTAGCCTCCCTTTTTTGCCATGTTTCCCTGGTCTCATCCAGGTCTTACCCGCGATCATTGGAAGGTCTTCCACCAATCTGGCTAGAAGATTGGTAGATACCAGTTACTTCGTCTAAAATCAGACCATTAGATAACCATTGGAAACCGATGCTACTATAAATTGGGCGAAACAATAGGTACATAACATTGAATATATTGCAGTGCATCGTTTGGTGCCATAATATTAATTCCGTTCAATTAAAAGGACCCCGTTCTGCTCCAGCATACATGATGTCATTTGACAAATGCGGCTCGCTTTATTTATGTTAATTGATTGGATAATAAATAGTTGATATTAATTAATTATTATTTAATACTGAACAATAATATTGATCGAGCTATGACGTCCAAATATAACTTACAACAATTTCCAACAGGAACCCATCAACATGCACTGGTTAGTATGGGGTCTTGTTGTGTCAGCCTCTGAAAATCGCTCATCAGCTGTTTAAAAAAAAACAGTTTTGGAACAGTTCTTTTTTAGATCTAGTAATAATATCTCGTGATCTGCTTTCATGGAAGACCACGAGAAGGTTGGAGAAAGTACATCTCAAATCTATTGCTCAAAGCTCTATTATAGACGACAGTATTCGAGCGTTGATGTCCACCAAGGTTTTTTTCGATCTTGTGGGAATTTGCTCGATCAAAAGCCGGCCGACCGGCCTAGATATAACTGTAACAAATAAGACACTATTGATAACTTTGACATATTTGCGATAACATGAGGTGAACTTATACTAATTAAAAGTTTACATGTCGCTATTGCTAATTATAATGATGCGTTTAAATTCTATGATAAGTATTGACTGGTGGATAAGTGGATAAATCTAGTAATACAGCATGCCAGAAATCTCCAAAATTGAGGAATGGTAACAAGGCTCCATTAGATGAAGCCGATATTATGAGATTGAAATTAAATTTTCACTTTTCAAGTCTTGTGCTCAGAAGGAGAAGTATTTACTGTTTGCCTTTCAATCAGGTTGTATTGATGTACGACAACGGCAGGCTTATTACGTATCTTTTGCAAGAGCAAAACGATAGCGATTTTTGCGCAATAATTTCTCTTCAATACAAAAGTTTTGGAGTT
Organism: Orthosia cruda; assembly: GCA_964057195.1. Taxonomy (NCBI): domain Eukaryota; kingdom Metazoa; phylum Arthropoda; class Insecta; order Lepidoptera; family Noctuidae; genus Orthosia; species Orthosia cruda. The sequence continues at coordinate 34,987,071 of OZ059837.1, forward strand.
GTTGGCGGTTTTTTTTTTTAATAAGCGCTTTTGACAAACAGCGAGCGATAAGCAAACGATTGTGTAGGACCTACCATACCTACACTGCAGGTAATCCCGACTTTTATGACATAAAGCGTTTGATCGCTATCGTTTTGCTCTTGCAAATGATACGTAATAAGCCTGCCGGTCTTAAATTTACATTGTTTCGAATTAGACACAACAATCGGTCTTTACGTCTCAACAGGTTCCAATATCACAACAGATCCCTCTCTCACATAGAGGAGGCCTGTTTCCCAGCAATGGGAACATTAAAAGGTTGATGATGAGGTTCCAATATCTGTAGCTTCTGCATATTTTCCGTCATTATTTTTTCTTAGTCACGTAAAATTACGTTATTGGTTTCTCCTATCCCCGTCTCATGCTATATTAAATGTCGTCATTTTGAATCCTTACACAACAAGGACTTATGCAAAAAATGTTTTTTTTTTTGTATGTTAGTCTAGTACTAAAGTCACAATTTCCCTTGATTCCAGATGCGCTGCTCGCCGACCTTCAGAACTCCATCAACCCTGGCGCCAGAGTCGGCAGTCCAGGAGGCAGGAGTTCCCCTGGCGGAAGAACCGCCTCTCCTGGCAGAACCAGCTCACCGCTTGGCAGAGGAAGCTCACCTGGCCGAATCAGCTCTCCGGGAGGCAGTTTGAATTCACCATCGTCTACGGGTTATGGCTCGATAAATGGATCTAGACATATATCTTCAGATTATAATAAACCCGCTTCGGTAAGTGACAGTGTAATCCTAAAAGATTTAGTTAAGATTGTCAGATTATTATCATTTCAATGTGGATGATGAAGAAGTTTATAGATTTTTTTGTTTAGCTCTGAGATCGTTCATACAAATGTATGCCGGCTAATTCTCTCTTCTATGTCAGAATTTCATACTGGCAGATACGGGCAAAAGGCCGTAGTAGTAGTAGTTAGAGCAGTGGTGGCCCAGTGGTAACGGCCGTGACTTACAATTTGTATGTCGTGGGTTCGAACCCAGACGGGCGCTATACTTTGTGTAAATTATTTCATCACCAATGCCAGTAGTGTCTCATCCCATACAAAGAAACCGTACCGACGTACTGTACTGATTATACTGATTATTTTTTGTACATCGATCGCTTTCGGTTCCGTTCCACAGATATAGATGGTGATCTATCTATCGCTGTGGAACGGAACCGAACGCGATCGATTTACAAAAACTAATTGGTATAATCAGATGAAAAACGCTAGTTACGTCGGCACGGTTTCTTTGTATGGGACTAGGCATCTGTATGCTAGTATTTTATTATCTGTGCCACTGCTCTCAAAACAGTGAAGGAAAACATCGTGAGGAACCGGCATATCTTAGAACCAAAAATTCGAAGATATGTGACATCCACTAACATACACTGGTCCAGCGTGGTGGATTACGGCCCATTCCCTCTCACAGAGTGGAGGCCTGCACGCATAACGGAGCAAATGCGAGTCTAAATGCGGAAAAGGGGTCCATCTATCCTATCCCTTGGCCTTAGTAGTTTGGATTCCAAGCTGTTATTTCATTGTAAATTAATAATCATTGTCAAGGAACATTGTAGGGCCCACTTGTACGAATAACTTAACACAGAGTTAGTTGTTAAAACGTGGTTAAATTAACAATATTGTTTAACAAAATGTCAATTTAACCTCGTGTTCTTCGTTCAAATGGGCCTAAGTTACATTGAATCATCAATTTACAAAAGATCCCTAAATGACAGTGTCACTGTACCATCATTATTTATTCCCTGCTGGTCTTGTAAACCTAAACGAGATGTGTTTACAATAACAAGCAGCTCAGCTAAGTTAATGCACCGTCTAAGTATTAGAGCGGCCATGCCCAACTGACCCAAATGACCGTCTTTTACGAGAATAGCCATCGTTTATTTGATCATCCTACAATATATTGTGATCATGTATTTACTTACTTACGTAAACATTTATATCATAGATTGCGTTATGTTGGTGATACTAATGATTTATCTCTTATATCAAGTAAGTAATACTTACCTTATACGGATAGATAAGAAGCTTATGATTGTGTTGGTGGTTGTATGCTTAAAGTTGTAATTGCGTGAATGCGTAGATTAGTCATCCATCTATATATATAAAAATGAATACCTATTTCCCTTGGTCACGGCATCACACGTGAAAGACTGGACCGATTTCACTCATTATTTTTTTGTTGTGTTTGTTATTATTAGGAGAAGGTACTTATGCAAAAAAAAAAGAAAAAAAATTAAACCTTATCTACATAGGTAGGGTAGGATAGGTAAGGTAGGGTAGAGCAGGTAGAATAGATTAGGTAGAGTAGAGACGAGTAGGTAGGGTAGGGTAGGTTGGGTAATGTAGTTTGGTAGGGTAGGTAGGATAGGTAGGTAGGGTATGGTAGGTTGGGTAGGTAGGGTGTGGTAGGTAGGGTAGGGTAGAGTAGGTAGGGTATGCTAGGTAGGTAGAGTAGTGTAGGTTGGGTAGGGTAGTGTAGGTTAGGTAGGGTAGGGTAGATGAATGTTTGGTGTTTTTATGGCAAAACAAAGTTTGCCGGGTCAGCTAGTAGGAAATATTTCTTGATAGTTGTGCTATGCTAAAAATACTCGATTTTCATATTTTAACTGAATACGTATGTCAATTCTACTCTAGTGGTGGGAACTCCTCAGTAGCATCATGACTCACAAAAGTATCATCTTCAGAGTTGTTCAATTCAATTAATCAACTTATCCTTGGATTTGGGTCTCTCCCAAGTTTCTCTAAGTAATTATATGTTTACAGTTTACCTCATTGGATATTATTTCTGTTGAAAATACACTTGTTACAACAATAATTTTCTCAAGGCTCCTATGGTTTTTGTCTCCACACTCCAATAGGAATATTATTTACATTGACGTACGTGAATAATATTGTTATTCTAACAAATACGTATAAATTCATAGAATTTTGTCATCTAAGATATACTAATGACTCGTTGACGAGTAGGATGAGTATTCTTGGAGTTATGGTTAATAATAGTGCTCAAAGTCAAAGTTTACTCAATGTTTGTATAGTTATCTGTGGTTCTAGGAACCTACATACATAAAAGCAGTTGCGTTGATGAACTAAGTGGAGCTATTTACAAGCAATGTCAATAGTCCTTGGAGCGAAGATGAAAGGAAACTTTTGTGACACATTTTTATTTAACATTTGAACCTAATAAGTAGTACATTATATCGATATATTTACCTTTTGGTCGGAACCAATTAACAGCTCCTTTTGCCCTGTGTTTTTTGCTTTAACTACAGTCTTCTAGAGTGGTGATTTCTTCGCAAATGACATCAACATTGTTCTTGTCAAAGGATTTATTTTTTCTGATTTTCATAAATTTTTTGCCCTCCCGAAGCCAATAGAGAATTTCAGAACTAGAGGGGCAGTCTAATACTTCTGGAATATTGTTTAAGCCCGGCCCATCATCTTCTTCTAGTCCATAGGTATCCCAATTTATTTGGAGTCAGCTCAGCATGTCTTGTTCTTCCATATTATATCTCAATGTGTCGTCATCTCAACATCCTCTTCTCAAACCAAATCATTTTTCACAAAAAACATCCATCTTTTGTCAAGCCTTTCTTAAGTTTCACCATTCTAGTTGTGTGTGCGTGTTATCAAAGCTTGCAAGTTGATCCACTTCCCCGTGTTCAGCTCAGCTGTAATTTTGGTCACACGTTTGTATCTCGTGACAATGCAATTTTTGAGCTTGCTTTCTGTAGAGGAAGCTCTATACACATCCATATCTATGCATTTAATCCAGTACCAATGATCAGTTATTCCATTTTACTTACATTCATCTACGTTATCATGAATAGCTTTTATATAATTATGCATGATTGTAATACATAGTTCGACCTACAAACAGTGGCCTACTGCACTAAAGTCAAGTACGACTGGTGCTCATTCAAGTCATGAGACATTCTATGTTTCTATATTATATTGTTTATTGGTTTATGAAAGATAACAGATAAACTATTTTCCTGTTGTGTTTGTATTGTTACAAGATAGGCCAACGCCATCTAGTAACGAGAGGAATAACTAGGTAGTAACTAGTGGCGCCATCTAGTATCGAATAGCGGAACTAATGTTCTCGAAAGCTCGTGTCGAATGGAATTTTCCAGAAGGTTCGAACCGAACATTCTGGATGTTTCTAGTCGCTTCGGGAACAATTAGTTCGAAAGTCGATTGTTCTGGAAGTTTCTCGAATTATCTGGAACAGTGTGGAACGTTCTAGAAACTTCCTCCGTGCTTTATAAAGAGCGGTCGGGTTCGTCGTGAGGCAGTTTCGATTGAGAAGCGATACAGAGCGATCAAAGCGGAAAATAGTGCGAGGTAATAGAATTGTTTAAGAAGTGTTTTTGTAATAAACAGTGTTTAATTGAAGTCTGCTGTTTAAATAATTTATCCCTGAACCCCAGCTCGTAACAAATTGGTGTCAGAAGTGCGGGATAAATTATGCCGGTTCTACCGAAGGAAGAAACGGAGGGGATGCGCACCAGGAGTCAGCGCCAGCAAGACGTAGACCAGAGGCGCTTTGGAGACGCTCCCTCACCGTCATCAAGTGGACAACGAGACTCCGCGGCGGCAGCGGCATCAGCTCAATCTCCGGTGACCCCTGACCTCACTGCTCTGATGACTTTTATGCAAGAGCAGGCTCGCCGCTTGGAGGAGCAGCTGCAGCGCGACAAGGAGGAACAGGCTCGCCGTCAGGAGGAGCAGGCTCGCCGTCAGGAGGAGCAGGCTCGCCGCTTGGAAGAGCAGCTGCAGCGTGACAAGGAGGAACAGGCTCGCCGTCAGGAGGAGCAGGCTCGCCGCTTGGAAGAGCAGCTGCAGCGCGATAAGGAGGAACAGGCTCGCCGTCAGGAGGAGCAGATTCGCCGTCAGGAGGAGCAGTTCATGGTAATCAAGGACCTCCGCACTGCAATTGGTAAGGAGATGAAGGAGGTAAAGGACCAGGTCCAGCAACATGAGACCCGCATTATCGAGATGGAGAAGACAATATGTGGGCTCAAGTCTGGAGGTGGGACCATGGCAGCTGCGGTTGGGGCGCCTTCGCCACGTGGTTTTAAAGTGCCACCATTTGATGGCTCTTCGTCATGGTCCGCCTACAAAATTCAGTTTGAGGCCGTGATGAAATCGAATGGATGGACTAAAGAACAGGCCTTGACTGCTCTAACCTTGGGCCTTCGCGACCAGGCCTTGACTGTGTTAGAGGCGCTGGGAAAAGAAGTCACTTTCGAGAAGCTTCTGGAAGCATTAGAAGCTAGATACGGCGACGCGCACCTGGAACATGTGTTTCGGGCCCGACTGAAAGACCGGTCGCAACGGGTTGGTGAAACTCTTCAGCAGTGGGCTCTGGAGGTGGAAAAGCTGGTTCGGAAGGCTTACCAGTCGTCACCTGTGCTGATCGACGGGAACCTCGTACAGGCGTTCACGGATGGGATCCGCGACCTGGAGGTTAGGGCTGCAGTAAGGCTAGGTCATTTTAAGGATCTCAAGGATGCTCTAGCCCATGCTTTGGAGGTGGAGGCAGTACGGCGGGACGAAAGAACTCACCGAATCAGGGAGGTTGCAACTTCACCCCGATGCTATGGCTGCGGAGAGAGAGGCCACATCCGATTGAGCTGCCCGAAGCGAAGGCTTCCCCACGGTAGTAAGCAGTCGCCATTGGTAGGACCATCTGACGTCCCTGCTGGGCAACAGCAGCAGGGAAACGAGTAGATGCCAGGACTAAGGGGCGGGTGCTGGCTGGTTATGGAAGAGCCCCAAGGATCTCGATCTCACAATCCTGTGACGGAAACAGCCTGATCATCGAGGGCGAAATTAACAGAACACCATGCAAGCTGACACTGGATACTGGGGCTTCTCGGACAGTTGTCAGTTTCCAACTAGCTAGACGGTTTCTTGGGGACTTCTTCGGGAGCCATGAAGGTGTACATCTGAGAACAGCCACCGGTCAGCACATAACCGTCCGAGGTGAGAAGGAGGTGGACATGAAGTTAGGAAACAAAGTTTACCGCCACAATGTTATCGTGGCCGACATAGTGGACGACTGCATTCTGGGTTTGGACTTCATGCGAAAACATCACTGTGAGATCGACGTTTATCAAGGTGTATTAAAGTGTGGCTCAGAGGAAGTCTTCATGGAAGGTGCAGCATCGGGAAAAGTGTACTGCTTAGAAAAGGTTATTCTTCGTCCAAGGTCAGAAACAATCATACCAGTTTGTCTACCAAGGAATTCTGGTCAGGAAAACCGATGTGTACTTATAGAAGGTTTAGGTAACGATGCTTCATGGAAAATTGCACGCACATTGGTAAGAGGTACTAGTGTTTCATCGGTACGCGCACTCAACACAAGTGACCAGGACCTGGTGCTCAAGAAAGGCACATTATTAGGCACTTGTGACGGAGTGGTTTGGATGCGTAGATGCCACGAACACCCAACCAACACCAAAGCTAGTGCAAGATTCGATGTGTCATCGCTTTTGAAGAACAGCCAGAATAACTTGTCGGAAGAAGAAAAGAACAAGGCTAAGAAGATGTTAAACAAGTTCGCCGACATTTTCTCGACAAATGATGCCGACATAGGGAAGACTGCGTTAGTTCAACACAGAATAAATACAGGAAATGAGGTACCAATCCGCCAGCGACCAAGACGTGTTCCAGTGGCACGGGAACGGGAAGTGGACGACATGATCAAGGGTATGGTGAAAGACGGCGTGATTGAACCTTCATCTAGTCCATGGTGTTCACCGGTAGTATTGGTGAAAAAGAAGGACGGCAGCATGCGCTTCTGTGTAGACTATCGCCGACTAAACGACATCACGAAGAAGGACAGTTATCCGTTGCCAAGAATCGATGACACGCTGGATACGCTATCGGGAATGAAGTGGTTTTCCACCTTAGACTTAAAGAGTGGCTACTGGCAGGTCGAGTTAGACCCTCGAGATAAGGAAAAGACAGCGTTCTCTACAGGCAAAGGATTGTGGCAATTCAACGTTATGCCATTTGGACTGTGTAATGCGCCTGCCACCTTTGAGAGATTGATGGAGCGGGTACTTACTGGACTGATTGGTGACGCCTGCCTAGTCTACTTGGATGACATTATAATCGTGGGACGGACGTTTGAAGATCACCTCCGCAATTTGGAACGTGTGCTGTCAAAGATACGAGGAGCCAATCTAAAGCTAAGTCCAAAGAAGTGCGCGTTGTTCAGGCGGCAAGTGAACTTTTTAGGACACGTGGTTTCCGAAGAAGGTATTCAAACGGACCCGGATAAGCTCGTTGCCGTCAAGGATTGGCCAGTTCCGGAGAACAAAACGCAAGTCAGGGCATTTCTCGGTTTGTGCTCCTACTATCGGCGGTTTGTGAAGAGCTTTGCTGACATTGCCCGACCTCTTCATAAGCTAACTGAAGACAAGATACAGTTCTGCTGGAATGAGAGCTGTGACGTCGCATTTCAGAAGCTAAAGGAACATCTGTGCAATGCACCCATCCTAGGCTATCCTGACAATGAAAATGAATTCATAGTTGACACAGATGCCAGCAATACTGGAATCGGCGGGGTATTGTCTCAACGAAAAGGAGGTCATGAGGTTGTAATTGCGTACTTCAGCAAAGCCTTATCCAAACCTGAGAGGAACTACTGTGTCACTCGAAGGGAGCTTCTAGCTGTAGTAAAGACATTGCAGCATTTCAATAAATATTTGTTGGGGCGGAAATTTCTCCTGCGAACGGACCATGCTGCTTTGAAATGGCTACTGCAATTCAAGAACCCAGAAGGACAGGTAGCAAGATGGATTGAGCTACTGCAAGAGTTTGATTTTCTAATTCAACATCGCAGCGGAACGTCGCACGGTAATGCTGATGCTCTCTCGCGAAGACCGTGTCCAGACCAATGTAAACATTGTGCGAGACAAGACGCTAAGCAGGTAACGCTAGTGCGGGTTTTGGGGACGGATCTTGGCGTAGAGTGGAAGGAAACCTTGCAGAGTGCTCAACAAGAAGACAGAGACCTAAAACCGATCCTTGAATGGAAGAAATCAGGTGCTCCTAGGCCTCACTGGAGTGCTGTCGCAGCAACCAGTTCCATCACCAAGAGTTATTGGGCACAGTGGGAAAGCTTGGTTATCCAGGATGGAGTTCTGTACAGGAAATGGGAGAACGCTCGCGGTGACCAGTGTCATCTACAAATGGTCGTACCTAAAGTTAAGGTGCCGGAGATCCTACAGCTCTACCACAATGGATGTTCAGGGGGTCACATGGGAGTTAAGAGGACTTTAATCAAGATCCGAGAACGATTTTACTGGATCCATTGTCGAGAGGACGTTGAGGAATGGTGCCGCAAATGCACAAGTTGTGCGGCTGTGAAAGGACCACAAACTCGTAGCAGAGGGGCACTAAAGGTTTACAATGTTGGTGCACCGTGGGAACGTATAGCATTGGATGTTGCTGGACCATTTCCAGAAAGCCAAAGCGGAAACAAGTACTTCTTGGTCGTCATGGACTACTTCACAAAATGGCCGGAAGTGTTTGCAATCCCCAATCAAGAAGCCGTTACGGTGGCTGATAAGTTAGTTCACGAAGTGTTTTGTCGGTTCGGGGTACCCTTGGAAATCCACAGTGACCAAGGCCGGAACTTCGAGTCAGAAGTGTTCAAGGAGACGTGTCGTGTGATGGGTGCTCACAAAACCAGAACTACTGCTTATCATCCGCAATCAGACGGGATGGTTGAACGATTCAACCAGTCACTAGAGAGATATCTTGCAAAGGTTGTGGAAAACAGACAGAAGGATTGGGACAAACACATTCAACCATATCTCATGGCATATCGCAGTGCTGTTCATGAAACTACGACGGTAACACCAGCTTTTGCTAATTTCGGCAGAGAACTACGATTACCTGCAGATCTAATCACCGGTATCCCGCCTGAGTCTCCACGCAATGTAACAGATTATGCGAATGAGCTACGAAACAGGATGGATGATGTATATGAGCATATGAGACAGACAGGTCAACAGATGTCTGAGAGGATGAAGACCCGCTACGATCGGAAAGCGAACAATAAGGGCTTCGATGAAGGATCTCTTGTATGGTTACATAACCCGGCACGGAGCAAAGGAAAATCGCCTAAATTACAAGCAAAATGGGATGGACCTTATCGCGTAGTTACCAAGATCAATGACGTCACCTACCGAATTCAAAAGGGACCCCGAGGTGCATCAAAGGTCGTTCATGTGGATCGGTTGGCCCGTTATCATGGGTCTAACAATGCTCGGGACGAGCATGTCTAAGAGGGAGGCAATGTTACAAGATAGGCCAACGCCATCTAGTAACGAGAGGAATAACTAGGTAGTAACTAGTGGCGCCATCTAGTATCGAATAGCGGAACTAATGTTCTCGAAAGCTCGTGTCGAATGGAAAATAGTGCGAGGTAATAGAATTGTTTAAGAAGTGTTTTTGTAATAAACAGTGTTTAATTGAAGTCTGCTGTTTAAATAATTTATCCCTGAACCCCAGCTCGTAACAGTATGTTGTCTGTAATTTATCTTCTATGGATTGATTTAAACGTTAGGGATAGTCAGAAGCCAGGAAATCTGACAACAGTCTTGATCAGGGGTCCCAGCGCTAGAAAGAAAATTTTGTTCAATTAAATCACACTAGATGGCGCGATATGCACCGATTTGTTTTTGAATTGTGTGTAAAATTAACTTTTTCTGGAAATTAACATACAAACTATATGTTCTTGTTTAAGCAACTCTACTAAGCACAACATTGTAGAATATCTTAATTCACAACACAATTTCAATGATATTTTAACGAATCATTTAAAATTGATGCCAATAGATGGCGCGGTTTTAAATTTCTGAGGCATTCCACTCGATTGTTTGATTTTATATTATAACACATTTTTGTGCAATGAAACAGTAAAAACTTGCAATAAAATACTATAAAACAATTCGTCACTGTATTTAGAGAAAACAATATTAACGAACCGAGTATTTTTTTTTACATGCAAGTCGCTGCTAACTCCACCTATCTATCGCCGTGGAACGTAACCGAACGCGATTGATGTAAAAAAAATAATCAGACGAAAAACGCTAGTTATGTCGACACGGTTTCTTTGTATGGGATCTACTGTATGCTAGTATTATCTGTGTAAATGGTAACGTGTTACCCAGTTACTGAGTTGTGGAGGACAGATAGGCAGTCGCTCCATGTAAAACACGAGTACCAGTGTTTAGACTAGAAGTCGACATCAACATAGTAGGAAAAAAATCGACAGATTGATTCAGATGTATGATATATAGACGAACTGACTATGGGCACAGATGAAGAAAGAAAACAATGCCTCAGAAATTTAAAACCACGACATCTATTAGCATCAATTTTAAATGATCCGTTCAAATAAGCTTCGAACTTTGAATTAAGAGCCCTATGTTTAATTCCAGAAAATATTAATTTTACACACAATTCAACAAACCGGTGCATATCGCGCCATAAAGTGATATTTATTTTAACCAAATTTTCTTTCGTAGCGCTGGGAACCAGTGTCATGGGTGTGGATAGGATAGATGGATCCTCTTTTCCGCTCTTAGAATCCCATTTGATACGTTATGCGTGCATGCCTCCTCTCTGTGAGAGGGAATGGACCGTAATCAAACACGCGGGCCCAGTGCGGGTTGGTGGATGTCACATCACATGTCTTCGAATTTTTGATTCTGAGACATACCGGTTTCCTCACAATGTTTTCCTTCCAGTGGTGATGAAATAATTTACACAAACTAAAGCGCCTGCCTAGTCGCGGCCGTTAGCACTGGGTCAACACTGCTGTCTGAATATGGGTGTGCTTGGAATATTAGGTTGCTCCAGCACCATGATGTCGACCGATTTTGCGTTGAGGCCAGAATGCGCGGTCAAATGAAGTGACACTACCTAGTTTAGTGTGGCTAGAGTTGCCAACCGTACTCTAAAATAGAGTATTGTATTCTATATCATGTAGGCGTACTCTATAATCTATAACACTAAAAGAGTATGCTAAAATACTCTCTTTTATACGATGTTTACTATACTAGTGCCCGCCACTTCAGAATTTACTGAGAGAGCATTTTCGGTCATGAATGTGAAGTCGCGGGCAGAGAGAAACAGAGCTTCATTGAAATTGATTAAAAATGAGCTCTTGGTCTATATATATTTAGTGTTAGAATGTTTAGAGTCATACAATCCATTTAAACACCATGAAAAATGGTTATGTGCTGCAAAAAGTACGAAAAGATACCTTTTCAAAAATATAAAATAAATTATACTCTTTTATCGAAGCCCGTACTCTTTATTTACCTCCTTTGAAATCAGATATACTCTATTTCTTCTAATAAAAGTTGGCAACCCTAAGTGTGGCATATTATTCACTTAAGTATTCTTTAAATTAATAATGCCACAAAACGGGAATACTTTTGGTCCTTTTGATGAGGACTGTCTTGGCCCATGATTTAACAGTTACAACCAAAATTTTGAACGATTGTAAAGTATAGCTTGGTTCCAATTTTTTTTCTAGCTGCTAGGGTTCCGTACCCAAAGGGTAAAAAGACAGACGGACCGCGGAGTCTTAGTAATAGGGTCCCGTATTACTAAGACTCTGCGGTTCGTCTGTCTGTCTGTCACCAGGCTGTATCTCATGAACTATACATAGCTAGACAGTTGAAATTTTCACAGATGATGTATTTCTGTTGCCGCCATAACAACAAATACTAAAAACAGACTATAACAAAAATTTAAGTGGGGCTCCCATACAACAAAAGTGTTTTTTTTTTGCCGTTTTTAGGGTTCCGTACCCAAAGGGTGAAAACGGGACCCTATTACTAAGACTCCGCGGTCCTTCTGTCTGTCTTTCTGTCACCAGGCTGTATCTCACGAACCGTGATAGCTAGACAGTTGAAATTTTCACAGATGATGTATTTCTGTTGCCGCCATAACAACAAATACTAAAATAAAAATTTAAGTGGGGCTCCCATACAACAAAAGTGTTTTTTATGACGTTTTTGTTTTATATTCTTTGTATCATCCCAATTTCGTTACTTTTCTTACCGGACACCTACCTACAGCCTCCACGTACAGTTCACTGCCTATTATATTTATTTTCATAGTGCTCTAAATAAGCCTCAGTATTGTATATTTTCCTATTGTCTAAGCAACTATTATTCTCAGTCAATTCTGTGAAGTTTATTATGAAGATGTTTTTATGATACAGATGACCTTACTTGCTGACTGTTTATTTATTTATTTATTTATTTAAACTTCATGTACAATGGTGATACATAGGCGGACTTAATGCAGCAAGGCATTCTCTACCAGTCAACCTTTGGGTTTAAAAAGGACAAACAGGTGGTAGGAGTACAAAATAAAAATGAACAATAATTAAAGTCGGATATTAATAAACTATCTAACAAATAAAATACATAAATAATTTCTAAAACAATAGACTAATAAATATTATAATAAATATCATATTGCGGTTAGTATATAAAACTTTTCATCAAATCATGGCATGACTCATGATAATAATATGGAAACTAAGCAGCTACATGCTTAGCTTCACGTGCATACTTTTTGTTATGCATGAGCACGATTTGGTGGTAAAAGGAAAATTAAATCAAAATATGAGTACAACAAACATGGTTATAAACCATTATAAATTGTATTTCACTAAATCTAACCTATTTTTGAAATGTTAATTATTATCAGATAATTCGGTTTTCCTGTGATTGCCCATTAAAAATGAATTCAAAATAAATTTCCCCTTCTGTTGGGTACAGCGCCATCTAGCTATAAATAACGTCATAGCTTCGGTACTCTGAATTTGAAACGGTTCCAAGATTTATTGTGTTGAGTGTAGATGTCGCTACTAGTACTTTCTATATTTAGAAACTCTTATTTTCATACAACGTGGTTTTCCAACATCATCCATCATCCACTTTCTTTAGTTGACAGTTGCATCTTCCAGCCCTTCCTACGTTACTTGGGAACAGTGCACTATTTTCTTTAATTTAAAATCGTTGCCCTACACTAGGAATATCGCCTGCATCGTGGGTGCGTTTACATACACAGGACACCCAGATCCGGAACAACTATCTATAGGCCATACAAATATTTGTTCCGTGCGCGGATCAAACCCGCGTTACGCAGCTCAGCAGCCGATCGCTCAACCACAGCGCCAAGCACCAACCATGTCGTCAAAACCAAACATTTTATGCTTCTATTCACGCCTGACAACCGTCGAGATTAATTCACTGCCTTTCTTTCATTTTATACATTTCAACCATCTCTTCTTTGGCCATCCATCCATTGACGTTCTTCTTCCATCTTATTAATCAACTAGGATGCATTCACTTGAGTACCAATATACTCCTGATCGTTTAAAATTATTCATTAATCAATCTTTTTTTAAAACAAGCTTTTTTCATTGTATACCCATATCGTGGCAGTGCACCAAAAATAACTAGTCCGCCATCTTGGGCCGTCCGCCATATAGGATTTAGAATGACGTCACATAGCTAACCATGCATTGTCATCCAAACTAAACTTGTATGCAAAATTTCACCTTAATCGGTGGAGGATAACTGCTTTAAAATTTACTTGCAAGATTTGACCCGAACTCACACACACATACATAGCAAGTTAAATAAAAGCTTGTAACAAGTAGCTTAATCCACTTTAGATAGTAAGGAAGATGAACATGTAATTCGGAGGATAAAAGAGAGAATCCTTATAGGTGATAATGTTAATTAAGGCTTGAATTAAATGAGGCTTTTAAATATGTTTGAGTTTAGCTAAAAGTCTATTTACAGATAAATTCGAAGCAACATCTAGAAAATAATAAATCAACATATTATTTATTAATATCAAAACTTCTCAGTTTCCGTATCAAGATCATAAATGTCATCCGTCACGTCCATCCTCATTTATTTTACGATGCTAACACGAGACTTGTTTTCCTTGATGTTAATATTCCGTGCAAAATTGTGACACTACTGCCATTCCTAATTTCACTTTTATACATAGTTGTCACCACAATATCTACAACACAAGTGCACTATTTTCCACCTTTTATGCGAGTTATTGCCTGCAGAGACTATAAGAGATATATGTCTTGCAGCCAGGTATTGCATATTACAGGGGTTGTTCTACGGAATGCCAAAATGCCATCATGTTGCCGCTTCTTCTTTCGTGTCGATTATCTCAAACTATAGTCAAAACCATTCAGATGTTTTCCGACCAGTTTGTAGCTACTCGGACAGCTCTGTCATTTGCTACGTTCAAATCCCGTAAGGTGCAGGTGGTCGGGCATGAAGGGCAGACAAGGAGTTGGGCCATATCTTGCGAAGGGGACATTGGCACTATGTTTGGATGGGTCTATGATACTGCATTTGGCCAGGTTGTTTTTACAACGGCCAACCTGTGCGCCGCTGTGTGAAAGGGATAGTGTTAAATGCTTTTCGTCTTGTATGGTTCCGTCTCTCATTCACACCCGAATCATGTGTGTTTCAAGATGTCATAGTAGCCCTGTGCAGACATAAATGGTAAATGGAGTGTTTTATGACATGTTCTTCAGTCAGCCCAGTCTAATAAAGTCCATCCTTGAAGAGGAAAAAGCAAAGTTGACGAGTACCTTTTTCGACTACCAATCTTCATTTCTAAATTTCGGAAAAATTACGAGTCATGTTAACAAGTAGAATAGCTATTTACTTTCTAAGATATCCGACAAGTTAAGAATCTCCTTCTTTTTTTGAAGTCGGTTAAAAAACATAATAGTGAGGTATTATTCATTTATTATGTCATTTGCCATCATTTTAGCGCGTGATTGCATCGTCAAGTCATTGCACAGTCACACCGCAATAGCTGTGCCTGGATAAGTCGCATACAAATTATTATTTAATATATCTGCATCTCATAGCCATAATAATAAATCAGTGAACGTGTTACTGTCAATAACAATCCCTTTCGAGGTGACAATCAGGGTTTCTTAGGATTACTACGCATTGGCAGAACGCGTGGAGCCATGGTCGGTTTTTTAAATTGTAAACCTATGCAATTCTACTTTCTTAGGCCCGAACCCAACTATGTCAAATTCTTCAGTGTTATACATTACACCAACTAATGAACAATTTTGAAACATACAATAACCATGAACCCTTTCTTTGTCCACAGCCCACCTACCAAAACACATCACTACTCAGAGAGACCAAGAAAGTAGCCCCAGTAGAATACAGCACAACACAGACCAGCTATAGTAGCCACTCACCAGGTTACAACTCAGGACAGTCCACCTACAACGCCGGACAGACCAACTATAACTCACAGCCTGGCTACGGCAGCACCAGGTCAGATAGGAGTGGACGCGGAAATTTGACCGAGCTGGATACCCTTCTCGATGATCTGAGCAATGCGAGATACGGAAACTATGTAGACAAGTCGGCTACGGCGACATATAGTGAAAGAAATGGTGAGTCTATTTTGTTTTAGAATGAAACGCTTCACTAGTGGACTCATGTCATCATCATCATCATCTTCCTGCCCTTATTCCATGTTACTCGGGGTCTGCGCAACACGTTTTTTTTTCTTTCACACCGTCCTGTCCCCCGTCACGCTATCACTGACTGCCTTTTCTTTCATATCACTCCTCACACAGTCCATCCATTTTTCTTTGGCCTTCCTCAGCCTCTCCCTCTCCATCCATCCACATTTATATTCATGAATCTAACATGCGTTTCTTCCTCCTGGACTCATGTAAAAAT
The DNA here is from genome assembly GCA_964057195.1 of Orthosia cruda. Lineage (NCBI taxonomy): Eukaryota > Metazoa > Arthropoda > Insecta > Lepidoptera > Noctuidae > Orthosia > Orthosia cruda. The sequence continues at coordinate 35,002,919 of OZ059837.1, forward strand.
TCGATATATATATCGGATATTCACTCGAGGACTCCGAGAGTGTTGAAGGTCTTCAGGAGGGGGAAGGAGGAGGAGTTTCAAAGAAGTCAAAAGATTCAAATATGCTCATCAAACAATTTCAGTTCAATTTCATAAAGATTAGGTTATTTTTTGATGATTTGTAACCAACCATCATCATGAGCCTTAATCTATTCACTGCTGGCCAGAATCCTCATAGTATATGTTTCTTTTTTTGATTGGCTTGCGCTTGACCGCTATCTATATCATAATTACACGCAACCTCTTGCATAAAATTAACTGTCACGGAAATTTATTTCGTTATCTTTTAAATATCAAATTCAATCATAATTTTGTCTGGAAGCACAAATCACTGCCACTTAGTTACAAGCATTAATACAAGGTTAAAACACAGAAATATTAATATTACTCCAAACAGTAGTATGATGAATTGAACATCATGCCGATTTAGTGCCGGAAGAATCCAGCAGACAACATTAAAAAAACAAGAAATATGGGATGATGCAGGCTCAAAGAATATACGGAGACCAACCAAACAGGTTTTATTAAAATCGTATATTAAATATTTGCTAAATCACATGAACTAAACATGTGATTTAGCAAATATTTTCACACAAGCAAAAGACAACATACCGATTTAGAAGCACCTGTACGAATAAACTAATTAAACATACAACCACCGAAATACCACTATCAAAGCACTATCAAAAGCAATTCATAACTCCAAAAGTTGAGATAAATATGATATATCAAAATCAAGCGCGCCCATAATTCTAGCTCATGTAGGATGTGAAGATTATTTCTTGTACCGAAACGATTCATTTGCGATGACCTCCGATGGAGCATCTCTGTAATATATTAGCCCTGTAACCTGAATTTCATGCTGGAAAGTGCTACAATTATAAAAAAATAACATATTGACCTAGATATTGTAGTAGCGATGGCAGCCGATTAATCTTTACATTTAATAACAACGTTTTATAAAAAAAATATTTGTATAGTGAAAAGTAAATTTTGATTGAGAAATATTATCATCATCAACATCAATCCAGCCGAAAGATGTCCACTGCTGAACATAGGCCTCTCACAAATGTCGCCGCATTGACCTGTCCTGTATGTCTCGCATCTATGATGAATATTATGTTCTCTACCATGACCATGAAAATCTCTGACTTTCACGACCACATAACCAATTTCTTTAGCCAAAACCATTTCACTAAGTCATACATCAACAAAATACATTGAAATACTGCAGTAAATAGTATGTTTATAGCTGTAAGTAATCGGCAAATGTCTACACCAAGGCCAGTCCTCGCCCCATCAGAAATAGAACACCGTTCCAAATTGTTTGGTTTACAAACTAATGGCTTCGAATATATTATTTTCTTTCTTGACTTCTTCATTTCTGGTATTATGATATTGTTCTTGTCGTGGTATGTCATCCCTGTTATGATAGTTTTCTTGTAGATTATTTTCAGTTGCAAAAATTGTAGGGATGTTTTAAGTGATAGATCGATTTGCGTAATATCCATGTGGTGTATCATTGGGTTTTCAGATGATGACATATTGAAACACAATCTGTATCAAATGGCTGAAACCGCCAAAATAAAACTCCGTCTTAATAAGTCGTCACACAAAATCGTTTGAAGTCCGTCTGTGAATTTAGAAAAATGATACTCATTTGTCTCTTAAGACTTTTGACAGCAAACATTTAGCTCTCATTAGAAGCTAGTCCAATTAGTGGTGTGCATGATGCCTTCAATCCAATAAACTTGGATTAGTCGCTCATTTAACGACATTTGGCATCACTCTGACACTTGTATTCAGATATTTGGATCCGATGTTGTACACAAAACCATATTTTGCAGAAAACTCTGAGCTATTACTTCTCATACGTTTTGGAAAATATCTACATTTAACGTTTAGTTTTAGATATTGCTTGTTGCTATCTCCGTGCTTCCAGCGAGCTAAAGATAGGAGTGCACTTTTAGCCACGCGTGTTACAGTTTTTGTATGATCTACTTATAGTAAAGTACAACATGTTAACTGTTCCGATTGTAATCTAATATTCTTCGTTATTATATCTTCTATCGGCTGTTACAGTTTCTGAAGTTTATGACGTGAACTGTGTAGCATACCTTCTTTATCATCAAATCAATTTTGAATAGCCACTTCTCTTCCGTTCTCTTCAAAAGCCATTGATCATGACTGCCCACACTAGTTTGTCTCTAGTCGTCCCTTACACACTCAACTTTGATCTTCAAACATGCGAAACATTTCCTAACCTCATTTAGTTGTCATCGCTTCGTCTGTCGTTACCGTATCTCCAAACTACATTCTTACATCACGGCTGGATTCGCTTTTCGTGTTCTATATTCTGAGATTCAGTATCTGTATTAGAGCTTTCAATTTCACTCATACCAACTTCATAGTCCCTATCAGACCAAATAGCAAATCAATCACAATAATGATTTAGCATTTCATTCAGTTGGTAATATTAGTTACGAATCTATCGATTTATCTACTAGTAAAACAATATAAATCTTTAGGAGCACTTAACCCCAAAGGTCAACCGTTTAAGGGCTCAACATGTGCTTGTAATAGCTTTCCTAAGGCAATAATTATCATAGTTTACTACAGTGAATCTTTAATATATCGGTAGCCAAAGGCAAAGAACCTTAGACGCCAGATGAACTGGCAAGCGACCACTTTTCCTCAAGGGCCTGCACTTGGCTTTGAACGAATTCGTCAAGACCGTCACACCTGTCGCGTTCCTTTTCTCAAAACTAATGTTATTTTTGTCAAACTTGAACGTTCCCTATATTTCAGTTTTCATATTCGTACTTGTCAAAATTGTATGTAAACAAGCTACTAACTCCTGTGCTAACATTGTTTCTTAAATCATAAACGGTTCGCTCTTAACGTTAATGAACCTAGAGTTATTGTTCTTAATGCCAGTTTCGTTGCCAGAATTTTCGGTAGATTTTGTTCTCGTTGGTGTATGATTAGCAAGGTTCCCGGTCATAAATAATTTTACTGCAGCTCTTGATAAATCTGCAGTGTTGATTTGAGTTGAGACTGAAATTTTTGGGCGGTCATGCAGAATATGTTTTTGCAAGCTTGTGTTTTATTTATGTCTTGAAAGTCATCTTATTGCTTTCAACAAGTGATTATTATGTATCATTTGCTTACGGATGGTCAGTCGAGTGAAATGCTTCTAGTAATTGCTTGCACTTCATGATTAAATTCTGATATTTTCTAGAACGTAGTGTACATAAGATTATACTATTCGTCCATTCATTTTTCAAAATATACTATTATTGGCATCAATTCCCTGAGGACCAAATATTCTTTGCAATTATTGGTTTAGTAAGTCACTGAAGTGGTTATTTTTCAGCTTCTATTTTCATTTTCGTTTTTATCGAACTGGTATTCGCGCAAAATAATTTAATTAATTAACAAGTTGAACAAACGCTTGTATTTACGTTTACAGTGCCGATAAAGACCGTGAAAAACGTTAACTACGTAACCTGAAACGTATTTAAAAACATTTTATAGGTTTCCTGCGATGTGCATTCTTTGAGATTTATAAAATCTTACGTTTTTAGCACTTCCACGATATATTATTTTAGCTACTTAGTCACCTGGGCTACGTGGTTTTCAGCCAGCTGATGATTTCTACGATTGAGAATATTATCATCATCATTTCAGCCGAAAGACATACAACTGCTAAACATAGGCCTTTCCCAAGTGTCGCCACATTGACCGATCCCGTGCGTCTCCCATCCTCATCCCCATCGGTCCACCTAGTGGGAGGCCTTCCAGCGTCTTCCAGTTCGGAAAAAAATTATACTACTACCCTATAATGATGATACTTTCGTAGTTGTTTTATCGTCCTTTCTTTTCAACCGAATTCAAAAAGGAGAAGTTTGTCAATTCGACTGTATTTTTGTATATTTGCTACGCGATTACTCCGCCAATTATGAACCGATTTTGAAGATTGTTTTTTATTTGAAAGCTGGTGCTTAACATGTAGTCCCATTTAATTGCATCCAGATCTGACGAGTACTTTTTAAGTTATCTTTAATAAAGCGGCACAAAATTAAAAAAAAAAAATATATATGTATACGTAATGTATGTATTTTCAATTGTGATAGAAGCCTTTGATTACAAAAGTAACAGGTTTATGTTTACGGACATTCGATGTCAAAACCTCTGCCTTCATTATGAGTTTGCACCAATATTATACTGATGAGCGTTTATTTTCTTTGACAGTATCGGATGGATATGCCCGCACCAACGGCACAGCCAGCCCCGCGTCCTCCAGACCCACGGTGGACTCTCTCCTTGACCAGCTCAGCGCAGAAATTCCCAATGGGTAAGTAGAAATTAACATTCATTAGAATCGGTAATCATCAAAGCGTGTACGCAACTCGTGCTCCATTTTTACCCGACTACGGTGAAGCAAAAGGGAAGGTTATGGTTTTGGCTGGTATGTGTGTAGGTGTGCATGTATGTTCATCTGTTCCCTCATAACTTCTAAACTACTTAACATAATTTAACAAATCAGGTGTCGTAGGACACGTGTTATGCAGACATGTGCTATGCAGCTATGCTGCGCTACACCACTCGCGACGACCCATAGCAGGCATCCATAGGTTTTTTGATGTACAATAAAGAATTAAGATTACTTCGAACTTTAAGCGCTTTAGCTATTGTTGTCTCTTCATTTTGCCTAGACTACCGGGTTCTATCTTGACTTTGTACACCAAATAGACTGATATTAGAGCCCGTGTTCTCCAAAATAAGCTTCTTTTAGACGAAATCCTTATCCATTTCTTGATGTCTTCTGGGAAAAATAAAACAAATATTGTTTGATCGATTTGCCAATAGTATTTAGAATAGTTTAGTAGTGACGTCCACCAAACCGCACTGGGCTCGCGTGGTGGATTACGGCCTATTCCCTTTCACAGAGAGAACTGTGTCCCAGCAGTGGGAACATTAATGGGCTAATGATGATTTAGTATCTCGTTTTACTTTCATATAAAACGTATAGTTTGTCACATGATTATATTAAAATAACATAGTAGATGATATTTCTGGCCCAGCTGTGATGGTCCCTACTCCTCCCTACCAATGACCTTAGGTGTTATGTATAGAATAGCTATATAGACAATTTATTGCCAGCGTGTGGGTTTTCCCACGTCGTGGTAGCATAAAAATCAATTTATTGTGGTAGAAAATTAGATCAGGTTGTGAATGACAAACATCTTTACTAATGTCGCTGTTCAAATAGCAGATTAATGAGATTTTAGATATTAAGATAATAATAATAAAATACCTTTTTAAAGAGACATAATGTTAGGTACTAAAAATCTTTGTAACCAAAAAAAAAACAAAACACTACAAAGCGATAAATAACTTTCTTTTCCGAAGTCGGTGTCTCTATTGTTTTCCTTTTTGCGACACCGACTTCGAGTATATCCTTTTAAACAAAAGAAGAATATTCCAAATCGGTCCAGGCGTCTTTGAGTAAACGGGGAACAAAAAAAAACAAAAGTAAGTTTCCGACGAATTGGGAACCTCCTCCTTCTTTTAAAGTAATTTAAAAACAATTTTAATAACAAAAGTAGAATCCATACTGATATTATAAATGCAGAAGTGTGTCTGTCTGGTTGTTATGTTTTTATGTCTAAACTGCTGCACGGATTTTTATGAAACTTTGCACGCGGCTGACCTGGAATGAAACTTAGGATATTTTTCATACCGGTAGGTAGTTCCTTTGCGATAAAATCAAACATTGCATTCACTCACAAGCGTGTAGAAGCTTGTAGATTATGACTTTCTCAATAAAATAAATGTTGATCCAGCAAAATAATAAAACTATTACACAATATCGCATCTACAACATACTATATTCTATTTATTTCGGTCGTTGACACACCCACAATGTTTTTATATCCGTTCCTCGCACCGCCAGAAAATATTATCATTCAAACAAGCAAAAAGTCAACGAGAGCAAAGCAAAAAGTTTCCACAGCTTTTCCACTCCTCGTTTATAGAAATAACTAATACCAGAATTTGTTTCTACCATAAATACAGAGCCACTAGAGATGCCAAGTACTTGAACATATTAATTCTAATAAAAGGCAAAACTGGATTGTTTTAATTATATTTTTACATAACACTAGCTGACCCCCGCGGCTACGCTCCCGTCAACTGGCTATCTACCCTACTTACCTACCTACCCATCTACCTTACCTACCTACCAACCTACTCACCTGCCCACCAACCTACTTGCTTTTAACTCTACTTTTTTTCCTGCCCTACCGATCAACCTACATACCTACCTGCCCTATCCTACATACCATACTCTACCCTACCTACCTACCAACTTTGAATAAAAATTAATACTACACTACAATACGAATGTAACAGACTTTTATTTCTACCGGCGGCGATCTAATTAAATTTTAAAACACAAAAGCTGCTATTGTGACTTAACTATGATAGTGAGATACATTCTCTCGCAGCCTTTTTTATAGGTAATAATGAGTACTTTAATCATGCAGTACGTAATTTTTATGTATTATCAATATTTTTCTCAGTGCACGCCAATTAATGAGTTTTATAGGCAAAGTATTGCTACTTTGGGTTACATTATTGCAATTTTCATAAGGATCTCTAATTTTTTGTAAATAAATTATAGCCTTTGTTACTCGGGAATAATGTAGCTTTACATACGTGAAAGATTTTTTTTAAATCGGTACAGTTTTTCAAAGCCTATTCGGTACAAACAAACAAACTATAAAATATTTCCTCTTTATAATATCGGTATGGTATAGATAACATCACGACAATATTCCCCGAAATGTTAGGCAGTAGTGTATCTATAGTACTCCGACATTTAGCCCCAAGTAATAGAGGCTGTCCCTAGTGCCATTAACCGGGCAGAAATCCAGAATCCGGGCTCATCATCATTATCAGCATTTTAATTTTCCAACTACTGGGACACAGGCGTCCTCTGGGAGCTCGTGGCTAAATAATAACATCCGCACGGTTCGATCTTCAAGGTTAAGCAACGCTTGATGAGGTCGGTCCGTGGATGGGTGACCATTTCAACATACCGAGATTCGTCCGTGCCTCGGAAAGCACGTTAAGCCGTTGGTCCCGGCTGTCATTTGAAGATCTTTGACAGTCGTTACGGGTAGTCGGAAGCTTGAGATCTGACACTAGTCTTGCCAAGGGGTATCGTGTTACCCAGTTACTGGGTTACGGAGGTCAGATAGGCAGTCGCTCCATGTAAAACTGGTCCTCAGCTGAATCCGATTAGACTGGAAGCCGACCCTTACATAGTTGGGAAAAGGCTAGATAGATTGAATGATTTTGCTGGGACACAGTTCTCCTCTCTGTGAGAGGGAAGACTTAATCCACCAAGCAGGTGGGCCTGCGGGTTGGTGGATGTCACATGTCTTCGATTTTTTTAATTCTAGGTTTCTGTACGATGTTTTCCTTCACCATTTTGAGAGCAATAATTTACAATATAATTTACACAAAGTAAAGCGCCTACCTGGGTTTGAACCCACTACCTACGACACGTAAGTCGTGGCCGTTACCACTGGGTCACCATTGACTCCGGGCAGCTACTGAGAATTGCCTGATGGAAAAAGTCATATATATATAATATGTCCTACCCAGACATCTAATCCAGAACCATCATGTTCTGACCATTAGGCCAACGAGGATCTCTCTCATATAAATTCTCATAAAGAAAACCTATGTTGTTTAAATTATACTTTTATGCTAGTACTAAATGTATGGTTTTCTTTGATGTCTGTTAGCAACATTATGTGGCTTCAAATATAATAGGTTTGCAGCCATAAACACTGGTGGAAGTGGTTACAAAATTTTATTGTGACAATAAAAAAACAAGTGCGAGTCGGACTCGCGCACGAAGGGTTCCGTACCATTATCGCAAAAAAATGGCAAAAATATCACGTTTGTTGTATGGGAGCCCCACTTAAATATTTATTTTATTCTGTTTTTAGTATTTGTTGTTATAGTGGCAACAGAAATCATGATCATCATCTGTGAAAATTTCAACTGTCTAGCTATCACGGTTCATGAGATACAGCTTGGTAACAGACAGATGTACCGTGAAGTCTTAGTTGGGTCCCGTTTTTACCTAAAAAGACATGAACCTAGTTTTTTTTAAATTACTCTCTGGTTTTTAGTATTTTTCTTTTAGCAGACTTTCATGAAGAAAGGAACCTATTTGCAGGCTGATGGATATGTCCTAAACAGAAAGAACCGCAGTTTCAATTTTGGTGAAATAATAAAACAATTTATTATTAATAATGACGAGTGAGTGGATGTCCAAACAATACTGCTATTCTACAATATTGTCTTTAAATCATAATAACACTATTGCATTCGAAAACAATTACAGACAAGTATGTATCAGCAAATAGCCCATCTGTTAGAATATGTAATACGAAATGACATTTGATGGCACTGCCAATTCTTGTAGAAATTATTACGTCTCGCCTTCTAATAATAAATTGGAGTATCGAACATCATTATATTTATTTCTTAGTAGTTTGAGGATAATGAGGGACTTCTAATCATCAACTGCAGCGTAGCGTTAGCAGAAGTTCACTAGACAATGGTCTCTCTTATTTAGACTGACGCTACTGAGACAGCACCTAGAACAATCTGATCCTGCCATTACCTGCCAGCTTTAGAATATCTTCACTCCACCTTACTTAAGACTGGCTTATCATTACATCTGCCTTTTGCTGTCCACTGTTTGGTCTCTTTCTTTTAATTCGATCCACGGCTATTCTTAACCAGTTACTGCCTCGAAGATATTCGCTCCGCCTACCCCAGCCAGGCCTGAGTGCACATCATTACATCTGCTATTAAAGTCCACTGCTTCAGTGCATACTTCAGCAAAGCAAGCCATTAAACTCAATACTCGACAACCCTTATTCAGTTGCTACCAGCTACTCTTTGAAGGTCGTCAATCCAACTAATCTCAAATCTAAGAGCATCTAATTGTCACCATCTTCATCTCATTCGCCAATTGAAGTCCATTGCTGGACATACAATACAACAATCGCGCGCCATTTTACACTTCCTCGGCTTCTGTTATCCAGCTCCTGCCAGTTACCATACGAAGATCATTATTCCACCTAATAGCCTGCGGAGAGTTAATTTTATCGTTTCTCAAATTGTTGTTGTTTATTGTCGTTTTAATAGAGCATTTAGCACCTACGTAACTATTGTTTATAGAATTGGCAGTCACGTTATTACGGATATAGGAACTGTAAGCCCGTGCATTTACTAATGTACACATGTGCTTTATTTGCACCTCTTTTGCAATTGCAATAGACGAATATTACGTTGGCAAAAAGCCCGCAGAGTGACAGGACGAAGAAGAAGAATTGTTATGTGCGATTGTATTTATTAGCTTTCACGTAGATCGTGTTTTAAAATATTGAAAAACTAATATCTATTTCGAAATAATGTTGTAGTTTTAGTACATAAAGGTGGCTACAGATTTGCGATTTTGACGATTCACAGCGATTTGGAACACCTTTCTTTCAACACCATATATACTAGAGTTGTCAAGGCAACTTTTTCAGTTAAAATCTGCGTATCAATTGAATGAAACTCAAAACATCTGAATCTCGTCGGTTTGAATTTAACCCGTGGGCGGTGCTTTTTACCGGAAATACCATTTTCATTACGTCTTCATGATACAAATCTTTTTAATCGCGACATTGCATAAAGCTTTGTCTCTGTCACCTCTGACTTAGACTAGAGTCATGAGCAAACGCCTTTAAAAAAGACGTATTCAAATTCTTTCACCAATAGATTCCGTGCTGCTAGCACGTGGATTCCCAAATAATTAGGCAGCAAAGAGTTCTTAATTATACTTTAACCTGTACTGTACACCTGTGTGTCCCACTGCAGGGTAAAGGCTCCATGTTTCCACTTTTCCCAGTCTTCTGCGATTTTGACATAACCATTTGAGAAGGTGTCCAGCTCATCCGGCCATCTCTTTCCTGCCAAGCGGCAGGCAGGAGATGGAGAAGGTCCTTTCCTTTTCTTAAAGCTTTATTAAATGAGTTCCATATTCTTTTTCATGTACGGAACCAGAAGAATAATCTCGTCTAGATAGTATATCAGGCCGTGGGCCGTCGACTGGGCCGTGTGAAAACTTACCTATTTTTGTAACGGCACAAATAGCGCGGGGTGACGTCATCGCAGTGTTTTGTTATTATAATCGCCCCTTTGGTGTGGCCACGCCGAATGAGTCTGGAGAGACTGTCTAATTCCTGTAGAAAAAAATATATTGCTGTTGCTGACGTTAGTTTTGTTTCACAATTAAGGAGAGGTACCTATTCAAAGAGTAAAGGACAGTCTTCGAAAATCGTTTTCTTGTACTCGTAGCTTCAATGGTTATCTACAAGAAATACTTCGTCTCAAACAATGTGTGTACTTTTTTGGGTTCCGGAACCTATTTCGGTCACTTAATGCGAAGGCGAGATAGAAGTCTAGAAAAACTGGTCATTATTGGCAATACCGAAGGGAAAAGAGCACGAGGCCGGTCGCCAACACGATTTTCTGACCAAGTGAAAGAAGCTACGTCCTCCAGCAAATTTCAAAATGTGGTGATGGCAATTTGGACCGGAGTCGATGGAGGCAGATTTTCCGCTTAAAGGGGTCCAGTGACCACGATCCTCAGTAATGAGGGACCGATTAAAGAAGAAGAAGAGAAGAACCGAAGGGTATAAACGGAACCCTATTGCTATCACTCACGTGTCCTGTCTGCCCATCTGGCTGTCAGTCCGTCTGTCACACGGGTTTTACGGCCAAACGGTTGGAGCTTACAGTCTTCAAATTTTCACAGTATAAGCATCTTGTTGACCCAAAGCCATGCAATTTGTCAAAAAAATATTTTGTTTATATTTTTAAGGGGGCCAGCCTCCCATCCAGCCAAATTAACTTACCCCATCTAATGGGGTATCGTTGTTTAGAGCTTGTAGAGTAGACAAATACTGTATTTTTTTGTTTTAAAAAACAAAGGAATGAGAAGCCACTAAAGTCAGCTTTTTTACAAAATTTTGTTCCGAAGAATTTTTTAACTACCCATGGACCTATGAACTTGAAATTTGATGATAATATTTATAATTATGTATATTTTACTAACAATTACCAATATATTGATATATCAGATTTTTCTTTGTTATGCCCTCATTTTTCCAATTACAGCCAACTTAATTTTGTGGTTTAGTACGGAACCCTAAATTTGCGAAGTACGAAACGCACTTGACCAGTTTTATTTTAATTACTGACAAAACAAGGTGTTCTCATCTTGAATGTGTAAAGTATCAATCTACAGTCTACACTATCTACTTTTGCTTCAGCCAGGTACAAAAACGGAAATAACTTTGCAAAGTAGATTCAGCACTTTACACAATTAATTTTCAGGATTTTTTTCTATAATCATAAATTTACAGTCTTCCAAAGTCTTTTGTAAGAAAAATGTTAAAAGCGTTCAATACATTCAACTTTCAATTGCCCTCGGGAATAATTCAATTTGATAGTTCGTGTGCAACAATCTTAAAATAATAACCTCGCAAACTGAAAACGTATAAAAGCAGAAACACATCTTAATATTATAAATGTATAAATTGGGATGTTTGTTAGTCAATCACGCCTCAACGGCTGATCTGATTTCGATAAAACATAGCACACGAGTAAACTGAAATAAGACATAATCTAGTCCTAATCTATACTAATATTATAAAGAGGTAAAGTTTGTGGGTTTGTGAGTTTGTGAGTTTGTGACGTTGTAAGGGGTAATCTCTGGATCTACTGAACCGATTTTGAAAATTCTTTCACCAGTAGAAAGCTACATTATTCCTGAGTGTCATAGGCTATAATAAATTTTAAAAAATATTTGAGATCCTTATGAAAATTGCAATAATGTAACCCAAGGTAGGAAAATGTTGCCTATAAAATTCATTCTTTGGCGTGCGCTGAGAAAAACATTGATGATAGATAAAAATAGTAGGTAAGTAGGGTAGGCAGGCTAGGCTGGCTAGGCAGGGTAAGCAGGGTAGGCAGGGTAGGCATGGTAGGCGGGGTTGGCAGAGAAGGCAGGGTAGGCAGGTTAGACAGGGTTGGCAGCAGGGTAGGCAGGTTAGACAGGGTAGGCAAGGTAGGCATAGAACGCAGGGTAGGCAGGATAGGCAGGATAGGCAGGGAAGGCAGGGTAGGCAGGATTAGCAGAATAGGCAGGCTTGGCAGGGCAGGCAGAGTAGGCATGGTAGGCAGGGTTAGCAGGATAGGCAAGGTAGGCATGGTAGGCAGGGTAGGTAGGTTAGGCAGGGTAGGCAGGGTAGGCAGAGTAGGCAGGGTAGGCAGGGTAGGCTGTGTAGGCAGGGTAGGCAGGGTTGGCAGGCTAGGCAGGGTAGGCAGGGCAGTCAGGGTTAACAGGGTAGGCAGGGTTGGCAGAAAAGGCAGGATAGGCAGGGAAGGCAGGGTAGGCAGGGTAGGCATGGTAGGCAGGGTAGGCAGGGTGGGCAGGGTTGGTAGGTAGATAGCCAGTTGACGGGAGCGAAGCCCCGGGGGTCAGCTAGTAATATTATAAACTAGCTTCTGCTAGCGGCTCCGCCCGCGTGATTGTCGAAAATTATCCCAAGGGAACATATTCGCGGGATTAAATTATCCTATGTGCTATTACAGACTATAATCTATCGCTGTGCCAAATTTCATCCAGATCCGTTCAGCAGTTTGAGCGTGAAGAAGTAACAAACATACAAACACACACACATTCACAAACTTGAAGAGTGATGTGGAAGTTTCTATGTTTGTGTTTTAATCACGCAAAAACGGCTGAACGGATTTGGATGAAATTTTGCCCACAGATTATTTAACCTTGATTATTATAGGATACTGTTGCATCCCGGTATAATATGCCCTTGTGATAATAAAACAGTTTTCAAGCGGGCCAAACCACAGACAGCATCTAGTTTAAAATGAAGTATAGTTAGATAATGTAGGTATTGAAATCCTCAGCTTAGTCAGATCGTGATCAGCGCCAACATAAATCCGAACCATGTTGGGTTTATTTGCGTTTCTCGGCTATGCAATCATGCTATGACTTCAAGAGTTTATCCCTGCGGAGCAATAAATGCGTAAGTGAAGATGGATCTTTATTGCTCGACCACGCAACGCGTTTATCGGTGTTTATAGTTTTGTTGTTACATGTAGGTAGGTAAATGTAACTATGAAGGGTTAAGTTAACTTTATCTTTTTTACCCGACTGTCAAAGGAGGATAATGTGTTTATCAGTCTATGTATGTTTGTTCCTATGTGGCGTTCTAGAAACCAAACGCGTTGGCCGATTTTGATGATGTCACTGGCTACATTCAATTGGAAAAAAAATGGCGGATTTTGGGCGCCATATTATTGTGGGACACCAATATTTTTTTTCTTCCAAACCCATCAAAGTTCCAAAATCATGCTGTGCAGTCGGAGGATACATCTCTGGCTTTGGTCAGACAGCTCGCAAACATGTATCCTCCGACTGCACTGTATGATTTTCTTCTTGTTTACGTCTTTTTAGTTCGCTTTTTAAACAGTCGCGTTTATTTTTGATATTTCAATTAACTTTTTTTTTAAACATCGGATTGTATGAAGCAAAATATGTCATCATTATCATCCTTCGATCACCGTCGGACAAAGGCCTTCTATTCTCGTGTCATTTCCTATGCACCTGTGCAAACTCTAAGAAAAATACGTAAGATAATGGTACAAATTATTACAAGTATTACAATTTTTGTATCTGAAAAACGGGGCTGTATAAATCTGCATTTTTTGCATTTGATCACTGTCCAAATTTTCACGGATATTTTGCCTCGATTATTTGATATTGAATCACCTTCATAAATGTTATCCTGACTACCAAATAATATAAGCACTTAAGGTTACACTAGTCGATCATTCTTCCATACAAACGTAGTCTGGCGTTTACTCCACTGTTTGACGATATACCTTCAAAATAAAAAAATTATATCAATTTGTCTCAACATTATCTAGCCCTGTATGGAAACAAAAAAGTAAATAAATAAAATATTTGAAAGTTATGAGCGTCGAAAGTTCCATATTTTAACACTAATATAAACGCATCTTTGGGCGGAAATGAAGACGAAGGAAAATTGCAAAACGGCCTCCATACAGGGATAGATTAGTAATTCAGCAATGCAAATAATTTAATTTTGAAAATATACAATTAGTCGTTCTTTCATGATATCTGGACTCCCAAATTTCTATTTATAAAATTTCACGCGCTCGTTTTCGTCCTAAATCATCATCCATTTCGATACAAATTTGCAAAATTGCTAATTTGTACGCGAACTACCTTCTTACTGCTCATCACAGCATCTATCTCTTTCGCACGTGTTGTCGGATGAGATAGCATGCATTTTAACCTCGCGCACAAAATAGTTCGTGCCGTCGACTAGGGGAACCTTAACAGATCCATATATAAAATGCCTGGAAAGCAGCACAAGCGCAGAAAATTGTACTCGTGTCAGCTACACTTCTACGCTTTTCTGATGCTTACAATATTTATCTAGCTATGCAGTATTACCGTACCGAAAATCACTCAAATCTTGGAGCCAAGAAATCTCCACGTAAACGTAGGTAAGCCAAACTATCCTTCACACCAATATGCAAATCCTGCATAGGTGCTAAAGCTAATATTAGACAACTGCACTACATCTTATAATAACTTTCTAGAGATATGCAGCCTGGGGAAAAGTAATTATTATTCTGCCTCGAGGAAAGCTATTGTAATGTCTTGTGAAAAGATTTATCTCTACATAACTAACTTTACTATAGAGCACCTATGTGCGTTTTCCTTCAGCGCTGCAAAAATGAAGCTTCCCTGATGTACCAATGATAAAAAAAACTGCATTACTTTTTCTTGTTTACGTCTCGGGTTTTCTGATTTTCTGTTTTTTTTTTTTGTTTTACACTTAAGTATTTTTTTTTCGAATATGGTACATTTAAACATATAAGTGTTATATATTTTTTAAATCGCCTCTTAAAACCCTTTATTATTATCTAACGATGGGATTGGAAGTTAAAAAGAATGGGCCCCTACAATATGGCGCTCAAAAGCCGCCATGTTTCTAATTTTCAATTTTGACACTCGCAGGGTTAAGACGAATTGATTGATGTACGAATCACCAAAACCTTTGGTCTCTGGAACGCCACATAGGAACAAACATACACACATAAATAGACTGATAAACACATTACCTTCCTTCGGCAGTCGGGTAAAAAGATAAATGCTCTTGCTAGTAGGTCAAATTAAAATAACCGAATCTAGTAACTTCATCATCATTTCAGCCGGAAGACGTCCACAACTGGACATAGTCCTTCCCAAAGCGTCGCTTACTTATATTTCCAATAAGCCTCTTGTGGCTATGATTTGTGGCATGAAAGAATCAGATCCAAACATTCGCAAAGTGCTTCGACTACAAAATACTCCAAAAATAGGTCTAGGCCACAAAAACAACAAGAAAGAGGATGCACCAAAATTAACAGTTATAAAAAATCTATCAAGGTTTTATATCAGTTGATATCCGCTATATTTTAATGTTACCATCGTAATCTCATCGCAAAAGTTCTGATTCGAGGGCAACGCGTATTTTTTCAAGCGATTTTTCATCATCGGATTTTGGCAGCAGTCCACTACATCCGTTGAACGTGAATATTTTTATATATCGACCGATATATACTAGAATCTTATGCGTTGTAATAAATATAGTATTATTTTGAATATAGTCACGTTGACAGTGATCTGACTTGCGTAGTTGCGTCAACCTATTGAGAAAAAATTATGGAATCCAGACGGTAAGGAGAAATCGATCTAATAATTCAATTGATAGGAAGGTAATTGAACTCTGAATGGGAGAATTAATTTATGCATAGTTATTATTGGCATTTAAACCCATTGCTCTGCCAGATACCTAACGCATTGCTTTATAGACTTTGAAGGAAATGTTGACATTACAAGTTCTGGTCTGAAAGGAAATTCTGCATGTGGGTCAGATAGGTAGGTTCCATAAGAAACAGAATCATTTTAGAATATTTTTACGATCTAGTTTGCAGCTTCAACTAAAGAGGAAGTTACTTTTCGTACTGAACTAATCGGTGTTACACGTTCTAACCTCGTAGTCTGTACTTTGACTACTCTCATTAATCTTATTAAAGTGCGCTTTATTATCATCAACGTTACGACAAATGTAAGTAGAGTCTGCGTGTCGTAAATTTAAAAGAGACTGAGGGATTAAATTAGTAGTTTTAACAGAAATTACCTTGACATTGATATCATTATAATGTTCAGATTCGCTATCTGCTTGCCAGACGTTTTGATAAATGGTAATGCCTTCTAAAGATCGAGGTTAGACTGGCTATTACAGAAACCTATGATCACCAGCGGCTATCTAAACTATGTAAATAAATGTAGGCCTATTGTCGAATTCTTTTTTAGGACCTAAGAGAGATACTCCACTAAGCTATGTGAGAGTCAGTTATATATAGGTATATTTTATTATTTGTAGGACATCTAGGTTTCATTGAAGCTTTATTAAGATATTCAGGTTCGATATTCTACACTATATTTTGAAATCACCAGCAAAGTTTAAAATATTGCAATTTCTATGTTAGAAATGCCACAAAAACAAAGGGCCCCAACTTTGAACCCTGCAGAACACTAGTGCCAGGAGTACCTAGAAGCTACAGATACATAACCCGCCAATTAAAATAGAGAACGGTTAATAAGATAATCCTCGAACAATCACAACAGGGAACCACTAATTTCAGCGTAATTCAATTTTATAGAAAGAGTAGGAATAGATAAACAGATTAGATTTTGCAAAGGCATTTGATAGCGTTGATAATGCGTTATCAACGCTATCAAATGCTTTTGCAAAATCTGTACAAACGCGTCAAACTGACCCCTAGATATTACGTATTGTGTTCTGTGCTAGTCGGTTTATCTATTCCTTCAGGATTTCTATAAATTATAGAAAAATGTACTCATGAAAGAAAGTTATGGATTTCCGTATGTGATTGGTCGATTGTTCATACTCTTTGCCTTGCCGATTTCATTACGCAATAAGGCTGCAGGTTTGCTGTAAGAGAACCTAATTATTTCGAACATAAGCTGTCCTATTGTATTTGTATATGTATGTTTTGTACAATAAAGAATATGAGTATGAGTATGATGAACACCCTTCACCCTATTTAAACTTTTCTGTAAAATCAATTTAAACATCGCAACTCACTCGAGAATAAATCAAACTTCTTCAAAATCCCCTAACAAAGGTTGACAATGTAAAATAATTGTTTTTGGCATGGCCGAGCGACTCTGGCGCACGTTTCCTCTCACTAATTAGTATTTATGTGCTAAGAGACGGTAATCGCACCTGCCGCGGAGTTTCTATCAAGTATACGTGTTGTATTATTTACTAGAATACATTAGGTGAGAACAGGGACGGCCTGAGAACATGAATTTAGGGATTAAAATCTGTTGAAAGGAGTTCCGTCTAGAAACCACTCTTTTATAATCAACCGCACGTCCATAGCCATTATTACGTAGCAGTTTAGTTAGTTTCGTCGTCTACTCATTCTTCATCTTCATATCGTTCAATGAATGGGTTTTTAAAAGAGTTTTCGCGAGTTTAGATCACTCGTCAAGGTCTTGAATTGAAATGTTTGTAAACCTCATTTGACAGGCTAAAAGGCTCTTCTTGGCTATTCTAGGCATTATCGTTGCTCTTAAAGTCTAGTCTTAGTGCAATTACGAGATTAATCTTGTTGTCCAGTTTACATGGATTCCACTGTTTAATCGATTGAAATAGTCTTCTTTTTTTTTTTGCCTGTAACCGTTTTTCGGTTTCTAGATTCGTTAGTGGTTAAAAGAACACCTTTCGTATCTTCAGCAAAATGTTTTGTCATCCATTTTAATGTAGAAATCTTTCCGTGATCATTCTAATTTTCTATTCATAGTTAAACAAAATACGATCTATATAATTTCCCTTTAATTACCTCTGTCCAGTAGTTAATGTGAAGGACAGAAGAACATGTCGTGAGAACAGCTCTGAGCCTACCTGAGAGCAAAAGAGGCTGAGGACGACCTCCTTTGACATGGTGGATCAGTATGACGAAGCTCCTCAAGAAGGAGAAATTGCCTGACCCGACAACCCTCGACAGAACGTCTTGGCGCCGTGAAATAAGGAGAGCTGACCCCACCTAAAGTGGAAAAAAGGCTAGAAAGAAGAAGAAGAATTACCTCTGTCCAGTCAGTCCCTGCACATGCTCACATGACACAGATTAACTAAATAAATAATAGTTTTGAAAGGACAATCGGCTATTTAGGGAATTAAGACGCATTGCTTGCGCCGGCCAAACTCTGATAGGTCATTACATACCTACATAACTTCCTACTGCTGGAGTAATTTATAATTGGTTTCGGTAAACACAAGAGATGCATGACAAATCGACCAATCGCGAGCCGTCAGTATGTTGGATAGTGTCGTCATTTCAGATTATGGAGAAGTTTTATTTTCTTGTTGATGTAATTGATGAGGAATCTGTATTGGGTAGAAAGCTATTTCTGTTCAAATAAAGGGATAAATAAATCATCATGGAACGTCCAACTTATCATAATTTTTCGACCCCCTTGAATTATGTTGATAATAATATTAAAACTAGGTAAGTATATTCAGCCAACGATTGGGATAAGTCCTCTCTGTCTGACCTGAAGAAGAAGATAACCTGGATGGGGAAAGATACAACAATCACAGTTGTCGAGTTTACGTATCTTACACCCTTCCTCTCCATGAGGGTTTCCATGAGCACTTTACGGGGCACGGTTTTTAGGGTTCCATACCCAAACGGTAAAACGGGACCCTATTACTAAAACTCCGCCGTCCGTCTGTCTGTCTGTCACCAGGCTGTATCTCATGAACCGTGATAGCTAGATATTTGAAATGTTCACAGATGATGTATTTCTGTTGCCGCCATAACAACAAATACTAAAAACAATAAAATAAATATTTAAGTGGGGCTCCTATACAACAAACGTGTTTTTTTTGCGTTAATGGTAAGGAACCCTTCATGCGCGAGTCCGACTCGCACTAGGCCGGTTTTTAAATTATATGTAAGCTACTTATCGTTTTTCCAATGACACATCAAAATGTTTTAACCATGTCCTTTCTTATTGTCCCCAGTCGCGCCTCAACTTCACCAGTCCCACCTTCTCAAGGGGGCACCCTGCCACGACCAGGCACCAAACAAGTGACAGTGACAGTCCAAGAGACGGTGGTGGAACCAGCGCAGTCGCAGCAGCAGCCGCCTCAGATGCAGGCGCCCGCTGTGCGTCATCATCATCATGCTTCCAATGCTACAAAGGAGTTGGATGACCTGATGGCTTCGCTCTCTGATTTTAAAGTAAGTAGTAGTGGTATCAGGTTTTTAGGAAGTAAGTAGAGTAGGACCATTGGGTGGACAAAAATGAAACAATAGAAAAAGCTGTTCGCTGTATAAACTTTGACATTGACAACGTTAAGCTTCTTTTCGAGTAGCCCAAACTCTTCAATTTTTCTTCGTCTTCTACATTTTGCAATTAGGTTTGTGACCATCGAAACCATCAGATACCTACCTAGGCTTCCGAAAGCGAAGAATAAAATACTATTCTTTTAGCGAGGAAAAGCTATACATTTGAGGAATTGGGATTACTTCTAGCTAAAGTGCTTTGCAGATAAGATACACGTGTTCTTCATTACGTTAAAATCCTTTACTCGTAATTTACAATAATCATATTGAATTATGCGTTTACCTCACTCAGAGATATATCTAGGTATCTCATTCCGTATATCTCGTGTTTATTCCAAAAGCTATTTGGATAGAGGGCTTTTGAAGTTTGATGGACGCTCATAATTCCGATGTTATGTTAATCTATTAAAGCATCTTCATTATTCCCTAAAGATTCCCTGTCTTGCCAAAAATTAACGCACTGACGTCTTGATGCTATCAAAACAAATCTTTGGCATCTGCCTCATTTTTATTAGGTTTACATGGTAAATATTATGCTCTGTGCCGCAAATTATGTGAAATTTTAAAACTATTGGAGTATGCATGAAATATGTTCAATAAATCAATCTAGAAAAGTGTGCGAAGACTGACCTAAATTCCACAATCCGCAAGATGTACATCTCCCTCTAATTGCTAATGTACAATGTGAAACAAATGACTGTTTACTACAAGGTGTTTCCAAATTACAGTGCAATTCAAGGTTGCTTATAAGATAAAGGATAGTTGAGTATCCCAGAAGCTGCCAAAAAGATATCGGAGCTAGTGGTGTTGCAATAGCAGCATCTTATACCATTGTTTATATTCTCCTTATCACAGTATTTTTCATTCATGAACGCGAATTTATTGAATAAACTCAGAATTTATAATCTGGTGGATCGTTTCGGTTGAGTTTACGAGTCGATTATGTAGTAATAAAAGAACAACCGTGAGTCATCGGCACCCTAAGGTCCAATATCGGTCGGCAGCTGTCACGGCCACCTCGGCACACTGCACTACAGCAGTCTCCTGTTTTCCGTTTATTATAATATTTACAACTCTCCTTTCTTGGTCCACGGCTATTTCCAGCCGCGCTAGAAGCCATCCCTCCAGCAGTGTCTCCGTCTCGCTCGCTCCCGCATGATGGCCGCCGGCTAAAGATAGTTCCCAGCGTTACATCACAGGCGTGGTGGGGACTAGAGCTTATATTATTAGAGTACATAGACAAACATTTCACTCGGTCGGCATTCGCTTCAATCCACCACCAACGGGCGGTTTTACTTCTGTACGTTGGGAATACGATGAATTTTCGATCTTTTACTTGGACTTGGAAAATTTTATCATACTGCAAGTCCAGCTCAAAGATTTCAAGTTTAATCCCATCCAAAGTTTCTATTTTGCCATCAAGTATAGTAGTATCAAGTAGATTACACAATTTTGACCTTTCAAAATGGCAATTTAGAAACATCACTCATAAAAACTTCTGTCTTTTCCTCAGGTGAGCGGCACTGGCACAGGAGCTGAAAGCGGTACCCACGTATATCGCGAGAAGCGTGCGTGGCAAGAACACTACCGCAGCAACCCGCGGCAACCAGAGTCCGCCTCTCTAGAGCATATGCTCGGATCTCTCCGTGCAGACATGAGCCGCCAAGGAGTACAAACCCCCCAGAAGGGATGCTGCAACGCCTGCGATAAGCCCATCGTCGGACAGGTGTATATCCAGACGTGACGGGGGGCAGAATTCGACCTCAAACATCCAAGATAGTGAAAGCCAATTCTGCTCCCAAAAAGTGTGAAGTGTGTTTCCAAAGTAGTGAATAACGAACTGTTTTGTGGTCTAGGTCATCACCGCGTTGGGTCGCACGTGGCACCCCGAGCACTTCACCTGCGCGCACTGCAACCAGGAGCTCGGCACCAGGAACTTCTTCGAGCGCGACGGCAGGCCCTACTGCGAGCCTGACTATCACAACCTGTTCTCGCCCAGATGCGCCTACTGCAATGGACCAATCCTTGATGTTAGTTTCGGGACCTATTCGCTCAAATTCGGACTCTGAACTCACGGTGCTAAGGTGTCTTTTTGATTTCAGAAATGCGTAACGGCTCTCGAAAAGACCTGGCACACAGAGCACTTCTTCTGTGCTCAGTGTGGCCAGCAGTTTGGGGAAGATGGCTTCCACGAGAGGGACGGCAAGCCTTACTGCCGCAACGACTACTTTGACATGTTCGCGCCCAAGTGCGGCGGCTGCAACAAGCCCATCATGGAGAACTACATCTCAGCACTCAACACTCAGTGGCACCCTGACTGCTTCGTCTGCAAGGTCAGTATCAGACTCCCCAGCACAGGTATCGACGCAGGCTGATTATCACACTGTTTATTTACAAATAATGCTCCTCTATGCCAGGTCAAGTAAAACTCTCCCTAAATATTCAAAAGTCCTTAAACTTTTGGATATTTAGGATGCAGAATTTCTAATATAATGTTTACCTCACAGGACTGCGAAAAGGCTGTGAAAGGCAAATCCTTCTATGCCATGGAGGGAAAGCCGGTATGCCCCAAATGCGTCGGAGTCGATGAGGATGAATAAAGGATGACGTCACCAATGCCCCCCTCAATATGCCCTCCCCAAATTTCTTTTACAGCTATGCTCGTCGTTATGAACAACAAGGAATGATCTAAAACACACACACAAACACAGATGTTATATACACACAAAATGAAACAACAACTAGTCGTTAGTACTTGATAGGGAAATTAATTTATGTAATATATATTTTTGTAATATTATTGTAATGCTAAGATTTATAATAAAGAGAACAAAAATAAAAAGAAAGAGAAACAACAAAAAAAGAGAACAAAAATAAATAAAAACAATACAAAAACTATATGAGACTGCGGATGTGCCCTCTGAGAGGCATTCAAGGTCACGTGCGTACGCGCACGACAATGACCTTTTATCGGGCCTCATTGTTGTTGCATGGGGAAGGACGTTGTGGGAAAAATGCACTGAAATTGTGGAGCAGGTCAAGTGCCGAGTATAGGGTTTCCCGACTCCCGAACATTCTATTAATAGTGGGTGCGATGACGTCACGGGACGTCTGCAGCCACACCGGCTGCTAGTAATCAAGGCGTTTTGTTTATGGGCCATCGGATTTAGCGCTATTTTTACACCTCTATTTTTACCCAGTCGTTACGCGGACAAATACACAGAGAATTAAGGGTAATAGTGCAAGTTTAATGCTCAATAATAGTGGTTTTATAACTGTTATAGTTACGAAATGGAACGCGGCCGCTTGCCAGGCCTATTGCGTAATATGCTAACAAAATTCTAAGAAATGATTCGAGTACGCACTGGTTATTTGAAGCGCTATTTTGTTGTTTGAAATTTGGCGAATTTGAAGCAATTGAGATTTTGTTAGTACAAGCAATTATATAGGTGGACAATAAAGTCTTGTAAGTCTTGTCTATGAGAGACTATGCTTCACGTCCCATAGACCAGCCTATTTTTTGGATTTATAGCCTAAGAGGGCTCTGTAACTAGATTTATCTCAAAGTTCTTTCTTTTTCTTTTATAAATGTGTCGACAGAAAGACTGATATGATTTTGTTACATAAAAAGTATAGGAATACAGAAAATGTATAAAAAATATAACTCTTTGTAATGTAGTTGTTTGACAACATAATTTTTCACGTCATTACACTATGAAACACAACTTGTATGTTTTTTTCTCGTATTAATGTGACATTTTCATGGATTCCCGCCAAATGATAATTGTCCAGCAAATGAAAATAACACTCAATGACGTCATTATTCATTCGCGGATGTAAACTATGGATTTTGACAGTTTATTAGTATTTCATACAGTTTTGTTGATTATGCAAAACTCTCCATCTCTAATATTGTTATAATTTTCCCAATTTATAACATCTTCATTGTCAATTTCAGTTTTTTTCCCAAAAATAACTTTAATTTTTGCATAAAAATATATGTTAAAAGTAAATAAGACCACATAAATTTATTTTTGTTCTGTTTTTATAAACTTATTCTCATCTACTTAATCTTGGTTCTAATGTGTGGTCAAGCCCACTGTAGAACCAAAATGCATCACCTGCTACAGAACTAATTTAAAAAATTAGATAATAAAGCATCTATGAACGTTTCATATACCTAATAATTTACACCATGCGTCAAAATATTACCTACATAAAACATTCTTGATATAATACAGAATAATTTTATGAAGGTTCAAGTTTTGTTTATAAATATTTACAATATTAAAATAGGCAATAAAAACAATGAATTAAACAATATTACAGACACACCTATATAAATTCACGCCTTTTTATTTATTTATTTATACTTTATTGTACACCAGATTTTATCAAAAAAAAGGAAACTATACATACAACGGGCGGCTTTATCGCATTCCGCAATCTCTTTCAGGCAATCTGGAATGCACACTGATTGCCTGGACATAAAATGGTGTTGTCATTGGTGTAACAAATAAAATTACCAATATTGATAGATAGATAGATATCATAATATTTTAATAGATACATAGATACTCAATATAGGCAATTACAGTAAACGATGACTATCGACAATCATCGCACATTATATCAAAATAACAAGAGCACAGTCACAGCGATAGGTAATGGTATTTTACGAGTCTTTTAAATACAAGTAACGACTGGTTTTATTGAGTAGGGCAATGCATTCCACAGACGAGCAACCTGGACAGTAAAGGATTTATCCAAAAAAGTGGTGGGATGCATTGGCATTTTAATTCGCAAGTTATCTGATGACCTCGGAGTTTCCCATACTCTAAACAATAATATTTATTATTAGCTTCTGCCAGCGGCTTCGGCCGCGTGAATTTCGAAAATTATCCTTAGGGAAGATATTCCCGGAATAAAAAGTAACCTATGTGTTATTCGAGACTATAATCTATCTCTGCCAAATTTCATCCAGATCCGTTCAGTATTTTTTGCGTGAAAGAGTAACAAACATACAAACACACACTCACAAACGATCGCCTTTATAGTGTGATGTGATTTTAAGGATGGGTGACATTATTAATTATTATTATAAGGATATTTGTTCTACACTTATATTTACAGTGCTTATTTTTTTATGTATTAGGGAATGTTGTTGTGTCAATACATCTAAAGAAACTGTTCTTCAAGATATGTAAAGGACATGGGTCGTTTCTTACTCTACCTGGGCTAATCTTTTTTTGCTAAAATAAATTAGATAAGGTAGGGAGAGGGACCTAATATCTGTTGTTATTGAACAGATTTCATCTACACATACACAGTGCACAATTTCTTACTCCACATAATATACAGCTCAAGTTGAAAATGGTCAGACCACAAACGTATCCAGCGCCCTCTCTGTATAGTAAAGTAAACAACTTTTGACAGAAAGCTAGATGCATGGAATCAATCATTTATATCTAGATAGAAATAACAAATAAATACGACGTTGGAAAATTACAGGACTTTTCAACCGCATAAGGATTTGATTCATATTTTATTTTCCGAATTGTATTTTGGAAAGTCATGCTGTGCGGACCCCGAATAAATTAGAAAAAATTATACTTGAAAGATTTCATGTTGAGATGCTTCAAGTTGCGTACAAGCATTTTGAATGATATTCTAAAACCGAGCATTAGTATTTTCCCCAATTTATTGCTATTCAATCAAATCTAATAAATGATAACAGCAAACACTAATTAAAACTGATTTCATATCAGCTACACCTAATAATGAATAAGGATCTCGATAAAACGTATGTGACATTATTTCCTTAATATTCACATCCTCATCGAAACGACTCCTATTTTCCAAGTCTTCCATACATATTTTCCATTATATTATAACTAAAAATATGTTTCTCTTTTCAGGAATGTCGCGAGCCTTTCCACGGTGGTTCGTTCTTCGAGCACGAAGGCCATCCCTACTGCGAGACCCATTACCACGGCAAGAGGGGTTCCCTCTGCGCTGGCTGCCATAAACCCATCGCAGGCCGTTGTATCACCGCCATGTTCCGAAAATTCCACCCCGAACACTTTGTATGCGCCTTCTGCCTCAGACAACTCAACAAAGGAACATTCAAAGAACAAAATGATAAGCCATACTGTCATACGTGCTTTGATAAGCTGTTTGGTTAAGTTCTCATGACATGTGACGTCACAGTGCACGAGTATCGGCTGTTATTCGATATTCAAATTTATTGACAGATGATTTTTTTTTATTGTCTTTGATTAACTGTGAGCGTTCGAAATATAAATTTCTATTAACGAATGGCGCTGTGACTGAAAATCGATAATATCGACTTATGATTGCAGTATTTTATTGTAAAATGTTCAAATTATGAAAGCAAAGGTTCTAATTATTATTACTAAGCATCGACTGTAAGTCGTGCTAGTGCCATACGTCTATTACAAGAAAAAATGTATGATATTATTAATGCTGTAACATGTAAAGAAATACTAACTTTATTTATGTTATAAAAATCAGTTTGTAACTTATCAATATAATGACTTAATGACATAATCATGAAAATGTATGAAAAATGAGATTATTTTCAGATCAGTAGTATCATGCGTGTAAATACGTATTTAATATTTATCGAAAGATAATACAATAAAACCAATTGAATAAACAAGTGCTTTGTCAAGATAACATATTCATGAGTTCCTCATCATCACGACTTATTTGAATTTCCTTCTTTAATAATGCACAATATTTAATCAAGATATTTACTACATAAGGCGCCTAGCGACATATATACGAGAATTTTCTTTTTTCACTCGATAACTGCGTACGACGAAGACTGCCTACAAGGTTGCCGATAATATCGTAGGTATGTTATGATATTAAATGTTGTTCGATACGATACGCCGTGTTTATGTTTTAATATTTTTAGCACTAAACGGATGTTCTACAAATCAGGTACTTTTGAATTGTTAAACAAAAGATGAATCTTGTTGCATATTCGCAAGCATTAGAAGGTCTATATGGAGAAGAATGTGCAAGAAACTCCATGGACACTCTTTTCTATCAAATTTTTATTACAAGTATTTGGTTATATGCATAATAATTTTGTTAAACGCACGTAGAAATTACAGAACATTACGTAGAAAGTTTTAATCTACATGGACTGATATATCTTCTTTCTTCAAGAAGGCTTCCGTCTCGGCCATAACGCTACTCTACCCACCTACCTTGATAAAGATCTACTTAACATACCTGCTTGTGTAAAATTAGGTCATCAGTCCATCTGTCCCTAAGTGAGGTCATCGATTCATCTGTCGGGGCTTCCTTGTACGTCGAGCGATAGTAAATGCTGATTCATATCTTAAGATAATACCGATAAAGTATATTGTGCATTGTTAAAATTGGATTTATTTGCTGCATCTTATTCTTTTTCAAATGTCCCAAAAGTGTTTTTATTTAAAAATATGTCAAGTTTAGTGGGATAAACATAGAAGCATTGTTAATACAATCTTGTATAAAGTTATTCAGAAAAACATGAATTATTATTTTTAAAAGTAGACAAGGGACGTTAACCAATAGTTAACGTCCTCCAATTAAATTTATTAAAATAAAAACTAAATCGTACAAAATGATCACAGCCATACAAAATATGTAAAAAAAAAACAAAATTGTATCATACAACCTCAAAGTGAGATGTGAATATTAAGATTTATAACAAAATTATAAAAAAAAGCTCACATTGTAACATTCTAGTATTTACCGATGTAGTCTTACTAGTGCATGTGATTTAAACTAATTAAGTATAACACGGTCAACTTAACTGTGCACCTGGTGCTGTGACGTCAATCATGACGTCAGACAATGGCATGGCCACCATCAGGGATTTTAATTTTGATAACACAAAAAAATTGTCGCTGATTTTCGCAATTTGTAGCTTATTGGTCGAAATTTGTCGCCAAATATCAAATTTTGTCGGTCACTGGTTCAAAAGTTAGAAGGGTTAAGCAATTTTTTTTGGGAATTTTCGTAAACTCTTCGATCTAGCTCTTGTTAAATTTTTAAGGTATAGACACCATGGTGGCCATGCCAGTGTCAGTCACACTTGACTCTCGTTATTGGCGGACGAGGCGTGTAGGCGGGGAGGTGGGGGGCATTCCAGCGAGGTGCACAGTTAATTTATCCGTGTAGTATAGTTGTTTATACTAAAAAAATATCGTTCTACAAATAGATAGGATACAAATTTTGGAAATGTTATTGCAAATAGTGCTAATATACGGTCTAAGATGTCTCAGACATTACTTTTAGTTGGTAAGGCTTAGTTTGCTGCATTTTTTTGAAGGGGGAAATTAAGACGGAATTATCTATTGATATCGCGTAGATAGATAATGGTACATGTAGATAAACATAATCCTTCTTGGAAGCTGAAAAAATATAAAGGAATAAGTTTTGTAGATTGCCAGTTAATACGCTAACTGAAAAGAGTCTTCTTTTGCAAAAAAATTCAATAAGTGGAGATAAGTACTTCAAGCTGATCTCTTGGCGGCCTTTGCATTCATCATCATCATATCAGCCGAAAGACGTCCACTGCTGGACATAGGCCTCCCCCAAGAACTGCCTCATTGTTTTAGTGGTTGCAAGCGCGATTGCAGAGCGAGAGGTTTATTGGTTCGATTCTCAGATAGAGCAATGTTTTCCCATCAGGAATTTGTCGGTATCACAGTTTGGATTTGTGCTCTGGTGATGGCAATAGCTTACCTTCTATTAAATGGCACTTAAACACAACTGGGAATAATATGGGTTTATTAATTATTTGTACACAGTGATGCAGTGGCAAAACCCTTCTGGGATTATTGGCTTGAAGTTATGTTGACATGAAAGTCACCAGTGAGCAGTGGTGGCCTAGTGCCAAAGACGGCGACTTACGTGTCGTAGGTCGTGGGTTCGAACCCAGGCAGGCGCATTACTTTGTGTAAATTATTTCATCACCGCTGCTCTTAAAACGTTGAAGGAAAACATCGTGAGGAAACCGGCATGTCCTAGAACCAGAAATTCGAAGACATGTGACATCCACCAAACCGTACTGGGCCCCCGCGCTGGATTATGGCCCATTCTCTCTCTCACAGTAAGGAAGCCTGTGTCCCAGCAGTTGGGAATATTAATGATGATGAAATTACTGATGATGTTTCCAAGAAGAGATACACACAATTCCGTTTTAGTTTCCCAGGAATGACGTATTCGTTCTGCTATGACAATCCGATAGTTTTTACATGCATTTTATTATTTATGTTATACGCTTTCAGTAAATATAATCGATTCGACTCAATTATATGAATAAGTTCTGTATCTTCCATTAGCAGTATGCTGTACAGTTATTTGCTATGTTGTTATTATATTTTTATTACTCCATTTTACGTTTTAGCTCGGAGTTCGTTAGAAAGTGCCAAACTTATCGGGCAGGCTTGATAAGGCCAGTGCTCACGGTCTTAATTTTTCAAGAAGTTTCCAAAACTTGTTGCCAACAAAACAAAATTGAATTGGTTATTACTTCTAGGCAAGTGTGCTTCATTGTCGAGCGCATCTTCGCTTACCATCAGGTGAGATAGTGGTCAAAAGCGAGCGAAAAAATACCCATAATTTGGTGCTATTTTGTTGAAATATTGTATGAAATTATTCAATATTCATGATATAATATTCTTCATTTGTAAATACATTAATCCAACTTTTACACAGGATACATCAGTGCAACTAACCCAGTAAACGACAAACATAATTATCCTCAACAACAAAAGGAAGGAAAAATATATCTTATCGCCATGGTAACTTAACAAAAGTTAAAATTGTAACTCAAAAATATGTTATATGTGACCATGAGCGCTGGCTGTAAGCTTATCGCTTCAGTTAGTTAGATAACAATGGTAACGCGTAAAGTGTTGGCAACACTGCGCACAATGTTGTAGTGTTGGTACTTGGTAGGTAGCAACGTACCGGACGAGTATATAATCTATGAGACACGATTTTATTGAATCTGTAATATTTTAACAAATATATTTAATGTTTTTTTAATGCTGGTGTTTTATTTTTATAGTTTTCAGCCCTTGTTAAAATAATTAACTCGTGTATCTTAGTTAGGAGTAGGTATCGCGTAACGCAGTAGCTGTACACACACTGGTAGGTATATATGTTACTTTAAAACCCCGAACTACGGCAAATCCTAGGAATTACCGATAAAACCTAAGATTTACCAAATCACATTGGTAAAAGCCCGAAATGATGTGAGGTTCTGCAAATTAACACACGACGATTTGTAACTAGTGTGATGTACTAAATTGATTTTTTATTTTTAAGACAAGATATTGACGGTATCTGTCAAAACGACTTTTTGTCCTATTAATTAAGTTATTTTTCTAAATGTTTGTACAACAACTTAGCATATGTGGTGCTTACCTGTTAAAAATTGTGACACTTGACTGTAGTACTATGATATAAATTGTAATGTTTAAGTGTTAACAATTACTGGTGAGCCTAATAAATAAATAAATGATCTATAAAAATCGCTAATTTCGAGCTTTTACCAGCACTTACTCACACTATGATGCGAAATGTTGATAACAATTAAGGACTAATTGATTAGCTTCACAAAAGTAGAGTTTGTTACATGATCCAAAATCAGCATACAATAATCAATCTGCTAGCCTTTTCCCAATTATTTTGGCTTCGGCTTCCAGTCTAACCGGATTCAGCTGAGTACCAGTGTTTTACGTGGAGCGACTGCCTATCTTACCTTCACCAACCCAGTAACTGGGTAACACGGTATCCCTTGGCAAGACTGGTGTCAAAGATCTTCAAATGACAGCCAGGACCAACGGCTTAACGTGATTGCCGAGGCACGGAGGAATCTCGGTATATTAATATGGGCACCCATCCACAGACCGACCTCGTCAAGCGTTGCTTAACCTTGAAAATCGACCCGTGCGGCTCTTATTACTAATTATTGAGCTCCTCAACTCCACATGATTTTAAAATATTTCCTGTTAAAAACATTCGAAAATGTTTTAAAATCATGTTGGTACATTTTTGAATCATGTACCTAAAGTGTGTCATAGACATAAAAAAAAATTCAACATTTGCAAGTATCTAAGATAAATCCTTAGATTGACCGTGTGATGGCTGATAAATGCCTGAAATTACCGAATATCATAGAACAAACAATGTGACTTGGTAAATCTTAGGTTTTACCGTAAAATCGTAAGATTTATTTACAGACAGTAACATAATATATAGTTGAGTATTTAAACAATAGCTTTCTAAAGTGTAAACATTATTCATGAGAAACAGACAAAATTGCAATTCAGAGATAAGGTTTTATAGCAGTAGTACAATGCCACTAATTAAATCGCTATCTTCTACTGATAGGGGGATTGTAACTATCATTTTATTCATGAAATCTTCAATAATAATGGACTTCCTCCACTTGTTTTTTACCTTGAACAGAGTGACATATCCTTAACAAAATATCTTATAGGTATATCATCATAAGTATGTAGATATGAGAAAGATATAAATATTATTCAAATTAAAAACCCGACTGCATAAGAAGCGAACTTCAGCACTCATCTTTTTTGATTTTCTAAATTAACATTTTGGTTTTTTTTTTTCAGATTTGGTACCTACATTTAAACATGTAAGTGTTGAAAATCGAAATCACCTCTTAAAACCCTTTATTTTGATACACCACACCACATGATAGGTTGTGAAGAAAATAAATGGCGCCCAAAAGCAGCCATTTTGCTGTTTTCCTATTTTAATGTAGCCATTGACAGTCGCAAGGTTATGACGAATCGATTGACGTAAGAATCATTAAAAACCGCCAACGCGTTCGGTCTATAGAACGCCACATAGAAACCAACATACATACAGACATAGACTGGTAAACACATAATTCTCCTTGGGCAGTCGGGTAAAAAGACGGTACTTGCCCGTGGTCCCACAGTTTGGTTCCCCTTGGGGTACCAAGAGCAATTATTTTTGCCCATGGAAATCCCCCCCTCCCCCTGTTTTCTTCTTAACAAATATATTTTTATTGCCCGTGGTACTCCATCTCAAACATAAAATTTTCATATAAAAAAAATACATGTATAAACTAAACTGTATATTTTTTTATGTTATGTTATGTTGCTTGACAAATAAAGAAATACAAATAAATAATTGTTTAACCACTTCATATGAGATTTTTCAATAAAACCCGTATTGACGCTGGAAGAATATAAAAAATGTAAGAGATAGTTTGAAGAAGAAAATGGTATGTGCATCTGGATCGAGGGCCCATTTTTTTAATTCTTGCGAAACGAAATAAAATAGTAAAATCTTAAGCAATAGGCCATGAATTGCGTTTTTCTTAATTTCTTCTTCTTTCTTTATTTTTGGATCCTGTTCGGCGAGGATAACACAAATGAACTTATTTCTTGACAATGTACGGTTACAAAGTAACTAATCACATTATGTAATGGAGAATAACATGGGGACCACGGGCGAGTACCGTAAAAAGACTTGGTTTCCTCTTTGGCTATTTTGTATGAAGTCGGCTAGAAGATACTTTACATGATTATAAAAATCGATATCTCATTAATAATCAACCGACCTAAAAACTTATCGAAGTAGCACAGGTGTGTGTGCATAATTTATATCATGTTATTGATTTGAGTCGTCTTTCTTGCCATATGTCTACCTACAAGGTATCTGCTAAGAAATAGGGCTTGGTTTAGTAGATATTTTTACTTACTTATTAACATGCGCAGTGGATGTTTTTTTTGTGAGAACTATAATATTAGGGGACTTCCTAATTTACCGGGGTCATCATAAATGGACAACCTTTATTGTTCGGCTTCATAATTAGACGGTTTTTCACCATTATCTCTATAACTTATCAAGACAAGGTTTTGTTTGAGAAATTGAAAGTACGATGGGTGGGCGACAAACTCACGACCCATCCACGCTGTCAGCCTATTGTGCTGTTACACATACAAAGTCATGCCTCAATTCAATCAACATGCGTAGCTTTTTACCTGACTATCAAAGGAGGATAATGTGTTTATCAGTCTACACACATTCAGGTTTAAAGGGGTTTATGAGGTTATTTCAAAAATATATAACACTATATTTTTAAATGTACCTAATTCTAAAAACAACGTAAAATTAAACTTAAAATATAAAATGTTAATTCAATACATATTTGCAAGCTGGCTGACCAACCAGGTATTCGCCGAGTGCACAGCATGATTTTTGTCTTGTTTACGTCTTTTTAGTTCGCTTCTTGGTCAGTAGGATTTTTTGATTTTTGATATTAACTTTTTTACTTATTTATTATCATGCGCAGTGCATGTTTTTTTTTGTCAGAACTATCGTATTAGGGGACTTCCTAATACAGACTACAGAGGTTATCGTGAATAGTCAACCTATACTGTACGGCGTAATTATTTTCGGTAGGTATATTAATTACGGTTTTTCCTATTTACCCCTCTTATCTTATTTTTAACCCCCGACGGAAAAACCTGGGTGTTATAAGTTTGACGTGTGTACCGGTGTATCTGTATGTAGCAATTTAGCTCTTAAACGGATGAACCGATTTGATTTAGTTTTCTTTTTTTGTTTGAAAGGTGACATTATCGGGAGTGTTCTTAGCTACATTTGATGAAATTGCTTTGTGTGTAAAAGTTTGTCTTGTTCGCAAGATATAAATCATAATTAGGTGTTCGATAGAATGTTGATCGAAGCGTGTCTACTAGTTATGAAATAAAAATATGTCGGGGGTTATTTCAATTTTACTTGTGTTGTGGTGATAAGGTTGAGTTTTGTTAGCACTGTGTCAATGGATCTTTGAAATAAAATACGACTGTCCTTTACGAAGTTTATTGCCAACTAAAAATATATATGACATGCATCTCTTTATAAACGAAGAATTGGCGTTGACATAAGCCGCCCACCAAAGGACTATGATAGTCCTTCCAAAAACAATAATATTTTAAATTACAAGCAAAATAAAAGCAGCACTCAATCGGTTGCGCACCCAGCTAGGCCCAGCTTGGCTTGTCCACCTACTACTGGGCCCAAAATATATAAATATGTAAAAATTTAAGGAAAATGAAGCTGGAGTCCGGCTCTGGGGCGCTCCGCGGGCCTATCATGCAGTGGCTGGTGCCGGTCCGGTCCACCAGCCGGACCGGCCAAGGCCATAGCGTGACCGCGCATATGTTGTAGCTATATAGCTACAGTTTAAAAAACAGTCGCGAAAAAATGCCGCCATAGCGGTAGCTTGTATTGATGACCGCTAGCGGTTAACCGCAATACTAGACCGATAGCGCTAGGCTATTTTGATGTCATAAGTTTAAAAAATTCTAAAGTTGCTTATTTCTTGCCTGTGGATACAGTCGTACCTATGAAGGTTATTATTGCGTTTTGTGTCAGATCTGATACTTGCATTTTCAGTAATTCGCTGATTTGTGGTTGATAATTTTTATTCAAATCAAAACGGGCAAAAAATATTTAAAGTTTAAAATATTTATGGTATTATATCTAGGATAGTTTGCGGAGTGTGCAAACCCAATTTGTGTCATAATCGTCCAATGCAAACTGACATAGGGTCAATATGTAAAATATAGAGCAAAAAAAAAATTACAGTTTATGAAATAACTATTTCCTTTATCAGATCACTTACATATGCCTATTAAATAAATTTGTGCCAAATTAGGGCACGCAATTTTAAGATTTTTAATTATTTTGTTTTTCTAAGCTACAAACGCTTCAAAAAAATATTACAATCATTAGAGTTCACTTATTTAATATCATAAATGCATGAAAAATCGACATTGTAAATTTGTGTCATTTTCATTCACGGTAAGTATTAAAATGAATAAAACACAAAAACAATGGTTGCGGTCGAAGCGGGCGGACGCGGCGGCGGCAAACGCACGCAAACTCGTTCGTTCGGTACAATTTCTTCTTAGATGCGAAGCGTTCATAAATAAATAACATACCTATCATATTGAGTATTGATTGACTATTATCTTCGCTACGTAATGAACAAATGTGTAACCCATAGAGATAAAAATAATGAAGTGCTAATTTTGTACACAGCGCGTCTGCAATCTCATTACCTACGAATGTCAATGGTCAATGCTTAGAAGACGGTCAATGTGGTCAATATTATTTTAGATTGACGCTTCGATTCGCTTCGAATTTAAACCTGAAAGCGGTAGGTTGGTAGGTATGCCGACACCTACCTACCTACCGCTATTTCATTATACTGCATCTCGATATCCCGCGCCCCGCTTCGGTTAGGTAGTGTACTAGGTACCGCCCTTTTTGCGTCGACCATAGCCAAATGACTTGTTTGATTTTTTGCCGTCTTGTTTTAATTACAAAAACAAGGGGCTGACAGGTACTAGAGAAACAGTCACCCGATGCTGCGATAATATTGGTTGATGAGTATGTCGGCGTTAATTTAGCGGGCGACCCCTGCAAGCTAAAATAGTCCTTACGGTGATCAGATATAGATTTGGCCGATTGTACCTACAGTCAGTAAGACAAATAATACACGAAGTAAAAAAATACTAGATATTTTTGTTGTGTGGTGATAGTGATTATTGGTGTAGTTTTATTTCAGCACGGTCCTTAAAACAGTCTGCTTTTCCGTCATTCCTTACAATGCTTGATTCTATGAACTTTAACAATCCCCTTTCACAAAGGACAATCACTGTATGTAACGTCCAGTATCCACATGTCAACACCCAATTTGAATAACATTATAACTTTAGTTACACATTGGTACAACTTTATGTCATATGAAATCAGCAAGGACAGACCTTTATTTCTGCCTCTTAACCGTATTTAAGAGGCAGAAATAAAGGATAAGAAAATGTGAAATTTAATAATTTTATTTGATTTGTAAAATGGAATAATTTTATTGTAATTAAAAATGAACAATGTTTCTACTAAAGTATACTTGTCGATCAAGTTCCAATACCTACACAAAAGTTTTGGTAACAAGGGTTTCTTTGTTTTAAAGTAATTTAAATTGACATACAATGTAATACATTTTAAATTTTGCTCTATTTATATTTTACTATATTGTAATTTAATTTGAGAGCAATGGTGGCCCAGTGGTAACGGCCGCGACTTACAAGTTGTAGGTCGTGGGTTCGAGCCAAAGCAGGCGCTTTACTTTGTGTAAATTATTTCATCACCACTGCTCTCAAAACGGTGAAGGAAAACATCGAGAGGAAACCGGCATGTCCTAGAACCAAAAATTCGAAGACATGTGACATCCACCAACCCGCACTGGGCCCGCGTGGTGGATTACGGCCCATCCCCTCTCACAGAGAGGAGGCCTGTGTCCCAGCAGTGGGAACATTAATAGGCTGATGATGATGATGATATTGTAATTTTAAGTTACAATGCTTTTCTTCTTAAATCTAAACAGTTAATTTAAATGTTATCATTGTAAAGAAAGATGCAGTGTTGACATCGAGAATAGGTTTTTAGTACATCAATTGAATATAGTAGTATCAGCATAAATGGTCTTGGAGAAAAACTAAGAGTAGGAATGAAATAAACATTTTTTTAGACTCATTCAATATTACAGATATGTGGGTAAGAAGAATAATACAAAAAAATGTGTAGAAGTAATTGCAAACGATAGGCGTCGTAAGCATTAGGATAGATGGACCCCCTTTTCTGAACTTAAACTCCCATTTGGTCTATTGTGCGTTTAGGCCCCCTCTCTGTAAGAGGTAATGGGCCGAAATCCACCACGTGGGACCAATGTGGTTTGATGGATGTTACTCGTACATGTCTTAGATTTGCATTGCAATGCAATGCATTTTTACTTCAGTGTTTTGAGAACAATAGTGATGAAATAAATTACACAAATTAAAGCACTTGCCTGGGTTTGAATCCACGACCATACTTGTAAATTGTGTCCGTTACCACTGGGCCATCACTGCTCTAGGATCTACTATCCACTGCGTGGTAAGCTTTGCAATAGGGGGAATGCATTTCATTTATATTTGGAAGGCTTGCGCTAGACTACTTCTTCACCAGATGGTAAGCGATGTCGTGGTCGACGATTAAACACGCTTGCCTAAAAGTTACCTATTCACTCTTGACTTAAACACTCCTAAGTTGTAGCTATCGAGCAACACAAACTCCGGCAGGGAATGCCACTCTTTAGCTGTACGTACAATCTACGTATTCCCAAAATGTTTAGTGTGTATGGGTGGGATGTCCACCATGTACCAATGGCACATCGCCGTAAGTCTTATAGTCCGATTATGGAATGGGCTAGGTGGAATCAGATCGTACATTTCCATCGCACACTTCCCGAAATTTAACCGATTAAAACCGACAAGCTCGCAACTCGGCGACGTTGTTTAAGGCTCTGGAGCTACGATTCGACCAGTGTCTCATTGCCGATCTTCTTGGTCCGTTTTTTGATCAACTTAAGTGCATGAAGCTGGTTTTTGGCAGATCCGGCCCAGAAATGATAACAGTACTCCATACATCACCTAACTAGCGCTTGACGAGCTTGACACAACTTGAGCAATTGTTCTGGCGTGAAGAACCGTCTCACTTTTGTGTCCCCAATTTTATGGCAGCCAGTTGAACCTTTGCCTCAATGTGTGGATCAAAATTGAGGATCGTGTTAAAAGTAACGCCAAGAAGCACAAGATGGTCCATTATCGGCACGTTTACACCTCGGAAGGAAAGAGCCGAGTAGAATTGGCACATTTTAACAGAGAAAAACACGCCTGAGTTTTAGCAGCAAAGAACCAGACCAAATTGGCATCGCCCCATTTGGAGACTGGCTTCAAAGATAAGCTCAAACGCTCCACCACAGCCTCACAAAGGACAAGGATGGAACAGTACCTCTCAGCAACAGTGCTGTCGTCTGCATAGCCAAGTTTCAAGCACTTTACTTACTTTACCGACCCTTGAGGGACCCCGGTATAAATATCCAATTGGTCAGACGAGAACCCATCGATAACGACTGGAATGGACCGATCCCACAAGAAATCTGCAATCCAATCACACATACCATCACCAGGCAGAACGAATGAAGGAAGCTTACTAATAAGGCTTCCGTGCCAGACCCTATAGAAACCATTCGAGTTATCGAAGGAGATGGCAAGCACCTCCCCGCGCCTCTCGATGGCCTTACTGCAGATGTGAACGGCATAAGCTAGAAACCCTGTAGAACCGTATTGGCAATCACTTCAGGATGTCATTAGCTTCTAGATATACCAGGAGCTTAATATTAAGCACACGAAGAGATGGGTATATAATTGGCAGGGTCAGCTCAACTTTCCTTCTTGGACACGGGCTGTACGTTAGCTTACTTCCAAGCATTCGACTCTTTCACAGTTTCACACGAAAGGCAAAATAGACGTGTCAAAATCGGAGACAGTTCGGGCGCACAAGTTTTAAGGACAAGTGTAAGTATCCCGTCCCATCCCGTCGGGATCACTAGCTTTGTTCAAGTCGAGGTTGATACGAACATCCTTTTGATGGATGTGAATGTCCGACATATATGTCTCACATCCACCAGGAGAAAGAATACATCCGCGCATCACCAGAATGCTGACGCGAAGATTATGCAAAAAGAGGCAAAAAAGTTTGCCTTCTCCTTAACGAAGCGGGCCAGCGATCTGTCGGGTTTCAGCAGTGGTGGTAGTGAGGGATGGCAGAAGTTCGACTGAACCGACTTACCCAGGGACCAAAACGTTTTACTATCTTCTGGGTAAGAAGCAAGTTATGTCCCTATTCGGCCAATGTGGTCGAACCGAGCCCTTTGCAACACCTTCTTGCAGGACTTGGCAGCACTGTTGAAGGCCTTTTTTCTGACATACGTCACTCGCATTCCCAAGGTGAAGTTATCGACACAGAGTATCGGCCTGGATCTATTGTCAGCAGAAGGTCCAAGCAATTGGCCGTGTGCGAATCAACATCCCCCGTTGCTGTTGCCCCCCGAACCAGCTGGCGGATTACCGCTAACGAAAGCTTATGCATTTCCCATCCAGCATGATTACTGCACTGGTATGGGAAGAACCACGTTACTGCTGATGGTGAGCATTAAAGTCCCCCTGGATCATTAATTGGGTGGAAGAGTACCACTACTGTGCCGCATCAGCCGCTTAACTGAGGTAATCTGTGAGCCTGCTTGTCTCCTGATCGCCGCTGTGCGAACGGTAGACACGGGCATAGATAATTTTATCCAGACCTGTGTCCACCAGAACCCAAAGCGTTGTGAATATTAATTGAATTATAATAATTATTAAAAAACGAGTTTAATAGCTCTTCCATAGTACTTTACATGTCTTTTTATCTAAATCTAACATTGACACACATTGTAATTGTTGCTTACAATAATATTTAACAAAGTTTTTTTTTTGTCGGTATAATTCGTAATCGTACAATAATATTCACAGAAAAAATCTTTCAAATGTTTTCAAGACTCTAATGTAACCGTAGTTACAATGTTTTTCATATTAAAAATGCTAAATATCTGTAAATTGTAAAATTGCGAAAATCATACTTGCAGTGGTTTTATCAAAACTGAAAGAGCAATTAAAATTAGTAACATGAAACCTAAAATAAAGCAAATAAACTTTACAAAAAAAGAAAATAGCTGTGTTGAAAACTATGCAATGTTGAGTTACTATGTTATTCATATTGGGTGTCGACATAACACATTTATTAAATTCAATCTCCATTTTAGTCTTTCACAGCTTCATACATAACTAACTTTTAAGGCCCACTTGCGCAAAAAACTTAACTCAGTTGCTAAGACTAGGTTAAATTGACAGTTTGTTATACAATATTGTCAATTTAACCTTTGTCTTTGACCTTTGTCAATTTCATCTCGTGTTAGCAACTAATTCTGAGTTAAGTTTTTCGTGCAATGGGCCTTAATCAATCAAATACATCATAAATAACGCACGCACTTTTTTGTTGCAACTTGCAAAGACCGAATGTAAACAAATAAACGCGCCGCGCGTATGGCTTGCCGGCACCCGCGCCGCTTGTGCCTGCGCTTATCCCCGCGCTCGCCCTTCGTGCGAAGAAGTCTAGATATTTTTTTTAGAATAATACGATTTCGTGGATAAAAACGACACAAATTATGAATAGTGTTTTGTCACACCATAATAATGAAAAACACATAAACTCTAATAACTTGTATTTTCTTTTGTGGATTTTACAGGGTGTTGTAGTAAAAAAATAAAATATCTTTAAAAGTCGTGGATGAATTTGACACAAAATATTTTAAACAACAGATATCAGTACTCTAAAACGCGTAATACCTATTTAACCTACTTTAATATTCTTTTAGAGCTAGTTGGCTACGTGTTAGGTACTGGTTTAAGTATTAGGATTCCCGTGGACAGAGATGACACAAAATGCCTATGTACATCAGTTACTACTTCGTTATTATCATGAAAGTAAAATTTTCATCTCTAATTTTCTTTTCGTCCGATACTGGTCGAAAAGACAAACAGCTAAATTTCTACCTATGCAAATACCTAGGATGACACAAACTAAGGTATTAGGTTGGGCAAATGGTCCGGCAACTATATGCGAAAAACAAACAACTTTAATATTTTTGAAACCTCAAAACCTAGCGCTATCGGTCTATACGGCCTAGCGCTGTCTCACTAATCACGGCTTGGCTCTATATAAACATGAAGGGAAAATGGAGCTGGGTCGCTCCGCGGACCGGTCAGGCTGTGGCACGGGCCGGTCCGGCTGGCGAACTGGACCGGCACGGGCCAGCCACTGCATGACAGCCCGCGGCGCCCCGGAGCCGGACTCCAGCTTCATTTTCCTTTAATTTTTACATTTTTAAATATTTTGGGCCCAGTAGTAGGTGGACAAGCCAAGCTGGGCCTAGCTGGGTGCGCAACCGATTGAGTGCTGCTTTTAAAAGAGTGACCGGCCCACCGGGAAAAGTCTCGGTACTCCCGTAAGGCCAGTCCGACCCTGGTCCCAATCCAACGCTGTACAAAAATACAAATCTTTCCTCTTTATAAAATATTAGTGTAGTAGATAAAGAAGTATAGACTAGCCTATCTGTCAGTAGACCACCATTATTGTATAAAATAAAATGTCTATAACACAGTAACTAAATAGCAAGGTACTATTCGTAGTTCAATATTTTTATCCTGTTACATAAGTAACAACAGTTAGGTAGTATGTATTTGCATTTATACAGTCGTTTTAGTTTGCCATATCCATATCAATGTTTTTTAACTAAACACTACACAGAACGGAATGGAAATTTCGAGTAATTTACATTTTATGTGTTTGTTTTAGGTGTTTATCGGGAAATCCGTAAATTGTTAATTATCTACTAATTTTTATAGCAGTAATAAGGAGAGGGCTTTGACTTGCAGTGTACCTACACACACATAGGGACTTCGTCACTCGATATAAGTATATTCAAATAACTGGCACATATCTGTGGGAACTGGGTAGTGGCAACACACTTGCACTAGAAAAATCGCCTTTACTACTAAGACATACAAGCGCTGTCCTGGATGACAATTGTTTCAATAGGAAAATCGCCCATAATAATACAACATACGGCACCGTCAATGTCAAATACCTAGTTCCTATTTACCACTGACCGACAGATTAGTGGTAAAGCTGCAGTGGGTGCAGTGGGTGGCCCATTGCATGAGAGCACACGAATAACAGCCGATAGAGAGGGATGGCGTCGCATCGTTTATCAAATTATGGTAACCCGAGTTCTCACTGCAACATGATGACCACGACCGCTCTGCCAAGAGTGTACCGACGAAGAAGAAGATGTTCAGTTGACAATTGAACTCGCGTAAGAGTTGGTAAATTTAGTCTGTTTGGTAAATTATAATATCTGTTAGTTTGATAAAATCACAATCATCCATTTATAGTGCTTGATAAATGACGATAAGCCAGCACTGATTATATTGTGATTTGTGCTGTTACAAGGTTATCAGCGGCGTAGTTAGCGAGCGGTGGGCGTCACCAAACAGCTTCGAGAGACTTTCAACTGAGCTATCATCATCAAAATTTCAGCTGAAAGATGTCCACCGCTAAACAAAGCCCTCTTTCAAGCATTGCATCATCGACCGGTCCTGAAAAAGTGTGATATGATAATATTAATTCAGGCATGCTAGTTCTTCGTCTTATCAATGATAGCACAATTATATAGGTACGTTTTGGCCAGAATTCAGCAAAGATAACAGCGTTTTAATTTGCCTCACAAAGGTCCCTCAGGGTGCAGGTGTTGTTGCACAGAGAGCACAGTAGTAGGTGTGGCATTGTTTGGGACGTAGCTCCGAAATCGCACTGCAGTCATTGGAGTACCATCATCTAACTAAGTGGTGCCTGCAGCGACCTACTTGGCTTCGGAGTCGGTTTAAAGATTTCCAGGTGGAGGTGGGCCTTGGAAGTTGGTAGCCTGCAGAGAGCATTTCTGCAGGCTCAACATCCATTCGGAGGGGGGTGTTTGAGGAGCCAGTCTGTTCTTTGTCTCACTAGTCATTAATTGGTTTGGTTAGACTCAGAAACTTTTTCCGACTCTTCAATCTGCTCCTTGGCTTGTCTACGTTGTATAAAGAGCCTTGGCTAGTGGTCGCATGCGCTACAACTGAGCATAAAGTCTTGGGTTCAATTCCAGGGTTGGGCAGTGTTGTTGAGTTTTACAATCTGGAACTACTCAGTTGCAGTCCAATGCAGCCTTGTGCCGTGTTGATGAAAGTAGGCACGCCGCCTATTATATGGGACTAGAGGACGCCTCGCGGTTTCACCCGCGTAGTTCCCATTCCCGTGGGAATACAGGGATAAAAAGTATGTGTGTATATATATGTCACACTATAACTATGTCACCCAGGGATAGTGTGGCTTCCCAACAGTGACAAAATTGTTGAAATCGGTCATCATAGATGTATGTGACGTGTATACATCTGTCACTTACTCGATATCAAAATAACCTTACTCTAAGAGCTTGTGGTCACCCCCCTGGAGTTTTTAAGTTTATTCGTTACATACAAAAATCTTTCCTCTTTATAATATTTGTATAGAAGTATAGATTTAGACGTAACT
Organism: Orthosia cruda; assembly: GCA_964057195.1. Taxonomy (NCBI): domain Eukaryota; kingdom Metazoa; phylum Arthropoda; class Insecta; order Lepidoptera; family Noctuidae; genus Orthosia; species Orthosia cruda. The sequence goes on from OZ059837.1 coordinate 35,045,732, forward strand.
GGCGAAATGAGAGTGCAGGGGATACCCTACTACTACTAGATATACTACTCCTACGCATCGCCGCCGCCGTGTACTTGTGGAAGCGACCACCGGTGGCGACCTCTCGCGTCCGGCCCTGGTTCAGGCCAGTGATTTCTCTATATTCCCAGGTTAGACATAGGGGGATTTTGATTCTGCCGAAGTCTGGATTAATGTCCGGTTAGTGGCATTAGTTTCCCCTGGCATGTGTAGGTAGGTACTTCAGCACCATAACATAAACATCTCTGTCCCAGAAGAATAAAGACGTAGGTAGATAATGTTATGTAAAATCTTCAAAATGAATAAAGGCATTAAACACTATTCATTTTTACTTATTTATAATATCACCTTGAAATATTAACAATGTCGAACAAAGCTGTGAAAACATGTATCACAAGTGTCTGTCTGCAGTAGGTAGGTATGTAGGTACTTGTATATTCTTATTAGTTAGTTAGTAAAACGTTACTTATCATTTTTGCTAATTACGTTTTTATCATGAATTTGTTTTATCAGCACGTTCCTTTTGTGACGGTTGGATAATTCCATTTCAAGTTTTATCAACCGGGAATTGTATATATTATTTCCCAATAGGTATATCAAGTATATAATAGTAGTATATGAGGTATATCAAGAAGCGATAGTGGACTTTGTTTTGATGTCTATTGGGAATTCCAAGTTCATATTAAATTATTTAACATTTTACATAATTTTTTGCATGAATCAGAAGCCTCTTTTATCAAGCAGGATTTTGGTCAAAGCACTAAAAGGAGGGGAGGGGGCGGTGGTTTATTATCATTATACCATTTCGTTGTCGACATGTCAATCTTGTTATTTTTTTAAACTAGGTACCCATGACTCAGGAACTGTTGGTGATTCTATTGAATTATAGAAAAATGTGAGAAAGTTTTACTTCGTTTCAGTTTTCTCCATGACTCATTTCGTTGGAATCATGAACACCATGTATATTGTTGATAGATACCTAAATAAAATACTTTATAACTATTACACACACAACACAACTTCTTGATATTACCTTCTGATGTAATAAACGTAACTTGACTACGGGGCAGTGCCGCACAGTTACGTTAGCCTTCGCTTGGCTCGTCTGGGCGGGGGCCAGTGCCCCCGCCCAGACGAGCCAAGCGAAGTGCAAGGGAACCACCTATCTTTTCTCGAAGCGCTTCGTCGTTTTTTTGAAGCCTCGTAATTATTATTTCAACTTAAGGAAATCTAGAACTTGTTTCAAGGCGAGTTAGAGTTTTTGTGTTTCTTTGTAGGACTGGTTATTTCCAAGTTCAATCTTGTTATCCTGGTATAAATGAACATGATTTTGATAGCAGGTAATAATTCATTCTTAACAACACAAGTCACTGGGATCTAGCTACATGCAAAAAAAACAACAAATAAGACAGGACATAGTTTATTTTACAATCTATGTGCATCCTAACTAAACACTAAATTATAATTTGTCATAATTTATATAAAACATTTACTTAATAAATAGATAAAGAAACACTTAATAAATTGTCATTTCATAGCTTAACGATATAGATTCAATAACTTAGGTATAACTTAAAACTAGTCAGTCTTTGGTGGGAGTCAAAATGCAGAAAAATTCTACGCTAGACCAGGGAACAGTTCTGAAAATGAATCGCACCAAAAGTCTGACAAGTCCATGGATTCCGGCTCGCTTAATGGTGATGCTAATGACTCATAGCCCAGGTCGGAGCTGAGGATTGTGTGCGATGGAGACAGCCCGAGATTCTCCTCTACAGATTTAGGTGACATGGTCATTGGAGAAAGCATTTTCATGTCACACTCCAGCGTCATCCCTGAACAGTTATCTGTCAGGGTGCTAAAGTCTGTCTGAATCTGTAAAGGCTTTTCCTCTACAATGTGTTCTTCACAAGGCACTTCAATCGTGATGCAGTCATTGGCCTCATCACAGCTGGCATAGAATAAGTCTCCTTTATCATTGTCCTCTTCTTTAATTTGTACTTCTTCGCTGTCGGTGACAACTATCTCTGGTTTGTAAGGATGCGCATAGGAATGCTGGGACAGTATCCTGTTGACGTCGTGCTTGATGTCTACGACTGCACTTTCACTGGATTCCAGGTGCTCTGCTGGGGTCCCCACCACTTTAGGTCCTTCAATGCACTCTCCAGTTTTCCTGACTGTGTCCTGTTACAAGAGAAAATAGTGTTAAAGCAACTTGTTTTTAAGATATGAAAATTGTCACTGTATTTAAAGAAAAGATGGTATGATATTATGACAATATTGCACTGTCTCATAGTAATAAGTAATATTGCACAGACCAGTTGAGGACCAGTTCCAATAATTTAATATCATAATAATAATTGTTTTATGGTACAATGCAAAACTGGTTCCATATTGCATCATCCATGTCGGCCCATTCTAGATAATTATGTAGGTTAGTAGGAATGCCCCTTTTTGTATTCAGTAAAATACAGCATACAATTTAATCTTATCTCGATATTTAATCTGTAGACATGCTAGTGAACATGTAAAATGGGGAAAGTGTAAAGTTTCAACTATGATTATTTTATTGTGGCATGATTCATATCCTACTGACCTACAGGAAGTTTGTCGTGCCCGACAAACAGGAAATTTCCCAACACCACAATCAGCTACTGAAAAGTTGTGATATTTGTACTTTAAATGATGAAATAATATGGTTCATTTCATAGTTAGCTTACATTTTGAGGCGTTCCTGAAGCATTTGCATCAATTTCTTTGAAGAGGGAGTCTGCAAGTTGAGTGAGGGTATCGAGATATTCGTCGGAATCGAAGTGTGCGAGGAGGTCTGCGAGAGGAGACACATCGCCAGCAGCAGGCGCACCGCGCGGATCGCCGACGGAGGCCCTTCCTTCTGCTGAGGAATAGACTCTGCTGGTCTGGGGGCCTCCGTGACGGTCCGCGCCGTCGCTGCTTCGCTGCGAAGCGTTGCGTTCTCACTCAACAGACGCTCGTTCAACGCCTTCAAGCTCTCCACCTCACTGGTCAACTTCTCATTCATATCCATAAAGTATTTGATGCGGTCCTCCATCTCGTCCATTTTCGCCTTCTTCCTGTCCCGCGAAGTTTGAGCCGCTACTCGGTTCTTTAGCTTCCTGATAAACAAACAATTCAGATATTGTAACAATTTGCTATCGCTAACTATGTTTATTGAATGTGCTAATTTTCTGTACGTAACTGTCTGTACCTAACGGAACGAGAGGTCAATAGACTGGGAGCTCTAGTAAGAATTCGTATTTTACGTGTACTAAAGCCAAAGTAAACATTTGGTTAATTATACATGGAACGGATTTAACACTTTGTAATTATGAGAATGGCTATAATAAACAAACAAGCAAAATAACAGAACAATGAAAAACATCTACTAACACCGAAACGTCATTGCCCGATGCCCACTCTAACTACACCTCCCCTACAACGCGCGACACGCAGGCAATGTTTCATCAAATCATGAATGACTCACTTTCTTTGCATCTTCTCCTCCCACGACAAGTGATCCAGGCGGCGTTTCCTGGAGGGGGCGGGAGATGGCAGGTCCACTATCACCTTGGACTCCATCTCCTCGACTGCCTCCATAGCCAGGTAGTTGTTGGGTACCGTGATGATTATAGGAGCGCTCATCTTGTTGACTTGTCTAACACAACTTATAAACAAACACTCCACAACACTGATCTGGTAGTTGGCGATTATCTAATGTCTTAACTTTAGCATAATATCAGAGTTCTGTATCAACCATTTGTTATAGCACTTTTATATGATATTTCCTCGCTGCCGAGCTATTAACGATTGCGTCGTACATGTTCGAGTTCTCAGCGAGTAATAAATATTTTTTTGGATTCTCGAAAATGTGTATGTGGTTCAATGTGATTGGTGCAACCTTATCAAGGGGGCGTTGACAAATCGACGCCAATTGAATGAAAGACAAGGATAAGAATATTAACCGGCAATAACAGCATTGGTTGGATAGAGATAAAAGACGTGACGACATTCGTACAGCGTTGTCAACTGAAATAGAGTTATGGTGATGTGCATAAGTAAGACAAAGATAAAATATACAATTTTGCGTTAGATAGTAAGCTTATAGTAAGCAATCAATGAATATTAAACCATTGATTTATAATAAATTCGTAAAAAATACTGATACAGATAGTAATGTCTGTATAGTTTTTAGCTTCTATATTGAAGTTCAGATTTTCTTAAAGCTGTGTCCTACCTTTCGTCTGTGAGTCATCATGATAATGATGAAATATTGCCGGTGATCTTTGAGCCGGTAAACAAACGGCTGATGTAAGTTGTTAGAAAACAAGGTAATTCGATGACCGGTGTTTCTGATGTAATAAACCAGATTTTGATGCTGAGTCAGGTCCAGCTTGGCCGGCTTACGTCCAAACCGTCAAAAGCCTACTAGCCAGTGCTGTAGGCATTGGACTGTTTGGACGTGCCTACTGATATGTTAAAAATTTAAAACTATGCCTATTGCCTACCTACATGCCACTTTCTAGTTACATAGCATAATTTGAACTGAATGACTAGACTATAGCTGTAGAGCAATCGCTATTGTATATTGTATCGTGATGACCTATGGCTCTGAGATATGGTCGCTCACAACGGGCCTCACTCATCAGAAAGCTTACAGTCACCCAAAGGGCAATGGAGAGGGCTATGCTCGGAGTATCCTTGCGTGATCGAATCAGAAATGTAGAGATCCGCAAGAGAACCAGGGTTACCGACATAACCCGAAGAATTGCCAAACTTAAGTGGCAGCGGGCGGCACATTGCTCGCAGAACGGATGGCCGATGGGGCAGAAAAGTTCTGGAGTGGCGACCGCGAATCGGAAGACGTTGCGTTGGAGGGCCTTTCGCCAGGTGGACCGATGACCTGGTGAAGGTTGCGGGGATCCGCTGGATGCGGGATGTACGGGACCGGTCAATGTGGCGACGCTTGCGGGAGGCCTATGTCAAGCAGTGGACGTCTTTCAGCTGATATGATGATGATGATGAATCGCTATTAAAAAACGTGAAATCAGATGTAATCTACAAGTGAGGACAGGGGCGCTGGCTTTTAGAACACCTCATGGGTGCTCATGGTCATTTGATGACTCGAAAAGGCGAAGTGTGAGAAGAGAAATGCACACTGATCGACCGACAAATAAAATGGCGTGAATCAACTACAAAGGCTCTATTCCGATTCGGAAATGATGTATCGGTCAGCTCTTAGGTTCGCACATGTAAACATAATTAATCAGCGGCGCCTGCCTGTGTTGAGGAAGAAGAGTTTTGAGGTTTCGTTTTGCTCGAATCGGCATCGTGCATCAAAAAACGATCATTTTTTAACGGATACCGGCACCCGTTGCCCGCATCGTTTATAAAATAATAATAAATTGATACAACATCACATACATTGTCATTATCCCAAACTAAGGTTTTCCCTTGTACTATGGAAACCAGGAACAACGAAGGTAAGGTATCACAAACACCCAGACCCAACACAAATATCTGTTTCTTTAACAAACATTCGTGTTGGTGCGGGCATCGAACCCTTGCGTCTCAACCGGCGCTCTAAACCACTGCGCTAAACGGGTCGTCGGATAATGAAAAAACGCCCATCCCTAAAAGGCGATTACTGATTTGTTTCTTGATGTCTATTCTCAGGGTTGCTCGGCACCCACTGTTTATTTCTTATGGGTGCTCGAGCCCGCGAGCACCCACGGAGTCGGCGGCGGCGCCCCTGAGTGAGGTCGATTAAAGCTATCTGTGTTAAAAGTAAAGAATTTTTTTATTCCTATTAAACAACAGCATTGCTCTGAACTTTATGCTTTTGAGTCGTACACAAAGGACAAGTTGCTTTCTATTGCTACGCAGACATTTCGTCATCTTTTAACAAATTATCTATCACAATAACGCCACAACTTTTTGCATAATACATTTGTAATCAAAAAGCAAACCATGAAACCAGTCATTCAAAAAGCACTCTTTAATGTAAACGTTTTAGCTTGGAACTCATGTAGCTTCAAATTCTGCCTACCCTACTGAGCACCCATGATGTATCTTATTCATGGAAGGCTTAAAAGACACATAGCCAGATCTCTCTAAGACTGAAGATGTCGCTGTCGTTAGTATTAGTACCACAGAGTACTGTGTGATTAGTACTGTCAATTGTCATGCATGTCATTGATTGTCAAATCAAATGAATGTCAAAACGCTGCCTTCAGCCTTTGTGCATTTATTTGCGTTTGTTGAATTTTTGTTTTTCCAACCTAAATCTTAATCTTACAAGGTGTTCATTAACTTTTGAGTGTAAATTCGAATAATCTTAACAAACAGTATATCGTATTACTAAAAGTTGTAGAAAATGGCATCTACAAGTGCCGATTCGCAGTCATCCATTGCTCAAAAAACATGGGTGATGTCGAATAATATCGATACCGTATCCAGTGTGGACGAAATATATCGTTATGATAAAAAGCAACAACAGGACATTCTTGCCGCGAAGCCATGGGAGAAAGAGTAAGATTTTTTTAAAGATTTCACTAGTTTAAATGGTGGTTTTTACGACAGTACTAAATGTTGTGCTTCTTTGTTCCAGCCCTCATTTCTTCAAAGATATCAAAATATCTGCCTTAGCTCTACTAAAAATGGTGATGCACGCAAGGTCTGGAGGAACATTAGAAGTCATGGGATTACTTTTAGGTACAACATACATCCTGTATGCTCAAGTTATGTGGTTTAAATATGGATCTTATTTTCTAACCAATTTGGTTATTTTTTACAGGTAAGGTAGATGCAAACACAATGCTTGTGATGGATTCATTTGCTCTGCCAGTAGAGGGTACTGAGACACGGGTAAATGCTCAGGCACAGGCTTATGAGTACATGACAGCTTACATAGAGGCTGCCAAGCAGGTACACACATTTATTTACATTCTGTCATTCATCTGAGCCAATTTAATTTAAGCCTTAACGGTCATAATTAGCGAACAATTGATTTTATAAATTGTTTCACATCTGATTCAGGTTTTTGTTTTTGAGGGTTAGATTCCTAAAATAGTGAAGAATCTTACTTCCAATTATTTTGTTTTGAATATAAATAAAAACCAGTTAAGCATATGGCAGACTTTGCACATTTAGGGTTCTGTACCAAACCGCAAAATCAAGTTGGATGTAATATGAAAAATGAGGTTCAAAGTAAAATCTGATTTATCAAAATATTTGTATTTCTTGGTAAAATAAACATAATAATAGACATTTCAATGGGAAGAGGCTGACTTTGGTGGCTTATCTTGCCAATATTATTTAAAATAAAAAGTACAGTATTTATGTACTCTACGAGCACTAAACAACGATACCCCACTTGATGGGGTAGGTCAAAATTTTTTTTCCATTCGTCTCCCGTCAGACAGACATGTACCGGGTACGGAAAGAAGAGAAGAAAGTCAATATCTTCCTGCTTTGTCCCATGTAATATGTGCTCTGTGCATATTTTCTTCTTCCCTCTTCCCTTGTCAACTGTGATGCTATCATTAACTCCCATATATTGAAATACGATACCAAATATTCAAATATTATCATATCATATTTTTTTCAGGTTGGCAGACATGAAAATGCCATCGGTTGGTATCACAGTCATCCCGGGTATGGCTGCTGGTTGTCCGGTATTGATGTCTCCACTCAGATGTTGAACCAGAACTTCCAGGAACCCTTCGTGGCTATCGTCATTGACCCCGTCAGAACTATCTCAGCTGGCAAAGTGTGCCTTGGTGCTTTTAGGACATATCCCAAGGTTCGTTTTCGTGTTATAAAGGATATAAACTTTACCAGACTAAGATTTGCTGGCATTTTATATAATTTCATTAATACTTCTACTCTTTGACTAGAGCCAAGAAGTGTTATATTTAATTGGTGAAATCGCCTGCCTTGGTTTAGTAACGACTTCCCAGTTGTGCAAATATTTGTCAATGCTGACCAACCATTAACTACTTAGCCTGTCCCAACAATGATATTCCAAATTCAAACATTTGCAGGGCTACAAACCAGCCAATGAAGAGCCTTCTGAATACCAGACAATTCCCCTGAACAAAATCGAGGACTTTGGAGTCCACTGCAAGCAATACTACTCCTTAGAAGTATCCTACTTCAAGTCATCCCTGGACCGGAGGCTACTGGACTCCCTCTGGAACAAGTACTGGGTGAACACACTCAGTAGTTCCAGTCTTATCACCAATGCTGATTACACTACTGGACAGATATTTGACTTGTCTGATAAGTTGGAGCAGAGTGAAGTGTGCCTTGGTAAGTTTATTATAAGATGGTTTGTTTTACTTATGCTTAGTTCCAAACCATATGATATGTGATCAAACAGGATCTCCTATGGCATTTTAATGTGTGAGAAGTACCCAATTGATGCAGATATCTGTAAGTCTTTGTTGCTTCCAAAATCATAATATGCTGATCAAGAAATCTAGTTTATGGTGGAATGCAGCCTCTATAACTCTCTTACCAAATTAGATCCCGTGTTCCCCACACACCCAATGAATTCGGCAAAGCAAAGGGTTTAACCGCCATCAATCAACCAATCATAAAGACGGAAATCCACATCGCGTCTTGCCCGCATGCCTAATTGGCAGGCTTTATTTCTTAGTTTAGTAGTACAAACCTATATCCTGTTGCCAGGTGATTTTCGTAGATCAAGTGTTAATATTCTTAAAATAACAATTGTTTTTGAAGTCCCAATAGACGAAATTGATCAGCTAGCAACCCTTCATTGACGTTTTTTTTACAGGTCGCGGCGGCTTCATAGTCGCTGGCGCCGACCCACACGAGAAGCGAACTGAAGACAAACTCGGCAAGGCAACTAAGGACGCTTGCAAGACCACCATCGAAGTGATTCACGGCCTGATGGCGCAGATGATCAAGGACAGGCTCTTCAACAGCGTGAGCGGACGACCGGCACCAGCCACGCCCATGATTGAGTGACTTGGTAGAATTGTGTAGGAGTTCAATATGTATTAATGTTTGTAAATTAATAAATGTATCTGTGAATTTCGATACACGCATGTTTTTTTGCCACTTTTCTTTGTCCGTGACTACCGCCGGACCAACAACGCCAATCGCTTCCATACATACATAAACTCACGCCTTTTTTCCCATTTTCCATGGGGGTAGGCAGAAACTACAGAACGCCACCTGCTACAATCCATACATTCTTCTTTTGCTTCACTCACATCCAAACGTCTAGTCATACACACGCCAATCGCTTTCATATTTGGTAAATAAATCCTACTCAATTGGTAACAACAAAATTGGTACCTTAGTAGGCAGTATAAATATACAAACACTACAAACAGTATGGAAACTACATGCCGCGTCGCGACGAGTGGTCACTGTTTATTTCCGTTCACTGGCGGTCACGTATTTTTGTGTTAGTGTGCCGTTTTGAGCGTATGTAGGTAGTTTCCAAACTGTTTGTATATGTAAACTGGCGGTAGTCATCACTTTTCTGTCCATACGAATTGTTCTTGATGTGATGGTCCATCTTCACTTCCAGACATCGATTGCGTGAAGTCACCACAAACACGGATAGCAAAATGTGCGGTCCCTCTATTACAACAAGAGTAGTGTTAACAATTCTTTATTTTAGGAAGTAGGGGGTGCAATGAAATGAAACCAACAAATTGATTATATAAACATTCTCAAATATTTATTAACCAATTTACATAAAATCATTATAATCATTATGTACATCTTTCACATAGCTTTAGTTATACACAAAATCATAAACATCTCACATTGTGGAGGGCCTTCTATTTATCAGATATAGTAAAACGAAGCACCAAATTGACGATATAATCTTTTGCCAAGCTCTCTTTACATAATCAAAAATAAAATATATGCCTTCATGATGTCTCATGAATGCTTTATAGAGAATATAAAAACTATAAGAGCAGTGCAACTTTTATATTTCCAGTGGCTTCCAAATTATATCTAAATGCACATACTCCTACGATATTTCATTAGAATATGTTGGGTTAGTCGATAACCTAAATATAAATAGGATGAAAATAAACAATTATGATATAACTAATCTCTAAATGTTAAAATTGTCCGGCCGTCGCCGAACGCGTGTAAAAATCTTACAATAATCCATAATTTGCATAACTACGTGTTTGATGAGATGTATTTATCATTATTTACATCGTCGCAAAATATATAATTCTCAATAAAACGAACAGCACTGTCAACTGACTGTAGCATTTGAAGCAGCTCACGGGTGTCGTACACAAACTATTCGTAACAAAATGCTGTAGGTAAGAAGTTTGTAGTCTACGTTCAAAAAACTAGTGACATCAAATACAGACTATCTGGAAATTAAATTATATGGTTCAAAATACAATGACGAGCAAAAAATCAAGGCACAAACATTAATTTATAAATAATTGGATTCTAAAACAATTTATACAGACTGGAAAGTTCATAAAACTTCTTAAATACCATAGTAACATGCAGAAGTGACTAGATAATTTAGCTCGCCCGTGTACTTCAGACCACTGACTACTTCACCGCAAGGCCAATAGTTTGGCTGGCGTGCTAAAGTGCATTATCACACAAAATTTATCATATTAGTGATTTATTTATATTTTTATTAAGTACATTCCATACAGCCCTCCAATTCACAGGTAGCTTACTATAAATCGTTTATACACACAATCTCAATTTATGTACAGCGCGAGCGACACAAAAAGTCCTAGTACATCAATTTACAATTTATCAAGGGCAAAATTCTCAAAATCGGGAATGTTCACAACGGCTCGAAACCACAAGATAATACGACTATTAATAAATCTTAATGACAACGTTTTTCATTTGTGTCGCAATGCTAGAAATTTTAAGTAGAAGCAACAATTTCGGAATTCATTATCCCTTTCGAGAAGAGTTGGTGATAGAGACAAAGAGTACAGTAAGAGCCGATCATTGTGATTGAGTGCTAGATCGGTTCGAAAAAATAGCGTTTTGATGATAGAAACAGTAAGTAGACCACACTGGTATTAGTTGCTTTGAGATTGTAATAATACTGACGCAATGTGCCCAGAGAAATATAAAAGCAAAACCTCTACTGACCTCTGGGTTTCTATTAAAAGATCCGCATTTTATCTCTGGTCACCCAACGATAAACCAACAACAATCTGTATCCTTTTAATCATAAACTTTAAACACTACGTAACACATGGAATGTTTCGCGAATCTCAATGGGAAGTTGAGCTATGCTATATAAGCTGTGCACATCTCGACTTGACGGCTGTGTCGCGGGTTGTCTGAAGGTGGCCTGTGGTCAGTCTTTGTCGAGTAGGGTGGAGTCGCCATCATTAGAGACATAATTTCCGGTCATCGATTGTTGTGAGGAAGATTGCAATTTTTATGTATTTCGGAACTCTGTACTAGAAGCATAAAAGCAGCATTACTATACAATAAAATACATATAATGAGATCTTATCAGCTATCCAGATCACAACACAGTTGATAAAGCTAGATTAATCTCAACATACAATATTTTTAGTACGACTACTTGCGAAAGTGAAGTGGGTTTTCTGTTCATGGTCATAATGGCCATGTTAAACCATCGTGCGAAGAGATGCAGCTATACAAACCGAATAACACCATCAATTTTTCATAATGGAAAAATTTAAAATACGGCGGCTCTTTTTATGATATTTCTCTCGAATTGCCCTTTAAGTCAAATTTTGCACTTGCCCTTTGACGAGAGGTCAAATACCGTGATGAGCTGGACAAAATTAGGCTTATCATTAATTTCCGACAGTCAAAAGGTTTTTGCCTTGAGCAAGCGTGAATTAATGCTAGTGCCTTCGCTGTATGAGACTCAGAGGCCTTTGTCCTACAGGGGGACAGTAACCGGCTGGTATTATATTATATACACGGTCAAAGTTACTGCACATCGACTGTCATCTCGCCTACCATATCATACCGCCTATAATTTATATATTCATAGTATTGTATTTTTTTTTGTTTTAAGAATTTGATTCACACACTGTTCCGTTTTTGTTTGAATTAGATATTTAACCTATGTTTGCAATATTTGTAAGTATGTGAGAACCATGTTCCTAATTATCAAATAACTCAATTTACCTGTTAGTGATTGTAATAATTTATACCTATACGTAGTATAGTATGTAGTGTTATTCTGGGTGCATCATCCTCACTTATATGAATTAATGTATGTATGAAAATATTGTAAAACAGTTTTTACTTTCTATTGTAAATGTGGAGTTTCTTGTCGTTCTTCTCCATAACAAACACCTTTTCGGAATGGACGGTAGAATCAATTATTATGTCATGAAAAATAAAAAATTTGGCGTTTAAAAATGCCGCATAATGGCCTAATAAAAACAAAAAGAATTTGATTTTGAATACGCGGTGGTCAGCGTCCGGCTCGTGCGCCAAAAGCGAGAGTCGATCGCCAGAGTGACGGCACAGCGCCAAGTGCAGTTATTTTGACCGAGTAGCAAAAGGTTTTCAAGTTTCAACAATACTAACGTGTTTCTGCAACAATCGATGACCGTATACCAGTACATACATAACTAGAGCGTGTAACACAAGTGACCGAGGCAGGCTAGAGACAGTAGCCGGGCGGGCTGGCCGCGCGTCAGTTGAACAGGTCTGGCGGGAAGCTGTTCACCTCCGCCTGCTCCAGCACTGGCACACCGTCCACGTTGTACGATACTCGTATCCGTAGTCGAAGGGTAGCCTGGAAGAAAATGATACAAATGTTAATATTTGGTGTGTACTCGCAACTGGCGCGTTTGATGACCTTGGACGAGGCATATCGATAGGCTACGAAATAATCTTATCATCTAAAAAGGCAACTTGAAGATATTTTTAATGACAATGGACAACAAGAAGTTAAATCCGGACACTGGGTGACCTTGCATTTTCCTTTACAATAATATGTTTTTGACTGACCTTTGTAAATTACACTGTGATAAAGTAGTATTTGGTAAAAAGTGAAATATATGTTGAATAAAACTTACCCTGGATGGATTAGTGATTTTGAGTACTTGAGTGATCTCTCCCTGGGGTAGCAGAACAGTGCCGGATGGTGACATCATGTCTAACTGGAACGTCTGCAAAGCGAAAATAATAATAATTGGAAATCTTCATAAGGTGGAAATGCGATAGCAAACTAACAATTGCCGTACAAATATAGGACAGGGTGCTGAATAACATTTAATTAAATGTAGACATGTTTTTGATTAGACACAAAAACTGTTATTATATATATTGGACGCCCCTGTGCCAAATACGTTTTGTATAGATAGATAAAACATTTATTTAGTGCACACAAAAGACACAGCACAATTAAATTATTTCAATTTATATTTAGGTTTAAAAACAAGGTGCCAACATAGAAAGGAAAACATACTTATAGATATAAAAGTGACACCAGTAATTGTACCACCAGTAGTGTTGTATGACATCGTAGAGTCGATATGTCAGTGTTCACTAGCTGAAATAGTAGAAAATATCTGCGAGATGCTTACCCTGGGCACAGCAGCTTGGAACAAGAAGTCAGTGAGCGTGGAAGTCCCGGAGCAGTGCGCGCGCATGGTCAGCGTCACCGTGTCGCCGCCGCGCTGCACGCCAAACACTACGCGCAGCCCGTTCTTCTCCAGAGCCGTTACTGTCGGTAGCTCAACTAAAAGCAAAAGATTCATTCTTAGAAAAAATAAACATTTCGATAGTGCATTTAATACAGTCGGTGTATCGTTGGAAGACCTCCCTGCAGTCGATAGTTTATCTTTATAGGTTTTGAGATAGAAAGAGGAACATCAGAAACTATCGCTCAGCTCAAATTCTTGGAGCGAAACAGCTAAAATTTTGGGCAAATTCCCTGTATAATGTAGATGGGGCCTTATTGGCGGATTTTTGTAAATGCCCAAGGTATCAAGGCCATATTAAAATGCCTATGCGATCCACTGCCTTCTTGGACAAATCATTTACAGTCCAGGCTGCTTGTCTGTGGAATGCATTGCCTGACCCAATAAAACTTGTCAGTCGTTACCTGTCTTTAAAAAACTCATAAAGGAACACTACTTGTCTCTGTGATCCTATTCTTGTTTAAGCTGTATTGTTTTCTTATCTATTTATTTAGATGTATGTATGTATTTATATATCTATTTTAGTTGTTTGTTTTAATACCCTACTTATTTAAACGTATTGTTTGATTTGAAATTTCCACCAAGTGCAATCCCATATCGTGTCCCTCTTTCTCTATTCAAGGTTGCATGGAAGACATCGCATAACGCGATAAGGCCGCCTGTTGTATATTTGTTTTAATTTTAAGGTTGCTTTCTGTATTGTTTAACATGGCGTACAATAAAGTATATATAAAATGGATGAATGAAGCTGCTGGAAAATTAAATAAAAAGTCAAAGTAGTCATGACCTTGAGCAAATAAAGTATAATTTATTGAAAGGATACCTTGCGTGACCGGCGTGTTGATAAGCGCGGGCGCAGCGAACAGTCCATCCAGCAGCAACGAGGAGGGCGCGGGCGCGGGGGCGGAGGCGGGGGCCGGGGGGGGCATGTTGTTGTTCATCACGTTAGATGGTGCGGTGGGAGTCAGGTCCAGCCCGCTCAGTAGGTCGAGGATATCCTGGAAACAATAACAAGCACATGAGATTACTTATCCATTTGTAGGTTTGAAAACACTAGTTGTAAGGAGCAATATTGAGAAAACACTGTATTGGATATCAGCAAGCATTGCAATGAATGCGGTTGTAGTTTATCAGTCTTTTTATCCGACTGCCGAAGGAGGGTAATGTGTTTATCAGACTATGTATGTATGTTTGTTCCTTTGTGGCGTTCTAGTGTTTGTCTTAACCCTGCGAGTGTCACTGGCTACATTAAAATTGGAAAATAAAAATGACGGATTTTGGGCGCCATATTGTGTGAGACAATTGTTTTTTTCTTCCGTAGCCATCGTGTAGGGTATCAAAATAAAGGGTATTAACAGGCGATTTAAAAATATATATAATACTTATATGTTTAAATGTACATACATATTAAAAAAATAACTAAATAAATCAAAAAACCTGACAGCTTAAAAAGCGAACTAAAAAGATGTAAACAAGAAAAAATCATGCTGTGCAGTCGGCGGATACATCTGGTTTTGGTCAGCCAGCTCGCGAATACGTATTGGACAATTCGATAATTATGGTCAACGGAGTCCAAGAGCGACCGACACGGATAGGTTAGGGTCGAAGGAGATGACGAGTCATATAAAAATCAATGTCAACATTAAAATAATTTAATAAAACATCTTTTTATTTCTCTACCCATTAAGTGATAAGACATTATTTAGAAAGTCCCATCAATTTATTATTTCAATAGTTTTTATCATATTGCCTACTCATATTGGGCATTTTTAAATTGCCCTGGCATTATGAATAATGCCGTATTAATCACTTGTTCTATAACATATATAACTAAAGCAGCATAATAAATCCCAAAAATTTGTGTCGTACTCACATTGCTGCTAGTATTATTGTTGCTGGCAGGCGGCTGCGACGGTTTGTGATCCACGTCGCCGTTCGTCAACGAATCGGAGCCGATGATCAAGTCTAGTAGCGCATCCTGGAATATACACAAACATAAATAAGATCAACCAAGATACAATATAAATATAAGACCATTAATTGTTCATCCAAGTGAATACATGAGTATACACAAACAGGGTATGCCAGATCTAAAACAAATTATATTGAAACACATGATAAAATCGTTGCCCCATACTAGGAATTTCTTCTGTATCGTGAGTGCGTGCGTCACCAACGCAACCTCAATCAGGTCGTCTGACCACCTAGTGGGAGGCTTGTTTAGCATAACAATTTATTAAATCCGATACATAGTAATTTGGATGCGAGACGCCGAGGACCGATCAATGTGGCGACTCTTGGGGGAAGCCTATGTACAGCAGTGGACGTTTTTTAAATGATGATGAATTGATTAAAAACCGATGTAGTACTCACAGGCCGGTCGGGCTTGTGGTCGGGGCTAGTGTCGGACAGGTCCTGCTCGTGGTCGCTGTCGTCGCGCGCGTCGGGCCCGCTGCTCGGCGCCTCCATGGCCGGCATGCGCTCTAGTAGCGCTGGCCGTAAGTGCGCCTAGTTCCTGGATAAAACTGATGTAGTACTCACAGCGACCTGGTCGGGGCTGGTGTCGGACAGGTCCTGCTCGTGGTCGCTGTCGTCGCGCGCGTCGGGCCCGCTGCTCGGCGCCTCCATGGCCGGCATGCGCTCTAGTAGCGCTGGCCGTAAGTGCGCCTAGTTCCTGGATAAAACTGATGTAGTACTCACAGCGACCTGGTCGGGGCTGGTGTCGGACAGGTCCTGCTCGTGGTCGCTGTCGTCGCGCGCGTCGGGCCCGCTGCTCGGCGCCTCCATGGCCGGCATGCGCTCTAGTAGCGCTGGCCGTAAGTGCGCCTAGTTCCTGGATAAAACTGATGTAGTACTCACAGCGACCTGGTCGGGCTTGTGGTCGGGGCTGGTGTCGGACAGGTCCTGCTCGTGGTCGCTGTCGTCGCGCGCGTCGGGCCCGCTACTCGGCGCCTCCATGGCCGGCATGCGCTCTAGTAGCGCTGGCCGTAAGTGCGCCTAGTTCCTGGATAAAACTGATGTAGTACTCACAGCGACCTGGTCGGGCTTGTGGTCGGGGCTGGTGTCGGACAGGTCCTGCTCGTGGTCGCTGTCGTCGCGCGCGTCGGGCCCGCTGCTCGGCGCCTCCATGGCCGGCATGCGCTCTAGTAGCGCTGGCCGTAAGTGCGCCTAGTTCCTGGATAAAACTGATGTAGTACTCACAGCGACCTGGTCGGGCTTGTGGTCGGGGCTGGTGTCGGACAGGTCCTGCTCGTGGTCGCTGTCGTCGCGCGCGTCGGGCCCGCTGCTCGGCGCCTCCATGGCCGGCATGCGCTCTAGTAGCGCTGGCCGTAAGTGCGCCTAGTTCCTGGATAAAACTGATGTAGTACTCACAGCGACCTGGTCGGGCTTGTGGTCGGGGCTGGTGTCGGACAGGTCCTGCTCGTGGTCGCTGTCGTCGCGCGCGTCGGGCCCGCTGCTCGGCGCCTCCATGGCCGGCATGCGCTCTAGTAGCGCTGGCCGTAAGTGCGCCTAGTTCCTGGATAAAACTGATGTAGTACTCACAGCGACCTGGTCGGGCTTGTGGTCGGGGCTGGTGTCGGACAGGTCCTGCTCGTGGTCGCTGTCGTCGCGCGCGTCGGGCCCGCTGCTCGGCGCCTCCATGGCCGGCATGCGCTCTAGTAGCGCTGGCCGTAAGTGCGCCTAGTTCCTGGATAAAACTGATGTAGTACTCACAGCGACCTGGTCGGGCTTGTGGTCGGGGCTGGTGTCGGACAGGTCCTGCTCGTGGTCGCTGTCGTCGCGCGCGTCGGGCCCGCTGCTCGGCGCCTCCATGGCCGGCATGCGCTCTAGTAGCGCTGGCCGTAAGTGCGCCTAGTTCCTGGATAAAACTGATGTAGTACTCACAGCGACCTGGTCGGGCTTGTGGTCGGGGCTGGTGTCGGACAGGTCCTGCTCGTGGTCGCTGTCGTCGCGCGCGTCGGGCCCGCTACTCGGCGCCTCCATGGCCGGCATGCGCTCTAGTAGCGCTGGCCGTAAGTGCGCCTAGTTCCTGGATAAAACTGATGTAGTACTCACAGCGACCTGGTCGGGCTTGTGGTCGGGGCTGGTGTCGGACAGGTCCTGCTCGTGGTCGCTGTCGTCGCGCGCGTCGGGCCCGCTGCTCGGCGCCTCCATGGCCGGCATGCGCTCTAGTAGCGCTGGCCGTAAGTGCGCCTAGTTCCTGGATAAAACTGATGTAGTACTCACAGCGACCTGGTCGGGCTTGTGGTCGGGGCTGGTGTCGGACAGGTCCTGCTCGTGGTCGCTGTCGTCGCGCGCGTCGGGCCCGCTGCTCGGCGCCTCCATGGCCGGCATGCGCTCTAGTAGCGCTGGCCGTAAGTGCGCGTAGTTCCTGGATAAAAACTTACTCATTGAAACGAACACAGCTTGGGCAAATTAGATAAAATACAGGTAATTGTCGGAAACAATCCTAATAAGTAAAATACTGGCGTGAAGTACCGTCTCACCTTCGCAAGGATCTCCAATTTTTTGGTAGCCAGCTGAGCTTTTGCCTCAATGAATGGACCAAAACTCAGGGTCGATGTCAATGTAACGCCAAGAAGCTCAAGTTGGTCCGTTATCGACACGAGAAAGAAGGAGCCGGGTGGAATTAGCTCCTTTAAGCGGAAAAAGACACGCCTAAGATAAATTATAGATTGATGTGAACTTATGTTTGCTTACCTGTACAGTTGCGATAATTCAACACCTCTCTGTTGCAACTCGATATGAATGTGAGATCCGAACGTGTCGATAATCACTCGGATTTTACTGAAACAAACAGAAATATAATAATATGTTTAGAAATATTTCTAATATTCCCGGCAGGTAAGTTGGCAAGAGTAGTTAGCTGTGCAGGAGCCGTTTTTTAGGTCTCTTTGGTAGTGAAGCGGGACGCGGGGAACGTTTAGCACCGTTCCGAGCGCACGATTGGTTGGTCATTTGACACAAGGATCGATTGACCAATCGCGTCGCGTCCACGTTCCTTTCGGTCTATATAGATCTTGCCAATTTACACTTTTTCTTTCAAATATATGGAGTGAAATGAGAATAACTGTCCATCCTAGTAGTTCATATACCCTTTATGAACTTACCACACAAATTACCAAATTACTATCATAAGTATTCTGATTCTAAAAATATTTTTTTAACTTACTCCTGGCTAGGCTGCGTGGTGAATCTCGTGGACAGCTTAGCGAGGGAAAGTAACAAATACTCTTTCGAGTTGATGGACAGCTGTGTGGACCACAGGAGCTTCTGGTATACGTCGATGACGTACTCCTCGGAAGGACGGACGAAGTCGTCTGAAAGGTAACAATATAGCTTGATAATCTCTAAATATCAATAAATGGCTTGAGTAAAAGTCACTAGGATCACTAAAATTATTAAAAATAAACATCTAGATCATAGCTTTTTCTATAAGACAAAAGATTTATTAAGATGTTTGGGTGATATCTTACTTGCTTAGTCAGCTGACATAACAATATTATGTATAATAATAGAATGAATATAAAAACTTACCAACGCCGTCTTCATCGACCATAGAGATAGCATTACTGGCTTCAGACACCAGCAAGTCACCGTATTCACCGATAGTCCAAGCTGCCACCTACAAACAGAAGATTGAGATCAAGTAAAAACATAGCAATATTTGCTTTGACAATCCCAGGAATATAGCAGAAAGGTCTGAAACGCTCGTAGTTACCTAATACATGGGAAGGTAACAGGTGTGCGTTACAATAAAATTGCAATACAAAGATGCTGATTGCAGAAACAGGGAAGATGATAGAACTTTCCAGGGGTATTACTGAAAGAGCTCGTCCTTTATAAATTATTGCAATACTAAATTGCAAAATTGTTTGACAGCATTCATTTGATGGCCTGACCACGGAGTCTCATTGCTAAGAATGAAAATTTGGTTTAAATAAATCTCACTAGATGGCGCGACATGTGCACACAATTCAATAGAATTGTGTGTAAAATTAACATTTTCTGGAATTGAACATAAACATTATATGTTCTTGTTTAATCAAGTCTCCTAAGTATAAAATTATGGAATATTGGGCTCTTAATTCACATTTCAAAGATTATTTGAACGGATCATTTAAAATTGATGCCAATACATGGCGCATTTTTAAATTACTGAGGCATTCCACTCGATTGATAAAATTTCCATTGTAACACATGTTGGTGCAAAAAAACTGTAAAATCGTGCAAAAAAGCTAACCTTACTTGCAAGTCGCTGCTAACACCATCTTTTGCCGTGAAACGGGATCGAACGCGATTGATGTACTTACAAAAATAACAAGATTAATCAAATGAAAAACTCTAGTTACGTCAGCACGGTTTCTTTGTATGGGATGAGGCATCTGTATGCTAGTATTATGTTATCTGTGGCCTGACTTAGTGAGGATTTTTCTCACATTTCAACTTAAGTTAATAGATTATTAAATAAATTCATACCTGTACTAGCGGCTGTTTCTCCGTGGCGTCGCCGGAGACAGCGGATCGCTCGAGTGAGCTCCACAGCCGCATGGCCGCGTACGCCTGTCTCTCCGGCGCCGCTGAAGATACAATCTGAAGTGTACTGGACACCGTGTCGTCTCGGAGGTAGTTTCCAGCCTAGAATCAAAGATTATTAAGGTGTTTAGAAGAGAGAATTTGTGTGAATTTTCAGTGAGTGTTCATAGCTGAGGGCCTAGTCAAAGTACATTCTATCAGCCGTGTCAGCTTTCATCCAATGGTTTGTCGCTTGAAAAACTACGCGACATATATCGGTAACGTATGTCCGTCCATCGGCGATAGCGGAGAAAATGTCACTGTCTAGGCTCTCAAGGACTGAACAATAGTTATCGGCTTATTCAGCCGCTCGATCTTTTTTACTGTCTGAGAGGTTGTTATACTGTGATTTTTAATTTCGAAGACTATACTGACATTTGGGGGGTTGTAACTTTACCGTTACATAAAAATAGTGTTGTATCTTGACTATTCTGAGTGACTGACAGTTGATCGAATATCGAAATAGATCGAAAATGGAACTATATCACGGCAAATAAATTACATTTGTTAAGAAACTAGCGGCCCTTATTTTAATTTAGTTTCTACTCATTTAGGTCGGACTTCATTTTATCGATCGCATTTATTTTATTGTTGATTTCATATTTAATACAATGAAAGTTTATGTACTATGTGTATGAATACTGTTATATTGAAATATATCACATTTATATTCATAAAACATTTATTTATACCAATCAGTAAAATTAAATTGCGGAGTCAAGTCACATTGATTCGATGAATCATATAATTGAGCCTTACCTACAACACTATGCTCCACGCTTGCAACATATAAAAAAATAACGTCATAGGCAGCTGTCAGTTTAGTCTACGAAATTAAAAATCACTGTATAGCTGGCTTGGCTGGCCCAGCTGTCAAACTCATTTTATACTACGCGAGTATTTAGAATATCCACATACTTAAGACAGTTTTTGGCTAGCATTTTCTGTCTCAGTCCTGGGCCAAGGCTTCCCTTCACTCCTTCCACATTTGACGATATTTTGTTCTCACCTTGAGCAGAACCCTGAAGAGTGTATCGAGATGCCACTTGTTGGAGGGCGCGTATCTCTCGGCGGCGAGCACCATGGCGCTGGAGCAGTGCGCCTTGAACTCCGCGTCGGAGCGCTCCAGGAACGCCAGCAGCTCCTTCATCATGCTGCGGATGTTCTGCCCGTTGATCAGCGCGAACGACAGCTCCATTGCGCGCCGGCGGATTGATACGTCTGGGTCCTGGGAAAGAAGAAAGAGATATTTTTTCACGTTAAATAGAAGCGGATTCTGACGCTTGCAAAAACCTCAGCAATAGGGATGTCTCCTGGGTAGAAAAATGATAATTATATTTAGTCCGTCTGTGAGATTGTCAAATAATATTAGACCCGTATTTTTGTTTTATCAAATAATTTAAAACTGGAAAAGATAAAGCGCATCAAATTTCAGGAGTGGGGGCCTGTGACGTCACTTTGTCAGTATAAAGTGTAGCACACCGTGACGTCACACAATATTTCAATGCACTGTATCGTCTTATTTTTTGTTTACGTGGCAAAAGAAAAATACGTGTCCAATATTTTTAGGTTATCTAACTGACGGACTAAATAGATATTTTTGACAATTACCTTATTATGTATATTTCTTGATATTTATTTACTAACAAATATATAAAAAGAGCAAGTCGCGAATTTATTAGCTAGAGTTTCAATCCATCTTCTGAGTGCTTCATAAAGTCTTTGGTCGGTAAATATGCTGTCAATTATTATGATAGCTGATGCAATAATAAGAAATTAGTTTCATACTATTGCAACAGCTATCATAACAATATCCAATAAAAATATTACACTTGAGATTTCCCACAAAAATTAATAAGCTTTCAGAACCTGGATGTATTTGTACATAATTAATGCTTTTGAAGAATCAATCTGAGATGTTACCTTTGTTATCACCCAGAAATATCTGGGCTGAAGCCTCCCATTTAACTTTCTATCGGGTTGATTACAAAATATTAAAACTCACCTTCAAACACTCCAGGATGGTAGTCCGATGCCTCTGCACAGCCGAGGTATCCACATGCACGGTCCTCAGCAGCGTGTTCAGCGCCACGTATCGGATGTTCTTGTCGTTGTTCAGCAGGAAGCGGCCCAGGATGTTGATGGCCAGCACGCGCAGACTGCTCTCCGACTTGATGTCCATGATGGACAGCACTGTCTCGTATAGGATGGTGTTGCCAACGTTTTTGCTGGTCTCCGTGTTGGTGGCCACTTGGGCTAGGATGTCGTTCATTGCTTCTGAGGCTTCGGCGTCGTTCTTGCCTAGTATTCGGAGGAGGCGGAGGATTTTAACCTGGAGAATTTAATTTTTGCATAAGTTTCGGTTACAAACCTATCGCACTCTTCCCAAACCACTGCAAATCCTGAAAGCCAGAATCAACAGAGGCGACCACCAGAAAAGCGCCGAGGCAATGAAGCTCGACGAAGTCCCGGAGAATGAATGTAACTGTATTGGATCCCGCAACGTAATTAATAACGAAGGAGTAGGAAAAAAATATTATTTCCACTTCCCTCCATATCAAGCAGGAGACAGAAAAAACAAGACCAATAGGCACAAAGGGTCGTTTACAACTGGGATAAGTCCAGTTGCCTAGCACGACGGATAAAAAATAGTATATTATGCTACTAGTGAATAAAAGATGGATTTAATGCGAGGGCCGTAGATGAATCACAAGTATGTGAAGGATTCTAACGACTGAATCACGACCGTAGGGAGTGATTCATGATGATTGAATCACGATTCAAGTGTTAGAATCATGAGCGACGCGAGTGATTCATGGCCCTCGATATAAATCCGTTTTATTCAAGAGTTGCATACTATATTTTATACCATGACTACGAGAAAAAGAAAGATTGAAGCGGCATAAGGAATAAAAATAAATAAATGGGTTTATTACCTTCAAAATTTATAAAAAAATGTGAAACCATGACCCCTGAGCTAGGAAACAGCTCTTGTGTTTCAATCTCTATCTCTAACTCTATCTGTAACTCTATCTCTAACTCCTCTACCTCTAACTCTGTCTCTGAGTCTAACTCTATCTCTAACTCTATCTCTATCTCTAACTCTATCTCTAACTCTATCTCTAACTCTATCTCTAACTCTAACTCTAACTCTATCCCTAACTCTATCTCTAACTCTACCTCTAACTCTATCTCTACCTCTATCTCCAACTCTATCTCTATCCCTATCCCTATCTCTAACTCTAACTCTATCTCTATCTAAGTTTGTATCGAATATTTTATGCGTAAGGAGGTTGTAGTTGTAGAGCATTGAGATGGAGTTTGAATATTATATTGGCGTGTTCTAAATTCAAACACCAAAACAGTGATTAAAAGTGCTTTTTATTCACTGTTTTCAGTGAATAAAATAAGCTTTTTAGAGGGGGAATGGTATAAATAATATTAATGGGTCCTAAGGGCTCTGTTATATTTGATTACAATAATAGGTATGGCAAAAACGCTTGAAAGCACGAAAATTTGAATAAGTTTGGTTTGTTTAGGAATGCTAATTTATAGTTTTTTTTACGATTGTGTCCGCATACGGCGTAGTTTTCAGTTCGTCTTCTTTGATTACCAACAATTTAACCACGAAATGTGCTACTCAAGTACAGTAAATCCAAAACTTAGGTCAAGTAAGCTGTCAATCCCTTTTATTTTTTGGGTTGACTGCTCACTTCACCTAATGATCCGGCAGATCGTGACGATGAATTAATATTTTTTGAAATCATAACATTGAAACTCCATCACAGAGAAGCATGAAGTGGACATAAAAAATGAGTTATGATTCTTAACCTGTGACCGAATAAGGAAAATCAGATAAAGTTATTATTGCCATTATTAATAATGCAAAAGATAAGGCAACCATTTACATGGTTTCCTATTATATTTACAAGGGGAAATTACTATTTGGATTGTCCGCAATACTTTACTTATTTTAGCGGCAAACTGATTGTTTTTACAGCTGCGATTATTATCGAGTCATATTCGATGTATGATTCATACAACATAATTCTGTAGTTAAGTTATTTTGTAGAAGGAAACCAGTAATTGGATAATTTGATGGTGTGTAGATTATTGCTATATCTTCTAAATTAACTATGTAATTCAAATTGGTGCCCAATTTATAAAACTAGTATCTATTAGAATAATGTGTTTTTATTCCTATTTTGTTACTCTCAAATTACCTTTTAAATGCAGTTGGATTTGATTTTGGACCAATATGATACCTGTTCTATGGCTTACCCTCAGTTTCCCACCTTAAATTATCGGAGAATTAATGTGACAAATTGTCAAGCACGCGTTATCTGCTGTGATTGGTTGAATGAATTTTCAACAGCCAATCGCAGAAGATAACGCGTGTTTGACAATTTGTCACATTAATTCTCCAATAGTTTTAAGGTGGGAAATCAGTTTCCCAATCAGTTTCGGGTTAATGACTAAATTGTGAATTTATTTTTAATAATAATAAGTAGTAACATTACCTGCAGGAACGGGTCCGAAACTCCGCTGACATCATGCTCCGGTGAATACCCCGCCAAAATCAGGTTCTTCAGTATCCTCACCAGATTCGGTACAATCTACAAACAAACCCATGCTTATACATGTACTGATCATAGACAACATCACCCATTGCACATAGACAAAGACTGCGAAGCGAGAAAAAAAACAAATGGTTTACGTTTCAGGCAAGTATTAAATACATACTAAATACTGTCTGGAGATATATTAATGAGTTTACAGGCTTACAACACGATACGACAGCGAATATACATGGGACTGGGCATTTACATCGGCAATAAATAAAAGAAAATAATAATAATATGACCTTCAACCTCTTTGCAATAATTAGTCACGTTACTCTCTGTGCTGAATTCATACTGTGTATTGAATAGTTAGTAAATGTGTGAGATGGGATTTCCAGAGGGAGATATTAAGAAACTTAAGATTATAAGGAAAATCTTTTAAAATGGCTAGATTTGCATATGAAGCAATGAGATATCTTTCCTTATCGAAATGCTATTAAATACTATTTTATGTACCTTACGTGTACCAAACTACCAACAGCAATTTTAATAATGCAATTATGATTGTCAATTATTCAGAATTTAAATCAAAATATGTTTCTATTCTTATTTTCGTTTGTTTTCTTTCAATGTTTACAATCTCTGGAAATCTCAAGTGTTATCAATATAAATTAATTACATACATGGATAGCAAAGTCTATAAAAGGATCAAAGTAAGGGAACTACCAAATTATTATCAGTAAGGAAGGAACATGGAGATCAAACAGAATAGAAAAAAATGTAATACCAATATCATTGCAGTCGTAATACAAGATGTTAGCCACTTTCCGTGACGAAAATCAAGTTTGACCACAATTTGTTTAGCAGAAAAAGTTTAATAAAAACTGTAACCCGACTACGAATTTTTTAAAGTCTATTTTACCTAGCCCGTAATAACGAATCGATTGACACCTTATTCATAAAAATCGAATGAATAGTTTAGGCGCTACCTACGGAGGAGCATACGTAAATACAAACATTAGACTGCTAAAATCATAGCCCTTGTTTTGGCTTCGCCGTAGTCGGGTAAAAAAGACCTTTTTAATTAATCAAATAATTTTATTTGATATAAAAATGTGTCTTTCAGTTTTTGGCATTTGGATAAAGAAAATATTCAGTTTCTTTACGGCTAAATATTTTCTTTTGTTCCCATAAAATAAATTGAAAACTTTATTCAACAAATAATTTGGTAGTTACTAGAAATGAGTAATTTCTATCTAATTAAGAAGATGATGTTCTTCAGAAAGTTCTATCTACCTAATACTTATTATTTATACAATGGATATATTATTTATATGTATAATTATTATGTATATGCCTACTTCGAGTGCTATTCACACAAGTTCTTACTTTGCTATCACTACTCAGATGGTTGAGAGTTTTGTATTAAACCTACTTATATGATTATTTCCCATGAATTTGCGGAAGCCGTATAGTCAACTAGGCACGTAAATAAAAACATAAATATTGAATAACACTTATTAAGGATAGAAAACAAATTAGAAATCATTGTACCAAAATGAGTTACAATACAAATTAAAAATCGAGTGGCATGCGTCAGAAATTTAAAACCGCGCCATCTATTGGAACCAATTTGAAATGATCCGTTCAAATAATCTTCGAAATTTGAATTAAGAGCCCAATATTCCAAAATTTTGTGCTTAGGAGAGTTGATTAAAGAAAAACATATTTTTTTTTATGATCATTCTAGAAAATGTTAATTTTACACCCAATTCAATAACAAATCGATGGATATCGCGCCATCTAGTGACATTTATTTGAAACAAATTTTATTTGTTAGCGCTGGGACCCCGTGACCAAACCTTTTATCATAATGGTAATGCCAAGGGGCTCTCTCCAGAGACAAAATCAAGAAAATAATTATGTGATGTACATTTACCATCGGTTCGAAGAAAGAGAATGTACAACATTTACCATCTGTTCGAAGAGAATAAAAATATAAGATTAATTGTATAATAACTAATGATATGACTTAGTTGAATATAAGGTTTCCGGCAAACAGCTTAATATTAATCACCCACGTATACATATGGTTATATAACCAACACAATATTACAAACATGCTTGTTCTGTAGTCTGTTGACATTGTATGACGTTGTACTTATTTCTTTTTGATTTTCTACGCGGTCTGTCTCTTGGTCACCCACTTCTTAGAACATTTAAGATCTGAATAATAGATTCAATACTCAGAAACCATAGCTATAAAATGTATGGATAAGGCATCAAGGTTTCTATTATGAATCGAGCACCGCAAATTATATTAACAATTGGTGACATGACATCATTTGAATTTCATTTTTGATGGTGTCATTTTTGTACAAAATACATCAGCATCGCATGTTTTTAAGGTTCAAATTTGCATGGCATGATTTGAATTTTTGATGGTGACACTTTCTATGCAATTATGGCCTATGAGAGCATGAAGTTAAGATCCAAAATACATTGTCATCAGACTACCAACACGTATAAAGTGCATGGATCAGCGTTTGTATGTTACCTCGCGCTGCCCGCTCTCCTACGGGACAACACAAACACATCATTAGTGTTATATCATACTTTACGGACGTTTCATTATAATTATAACTAGCATAGGTAATAATAACAGTACACAGCCGTAAAAATGACACATCTAATTTTAGAATACTTAGGTTATATAGGGCGTTGTCTCCTTCAATCATACCAGTGCTGTGTGACTATCTCTCTAAATATTGATGTGACATTTTTTCAGCCAGGTATAGTGCTCGCCATACTTCTGGGCCGCCCTGAAGTTGGCTTTCTGGTGCGCAAGGCACGAAATGGTGCTGTTTTTTTATCAAGTTATACTATTGCGCAGCCATTGTAGCCAACTGCAGGGCAGCCATGAAGTTTGGCGAAAACTTTACTGTACTGTACTTAGAAATATTACTATAGCTTAATTTAGCAATACTTTCGTATTAGAACTACCACAAATAAATTGGTATCAGGGTAGGAGGTTGATTATTCGCTTTAGGCTAAGCAAACTATTTCACATTTATTCAATTGTTAAGTAAAACTGGAAAAGTACAAAAATAAGAACTAATTAAAAAAAATATTTGTTGATGAACGCGCATACGTAAAATAATTTCTGCACTTATAAAGACTATTATATCATCATCATCAGCCTTTTAATTTTATGTCGTGGTGGCCCAGTCGCTAAGACCTCGCCTGTCGTGCTTGAGGTCGTGGGTTCAAATCCGGGCAAGTACCAATGTGACATTTTCAATTTCATATGTACTTTCTAAGTTTATCTTGGACATCACAGGCAACGGTGAAGGAAAACATCGTGAGGAAACCTGGACTTATATAGTTAATGTAAGTCTGAAATAGCCAAGTCAGAGGCCTGTGGGGTTTCCCAGAGGCGGCTTAATTAACTCTGACACCAGTGGTGGCAACACCTCACACGAAAAGAAAGAAGAAGAAGCCTTTTAATGTTCCCTTCTGGGACACAGGCATCCTCTTTTTGAGACTTGTGAGAGGGAATGGACCTTAATCCACCGCGCGGGCCCAGTGCGGGTTGGTGGATGTCACATGTCTTCGAATTTTTGGTTCTAGGACATGCCAGTTTCCTCACGATGTTTTCCTTCACCGTTTTGAGAGCAGTGCTGATGAAATAATTTACACAAAGTAAAGCGGCTGCCTGGGTTCGAACTCACGAGCTAGAACTTGTAAGTCGCGGCCGCTACCATTAGGCCACCACTGCTCTCTTCTTAGATATTTATCTAAGACTACTATATTCTTAGATATTTTCCGACAAACGCCTAGCTTATCATTCGGGTGTATGGCAAGCTAAATCAAGTTACAATAGTCACAGCCGATCTTTGTGTCTCTGAAGTTAGTCTCTGAGAATCATTGCGCTAGAAACAGTCTATCATCGAGTATACTGCATATAGTAAACGAGATAGGACAATGCGACAAACGTAAGCGAGTGTAAGAAGCAGTTATACAATGCTATCTTGTACTTCAACATTGACACAAAAATAACAACTGTGCAGGGTCTTGCAGCCAACTTCAGAGACACAATGATTCACTGTGACAACTATACCTTCTCTTGAAAATCTGATAAGTTGATGTTTCATTTGCTATACTTTTTCTATGTATAAATAGATTGTGATGAATATCTTCTGGCTTCCATCAAAAAACGGATCGCTTCCTTGCATAGTATAAATATAAAACAAAGTCGCTTCCCGCTTCCCTATGTATGCTCAGATCTTTAAAACTTCGCAACGGATTTTGATGCGGTTTTTTTTAATAGATAGAGTGATAGATTCAAGAGGAAGGTTTATATGTATAATACACGCGGGCGAAGCCGCTGGCAGAAGCTAGTATTATAATAATGTAAAATAGGGATATTGCCTGGGTAGAAAAATGATAATTCTATTTATTCCATCAGTGAGATTATCAAAAATAATATTGAACACGTTTTTTTGTTTTACCAAATCAATAAAAATTTACGAAATTAAAGCGCATCAAAGTTCAGGAGTGGGGGCTTGTGACGTCACTAAGGCAGTATAAAGTGTACTAGCGGCGTGACGTCACACGATATTTCAACGCATTATATCGTCGTCACTTTATGTTTACGTGTCAAAATAAAAATACGTGTCCAATATTTTTTATTAATTTACCTGACGGACAAAAAACAAATGTTCAGTGAACTACGCTATTACAATCAGGTACAATAAAACAAACACAATAGTTGTACAGGCTAACAAACCGTGTACACGTTGCCATTACGATTGATATGATAAGAGAGTGATAAGAACAGTACCTACTGGCATAAACGACGCGACTTGATAAGCACACGAGGTGTATTATTTACATTGCTGTTTACGTGTCATTGGAATATTATAGAGGATAAATACATAAAGTATTTCAAGACTGTGTTTGCTTGTGAAAGTGGAAAATATTCTATTAATAAGATGGAAGATTCGTATATCTTTTCCAAATACATTTTTTGATGCAGCA
Source organism: Orthosia cruda (assembly GCA_964057195.1). NCBI lineage: Eukaryota > Metazoa > Arthropoda > Insecta > Lepidoptera > Noctuidae > Orthosia > Orthosia cruda. The sequence continues at coordinate 35,075,631 of OZ059837.1, forward strand.
GATAAATAGCAGTATTTTTAACTGGAGCGTCTGCATGTCTACCCTCCAAAACCCAGTCGCTGGATTAAAATGTTATCAAGTGGATACCAGCTCATTTAGTCTATGATATTACTTACTCCAGATAATTTTGTTCCCAAGGGCCTGAATGGAAATGAAAAGCGATATACATGGCACGATATTTGTGGCCAATTTTGCCGCAGTGCCATTTTAATTTATTAATTGCTAGACTAAAATGTTTTTGTTTTCGCAGGAATAATTAAATACAAGTTTTGAGTCAGTATAAAGGGTTAGCAGCTGGATGAGAATTTGCGAGAAACGAGAATGAATGGCGTGCGATTGGAGATGCCTAAGGTCCAGTTTTAATCTGTAGTTATCTCATCCAATAACGAGGTAGACCGAGACGTAACGCACCGGATCAACTCAGGATGGATGAAATGGCGACAGGTCACTGGAACAACTTGCGTGCACCTCAAGTTAAAGGGGAAAATTTACAAGCCCGTGATTAGACCTGTCGTACTGTATGGATCAGAATGATGGGCTGTGAAAAAGATGGATGAAAAGAGATTGCATGTAGCAGAGATGAGAATGTTGAGATGGATGTCCGGAGTGACGATAATGGATAAAGTGAGAAATGAGTATATTAGAGGAAGTTTGAAAGTGGCGCCAGTGACAGAAAAGTTGAAAGGAAATCGTTTGTCCTGGTATGGTCATCTGATGAGGAGGGATGAAACGCATGTTACTAAAAGATTTATGAATATAAATTTGGATGGATGGAGAGGGAGGGGACGGCCAAAGAAAAGATGGATGGACTGTGTGAGGAGTGATATGAAAGAAAAGGGAGTCAGTGATAGCGTGACAGAGGACAGGACAGTACGGAAGAAGAAAACGTGTTGCGCCGACCCCAAGTAACATGGGACAAGGGCAGGAAGATGATGAGTTATCTCATCCAATAGTTAAATATGGTAACCAATGGTTTTAAATATTCAAAATCGGTAGTGGAAGTCCGGTAGTGGAAGTCCGGTAATGAACTGCTGTACAGTAGGTTGATGATAATTGTAGTTTACAGATAAAAGATGATAATACAATCATTTCGAATATGAAGTCTCTCTATTAAAAACACTGCTAGCATATCTAACTTCCTACTCTATATTTCAAATGGACTTACAGTCCGGATTTTCGGATGTTTGTTAATCAGTTACGCCTAAACAGCTAAACAGATTCGTATGAAATATGGAACACAAGTAAACCATTGCTTGGATTAGGACATAGGCTACTTAGATATCGGTAATACCCGTGGTCACAGATATATATTACTAGCATACAGATGCCTCATCCCATACAAAAAAAAACCGTGCCTACGTAAATAGCGTTTTTCGTCTGATTAAACCGATAATTTTTTGTCCATCAATCTCGTTCGGTTCCGTTCCACGGCGATAGATAGGTGGTGTTAGCAGCAATTTGCAAGTAAAAGGTTTTACTCGGGTCGAGAATATTTTTCTTTAAATACAGTGAAGGTTTGTTTTATAGTATTTTTTCACGTTTTACAGATTTTTTGCACTAAAATATGTTACAATGCAAATTTAAACAATCTAGTGGAATGCCTCAGAAATTTAAAACCGCGCCATCTATTGGCATCCATTTTAAATGATCCGTTTAAATAATCTTTAAATTTTAAATTAAGAGCCCAATATTTCATAATTTTGTTCTTATGAGAGTTGATTAATAGCTATTTATGCAACTGTTACGTTATGGACGGTCTTTTAATACGAGTGCCATTTTTCGGTACAAGCGTAGCGCGTACCGAAATAGGTGGGCACGAGTTATTAAAAGACCAATAACGTACAGTTGCATACAAGATTTTATCTACGAAGGAAGGAATAAAACACAGATATAGACAAATAAGTATTTCAGGAAGTGTGTTTAGGTATTTCATTTATCTTACATGTCTTGATTTTTCTGGTAGTAAATTATTTGTAGCCGCAACTGCTCTATTTGTTATATCTGGTGGAGTATTTTCACACTTTTCACTTGATGTTGAAGACATTTTAATAAAATTTGAAATAAAATTTCACTCAGAAAATTTTTCGCGCGTCCACTTTATTTTTATTTTTTTTATTTATTCTTTATTAGGTATAAGGCAAACATCTTGAAGCCGCAACAGCCAAATAGTTTACGATACTTTTGTTCTAAACTTGTTCCATTTTTAAAAACATCATTTACATTGTCTCGATTTTGAAGTAATATTCTAGGCTGTATGTTCAGAATGTCTTTGCTTGTGTTTTAGAGTTTATGACGATTCACATAATGCAACCCGATGTCGTTATGGGTATCATAATGAAACCGCTGTCAGTTTTGTAATTCGAATATAACGAAACCGAAGTAGATAAACAAGAATATACAATAACAGATAGGTGCATATCGCGCCATCTAGTGAGATTTATTTGAAGGTAAAGAGTAGCTAACCAGCTAGGTAGCTAGTTAACTCATATTTAGACGCAGCTATCTAGACACCATCAATGTTGAAAAGAATGAAATTAACCTTGAACTATAAGTACTCATGTCTTTTACTCTTAAAAGCCATCATAAGCAGTCCAGCATCATAAGTATTAGCAAGTATCAAATAAAATCAAAACCAGTATTGCGACGGGAACAGGTTTAACGACCGCGATTACGGTTAGATATCGAGTTATATGTAATTATCGATTACTGAATACGATGTGTTCGATAGAAGATAAGGTGGCTCGTTTTGGTCAGAGGGGCCTACAGTAGTGGAGTTTGGTTTAAATATGTTATTTTGCAGAAAGAGATCATAATAAAAGGTTCATTTTTATTTTCTTTAAGTCTCGTGATTGACCGCTATCTCACCTGATGGTTAGCGATGATGTGGTCTACGGTGAAGCACGCTTGCCTAGAAGAATCCTATACACTCTTAATGACCCTACATTGTAGCTACTGGGAAACACAGACTCCGGCAGGGAATTATACTCCTTAGCTGTACGCATAATAAAAGGGTTTCCAAAACGTTTAGTGCATATGGGTGGGATGTCCACCATGTATCGATGGAGTATCGCCGTACGTCTGGTAGTCCGATGATCAAACTTGCTAGGCGGAATTAGTTCAAGCAATTCCATCGCACACTCCCCGAAATGTAACCGATAAAAAACCGACAAGCTGGCAACTCGGCGACGATGTTCAAGACACTAGAGCTTTGATTAATACCACGATAGGCTCATAAATAGGAATCACCGATATGGGTAATAAGTATGCTAGGCTGGAGAAGGATTAGGCGAGCCATATAATTATGAAGAATCCAGAAGGTCAATTAGGAAGCGCTTATTAGACGTTTACGGGATTAGCCGGAGAAGGCAAAATACCGGGCAGACTTTCCACTGTTCCCAGGCTGTAGCATTCCGGCTGTGGGACCTTTAGAATGGAAGTTCCGTTCAATCTATATCTATACGATAATCTATACCAATATTATAAAGAGGAAATGTTTGTTTTTTTTTATTAATAAACTTAAAAACTACTGGACCGATATCAAAAATCCATTCACCGTTGGGAAGCTACACTATCCCCGGATGACATTAGGCTACTTTACTGTCCTTTTTTGATGTATTCCCACGGGAACAGGCACTACACAGGTGAATTCGCAGAGGCGTCCGCTAGTTCAAAATCAATAAGTGGGTAATGAATTTGCCGGCTCTTCATTGCCTTTTTATGTTAGTTTTAAATGGCCATGCGATATTTACAGGCAAATATTAGCGACGATAAAGTTTATGACCACGAGAAACAAAGACTGTATAAGTATTTGTTTTCATTTAATGATTTACTATGGACATAATTATCTGTGTTCATTTACCAATTAAACCTATAGACAAACTTGACAAGTTTCTAAGGAAACACTATATTTCAAAGAGAATGATCATTACCAAGAACACCTTGAATCATACCTAAACGTACTCAGTGTAAAAAGGAAATATCTTATATCAAAGAGAAATTTTGTAATATGCCTGAAGTTACCTAATCAATCAATTGATTGAAGTAAAAAAGACACGTCATTGACTCAAGTCTAGATCAAAAGGTATTCACAAGGCAGACGTAAGTGGAAACGCCGGGAGGGGTACGCCCTAGAAGGACACACATAGAAGATAATTGGTGATATTCTTCAGAAAGGCCAGGTGCCACCAAACCCACGTGCGTGTATGACTAGATGTATGAACGTGAGAGAAACAAAAGGAGTATGTAAGGATCGTAGCAGGTGGCGTTCTGCAGTTTCTGCCTACCCCCATGGGAAAAAGACATAAGTTTATGTACGTATGTAGAATGATAAATAACGTTTGATTCTACAGACAAACGTAGAATGTTAGTAGTACAACACTGACATACATTAACTATTTGATTTTCGCACGTGGTTAAGACAAAGGATTTATTTATATTCTATTGTGACAACTTATGTCATAAATGGCGTTGCATATATTAGGCAAATACTAAACGCCAATATTTGTGGCAGACTGCCATAAAACGTAAGAGCGAGACGACATGAGGATTCAGTAAAGCTTTTTTATAATGCTGTCCTACTCACATGTTTTATGACACCTCGGGTTTAGTATTACAAATGTAAGGCATAGCACACACTGCGATTTTTATTCGCGCGAATTTTTTTCCGCGCATTCTGTGACCTATGGAAATATATGAACCTGCACGCACTGCGGAAAAAAAATCGCGCCCAAATAGTACTAAAAACATTTGCGCGGAAAAAAAATCGCGCGAATTAAAATCGCTGTGCATGCTATGCCTAACCGTGAAGTGATATATCGATGGTCATAGGTACAGTGACACCTCGTAACACACTTTTACGCCAGCCCTAATTTCTAATGCTTACGTCTATTCTAGTGCCTACAAAATGCGACCTTAACACAGATTGCACAAGATTCTTATTTGCTCTACTTAAATAATTGCCTTATATTTATTACTAACTTAAAAATAGTATAATGCAAATTGTCAGAACGTCGTAAGTAACATAATAATTGCTTATTAAATATCTGTCTTAACGTAAGTTTGTAAGGTTTAATTTCGAAGACTTACCTTCTTGAAATGGTTGAGGGTATCAGGGCTGTTCTCACACATCTCAGTAATGAGAGTCACGCCAGTTATCAGCACACCTGTTGATGTTCAAACAACGTTTAATGAGCTTCATATAAATGTGTGAAAAATTGCGAATAAAATCTTTATGTTCTGACAACAAAATGGTAGAAATTACAGGTAATTTAATGTTAGGGAGACGTGACAAACAAGTACATGGTCCACTTGAGGGTAAATGGTCACCGGTTGGTGACTATGACAAAACTCAAAATGACTGATTGACTAAACATTCTTTCTATAAAAATATTTAACTTAAGCTGTTCTATTGCAGATTTTGCGATAATCTTTAGACAAATTTATCTCAATAACTCTCAAGTTCCTTTTAAGTGTGCCCTAGTCGGCGGCACGAACTATCATTATCTTCACTCATAAAGACATGCTATCTCATCCGACAACACGTGCGAAAGGGCTAGACGCTGTGATGAGCAGTAAGAAGCTAGGGCGTGTGCGAATACATACTTTTGCAAATTTGTAGCGAAATAGATGATGAGTTAGAACGAAAACGAGCGCACGAAATTTAATAAACACACCTTTGGGAATATGGAAATAATAAAAAAACGAGTCAATGTATCTATCTGTTAAAGTAATTTGCATTTTTGTACTAGTAATCTATCCCTGTCTGGTAACTGTTTTGCAATTTGTCTTCTTCTTGTGGTATTTATTGATGCGTTAAAATTAGTGTTAAAATATGGAACTTTAGACGTTGAGAACTTTCAAATATATGTTTCTTTTTACTTTTTTCTTTCTATACAGGGCTAGATAATGATGAGAAAAATTCATATTTTCATTTTATTTTGAACGTACGCCGTCGAATAGTGGAGTAATCGCCATACTACGTTTGTATGAAAGAATCCGAAACCGACTAGGGCAGCCTTAGGGAACAATTAAGGTGCTAAACAGTTCCAAACTTAAAAAATACTCTTATATTATACTAAAAAGAAGTAAGTGAAGCAACCCTAGACTACACTACAAAATATTTTATTTCTACAAAATCCAAACGGGCTGTTATATAGTATGTACGGAATTTCTCAGAGCAAAAGAACGCAGGTTCAACATGTTATAACTTTATCTGATAAAAGTTAATAGAAATACCTCGCAAGACGGTGGCATTTCAGCTGGCTTAATAATAATAAGTAAGGAAATATAGACGTAACGCGTAGGGTTGCCAACTTCTTTTAGTTTATCTGATTTTACAGACTGTAAATGTAAAGTTTTTAATTTTTCAATTTCTAGACATCAATTTCAATGAAGCCCTATTTTTCACTTTTGGTAAGTGAAAAATAGGGCTTCATTGAAATATGATCGCTTTGTAAATATGACCGAAAAAACAAAAATACTCTTAGGCCCGCTTGCGTCACTCTATCTAACAACTCTGAGTTAGTTGCTAACACGGGCCCATTATGTATGAAATATTTTAATTTAACCTCATGTTAGCAACTAACTCTCAGATAAATTTTGGCGCAAAAGGCCTTAGTTAAAGGACATGAATTCATTCAATTAAATTCAAAATCAGAGGTAAATACAGTATTTTAGCGTACTCTATTGCATTTGTCGGTAATTAATTGTCTTACGCGAAATAAAGTACAATACTATATATTAGAGTACGTTTGGCAACCCTCGACTTATGCGGTCCTAAGGTGCGACAACCTTATTAGTAGAATCGCGTGCCTGAACACGTTAGTCTGTGCGTGTAGTGTGTTCTAACATTTATTGACATATCAGAATCAATATTATGCTGTTCTAACATTCTCGGTGTGACTTGCAAGAATTATTTTATGAGGATGTACAAGATGAAAATATAAGAAGATTTTTAAGGGCCTTCCACCGCTTTAGTGCCGTAAAACGGTTACTTTCTAAAGCATACTCCTTAGTAAGTTAGCTTAGTAGTTAGGTTAGGTTAAAAGATTTGAAAAAACAAAAAAAATATATCATGTACATTATTTTTGAAACAAGGTTTTTTCGTGTAACTAATAGTTTTGCTTTAAAAAAAATAACGATACGATATGTTTTCGCAACTATTGGATACTCCTCCAAAACGTTTTGGATGTTTAAAAACATTTTTACACAGAACAATTTACGGCTGTAATTTCTTAATAACTGAAATAGCATATGTAAATCAAATAATATTTTGCAAACATAACTGTTCAAAAGGAGGTTCAATATTGAAATTTTGGCTCCGAGCGGGCGCACGGCCAGTACTGCGTTTACATTGGAGCGTATATATCGCCTTAAGTAAGTTCTTCAATGTATTCAGTCTCATCTGAATGGCCTTCCATGATAAAACGGCTAAGGTAATATGGACGTTGTCTGGCAGAGAAGTCTAGACAGTAGACATGTTCAACATTTTATGACCGTCTACCAAAAATTGCTAAGGGCTGATATGGATCAACCTTTGTTCAAATTACTAACAGTAATAAGGTAAGGCTACACGATTGACTGAATAGGTAAGTGTTATCTATAACGAATAGGCTCCCAAAACTTCTGGACCGATTTTGAAAATTCTTTCACCTATGGAAAGCTACATCATTCCCAAGTAACAGAGGCTATAATTTATTTAACAAAAAAATTGCGATCCTTATGAAAATTGCAGTAATGTAACCCAAAAGAAGCAAAATTTTTCCTATATAATTCATTAATTGGCATGCGCTCTAATGATGATACATCCGAATTATGTACTATATGATTAAAGTACTCATTATAACCTACAAAAAAAAATTGCGAGATAATATATCTATCATAGTTAAGTCACAATAGCAGCTTTTATGTTCTGAATTTTAATTAGATCGCCGGTAGAAACAAAAGTTGGTTACATTCGTGTTGTTATATTGTAGTATTAGTTCTCATTAAAATAAATAGTTAAACTAATTGGTACCTAAGGTAGGGTAGGTAGGGTTGGTAGGGTAGGAGGGTAGTGTAGGTAGTTCGGGTAGGTAGGTAGGTGGTAAGTAGCCAGTTGTCAGGAGCGAAGCCGCGTGGGTCAGCTAGTTACAGTATAATTTAATTTATTGTAGTTTTTACCTTATTGGAATGATATTCATAAAAAGTAAGTTATCACTTACTCACATTTCATGACTGTCATTAGCTATCGCGTGTTGACGGTTGACATGAAGGAATGGAGTGAGAAAAGTAACAGGACAAGGTCAGGGCAGTGAGATGTGGAATACTTACCATGATTTTTCTCCGTCAGCAAGCTCCTAGTAGCAGGCAGAAACATTTCCATCAAATCTGGAACTCTTCTTATAATCCGGAACGCACATAACGCCGCCTTCTTCTTGATATACGCGTTGGGAGACTTGATGAGGCGTTCCACCTCTGAGGCCAAGTCCCTGGCCATTTCCGGAGAGGCTATGGCCCCGAGGGTACATAGGGCCAGGCCTACTACGAACTGGGTGTTGCTGTTGAGGTCACTGTGGAGAAAAACTGCGGTTAGGACAGAAATTGGTGTATTATATGGAGGTGATCATTGGGTGATGTATTTTTCAAGGAGCTATTTTAATTCTATTTAGTCCGTCAGTGAGATTATCAAATAACATTGGAAGCGTAATTTTTGCTTTACCAAGTCAATCAAAATTTACAAAGTTGAAGCGCATCAAAGTTGAGGAGCGGGGGTATGTGACGTCACTAAGGCAGTATAAAGTGACTAGCGTTTACTAAGGCCCACTTGTACGAAAAATTTAACTCAGAGTTACTTGCTAACACGAGGTCAAAATTGACAATTTTGCATGACAAACTGTCAATTTAACTTCGTTTTAGCCACTAAGGCCCGCTTGCGGCACCCTGATTTATCTTACTAACTTCGAGTTACTATCTTACCACGTGTTATTTATGTTTGACATATTTTTCACTTCAATTTAACTTCATGTTACAACTACAACTTCTGTCAATTTAACTTTATGTTAGCAACTAACTTTGAGTTAAGTTTTTCGTTTTAATATCGTTGCACATGCTGAGATAGGAGCCTTGTTGGTCTCGCACTCACACTGCTTCTTTCTTTAGTGGGCGTAAGAAATTTGTACGCATTGCGTCTTCTCTCAAGACGTAAAAAAATAAAATCTCCAAAGAAATATTGTTATTTTTAGCCCTTTCCATTTGAAGAAATAATATATAATATTTTTTTAGATGTACTCTCGTGCGTGGGGGCCCGAGCCAGCTTAGACTAAAATCGGGACGTTTTCTCGTAGGTGTTACTACAAATAGATTCCCGCAGGCACTTTGGGTAAACCCGAGGATCAGGTATGTTGTACAATGAAATGCACGTCCATGATATAAATGTGACTCAGACATTGCTTTTATTTCGTAGAAGTAAGGGCAGTTTTCGTAGTTCATGTGATAGATAACCTGCGGTTGACGTTACTAACCAACAATTACAAATATTTATTGGAACAAAAAACATATTACAACTATTGTGTACGTTAACCAGTCCTGAAAAGCAACACCTTGGTTCAGAAGTCATGTAAAACGAATTAGATGTTTCCAAACAAAACCTGACTAAGGCATTACGTATTGATAAGACCCCAATATGACAAAACAGACAACCAATTAGGCAGTCGCACAACATGGGTTGGCCAATCAAGTCAAAGCTTTTCGATTGACGTAAAAGCCGCAGGGATAAGGACCAATGTGTATCATTTTATACCCAAAGTTGGCAAGTCGCTTAGTTAATAGGTACCTAACATCGCGAATTGAAATGTTATTGGCAATCTAGTCGGGACAGATAGCGTAGTTAAGGAAAACTGTACTTTAATTATATTTTCTCAAACATGCTTGGAAATATGAGCATTATTTTGACAACCTTCTTCGAGATAAATCGCAATTGCTGTACTGGCCAAATACATGCGCGCAGCGGCCGGCAAAATTTGTATGAAAATCCATATCTGTAGTTTGCAGCGGCCAAATAAATTCCATAGTAAACTCATATCTGTCGTGTAATTTAAAAATGGAACGATCTTTTACTCCGAATCATGGCACTTCGAACTGGCTTGCAAATAGAAAGCTGTTTACTGAAAAAAAAAAAACAAATGAACACTTAAGGCTTAGGCTTAGCACGCACTGCGATTTTTATGTGCGCGAATTTTTGTAGTATTATGCCCGCGTGATTTTTTTACCGCAACGCGTGCGGCTGCATACAATTCCATAGGCCGCAGAATGGACGAATAAAAATCACGCGAATAAAAGTCGCAGTGCGTACTAAACCTAAAGCGGGAATCATTATTGTTGTTCGTTGTTCGTCATTGATTTTGAAAAGTAATAATTGTATTTGACAAAATGAATTCTAGGTACTACTTAGTTTTAATTTCCGCGCATTATTTGAGAAAAGCACTATACAAGCCTTGGCCACAACTAGGCATTGATGGACTTACGTATGTGTGCCTCGGCTTCGCCTCGGCCCACATTTACACGTTCGTCCATCAATGCCTCTTTTGCTGGCCGCTGCAGTAATGTACTATTAATTAAACGTATTTTTAACCGACTTCAATAAAGAAGGAGGTTTTTCAATTCGACCGTATATAAATGTATGTAAATATACTGTAATTTGTGTTTAGCCACCTGAGTACCTACCATTAGTTTGTATTTTATTTAGTTTTCTTAAGTATTTTTAGTCACTCATTTTTTCTTTTACACACGATTTCACTTAGCCACTTGTGCCAACTTTTCCTATGCATTTTAACGAACTTTCGAAATTGTTTCCAGTATTTAGTTATCTTGTGGTTTACTAAATCGCCTGTTTAACTTGAAATAACGAATACCATATACACCGTGAAATTTAAATGGTTGTTTTCCCGCAGCGAAATGGTTTTTTCTATGTAATACAATCGTTTCGTAGTTATGTAAAATATTAGAAACAAAAACTGGCATATTTAACATTGTGAAAAACTTAACTCGAAAGCGATCACGAACCAATAGTAATACCTCCCGATATCTACGGCCGAACGACAGCGGGGCGTTGACCCGGGTGCTAAGTAGGTCAGGATCACTGTCAAAAGGATTAGGTTCGAAGGCGGCTCCGTTTGATAATGTTGCGCGCGGGCTAGTTTATGCCGTATTACTACACGCGAGAGCTTATTTTACTTTAAACATTTAATAAATCGGTATTTGCTTTGTCGGCTTAGCGGTGGTATTATTTCTTGCAAACTATTTTATGACGTATCACTACGTGCGAGAGTTTATTTTGGTTTGAACATTATCTTGTGCATCGTTTTTCTTTGCCGGTGGTGACGCGAGTAGTACCTAGTACCTACAAGTTACTATTGTAACTCACTTTTTCGAGTTGATGAATATTTTTTAAATATTTTTAAAACAAAAACATCGTTATTTTTTTACTTTAACTCTATGCTTCGAAAGTACTCCTTAAGGCAAGTCGTTCTGCCGCGGGAAAACAACCAATTAAATTTCACGGTATATAAGGAAAACAAAACTAGTTTTATAATTAAAGTATTCGTCCTTTTTTTGAAGCTCTTAAATATGTACTTCTATTGTTACTTAGTTGTCATCCTATTTTCCTAATAAAACAAGCAGATCAGGGAAACCCAGTATGAGATTGTTGTAGGTTAGGTAGGCAACCTTATCTCAACTGAATAAATAATTTTCTAATGTATTTTACCTCAAATCTGTTTCTGTTAGATTTTAATTAGGTAAACAAGGAAAATTTCGCCTCAAATTTTATAGATAATACCAAACATATTTTGTACATTATTTTTGTAATTTTACGTTCACCAGTATGGGGCGGACAGTATTGTAATGAGGTATCACCTTGCAAAGCAAGTACTCTGTTGCCAGTTTTCAAAGAAGTAGTGGTCGAACCAGAGATAATGAGGTCATTGCAGTATACAGGATTCCAAATATGCTTGGCGACCATGCTCAGGCATCAATCCACTTAGGAAAGTTTTGGACGCAGCCTGCCCAACGATTGCCCAACTATTATTGGTTCGGCTACCAGTCTAATTGAATGCCCCTGACTACTAGTATTGTACTTACATGGAGCGACTGACTTTCTGCCTTCCACAAACCAGTAAATGACCTCACACGATAGGTACTTCTCGGCAACACAGGTGTCAGTTTTTCTGTCTACTCGAAACGGCTGTTAAAGATCTAGAAACGACAGCCGGGAACACGACCAAAACCACGGCTTAAGAGGAAATTCGGTCGCAGACATCCGATTGAGTATCCTACGCAAATATCAAATTCAAGGTTTGGTTCTCGCCTATGTCCTCCTCCAATATTGGAGCAGTTTAAAATAATAATATTTAAAAAAGAAAGATATATACTATACCCCTATGTTTTCCTTTTTGATGACACAAATTCTTTATAAGCACTAGAACCCTCAAAAAAATGTGTCAACAGAGGCCTAGAGTACAAATTTGACAACTATAAATGAAAAAATAAAAACATAGAAGCACAACATGTATCTTTTTTATTCAATTTATGGAATACCTTTTAAATTTGGAGGAAATAAGCGAACGCCAAACCTCGAATAATGAATTTTCACCTAAGATATTCAGTCGGTGCTCGCCGCCCGTATTTCCTCTTAACGTGTTTTGGACATTATCTCAACCTAATCTAAGTCTCCCGAAATAAAGTCATGACAGTATACACATATTATTCTTATTAATATGTTAATCAATGATTGCCTTACATAATTCTGTACAGCTATGACAGTACACCACAAGGCCATAAGTCGCGGAGTCAACGACACAGCGTAATGTGCTTGCCGATAAAACGGCAGGTGGAAGCGTTATCAGCTAATTCATGGAAATATAAACGAAATAGTTTGCCTGCACTTTTTGCTGTATTTTTAATGTTAGTTAGGTGTTCAGGAAACATATCTAGAGAAAGTCTTATACGAAGGTCTGACCAAGTAAAGCACGCCTGGAAATAAAAATCCCCGACGCACTACCACTGGCCAAAGATCCTCACATGTAGAATGTTTAGGTATATAAAAGTGCCCTAGGAGTTAGGTGTTTGATTAGTTGTCATCGGTGTAGCATATATGATGACAGGTGGGCGTTTCAGTATATTTTTAACCGAATTTCCAAAAACGAGGCTGTTCTATGTTCGGCTGTATGCATGTTTTTTTTTGTGTATTTTCAACGATTACTCCGTCAATTGTCGTCCGATTTTTAACATATTTTTTTTGTTTGTAAGAGGTGTTGAGGTAGAAATGTTCTCGAATTAGTCCCATTTAAATTTACTGGAGAAGTACGGAGAAATCTCTCAGAATTGCTGCAATTGCATGTTTGTTTATTTTACCATTTCATAACATAACATCACGCCAGTACGACCAATTTCGGAAGTCGGAGTTCCTGTTTTTTTCTTTTCTTTCACACCAACTTCCAACGTTGAAGTTATTTTTCACTTTGCCGTGTTTTTATTTGGAAGTCGGCTGTATTTTTCAGGCTGGCATAACCCTTAATTGTAACGAATAGGTAGACATCAAAGTTGGGGTTTTCATCAATTGTCTCAGTACTGTGACGGATTCTAAATAACATGTGTACATTTCATTTGATAGTAATTAGCTCGTCGTTTACACACTATAACAGGCAAATTGTGTGGTGTGTACAGCTCTACCTACCCTGTGGGAATTACAGCCGTCATGTTATGAACTGCAGACGACCTTTGAATATTCCCAGCCTTTGTTATGGTTCACGTATAAACAATATTACTTAGGTGGGTGTCAGACAGGATTACAGTGGGTAGAATCCTCCTACACACATACAGAGGGATCCGGATTTACCTACTTATTTTTAGGGTTGTCTATACTCCTTTTGAAATAACATTAGACATGTTTCCAAATCTTTTTACAGTCCGTTCAACCGATTTTGACTTCTATCCCGTAAACATAAGGATGACATAAAAGCATAAACCTGTTACCAAAACCAACTGTTTACTACAGCTACCATTTGTCGTATCACCAAGGCAATAGAAGTCAAAATCGGTTGAACGGGCTGTAAAATGGGCTAATTTAAACGTCGAATGTTATCGCAAACGGAGTTTAGCAAGTTCAAAATGAGAGCCGATAGAAACTATACTGTCCGTGATTAAGCCATAAATTGACCAGGTCAATGTTTAGTGCTAATAACATAATAATTACTGGCATAAAATTATGATGGCAGTACAGTGACCATAAACCTTCAAGTCTTGCCTTTATATGGGGCCATTAAAACGTATTGAACATGACAGAATGATGCAACCAATCACGATCAAAGATAATGTGATGACACGTTTTTATTCGTCGATAAGACTTGGAACAAAGGCTTTATGGATGGATTGATGACAGGCAAGTATATCAATGCAAATATTGATTGTACCTTTATAGCAAAGAGTTTTGTGGCTTCATGCAAATTCGTGATTCATATTGATGTAACTTTGGTAGCAGATATGAATAATAATAGTCTCAAATATCAAGTAGGGGAATATTTGCGGGTGCATGGTATGCACGTTTAGTTTGTATTTGAATTTTGGATACATATCTGGGACTGTTGTGTTTTCAAAGATTAATTTTGTTCTTGGTATTTTCAGATAAGAACACAAACAAAGTATCTTTTCTCATGGGGGTAGGCTAGAACTACAGAACTCCACTGTTACCATCCTTAGATAATAATGATCAGTCTCTAATGATCCCACCACGCCGGCCTCCTGTCTATGAGAGGGACTGGACCACCACGCGGGCACAGTTCGATTTGGTGGCTTTTAAGTTCGCGATCGTAAAAATTAAACAAAAAAAATAAAATACCCCCGACACAAAAACCTCTAAAAAACAAAAAAAATATTCGTCGTACTCGCGTCGCGCAACCGCCAACGTTTACAGCAGAATATTTTATTTACTTAGTTCGCTTCTAACGACAATCTAACAAAACACTTACTTAAGAAATCGTTTTGCGTAAAAACCCCAGATTCAAAGAGTAAAATGCGGCTTAAACTAACTTTTGAACGGCAGAACCGATTTTAATCACACATAGCTAAGAACACTCTCGACCAAAACCTTTCAAACAAAAAAAAAAACATAATCGGTTCATCCGTTTAGGAGCTGTTATGCCAGAGACAAACACACAGATACACAGCAACACACCTCATAGTTATAACACTCCTCTATCAGGATTTAAAAAATAAGCTTGATGAAAATATTACTAAAATAAAATACCATTCCTAATCCTACTACAAAATGCAAATGGCAACTAATCGCAGCTAATGCAACAAAAACGTAGAAGCCTGAAGCTACATATTCACAGGTAACTGATAACAATTTAGTCCAGCGGTGCTCAAGTTGAGCCCGCCCCCGCTTATCTATGCAGATGCGGCCACAAACTTTTCTGCGGGGGCCGCGGATACGAGTATATTTATGAGGTTGTCTAATATGCAAAATGCCTCGGAATAGGAAAGGAGCAACAACGAAAATGTGCAGCAGAAGGCAGTTACCTAAACTAAGACCTGTTTCTCGACGCTAAATAATCGCTGCTAATTTAACAACTTACGCGCGCACGCGTTATCTGCCGTGATTGGTTGAATGAATTTTCAACAGGTAATCACAGGAGATAACCGGCGATTATTCGTTACCAGCCCGATAATAGAGTTTTGAGAAACCGGGGTTAGGACCAGTTTTTGATCCGTAACCAACCAATGGTTAAATATCAATGGTTTTAAATTTCGGTAATTCAAAAATTTGTTAATAAAAAAATTAACATTATTCTGAGTGTCATAGGCTATAATATATTTTCAAAAAAAAATAGAGATCCTTATGCAAATTGCATTAATGTAACCCAAGGTAGCAAAATGTTACCTATAAAATTAATTCTTTGGCGTGCGCTGAGAAAACTATTGATGATAGATAAAATTAGTAGCTAGGTAGGTTAGGCAGGGTAGGTAGGTAGGTAGCCAGTTGACGGGAGCGAAGCCCGGGGGTTGCCTAGTTAATGAATAAACGCGTTAACCATTGGTTGAGTAATATACGGAAAAACTGGGCCCTAGATTCCTTAGATGGGTTTTCTGATCGACATACATACGTAACATCACGCCTGAATTCCCCGTAGGGCTAAGCAGAGGTACACCTAAATTAGTCCCACATTTCACCGTCAAAGGGGGCTAGCCTATTGCCATCAGCCGGTACCATTTTACACAGGGCCTCTTGCTCAGCAGTAGCGAAATAATTGAGCATAAAGATTTTCCTCAGCAAAATTTACCACAGTTGTATCCGATCATCCACAGCGCAAAAACCCAGCCAGACCTCCTTTTAAGATAAGCTTCATAAGAAGCCTAAGAAAATTTATTTTAAATAAGGATAAGCGCTCTAGCCAAACGCTCTGAAAAAAACTGCCTAGCAATATTCTCTCCAGCTTTGAGATTATCTGAAAGGGCTTTCTAACGACCTTCGTTTTAATAAATAATTCTGTTTAAGTACAGAGTATAGACACAGTAACAATAGGTTCGTCACCCTTAGGGCGTCGTCCTAATTGGCTAACGATAGCGTGCGATTAAAATGTGTTCCTGTGCTCGCGCGATGAGTGCAAGCTTCAATTAGGAAACTATATTTTTTTTACTTTTTATCTCTTCGTGCACCGAAGTCGCATCGTTTGCTCGTGCGATCGTAGCCAATTAGGACAACACCTAAGTTCTGCTGTATGCTTCATGCATCATGAATATGCTTTACAGGTTACAGACTCAAATTATGTCAATGTCACAGAACGAGTCTCAGATGCTTGTTAAAAATGTGCCAAAAATATGTTATCAAGTTCTAAAATATAATGTTCTATGCAAAAGCCGTAGCTTCCACGTAGTGTCCCGACTGATAAGGAAATATTTGGTAAACTGACGAATGTTTAATCGACTCGACTGTCCCTACCTAAAGGCAAGGCAAAGGCATTGCAGTAACATCAAAGAACAGAGGGCAACGTTATATAAGAATTTAATAAACATATGCGACCGGCATACGGGTCACAAACTCGCAAAATTACCTACGTTCATGTGGGCGAATGTCATTGTTCGAGATTGTCTATTCATTTTTGTTACGCGCCTACATAGTGTGTCCTAACGTGATATTGTGATTGTTAAATCATGAGCCACCGGACATGACAGGATTACGGCACTCGTAAGCGTTCTGTGCCGTAATACCCCGCTTCCTGTTAATGTAACGTTATTTCATAAGTAATAAATAGGAATAGAGTCCGTTAGTTTTGTCTGAAGGAGGAATTTTCTTTTGTGTTCCTTTATCTTTGTTTTTGGTAGAAAAGGTTTTGTTTATTGCATCAAAATCGTTGCCCGAAATAGCCCGAAGAATTGTGAAACTTAAAAGGCAGTGGGTAGGGCACATTGCTCGCAGAACGGATGGCCGATGGGGCCGAAAAGTTCTGGAATGGCGACTGCGAACCGGAAGACGATGCAAGGATGGAAGGCATCCCACTAGGTTGACCGATGACCTGATTAAGGTTGCGGGAAGGCGCTGGATGCGAGACCCACGGGATCGATCAATGTGGCGAGTGTGGCGACGCCTGGGGTGGGTCTATGTCCAGCAGTGGACGTCTTTCGGCTGAAATGATCATGATGATCAAACTCGTTTGTTTTCATCATAGACAATTATTGAAGGTCACCATAGTCTTCCCATGTTACTTGAATTCGGCTTAGCCACATTTTAGTCTTCTATTCTGTTCTGTCAAGCGTCACTATCACCGGCTTCCTTTTTCATTCAAATCATTACTCATACAATCCATCCATCTTTTCTTTCCCTCTCCATCTACTGCACAACGCATAAAGGTGTTGAACCAATTTCGAAAGATTTTCAGCGCTAATTGATGCAAAGCAACCAGCTATGCGGGTCAAACACAAGCCGAGATACCCACTAAGTAAACCTACACTTAGAACTAGACAAAACCGCCTCTTTATTGCCAAGTTCGAAACAAGTTACTTTACTTCAGGAAGCGACCCATCTATTACAGTAAAAGTCATGAACTTTCAACTTGAAAAGTTGGTAATGGTCGTTGTCACGAAAATACTAGCAGACAGATAAGAAAATAAGGTTTTTGGATAAAACCTTTTTTTTTAAGTTGGCCAAGCTTTTTCAAAAAAAAGAACGTGTTTTGTTCGTCTACGCGTAATTTTAGGCCAGTTTTTATTATTACGAAACATTAAATTTGAAGCTTTTTTTTGTGAAACGAGTTTTGTTAGTCTACCCGTAATTTAGGCCAGTGTTTATTGATCTCCCGAAGCCGTTTCAAAGTTCAAGGCCCTAGATTATTGGAAACGGAACCGTGGGCCTAATCTCATTTCACTAACGTCGTTTGAGTTCGGCCCGAGTTTCGTAGAGGGATCGAAATCGAACGTATGGTAGAATGGGAGTATAGACTTACTGAACGTGAATAATTGAATTTGATTCTCAGAAGCGCTTTGAACGCAACTCCACAAACAAAACGATTGAAGAAAAAAAGTTAATTTAAAAATCAAAATCCCAAGTCGGGATTTTGAATTTTAAATTAACTTTTTTTTCGAATCGCATTTAAACATATAGGTAAGTGGTATATTTTTTTGATACCCCACTCGATGGGTTTGGAAGAAAAAAAAAATTGAGTCGCCCCCAATATGGCGTACAAAAGCCGCCATTTTTGTTTTTTTTAACGTCACTTATCTAAGAACACTTGGGCGGCCAAGCCCTATCTAACGATGTATTTATTATAAAAATCCTTTTAGCGGTTTGCAAGATATGAGGTAATAAAGAATATTACATACATACAAGATACGCGCGAAAAACATAACCCGTTCCTTGCAGCCGGGTAAAAATAAATATTTTGTTCTATAATTTTTTTGTGAGGACAAGTTCAGAATGTCACAGTTAGAAACAGCATTAAAGCAAACAGTCGTGAAGTGTCCTTAAAAGCATGAAAAGAAAGGGCCATCACGACCTCAACCAAGGATAGTCAAGGACTACAAGGGTCCTCGTTTAGATTAAAAACGAAAGGTCAAGAGGAGGAGCGACAACCCTCCGCCTTACTGCAAATATCAACAAAATACAATCACCAACAAATTCTTTTGGTTACTCGTGTAGGTGGTACGATTTTTTATTTATTTATTTGTGAACCTAATTTAACTTTTACCGAGTCTAGTGCCAATGTTGGAACGTGAAGAGCTTGTTGTCTTTCCACGTATCAAAGTGTCCTTTGGTTAAGTTACAAGATGAAAAGTAGTTTTTATAGGTGAGTCAGTTCAACATTCGTAGTATTCGCACTTACTGCACCCAGTAGTCGTTTCATCGTCATTTGAATACGTAAATTGCCAGGGGCCAGAGGATTCACATTTCATGTAAAACTGTTATGACAAAAGATCTTTACTTTATATTCTATGTGGTTACTGAAGGTTCATCATCATCAGCCTTTTAATGTGCCCACTGCTGGGACACAGGCCACAGGCCATCCTCCTCTGTGAGAGGGAATGGGCCGTAATCCACCACGCGGACCCAGTGCGGGTTGGTGGATGTCACATGTCTTTGAATTTTTGGTTCTAGGGCATGCCGGTTTCATCACGATGTTTTCCTTCACCGTTTTGAGAGCAGAGCCTGGGTTCGAACTCACGATCTACAACTTGTAAGTCGTGGCCGCTACCACTGGGCTACTATTGCTCTCTGATGGTTACTGATAGAAAATACATATGGCATTAATTCCGTCACTGAACATTTATGTACGTAATCCATTCTAAAAATAAATAAACATAATAAGTAAGGATCGATGATCTGGTTAAGGTTGCGCTAATCCGTACAGGACCGATCAATGTGGCGACACTTGGGAGAGACCTATGTCCAGCAGTGGACGTCTTTCAGGTGTTATGATGATGAATAATTAAGATTACATGGCAAAAATGGTCACAACTTCCACTTACTTCTTCAAACAGTTAGTGATGAGCAGGTGGACGTCTTGCCGCTCATCTAGCAGCAGCATCGCTCCAAGGTACCCGACCCGCTTGTCCGTGAATCGCGGACTGGCGATCAGTTTGAGGCATTCCAGCTGCCCGAAGTGCGCTGGGTAGCCCAGCATATGGATATATAGAAGCTTGGCTATGTTCCGACATCTGTGGGCAAAGAGGTTTGATTAGAAATTTAATTTTATTCAGATGTTAAATGGCAAAAAAGTGGAACAGAACAGGCTGAAAATAAAAAATATAAAACTTTAAGACGACGACAGTCGCCAACGACCTTGAGGGAACAAAACGCGCACCCAAAATTCAGTAGTTTTTTGTACTTTCCTTATTATTCTATAAAAAAAGTCTTTTATTAAAATGTATATAATTAAATTGTCTTTGAGATGGTGACAATTTCATTAAAATACGCCCGGTGGTTTTGGTGCGATATTACTTAACAAACTAATTACACTATGTAATACGAATACGGAGGACTAGAAATCAACATCACCAAGACCATGACAGTGACAAATAGTAGAAAAATACCAATAAGAGTCAATGGAGATCCACTGGAATACACGGAATAGTATATATATTTAGGAAAAACAATCAGTTTGGACAGAAAAACCAACGAAATAGAAATAGACAGGAGAGTGCAACCAACATGGAATAAATATTTTTAAGAGTAACATGCCTATTAGCCTGAAAACTAGGATCATGAACTCGAGCCTCATACCGTGTTTGACGTACGGATGCCAGACGTGAAAAATCACCGCCAAAACTCAGCACAAAATTACCACTTGCCAACGAGGAATGGAGCGAAGCATACTCAAGGTAAGAAAAATAGATAAAATACGATATACAAAAATAAAATCTATTACAAAAATCTAAAAATGACTCGACCTATGCATAAAATTTAAAATGGAAATGGGCAGGACACGTCGCGAACTCGCGAGGCTTACAGACCAACTATGGACCATAAGAGCAACGTTATGGAAAGGTCCACAGGGGAAAAGAAACAGAGGCAGACCACTGACACGATGGGAGGATGAGGTCATAAGAACAGCCGGCTCAAATTGGAGCAAAATAGTAAAAGACACATCTTTGGAGAAGGCCTTTACCCAATCTGGGGTTCTTGCAAAATAAGAAAACTAACCAATACATTTAATACAAGAAATTAACCGACTATCATATACCTGCTAGAAATTAAGTTAATATTGTACATACATTCTCAAGGCATAAAAGGCAAAAAAATAGGTCAAATTATTACGAAAATGGTCGTATGTAACATATATTTTTTCAAAAAAAAATACCACAAGCCGTTTAGACGTGATTCTCATTTTAAAATCAGTTACGGAGGGGTATCTGCGCCTTAACCTCCCGGAAACGCAGATCTACACGAGGTACAATGGCTTTTTAATTGATCCAGTTAACAATAGCATTCAAATAGCTAAGGGAGGAGCTCGTGACTTATTAATATCGGCCGCAAAAGTCTATCTTCAAAGTTAAGTAACGCTTGCCGAGGTCAGTACGTGGATGGGTGACCATCTTTACATAGCGAGTTTCCTCCGTGCCTCGAAAGCACGTTAAGCCGCTGGTCCCGGCTGTCATTAGTAGACTTTGGATAATTGTTACAGATAATCAGAATCCATAAAATCTGGCACCAGTATTGCTATCGGTATTGTGCTACCCAGTTACCAGATTGGCACAAGTTAAAGTTCAGTGCGGCAATAGCTGCTCGCAGTTCAGATTAGCCTTTTTATTAATGTCAATAGGTTTGCGCCGACCACTATCTCACCTGATGGTAAGCGACGATGAAGCACGCTTGCCTAGAATAAACCTATTCACTCTTGACAGGTTGTAGCTATCAGGCAATACAGATTCCGGCAGGGAATTCCACTCGTTTGCTTGCGTATGGGTCCATGTACCGATGACTCAACGCCGTACAACGTAGTCCGATGATGGAACGGGCTAGGAGAAATTAGTTCATGCAATTTTAACGCACACTTCCCGAAATTTAAGCGAGCATTCGATTAGACTGAAAACCCCCAATGTAGTTCGAAAAGGCTAGGCAGCTTGATTGGGAGATAGTTATACTAATGTGACAGGGAAGGACTTGTCGTCGCCAACTCTCGTATAATCCAGGTCCCTGCATACCCACTATAGACTTCCTTAATCGCAACGTTTCTTTTGTCTGAATGGTAATGCGCTTAGTAATTCGAGAACCACTGATCCAATTGTGGTTTTTCTTTCTGTGTAGTTAGTAATATGCTCTACGTTTGGATTTTATTTATCTATCACACAACATAAATATGGACCTATATAAATCAATAAAAAGATTTTGGGAGCCACTTTAGCTCAAATTTTGGGGCACGGTAGTTCCCCCGCCAAGACGAATCAAGCGAAACGCAAGGGCACTTCCTACCTTTTCTCGAAACGCTTCGTCGTTTTTTTGAACCGTCATAACTTGGGTTTGGATTATACCAAATAAACAAAATTGTCGGGATATAATTTGCATAGCTCTTATACTTTAGATTTTATTGATATTGAAATAATCCCGATTTCTTCAATGATGATCATCAAAATTCTTAGGGTTAATTCTTCTTGTACTGCTGCTACTTGGGCGTAAGGTAAAAACAGTATTCACTGTTCATTACTTCTTCTGTTATACAATAGTTCTTGTAGTACGAGGAGTTGCGCATACGAAATACGGTGGCGATTTCTAGAAACGAGGCATGTGACGATAGCGAAACGGCCAAGCCAAATATTTTGACTAAGGTGTAGAGTTTGTGAAGTTAGGGCTTGTAGAGTTAGGGCGTATAGTGTTAGAAGCTTGGCTCTACATGAGATCTGATAAAATTTTGATATTGCGAGCCATATCGTCTCGTCTTGGCAACATTTTACATGAAAATGTTTTTGGTGGGATTATGATTACAGCCAACCACCCTTTCTATTGAGATTGTATTAGATACACAAACGGCCAAAAGTTTCTACCTTTACCCAATTGAATTAACAAACAACCTTCCCAGTACGGGTCAGTTGCCCCGCTATTTTCTTTTCCAAACAACTTTTCGACCAATCGGCTTAGTTCGATCCTAAGATAACATAAGATTCTTTGTCGAATCTCAAAGATCACGTTTATTATTCCTACCTGTTATTTTGGGCCGTTTACTGAGCCAGTCTCAAGAAACTGGTACATAATCTAACGATAGATATCAATTTACTCCTGAGTGACTGATAAGGCGAATCTGTGTCGACGTATCTAGTGCTTAAATATTGAAACAGTGAGATTGAGATCTTCTGTTATCATTAAAATTGAGTTAAGTACTAATTACTAAAAAACTTTTGAGAATTACACTTGGGGTTAAAATTAAAGCTACAAGATCGTTGGCAGGTAGGGTAGCTACAGTAAGAAAAACACAGAGTTAAAAAGATTTTTTGAAGTTATAACTTCGTTAGCCGCGTTGAGCGATTTTTGGTAGGAGGAGGGCAACCTTATAGATTTATTTTACGTCAGCGACATGCTAATGTGACAGCTTCATTGACATGCTAATATGATGTGTGACGAAATAAACAACGAAGCTGCATCTCGCCCGTCCATCACACAAAAACACAGTTATTACAAAGTTAGATGTCAGCAGTCCCCATGACGGCCTATTCTTTTTAAATCAGTAGTGTTGATTTCATAATGAACATTTCTGACAGTCCTTGTAAAGGCAGACACGACTCCGGAAATTATGCTCAGGGTTCGATTGCCGGTCATCTCGTCTAGAGGAAAAGGAAAATGTCTCGAGATTTCAATTTACTAGTTTCGGTAGATTGGATACGAAAGTCGCCTTATGTTAGAATCGAATGTTATGTTGATTGATTTAAGTAAGCTTGCATTAGAAGAACTCAAACTCAAAGAATTTATTTCAATTACGGGCACTTTTGAATTGTCAGAGTCGGTCTTACAGAAAGATGAAGCGAATGCAATTTTCCGCCGTTCCAAAGCTAAGATATCTTATGGAGAAAAATGGGAAAGAAACTCCATGGGCACTCTTTTAAGACATGCTGTGTATTATAAAAATACTAGTTATTTAAGGTAGACTTTATAGATAGACTAGAGCATTTACATGTTACAGATCATCGAGCATTCACTGTTTTAAAATTTACTCGAACCACACTTCGAACATGACGCTCGATGTTTTGTTACAACCTGATTTTAAAAACCAACGAGCGTTTTGATGTAACAGTTTAACGAGCAAAGGCACGAACACGGGTAACGTGGAGTGAGGTCAATAATGAACGCAAGGTACAAATAAATGTTACAGGTAAATGCCGCTAGCATTACATCGAACGTTGCGTCGAACATTTGCAGGAAAATTACATGGAAATGATTTAGAAAATATATACATAAAGGTAAATAATTTAACTTAATACATTAAACCACTGTAATCTGACTTACTGCATAATTGATAACACGTATAAACCTTTAGTGACCTGAGAGGACTAATAATGGCGCTATGTGCGCAATATAACATACACAAGTACTTTACAATCAATCACCTGGTGCAAATTAGTTTGCCGACCACTTTGTTAGCATATGTTTACTTATTTTAATTATGTTTTGCATGTAATATTGGAAACATGCGCTGAGATAAAAGTGTAGTTGATTTACCAGCAGAACTATTATTGTTTGTGGAAGACTTGTATTCCTCAAAGCGCACCAACGATAAAACATAGAGAGGAGTATGAAAGCATTCGTAAAAAATGATATCAATAGAAGTTTTAAAATGCAGCTGTCCTAATTGCTTATTTATTAAAACTACCAGGAAAGCAGAAATGAACTGGAACTAGGTGGTTAAGCGAATTACTACTTAGCTCAACAATGGTAAAAATACCATAGGTAACATACAATAGGTTTTGAAATTGAATCATTTGTTGTTAAAGTACCAGGGTGACAGAAATGAACAGAAAATAGGCGGCTAAACCACCATTCAATGAATATTCGATACCAAGTCTCCTACCACATGACCACATCGTATTACCGAGAGTTCTCGAAATGAGTAAAATATCATACAATGGAATGCCTATCTTCTAAAAGTAGGAGCGTAGTGCCAACAATGTTTATTAAATCAAAGTCATGGTTATTGGCCATACCATGCTATGTAGCATAAAATATGGAGGCTATTAAAGATATCACTCAAATCTTAATTTATAGCCATCGCCGCAGACTAGGGCGTGAACTTCCGACGAAACTAGGGAACGGCAAATTGTATCAGTTTGGGCGATTGTGAAAAACAGATCATCAAATGGATTGACGGCGTTCAAGATTGTATGGCCAGATACAGAATGACTGCTGAGATTATGAATAATATAGAAGACTACAATATACTTATAGAAGAAGAAGACATATTATTGCGCTAACCCGAAATAAATTGGGGGCTAATCATGGTGAAAACATCCACGTTTTACTTATAAGGTTCAACTAGTCGACGGCACGAACTATTTTGTGCGCGAGGTTAAAATGCATGCCATCTCATCCGACAACACTTGCGAATGAGATAGATGCTGGGATGAGCAGTAAGAAGCTAGTTCGCGTACGAATTAGCACTTTTGCAAATTTGTATCGAAATGGATGATGATTTAGGACGAAAACGAGCGCGCGAAATTTTATAAACAGACCTTTGGGAGTCATAGATATCATGAAAAAACTACTAACTGTATATTTTCAAAATAAAATTATTTGCATTGTTGTATTATTAATCTATCCCTGTATGCAGGCCGTTTTGCAATTTTATTTCTTCTTATGGTATTTTTTTTCCGCCAAAGATGCGTTATAATTAGTGTCGAAATATGGAACTTTCGACGCTCATAACTTTCAAATATTTTATTTTTTTTACTTTTTTGTTTCCATACAGAGCTAGATAATGATGAGACAAATTGATAACATTTTTTATTTCAAAATAACGTACATCGTGAAACAGTGGAGTAATCGCTAGACTACATTTGTATGAAAGAATGATCGACTAGTGTAACCTTAAACGTTATATTTGTTACGTCACTATAGCGTTGTCAGAGATAACCTTATACCTAGTGTACACGGGCTGGGATGCCTATTTTACTGCTCCATTATGTTTATGACACAATCTTAATGAACGCAGACAGTCTGTTTATGCCCTTAGAGCAAGTCGTAAAGAAGAGCGGATTGAATTCAGCTTTGGATTCACCATAAATTCGCTTGTTTTTGAGTAGATTACGAATTTATTATAACTGTGGTCTTCAGTAATTGAAGGAGATAACATCAGACAAAAAATTTGTTGTGACCTTTGGTTTTTTGTGGACATAATTATTTTGTTTGAGGTCCTTAATAAATAAATAATTATAGAAGAGGAATATGACTGCTGAAAGCTCTTCATAACAGTTGAAAATGAATCTTTTACATTTCTCATATAACAAAATTCCCTAGAGAATAGCCGAGCCCGTCTCCCGAATAAAGGGCGGTCTAATTTCAGCGAAAATGTCACGCATTTAAGGGTCACGTCAAAAATGTAATGGCCATATCCTACTTTGTATAGGTTTGGTTTGCTTGGGCGGTAAAATGCAGATAGACAAGGGATAATTGCTTGTTTAAGACAATTCATCCCTTTCCTAACCAAACTAGGTTGTTAAGGAATCCAGACCCAAGTTCGGCTCGGTCGGTCGGCAAGGTTTGTTCCCTGGGGTAGTCGCGGCGTACAAAGTTTACTTGTGCGCCGGTGATGGGGGTACTCCCCAGAGGAGAGAGTCCGGTAACGGACATTAGCAGCGCGGCAGGTTCGCGGTGAGTGCTAACGCGTGCCCTTGTTCCCGCCATAAGCGGCACAGGAGGACACCGTGGAATTTTAGTGGATTGGAATCACTGCAAAACTGCACTATCTCACCGTGGTAGTGGAGTAGGCATATATCGCACTAGCTGGCCCCGGGGCAAAATCGGTTCAGTAGATCCAGAGATTACCCCTTACAACGTCACAAACTCACAATCTTTACCTATTTATAATATTAGTATAGTTAGATCGGCTGCGAATCTGTTGAGATTCCTTTGCATATTATTGTAACAACAATGTGCACTTAAATCCATCAATATTTATAAAGACAATGACGAAGTGTCTAGAATGATACCTGGTTTCTAAAACATTACAAAATATAGAAATACTAGCTTTTTCCTTCGGCTTAGCAGGAGCCTGCCGCGCAAGATATGGCATTTTTTCGGGATAAAAAATAGCATATATATACCAAGTACAGTACCAGCATTACACTGAGCGGTAATGTCGGTATACATTTATGAAATTATGATGATAGAATTTTTGTAAACGGAACATTCCAAAGATTACCTGTTACAAACATAAAATATTACCTCTTTATAGTAGTTTAGATTTATCGCCTTAGCTTGTTAATTTATTTACGTATCCAGCAAATGGTTTACGCCACAGCCATGTAACTTTGTACCTTGCGGTTTTGTTGTGGTTTCATACAACCTTCAAGGGAAGTATCTATGTTAGGTTGGTCAGGTCTTATCTGATAAAATATGAATATGTGTCGTGAAAACTAACAGCTGTCGGAAAATTATCTTTCAAATCAATGCAACGTCGAGTGTGGTTAAGTAGGTAAAGTTCTCGCCAAACTTCGTGGCCGCCCTAAAGTTGGCTTTCCGATGCGCAAAGCACGGATCGGTGCTGTTTTTGTATGAGATTTACTACTGCGCAGCCATTGTAGCCAATTTCAGGGCGGCTAAGAAGTTTGGCGAGAAGTATATAGTAGTCACAGCGGATCTGTCTCTGATGTTGGCTCTGCGAACCATTGCGCAAAAAACAGTTTGTCATCGAGTATACTGCATAAACAAAGCGAGATAGGACGATGTGACAAACGTAAGCGAGTAAAAGAGGCAGTTACACAATGCTATCTTCACCTTCCAACATTGACACAAAAACAGCTACTGCGCAGGGTCTTGCAGCCAACTTCAGATACACAAAGATCCGTTGTGAGTATTATAGCTGAAATGTTGTGGAACTTGACAGTTTGTGCCAAAGGTCACGACTCATGACCTGGTTTTTGTGGCCTATAGGAAACGTAAACTAAGCATTTATTATGACTGAAGGTTAGTATACTTAGGTATTATTGATTTTCGCACTTACACATAAGGTTGTTATTTTAACAAGTAAATCTTTGCCGTATTGGTGTTATGGAAAAACCGATATATGTATGTTCTGGAAATACCCAATATCAAACAAAGTTAGATTCAATCCTGATTGGTAGTAGTTATGCCTACTTTGCTTCTAACTTACACAACATAGGCGCAGATACCCCTCAGTAGCTGATTTTAAAATGAGAATCACGTCTTAACGGTTGGTCTTAATTTTTTGGCGTAAATATATGTTACATTAGACCATTTTCTTAATAATTTGATCTGAGAAAATTTTAATTAATTTGTAAAGTTGTGTCTAAAACGTACAAAGAAGCGACAAAACCACCGGGCATATTTTAATGAAATTGCCACCATCTTATAGACAATTTAATCGTCTAGGTACATTTAGATTTGAGGCTTTTTTTAAGCCATAGAATAATAAGGAAAGTACAAAAAACTACTGAATATTGGGTCGCGCGGGTGTGAAACAAGTACATGCGTTTTGTTCCCTCAAGGTCGTTGGCGACTGTCGTCCTGTTAAGGGAAGATACGCCCAAAAAGAGGATTGCCTAAAACAAAACCGGTCCACTGCTATATCAGAACAATCATACTGAAATACGAATTCCAACAGACCATCTGCTAGCCGTATAGTTTTCGGCATTACTCAGCATTTTCGATAAAAAAATCTGGCATAATAAACCTACTCGTGCGAGGCAACTGGTCTACAATTAAATCTGCGTATAAATCGCAGTTTATCATCATACTGATTACGATCTGACAGCTTTTTTCTTTCCCTTTCGTAATATTTTTATGCAAGAGTTTATTGGTTAGGCTACAAGCCAATAATGAGGTTCATTGAACTGTCGAAACTAAGGAAGTGTGACTTCGTTTGTTTGTGTACTGTGCAGTTGGTTTTGGTAACCGGATCACAGGTGATTCACACTTGAGCGAAAATGATGTCTTTTTTGCTGGACGTATTCAAATTTTTCAGAGTTAGGTACGGTGCAATGTTTTTAGTCGAATGCTAGACTCCCACAGACAGTTGGCGACGCGACGCGACTATAAGACGAAGAATTTTCATAGAAATGAAAATATGATTATAACAAGTTTCTAAAGTCAGTTATAGAACTGACCGATGGAAGGTTCAAAAACTACATCAAACGTATCCTTGTTAAAAAAGCATATTATAAAATCAAGGACTACGTTGAAGATAAAAACATTTGGCCTTAGCTCCTTCTGCGCATGCAGCTTCTCTGGTAACTTGTAAACGGCACAAATATGTGGATGTCTCTAACTATTCTCAATCTCATTTTTTCTTTCCTTCTTTTAATTAGACTTTTTACAATGGTTTTCAATCATCTTTAAAGCCCTTTACTAAGAATAGTTACAGCACTGATAACAAAATTTGTGCAACATGTTAAATTTAGTCTTGTTATACTTATTTTTATTATTTTTACCTTTGTATAGATTCTTTTACAGATTGTTTTGTGAATGTGTGACCATTGTAGGCCTTCTAGATGCTAGTTAACATTTGTTAACTTTTTTATATAATCTTTTTCTTTTTAGTTTCTTACGACTTATTGTCATAATTCGGGCCTACGTTGTCCCTCCATATCTAAGTACTAATGCTGTAACATGGAAATATTGTAAAACCAAACCATTTTTAAAAGAGTAACCATGGAGTTTCTTGCCGGTTCTTCTCCATAGGAAACGACCAACCCGAACCGTGCACATTTTGTCGACGTTTTATAAGTGCCCATGTAGGCCTATGTGAGATAAAAAAAATTGATTTTGATTTTATGTCGCTGTATCGTTGTCGCATTGCCGCGTCGCTCCTGTCTGCGTAATGTAGGTATACATGATGACTATAAGGGCGGTTCTTCTTCTGAAGTTATTTAGAATAAGATAGTGTTCCTCATAGACATCCGATATCCGTAGTGTTCCTAAAACCCGGTTTTTTTAATAACTGACGAAGAGTTTGCGACATAGGGACAAGGTTGGAGCAGACAATGGCTGAAAGAAAAAGTACAAAGGCAGATACAAACTCACCTCCATACACTATCTTCTTCTCTAAAGGTAGACCGTATGTACGCACACTCCTTGTTCACCACGCTTCTTTCTTCAGCCGCTGTCCTCGCGGCCCTGATCTGCCTGATAAGGTCCCGGAGACGGGTCGGAGTCGGCATCCGCACTGAAACCGGCGCGACTGTTACGGACGACACACACACATAGAAAGCAGAGATCAGTGCTTGTTTGGAGTGCGTTATCTTAGACTAGGTGATGTCAAACGTGATTGGTGAATCATTGTCGAATCGATTAATGAAAAAGGGTGACGCCATTTTGGATCAATAGGCTGATTGACGGGGTATTAACGACTTATATTTTTTGGCGTGAAAACCGATTCATCGTTAATTCATAGATCCATTTACATTTGGTTATCTTTCGTTTATAAATAGCTTGTCTAAATAAAGGACCAAAGTTGAAAACTGCTATTAAAAAGAGTACTTTTCGAGTAAAGAGTAGATGATGATTAGATTAGATTAAGACGGGCTGGTGTCCGCAACTCCACGTCTAAGCGCGTATTTTGCGTACGAGTAAAGAGTATCTTTTAGTTTACTTAAGAGTCGTTTCACCGCACAACTTTAGCAGTAAGCCCGTATCGCAAGTGCTCAAGTACTATCGTTTCAATTTGAGAAAAGCTCAAGTTTAAAAGTGTTTTCCTAGTTATAAAGTGTTACGGACGATCAATTAACCTGGAACGATTCGGTTACAACGCGCTAACTTCGCGAGATAGAAATTACAGCATCCGCGGGGCAAAAGTAACAAGTTTAACATTCGTAAAATAGATATCTCAAGTATGGCTCTCTCAAGTCTGACTTTGAAATAGCCTTCATTTTCTACGATATCAATTTCTGCGAACCAAATAGAATTTATCGGAATTTTGTACTCTATTGAATGATTCAATCAAATAAAACCGTATAAAAACCTCTTAAAGGTCACCCTCATTTCAAGTTATTTTCTACTCAATTTCTCTATGAAAAGTACCTTTTACTAATAAGGTCTCTTCATCGATTTCGACAATAATTCTATGTGATGTATGGGTTAGTAAATAGCTGAAAGCAAACTTAGATTTATGAAAATGTTATCTTAAATAGTATTAGTATATAACTACACACATCAACACGGTCTAGGGATATTTCATACTCAATTAAATAACTCGAAAAGTACTGGCCGCATTGGAATCTTTTATACACCGATTTGTTTGTAATTTATCTCAGACTAATTCCAAATTCAAATTTTTGAAAATTCTTTTTTTTCGGTGGCATAAAAATGTCTTGATGTGTAGGAGAGGGAATTTTCATTTGTGCGAAATTTAGAAAACAATACGAATTACGTTTAGTTACAGTTTTTTTTCATTTTTAATCGAAAGATAAAGTTAAAATTGAGGTATTGTAGCCATGCAACGCCAACAATTGACGAGGGCGGAGATGTTACGAGCTGTGGGAATGCTGGAAGCTGGGTCTGTTCAGCGTAATGTTGCTGAGGCCATAGGGACCCACCAAAATGTAATTTCAAGATTGTGGACACGCTATCGTGCCACAGGTGAAGTAGCGGAGAGGCACCGGGGGCCAAGTCGCATCACTACCCCCAGACAAGACCGATTTTTGCAAATTACTGCGCGAGCTCAACCAAATGTAACGGCGACTCAATTGGTCCAAAGGCTGCGAGTGGAACACCAAGTGCTTGTGAGTGACCAAACTGTAAGAAGGCGACTGCATGAAAGCAACCTACGCTCTCGTAGACCACTCCGGGTCCCACCTTTACGGAGAGGCAATCGTGGACGACGATTAGAATGGGTTCGGAACCACGTGGACTGGGGCCGTGAGCAATGGTCCAATGTGCTGTTCACGGATGAATCCAGGTTCGGCTTCCATTCAGATTCACGTGTTTGGCGAGTTCCTGGACGATGGAGCCGTCTTCAGAACCCTCAGGAAGTTCACCCATACCAAGGAGGAACAATTATGGTTTGGGCAGGAATTCGTCTTGGAGGACGGACGGATCTCGTTTGGGTGCGGGGCAATATGACGGCAGAACGATACGTCCAACAGGTGCTGGGGCCCGTAATCTTGCCCCACAGAACACAAATGGGGCAAGATTTCCTGCTCATGCACGACAATGCCCGGGTACACACGGCGAGAACGGTAGCAGCTTGGTTACATACACACAATGTTAGGGCCTTAGACTGGCCTGCTCAATCGCCAGATCTAAATCCCATTGAGCATGCGTGGGATATGCTGCAAAGAAGAGCTCTGAAGGAAGTTCCTGAAAATCTGGCTACAGAAGATCAACTTTTTGCGCACCTCAGAAGGACATGGGACAATATTCCGCAGCAAGACATTGACAACCTTGTTCTGAGCATACCGAATCGTTGCCGATGTGTTATGAACATCATGGGCGCTTTCTAAGACTACTAACTTCAAGTTTATAAACACAAATTAAATGATTTTTCTATTTTTTTCAGTTTTCACTCATAAATTAAAAGTTAATTCATATACGGTTTCCGTCTATGCTTCATTTTTTTTCCATAAAATCCTGAAATTTTAATCGAAGTTCCTTAACCATTATTAAAAAATGGTAGAATATTAAATAACGTATCTTTTAAATATATACATGTCATATAAATAATTAACACATTGATAGTAATTCGCTTTTTTTAAAATATCCCTAGACCGTGTTGATGTGTTTACTTACTTAAATAGTATTAGTATATAACTACTTACTTAAATAGTATTAGTATATAACTACTTACTTAAATAGTATTAGTATAAGTACTGAATTAGTCAAGACATGAAGGCTAACTGAAGTTATATAAAAAGTAATAAATAGTCGTTTATAACGCTGGTTAGTCATGCTGCAAATTGTGTCCATTTTAATATGGATCCAAAGTGCAATTTCCATTCAATCTGTAGTATTTTCCGTCCATTAATTTATTGACAACGGTGTCAATTTATAGTCATGATTTTTTGCCTCTTGCCTGATTGTTAAATTAAGATATAGTAGTCACAGTGGATAGTTGTGTTTCTGAAGTTAGGCTCTGCAAACCATTGCACAAGAAACAGTTTGTCATCAAGTATAATGCATGAGTAAGCGACAAACGTAAGCGAGTGAAAGAGGCAGGTATACAATGCTATCTTCACCATCAACATTGACACAAAAATAGCAACTGTGCAGAGTCTTGCAGCCAATTTCAGAGACACAAAGATCCGCTGTGACTACTATACTGTAACTTTTTCATACTCAGGGGAGAAAAGGGTCAAATATCCTCTTTAAAATTATTCACAATATTTTATGTTAGTGATAATTTAGAAAGGAAACTTTTAAAATAAAATAGAATAGAACCTGTGTTATTTTAATGCTGCCCTGAACATGTTAAAGTATTATAACTGTATCATGGATGTTACAATATCAATATGATCTGATTGACAAAGATTAAGGTAGGCTGTAGGGTCCAGATTGATGGTATATTAATTACTAGCTGTC
Source organism: Orthosia cruda (assembly GCA_964057195.1). NCBI lineage: Eukaryota > Metazoa > Arthropoda > Insecta > Lepidoptera > Noctuidae > Orthosia > Orthosia cruda. Next base: position 35,109,331 of record OZ059837.1, read on the forward strand.
CCACGCGGCTTCGCTCCCGTCAACTGGCTACCTACCAAGCTAGCCCACCTACTCTAAATACGTTGCGTCTTAAAAAGAATAAATTTTCCCCGTTTTTGGAACATTTTTCATTGATGCTCCGCTCCTATTGGTCGTAGCGTGATGTTATATAGCCTATAACCTTCCTCGATAAATGGACTACCCAACACAAAAAGAATTTTTCAATTCCAACCAGTAGTTCCTGAGATTAGCGCGTTCAAACAAACAAACAAACAAACAAACTCTTCAGCTTTATAATATTAGTATAGATTTAAATAATGGTTGTCAATCTCAGGACTAAATTTATCACATTGCCATCTCATTGATAGAGTAATCTCCGTCCTCCATGTAGTATGATTGTCTTTACCTTGACTAAGTATAAAACCAAAGCTAACATTGATTATTAACTATGCTTACCTCTTTCTATGGCCTCATTTACCACTTGTTTTATAGTGGCAATGTTAAATGCCGGGTTGAACCTGCAAAGAAAGCGAAGTTAGACTAGGATATTTATAATTATGATGATACATAAATGTGAGGAGATTCAGATGTTGTAGTGTAACATTTCACAAGCCTATAACCAGCAGTGGATTGCAATAGACTAGGGAAGGCAAGGGACTAGGGGAATTAGTTCAGTAAACCAGATACTCTCAGTGATGTAAGTAAGTGATACCTACACCAAAGTGTTCGGGTGGGTTGCATAAACAAATATCCCACCCATTTTGGATTACAGCCCGATGTGTGATACAATACAATAGGCTGGATTGGTTTTATACTTCAATCACTAGTATAGAATGTTTTATACATAATCTTATTTAGTATGGCTTGTTTTAGTCATTATTATTATATTTTTACCCTGTGTTTGTTGAGTAAGGATAAAATTAAGATAAAATCAATTTATTCTACTATTTCCTCAATAATTACAGGAAGTTATCCTGATGTAGATTTTGATTTTATTTGGTAGTTTTAAAAGATTTTATTTTTACACTACAATATTCACTGGAATATATAAAAGTTCTAGTTAGCTATAGGAGATTTTGCATTTTTGCCTTATTTTATATTTTAATTACTTGTGCGGAAAGTGTTTTTAGGCACACATACTCACAATACTGTAATAAATTTCTTTTCAATACACACACCTGTTACAACAACCAGTTTTAAAAAGATTTGTGCCAAATCACCACCTTGATTAAAAATGGTAGATAACATCAGCATAGTTAATAGGGGTCAATTATTGAATGAACTCATGGATTGACAATCTGTACTAATATTATAAAGAGGAAAGATTTGTATTTTTGTATGTAACAAATAAAACTACTTGACCAATTCCAAAAATTCTTTCAACGTTGGGAAGCTACACTATCCCCGGGTGACATAGGCTACTTTTTATCCCTGTATTCACACAGGAACGGGAAATACTCAGATGAAACCGCGAGGTGCCTGCTAGTTATTGATAACTTCATTATTTTGCAGTGATCAATTAGGATCAATTACCAATTGGAATTATCAGAAGTAATACTATTCAAAATGTGTTTATGTACTGATAATTATAATTAAGATATATGTTGGGTAATGTTGTGATTGCATTTCTTAATTTGTATTTATAAACAAAACTGAGATGGTCTGAGTTGGACATGAAAAATAATAATGCTTTAATTACAGATATAAGTGGGTATTGTTGGTCTTTTTATAAAAATACAAATACATAAAAGCATTTAATATCAAATTAGGTACCTAGTTCTTAATAAGCAAAAACAGGTTTTAAGTAAATCAGAGCATAATTTAATCAGGTATAAAAATATAGTTAGAGGAAAAATCAATATCATAATAAATATGTTGGATTTAATAATATCACTATTAATAACTTTATATTGAACATACTCCAAGCCTTAAATAATATTTTAGTAATTTATGAAATATGAATCCTACTCCTGTGGTACATTTAAATGTTAGCTGATGTGAGACAACAGTTGAACAGATTTTGATGAAACTTAGCACACACGTAGACCATGATCTAAAATCTGAATTAGGACATAGGTTACTTGTTATACTACTGGGTATAATTTTTTTGGATAATTTCAGAACATCAACTGCACAACAAATAATTAATCAAGCGGCAAAACTGCTGGCACAAGTTAGTCTGAAATACACAATAGAGTGAGTGAGTGTGGGTGGGCTACCCTAGCTATTGTAAAGCAGCTGTAAGGCTTAATAACCTCATGACCTGTCCTCCATGAATGCAAAATGCAATCAAAGCTTTGTTTACTCTAACAATACCTTTACATAATGGCTGGCAGCATTCAGTTTATTACTATAATAGAACCTAATAAATACAGTCAGAACATAATATATAAAGTATGATATTTTATGTGTATTGTCTAAAATTATGAAAGTAATTAAATACATACGGGAATTTTATATGGCTGAGTCTTAATTAATGTGTGGTCTAGCAAGGTCAATTTTTGGGGCATTTGTATTTGTTAAAATGGCAACAATATAACGCTGTTATTTCCCAAAGATTTGTGGTCCATCAAGGTAAATTTTTGGGGCATTTGTATTTGTTAAAATGGCAACAATATTATGCTATTATTTCCCAAAGGTAAACCTGTGCCTAACACACAGATGACCCTTTTATAATACACCCATTTTGCTAGAAACCAACTAAAATAGAAGATAAACTTTTTCAGACTCTTTAACATTCTTTAGTGGTTCACACTTTGATGAAGTAAAAACAGAAAATGACAAAATAGTAGGGTTTATTATTTTGCTCCTATATTGTCGAGACTAATAATTAAATGATAGAAAAATTCAAAGAATGGTTGATTGATGTTAATAGATGAAACATACAATACAAGGCTCAAGCTTATTGAATGTCACACTAACTAGAGCTGTGAATGTTAACACAGTTGTTGATGCAAATATGGTATTATATGAAAGAATAGTATTCAGTCGACTCTACACATCTACAAACAATATAAACAATGAGATCATGAGCAACCAACTGCAGCTACAAGAATGAAACATTACTGATGATATGCAGCAATAAACACCATAAATCTGCAGGTAAATGTTTTTTATTTACTTATATTATCGCGATTTATGTAAACATGTCTCACATGCATTGTACGATTTATACAAAATGTAAATCAACAGGATATTCATGGAAGGTCTTTCTTTAAGGATATTCATTCAGCTCTAACCTATTTGGCAAGGGAAATATAAATAACAATTCAATTTACCCGGATTCAGAGCCGTTCATCTTGTCCGTTTTATCAATCCTTTACAGCCCACAACAGATGTTTCTTGCGGTTCACGAACACAGGTAATCTTACTTCACGGAGCCAGGTGCAAAGAACGAGAGGTCAAAAACCAGTCAAACGAAAAACCACTCTGATACAAAAACTATCACTGGAATACTCTTAAAATCATAACGTAAGGAACTAAAAAGGAATTTACACGTATTTAGTTAGGTCTGCGAGCATTTTATTTCGTCACAAACCATAGAAATGCAAGTGAAATCGCATGCCACCTTTGACTAACTTCTGTCATATTTTCACTTCGAATTAAAACTCAAATGCGGCATTTGCTCATTTTTATGTTCACTTATTATCACAGAAAAGTGCTTTGTCAAAACTTATTGCTTTATTTTATTAATTACAAAGAAATAATACAATTGCCAGCTGACATTTCCGTGGTGCGTTGCAAGAAATTCAACATGGCCGCCGTGACTCGCACATGACGTTTGCTTAATTTTTGATCAAATAACCTTCCTTATACCATTCCATTATGTTTATCTTTTATAATTTTATAGTAAATTAAGTGTTAATAAAATATATTATTTTCTTTGTTTATTTATAGTGAATTACTAAATTTTACACAAGTTTGAATTAATTATGAATGAAGAAACAGGCAACTTGTGACTCCTGAACGAACGCTACGTGGAAAACCTTTTTGGAAAACGGAAAACTATTTCCGCTTTGCTAGATTTCTGCTACTGTGCGTGATTGACATGTTTACACGGTTGAATTTGTCCAACAGATTTCACGAGGCATTATCATGATCTATATGTTTTTTAACACTATCAGCTTTAATTAATCATTTAAATTTTCACCTACCTTCTGTTTTGTTCTGGCGGCAATACACTCCAATCAACTTCATACATAGGATAAGCCATAATTTAAAGTTTGAAAACCACACTATCAAAATGTCCTAAAATTGTTTTAATAAAAACATTTCACAAGCTATGCCACAATATTCCACGACGGTGTAAACTGTACTGTTATCAGAAGTGTTTTTATCAGGTGCAGGTACTCCTCAAATATCCAGTCACAACGTATCTCTTATCAAAGGTACAATTTATCACTGAAAAAGGATAGCAATAGCAATACAGCACCAGTTCTAGTAATGTTTTATTCTTAAATGTCAATACTGTATGTACAAAACAATGGGCCGTGCGAGTCACATCATTATCTTAATAGGAAAACTAATTATTATTCATTGTATCAGTAGTGTCGTTCGGTCGCGCGTAAGACATATTATACATGCGGCGGGTGTAGGTGTCGCCTTTATAAGTTGTCGTCGTGGTTGCGCGCCGGTCGGTCGATGCTGTTTCTCTTTATGCAGTCCACTAGCCATCTGATGCCTTCATCCACTCCATCCCTGAAAAGAAATTACTATTAATAAAAACGTCATAATAAATAAGAATAAATAAACAAACTAGTATTTCTTGTTATTTGGAAATTGTATCTTAATGACGGTTAATTACACACTTTAAATTACTTTATTTGAAATTTGTAATGCCATTGCTATTTCGTTTAAATAGTTTAGAAAAGAAGTAGATTTAAGGAAATTGGCTTTTTATATTTCCTAGGTGATTGACAAAATAACTAATAAATTTATACATTTATGTGTGTACTACTTAAAATAGTTAATTATGATAGTAAACAAAGTGCGCGGGCGCCGTCAACCCGAGTTTCAATGTTATGGGTGCTTATATAAAACAATAGACATTTGTGTCTCTCTTTTGCTACTTTTACAAAATATAAATGTAATTAGAGGAATCTCTGACTCTGATTAAAAAGGTTTACATAGTTTCCGAATAGGGGGTTGAATTTTACACTAAACGTGTCTCTTTCCTTTTGTAACCATTTTCCAATACCATTTGTATTGTACAAATTCTTGTCTAAAATTAAGACTATTTTATTTACTTATAAAACAATAAATAAAACAAAATAAACAAAAATATGCTTATGTGCTTTTGTCATGTTAGATAGGCTCAGTACCCATTTCAAATGGTCTAAAAAGTGAAATGTTTGTTATCTGTAACTCAAATAATATTTAAACGAACGATAATTATTGAAAACAATAGCGGATGCTTGCACGTTAAAGGCGGTGGGAGGGACAGGGGGGGAGGTACTATCTTTAATTTGCTGGTTTTTACTGACTTTTCAAGCAATGACTCAGCCCAACAGGCAAACTGGGGCTGATGCAAGGATGTTCTTATATTGGTTAAGGTTTCTTTTAATAAAACCTTTTGTTATTTTTTTGTTAGCCTGAATTGTCCCACTCCTGGATAAATAATTATTTAGCAATAAACTTGACCGCGGTCCGGATCCGGATCATATTTTGTGCGGACTTTTCCAACATAGATTCCACCATCATCATTGTAGTGTTTGTATCTATGCAATAGATATAATACATTGTCTCATGTACACTAGCAGAGCGTGGTAGCTGTCAATCTGTCAACTGGATTAGACGCGGGACAGGTTGGACGTGCGCCTGCGCTCGGAATTGGTTGTAGCGGTGAGTGTGACACCTATACATAAATAGCTAGTAAGTGTTGTGATAGTGATCACTACAATCATCATTATCATTATTTCAGCCGAAACACGTCCACTGCTCAACATAGGCCCCCCCCCTCCCAAGTGTCGCCACATTGTCCGCTCCCGTGCGTCTCGCAACCAGCTAAGTTTCCAAGATGTTCTTTTCAATAGCCGGCACCAACATTAGAATAAGTAAACTTTGGACGGATAGTTCAAGGCAAAATCTTTTTCACGGTAATATTTGAATAAAGAATCCTGGTACCTTCTTACTTTTATTCATTACATTTGATTTATTATTTAATAAGCTGACCCCTGGGGCTTCGCTTCCGTCAACTGGCTACCCTGCCTACCCAGCCTACTCTGCCTACCCAACCTACCTTGCCAACCCTGCGTACCCTGCCTACCTACCTAATATTTTTTATGCATCATCAATAGTTTTCTTCGCACTATGCCCGTCGCGGTCCGTAAGGCCAACTCGCACCATCCTCTCCCGGTCTCAAAAAAAAAAAACTACTAATAATATAAAGAGGTAAAGTTTGTGACGTTGTAGGATAATCTCTGGATCTAGTGAACCGATTTTGAAAATTCTGTCACCAGTAAAAACATGATTCCTGTCATAGGCTATAATATATTTTCAAAAAAATTAGAGATCCTTATGAAAATTGCAATACTGTAACCCAAGGTAGCAAAATGTGTTGCCTATAAAATTCATTCTTTGTTGTGCGCTGAGAAAATTATTGATGGTAGATAAAAAATAGTAGGTAGGGTAAGGTAGGTAGGTAGGTAGGGTAGGGTAGGGTAGGTAGTGTAGGCAGGGTAGACAGTGTAGGCAGAGTAGGCAGGGTAGACAGAGTAGGCAGGATAGGCAGAGTTGGCAGGATAGGCAGGATAGGCAGGGTAGGCAACGTAGGTAGGGTAGGCTGGGTAGGCAGCGTGGGCAGAGTAGGCAGGGTAGGCAGCGTAGGCAGAGAAGGCAGGGTAGGCAGGATAGGCAGGGAAAGCAGGGTAGGCAGCGTAGGCAGCGTGGGCGGGGTAGACAGAGTAGGCAGCGTGGGCAGGGTAGGCAGCGTGGGCAGGATAGGCAGGATAGGCAGCGTGGGCAGAGTAGGCAGGGTAGGCAGGGTAGGCAGAATAGGCAGGTAGGTAGCCAGCGAAGCCCCGCGGGTCAGCTAGTAATATTATAAAGAAGAAAGATTTGTTTGTTTGTAATGGATAAACTCGAAAACTACTCAAACGATTTTGAAAATTCTTTCATCAGCGAAAAGCTACATTATGTCGGAGTACTATCTGTTCTTTTTATCCTGTAAACAGGTTTGGTGGGGCGGGCCACGGGAACAAAGCCGCGGGGAAAAGCTAGTGTTATAACAAAACAAAACATATTGTAGAGTGGAAACAAGCCTCTTAACTGGCTATTTGTGCTATACACGCATTATTAGTGACAATTAAGCATTATTGTCTCTTTTACCCAGTAAGAGCAGAAATGGCCATAAGCATTATGTCCCTTGCTCCGATAAGGTGAGCGTTCTGGTTGAATATGGGCTTCACGGTGTGTACTCCCATGCAATCTGGAATGTCTTGTTTGTTGGCTAGCACCAGCAGCGGGACCCCGGAGAGGTGCTCTGAAGCTATCATTCTGTCTGAAACATTGAAGAAAAGAGCATTTAGAAAAAAGTACTTTGAAAAATATGAATGAATTGCAATATATTTTTGAAAAACCGGCCAAGTGCGAGTCGGACTCGCGCACGAAGGGTTCCGTACCATTATCGCAAAAAACGGGAAAAAAAACACGTTTGGTGTAAGGGAGCCTCACTTAAATATTTATTTTATTCTGTTTTTAGTATTTGTTGTTATAGCGGCAACAGAAATACATCATCTGTGAAAAATTGAACTGTCTAGCAATTACGGTTCATGAGATACAGCCTAGTGACAGACAGACAGACAGATAGATGGATCGTGAAGTCTTAGTAATAGGATCCCGTTTTTATCCTTTGGGTACGGAACCCTAAAAAGGACCATTCTATAATAGTCACAGCGGATTTTTGTTTCTCTGAAGTTGGCTCTGTGAACTATTGCGCAAGAAACAGGTCATCGAGTCATACAGTAAGCGAGATAGGACGATGCGACAAACGTAAGCGAGTGAAAGAGACAGTTATACAAAGCTATCTTCACCTTCAACATTGATACAAAAATAGCTACTGCGCAAGGTCTTGCAGCCAATTCAGAGACACAAAGATCCGCTGTGAGTATTATACACAAGCATGGTGTGAATCCAAAACTACAAAGTATAATAGGTGTTTATGTAGTATTTATACATTTAAATAAGGTAAACAATCTAAAGTGCTTAGTTCCCAATTAGAACTCTAAGAATTTGTGTTATCATCAATCAAGACATGTTTTAGTAATTACAGTTATGATAGCATCATTACTGGCCACTTACACTCAAAGCTTATGATTGGTTTTGTAAGTTATAGAAATTCAAGTAATTCCTTGTTGGAAAACCAAATTCTAGCCTAGTCTAACATTTTTCTGTAGGCTAAAACCACCCATTGATTTTGAAACTGTGTTGTTTTCCAATATATCTTTCAGGTTTTCTTCAGATTGTTTATATGTGGAATTGTTGGTCTATGAGTTTACATTCTGTTTTTAAAGAATATAACAGCATCAATAGAAAAACATTAGAAGTCTACTACATTTTTTCAGTCTTTTTATTTTCTACTAGCTATAGCCCGCGACTTCGTCCGCGTCAAACTCGTATTTTTTTAATTTAATTTTCCCACAGGTACTGTGAATTTTTTGCTCGGATAAAAACAAGACTATGCTACTCGTTATAACACCAGCTATCTACCAGTGAAAGTTTAGTCAAAATTCGTCCAGCAGTTTCGGAGATTACGCGGAACAAACAGACAGACTGACAAAAATCTTAGTAATTGTGTATTTGTTATTAGTACTAATGTATGTACTTTCACATGCAATAAATATTTATTTGTATAGATAAAACCGAAAATGAAAATTTTTTGCTTGCTTTTCATACAGTTGGGTTTTATTTATTTGCTTTTTTTTTCATGGATAAAGATACGTATTTAAAGTAATTACCAACCAAAGGTTTCCTTCGACTCTGAAATTCGTTCTCTGTCAGACGAGTCTACTATGTAAATGACGGCGTGGCACTCTGCATAGTACTGAAAACATGAGAACATTTCATTTATCAATTTATATTTATTTTTATTAAAGTAAGGAATTTTAAAGAAAAGTCAGGAAAATATTGTTTACTAGTTCAGATAACATATCCAAGTAAATTGGAACAATCTTACAGTCACAGACATATTGACCTTTTTGTTGAAAAATGTCATTTTCAATGTTGCAAAATGACATTCAACCTTATTAAGGTCATAAACAATCTATTCCCTGGCTGTGCCAAAGTTGCAGTTTTGTAGATTTTGTGTTGATATACTTGAAAACAATTGTGATAATTCAAATTGGCAGGTTTTCTATTGAAAATTTAAAAAAGTGTTCAGGTTTCAAAGCCTCTTTATAAGCATAATACTATTATGATTCTGAACATGGATGAAATATTTATTAGACCAGCTTCGCCCTTGTGAAAGACGAAAATTATCCCAAGGGAACATGTTCCTGGGATAAAAGTATCCTTTGTACTGTGCCTGACTATAATCTATCTCTGTGCCAAATTTCATTGCGATCCGTTCAGCCATTCTGGCATGAAGAAGTAACAAATACACTGACAAACTTTCGACTTATAATATTAGTGTGATAAAATTGTAGTCAGCAAAAGTTCTGTTTAATTTTATTCCATCATGCATCTGGTAAGTATGGCAGTCAATCTCACCATAGTTGGGAAAAGGCTAGGCAAAGGGTTTTCTAAATTTGGTATATTACAAGGATTATTTAAGTGTGATATTTACTTTGTCCCAAAGAGACTGCAGCTCCTGCTGCCCGCCGAGGTCCCAGAAGTTTAGCCTCACGCCATCCACATCTATTTTGCCTATATTTAGTCCGACTGTAGTTGTTATCCTATTAGGGTTCATGGCTTTATATTTCTTGGTAAATTTTGTTTTTGTAGCCTCCAGATAAGTCTGTAAAATGAACATTTATTATAATATAATCATACAAAATTGGTTTTGGAAAACTTTTATGTGAATTTGTTGTAGTTGTATAGCTATTTACCGTTTTGCCTGCATTGTCAAGTCCTAATATTAATACACAGTATTCGTCTTTTTGCACCAAGTATTTGTAAAACCCATGCAGTAATGTGTACATTTTATATCATTTTATGATGTATTTTATTCGCGAAAAAATATTTACAACTCAAAATAAAACAGCAGTTCCACTACCACATCGAAAAGTCAGGCAGTGCAATAAAAAAAAACAACGACTCTCTAGTAATATCACTACCTCTTTCTATGACTCGAAAATAATAAGAGACGGATAGCAAATAGAGTTTAAAATACATACTCTACGGCAAAACAGGACTGGAACGAGACTGCAGAAAAAAGAAACCTGTTGTCGTTTTACCGTCAAAAATGACATTTGACAGGTGTCAAAGTGAAAGGTCTTAAAATTGCCTGTAGAAAAATCATTCGTTTAGAAATGCAGTCTTCGAATCCTGCGGTAGAAGAGTTAGGTACAAGACTTTTGAAAAGATCTAACTGTGATAAAAATGTGTGACTCAAGCCTGTCATAGTAGGCCGCCTGCTGTTCTCTGCTTACTGCTATGGTTTCTTTGCTAACGTCCGTTGTTTACTTTCAACCTTGTTATGTTGGTAGGTCTTTAGTAATATATACGTAATAATACTTTCTTATAAAATAATTATATGTAATTAAAAGACGAAGAGAGGAGAGTGTAATATCGCAGAACCAATTCGGTTTTATGCCTGGTCGGGGTACAACGGATGCCATTTTCGCAAACCGCCAGTTGAGCGAGAAATACAGAAGTGCACATAAAATCTTGCACATGGTGTTCGTTGACCTCGAATAGGCGACCGGGTGCCCCGTGAGGTTTGGTGGTGGGCCCTTATGAAGAAAGATTTGCCTCGAAGTATGTACCTACTGTTAGTCCGAGCAATGTACAGTCGATGCAGTACCCAAGTCCGATCTAGTGGGCTCTACTGGCAGCTTCAGTGTGGCAGTCGGCTTGCACTAAGGGCTCTCAGTCCTTACCTCTTCCTGATGATAATGGACGCGCTGACGTCGGACATACAGGAAGAGACCCTGGTGTATACTATTTGCCGATGATATTGTGCTGGTTGCCGAAAGTGGCCTAGTGGTCCAGAGCAGATTGGAGATGTGTTGGCACAGACTGGAGAGTGTTGGCTTGAAATTGATCAGAACTAAAACCGAATACTTGTTCTGCTATTTTGGCGGTCTCTCCAGTTCCGTGCCTATATAACTCTCGCTGGAACACCCATACCCATGTGCTCCGACTTCCGGTACCTAGCGAGGTAGACCGAGACGTAACGCACCGGATCAACTCGTGATGGATGAAATGGCGACAGGTCACTCAACAACTTGCGACCCACGGATGCCCCTCGAGATTATAGGGGAAAAATTACAAGTCCGTGATTAGACCTGTCGTACTGTATGGATCAGAATGTTGGGCTGTGAAAAAGATGAATGAAAAGAGATTGCATGTAGCGGAGATGAGAATGTTGAGATGGATGTGCGGAGTGACAAGAATGGATAAAGTGAAAAATGAGTATATTAGAGGAAGAAAGGAAACCGTTTGTCCTGATATGGTCATCTGATGAGGAGGGATGAAACGCATATTACTAAAAGAGTTATGAATATAAATGTGGATGTATAGAGAGGGAGGGGACGGCCAAAGAAAAGATGTGTGAGGGGGGACAGGACGGTATGAAAGAAGAAAACGTGTTGCGCCGACCCCAAGTAACATGGGACAAGGGCAGGAAGATGATGATATATAATTATAAGATCAGACAAAGGATGCCTCTTTGTATATATAATAAATACATACATACATAAACTCACGCCTTTTTTCCCATGGGGTAGGCAGAAACTACAGAACAATAATTTTCTTCTTTTTCATTTTTGTGTAGTATTTACTATAGCCTATATTACCCGGACCATAATAACGAATCTATGGTATATGTAAGTATCATTTAAATACGCATAGTGTCATGCTTATTAGTGATATTTTTTACTTCCGTAACAATATCTGTGCGGCGGGAAAAATCAAAACCAAAACTTGATCTAAATGTGGACAAAGTTGTCATCAGCTGTGCATATTTTTTTTAGAATCAACAATGACTGCCATGGAGAAAGTTATTAGACATGGGCAGAAGCAGTTTTTCAAATATGATCGCATCTTTCGGTTACACTCTATATAATACAATTGTTTTTTTTCCGCTTACATTAGTTAAATATTGTAGATTTGTAGGTAGGTACGAATTCTGAATTCAGAATTTTCTTCTTTTTCGTTGTTCTGTAGTAAATGTAGCTTTCGTCACCTGGACCATAATAACGAATCTAGTGGCACGTCATTCATCAAATCCAGTTCAGCAGTTTAGGCGCTATTGTGGATTATAAATACGTAAATAATATAATAGTAAACAATGATAGCTTATTCCGACAAATTCTATCCTTCTATTCCTACTGCCACTGTCCTATCACCTTCACTGCCTCCTAAACATACCACGCGGGACCCGACAACGCGTTGAAAATATCATCATACATCACAATATAGAACATCGTGAAAATTTGCGAGGTAATGTAAGTTCTATCCTAGTATTAGTTACTATCACACTAGTCACTAATAATATAGGCGAAAGTTTGTGAGTGTGTTTGTTTGTTACTTCTTCTTCACGCCAGAACGGCTGAACGGATCTGAATGAAATTTGGTACAGCGATATATTATAGTCAAGAATAGCACATAGGATTTTTGTCACACACTTTTTATCTCGGTTATATGTCCCTCTGGATAATTTTCGACTTTCACTTGACCGAAGCCGCTGGCAGAAGCTAGTTATTAAATAAATGTAAAAGTCTGGATGTTTAGATGTTGGTTAATCAATCCTCAACGACGGAACAGATTTAAATGAAATTTGGCACACATGTAGACCATGACCTGAATTTGGAGTTTAGGACACGGGACACCCTCTTTTTACACGGACAAAGGCGCGGGTAGAGCCTAGTATGGTACTAGGAATGAATTGAAGACCATCGGATGCGGTCCAATTGTGAAAGTTCACATGATTACTTTTTCCCCAGAAAGATTGCCAATGTTCAAAGGTACCCTGTTTTATTTAGTACCTACATAACTACCTGTAGTTTAGACTTGAAAGTATTATATTAACCGCACTGCGACGTCACAAACAGCGAGTGTCAACTGGTTATTTATAACCACTATCTCGTTGCAGAACGTAAACTTGTGCCATATATCTATCTCAGTCGCAAAACTAGGTTAGATTACAACAACAGTTTTATACTGTTATCATGATAAGCTGATAACGTCCAATCTACATCAATATGAAGTCATATTCTCAGAAGCTTTAGAATCTTCGTCATTTAAAAATGACGCGCCTTTTTCTGTTTAAATAAATACACCGATAAGTTGCGTTCGAAAGATAAAATTGTCGAATGTTTAATTTCGTACAGTTAGCGGTGTCGTGGTTGCATCACTTGAGTCGTGAATAGCGGCTGCGGCCACTACGCTGTCTGTACACAAACATTCCCTGTGCGGAACGAGCGCTCTTTGTTTTGAATCAAGTTTCAAACAAGATTTCTGACATGTGAACACACAAAATTACAATGGGACTCTCAACTAATTGCTGGAAATATCTCGTTCTAACCTTCAATGTATTATTCGCAGTGAGTATTTTATTGTTTTAGTGAAAACTTTACATTTATTTTCGTATTAGAGCTGAGACAGTGAATTTCCTCTTTGTTGTCATAACAACGATGTTTAATAAACAGGCACTTGCAGGTCAATAACATTAACTTTTCTCAATTATTTTTGTTCATTTTTCTTACTGATTGTAGAATATAGCAATAGAAACGCTGACACACATTTTATTCATTGCTGTAATTGCAGCAGGGACTTTTTCTTGTGAGTGCATTGTACGATCAATGAATATAACACAACTAAAACTAATAGTACATTTTCATTTTGACTGTGGCGCTAGTAGTCTACCTCCTTTTCAATATGACAGAACACGGCACAGTTATTTGGCAGCTAAAACCAATGACGTTTAGATTTGGCCGGTTTATAATAGTTTTTCCTAAAGTTCCGTTATTTGTCAACAGATGTCAGCTGTTGTGCTGTTCGGCGTTAGCGGGTTCCTTATTTACAGGCTTTTCGTATACCGGCATTTCATTGGCGTCAATGCGGAATACCCAGCCATACTTTTATTAATGATGGCCATCATCACATGTTCCATCGCATGGATCGGCTGGAGAACTGCCAAGTCAATGCACCAGATTCATGTCATTATTGTAAGTATTCATTCGGTTTCGTGAGTCATGAAGATCGCTGGGTGGCGTGTCAGTATTTTATAATAAACGCGTAGTTATCTAATTGATCCCAGAGTTAACAAGATCAACTGCATGATTAGAGTACAAAGGCCGGATGATGGATAGAATGTTAAGAATGCTTGACGCTAGCTTCGTACGAGAATCTAAACATGCACTATCCATAGAAATATAAAATACTTGTTTATTATATCTATGGCACTATCACTACGTATCAACTATCAATATTGGTTCCATGAATGTAGGAATAAAACGATCATTTAGTTAGTTAATGCCGTAGGAGATATCGACCTCGAATTTTGAGGCGTTGATTGTAGTAAGTACCTATAAAATGAGCAGCAGATCTACTTCAGATCAAAGTCTACCACTAGATACTAACTACTGCTAGGTACTTGCTGGATGGATGGATGACTTAAAGACCATTGTGTGTTTTAACTGTAAAAATAAAGTCTTCAAATGTAAGTGTTGTCCGTAACTATTAGATATTTCGTAACGGGATTCAAGACAATAAAACGTTTTTCCGACAGGCTTATTACGTAAGAAACAGCAATCAGCAATCTTCGGCCGATCAAACGCTTTGTCATAAAAGTCAGAATTATCTACAGTGTAGGTATGGTAGGTCCTACCACAAAATCGCTGCCCCTTACGTACTTTGTAGTCCTACACAATCGTTTGCTAATCGCTCGTTGTTTGTCAAATCCACTTATTTAAAAAAAAACCGCCAAAAACTTAAAAACTTCTGTACTGAAGAGCAATTATTGCGCAAAAATGGCAATCGTTTTGCTCTTGCAAGATAATTAGTAAGCCTGCGGGACTCGTCGAGCGCATAAAAGACACTAGATGCTGCTATTTTTATCCCCTATATCTAACGGTCGTCAATTATTTTCGGGGTCATCCGAAAGGATAAAGAATACATACATGGAACAATTTATGAAATCTCTTGTAATATCTTTTAAATTATCTACCGAATGAACGAGGAGAAGCAGGACCTCGTCCTCGATCTTGCTTGATAGAAAGTATCGGGAGAGGATAACTAAGTTCTTAACGATATATTTCCAGACGGGAATCCTGATAGTCCTCGTGGTGGTGATCGAGTTCTCGTGCTTCGTGTGGGCGATGGTGGTGTGGGACAACGTGGAGATCGACATTAAGTCCACCATCATGCATTACTTCGAGCACGCCCTGCAGAACAATGACAGCAGTAACGTTGACACGATACGATGGGACAGGCTTCAGGTTAAGGTGAGGACTTCATTCTTCTTATTAAGAGTATATGCGGTCGCAGACATCCGACTGAATAGCCTAAGTAAAAATTCATAATTCGAGATTTGGCTCTCGCCTATATTGGACCAATTAAAAAGTTATTCCATAAACTGAAAAAGAAAGATATATACTGTGTCCCTATGTTTTCCTTTTTGATGATACATTATTTTCCGAAGCACTAGAACCCTCAAAAAATGCTTAAAAATGCGCCGTCAACAGAGGTCCAGTGTCCTTATTACATTGTAATAAGGGTTCATTTCAAGAACAGAAACATCGTTATATCTCGTGAACCCCGAAAATTAATAAAAAAGTTTTCTAATCTATACTAATATTATAAAGCTGAAGAGTTTGTTTGTTTGTTTGTTTGTTTGTTTGTTTGTTTGAACGCGCTAATCTCAGGAACTACTGGTTGGAATTGAAAAATTATTTTTGTGTTGGGTAGCCCATTTATCGAGGAAGGTTATAGGCTATATAACATCACGCTACGACCAATAGGAGCGGAGCATCAATGAAAAATGTTCCAAAAACGGGGAAAATTTATTCTTTTTGAGACGCAACGTATTTAGAGTAGGTGGGCTAGCTTGGTAGGTAGCCAGTTGACGGGAGCGAAGCCGCGTGGGACAGCTAGTTATGAATATAACGTGTTTTTTCATCATCGGACTACCAGACGTACGGCGATGCGCCATCGATACATGGTGGACATTCCACCCATACGCACAAAACGTTTTGAGAACACTTTTATTCGTACAGCTAAGGAGTGGAATTCCCTGCCGGAGTCTGTGTTTCCCGACAGCTACAATCTGGGGGTCTTTAAGTCAAGAGTGAATAGGTTATTTCTAGGCAAGCGTGTTTCACCGTCGACCACATCATCGCTTACCATCAGGTGAGATAGTGGTCAAGCGCGAGCCTACTGGATATAAAAAAAAAAACAACCAAATTCAACAAGATACAACCATTTTTTCAAAGGGGCCCAAGTACCCTTAGAAAATGGGCATTCTCCTTTGTCCAATACAGGAGGAGGAAATAGGCGAGAGCTAAACCTCGAACTATGACTTATTACTAAGAAAGTTCAGTCGGAGCTATCTGCCTCCATTTCCTCTTAAGCCCTTTTGAACCTTCCGTTATTCCAGTCGACTCATCGTCATGACAACGGAGAAGCTATAATCCTTTAACTGTCAATTTGATTGAGTCGAGTGGAGAAATCACTTAGATTAGGGGCAAGCTTGTCGAGAGCAAACATATTTCTTTGTTTGTCCAAATTCAAAGGAGACAAATCTTTTTCTGCTGTGATTTTATAGATGTTAGAGTCGTCGAGTGAAAACCTTGAGGTTTATTTTCCAAATCTGACAAGTTTGTGTTAAAAGGGTTTTTCCTAGCCATTAGATAATTCATTATTAGTAGACCCTGTAGCTGGCTATTTTCAGAATTGGTCGTTCTCGTTAAATGGATGTCCAATTCTATTCGATACTGTCACTGAACATCACTGAGTGAGTTAACTATAAAGTACAAAAAACGACGTAATTCTTGTCGTGTCAATGAACCCAAAGCATGCAGCGCGCAAGATGCAGCGTACCCCCGACCTAATCCCCAAATGGCTGGCCAAGTGGCGGCTATCGGTTAACGTGGGTAAGACGCTGGACTCGGGCCCCTACCACCACAGCTGCAACTACAAGGAGCCGACATCGAGTGGGCCCCAAGGCCAAATACCTGTCGGCTCACTATGAGGTTGCATGTCACCAGGGTGGTGACACAAAGTAGGGTGGCAAGAAACCTGCTCAACCCAGTGCTCACATCTCATCCCGCCTCCCCGCTCGCGCCATGTTGGGAGTTTATAAAACATATATCCGACCGATACTAACATACGACAATTCATTGTATGCTTTGGCCAACCCCACACGATAATATATCAAAATTCCTTCAGAAACAAACCCACAACCCGCTTACCATTTAATTGCCCATCTTACTTATCACAATCCACTTCTCATTCCAGTTCGAATGCTGCGGCGTATCAGGTCCCAGTGACTACACATCGAAGGGGCAGGTCCCCTTCTCCTGCTGCGGTCAGGGTCCTCTAGACAATATACACAAGCCCTACGCGTCAGACTGCTCCATGCTGTACCAGAGAGGATGCGGGAAGCCTCTGCATGATTACGCGAGACAGCAGCTTCTGTTGATCGCTATGACGGCCTTAGCAGCGTCTATTTTGCAGGTAAGTTAGAATGTTCGAATTTTGAGAATTCCTTTATAGCTAAACGTTTTTGAAGCATCAGTCTGTCTTCGGCCTTCAAATGATTGGCAGAAATAGAATGATGACTTATACTCATTTAGCGCTATGTGTCTTTACTGATCTTTGCTGCAAGTCTTGGCAGTTAAATTTGCTCCTGAAAAATTGATGTATAAAAAGTCGTGGGCGATGACAGGACGAGCTTTACGCCGATCACATTGCAGTTCCGTGTTCCGTAGAAAAATAACTCCTTTTTTTGAGATAGGTGGAAGATACGAGTATTCACCGGTCGCCTTTTGCGTCTCTTGGAGGTAAGGTTGGATGAAGTGAAAGTCCAACTTTAAGTTGATCGTATTTCAATTTATTGTCACCACAGAATACAGGTTATACCATAGTCTTATTATAACACTTGTAGCAGAGTTTCGTTACAATTGTTTATAGTAATTAAGTCCGTGACTCGCGACGGTTGGTAGACAAGACAAGAGAGGGAAGCTGTGGGTAACACCCCGGATCGTCGCTTAGGCCCAGTGTTTTGAGTAGTTAAGTTTGATTAACTAAATTTGAAACCATTGTTTGGCATTTTTAACCATTGGTTGAGTTAACTACGAATAAAAAACTGGCCCTAGTGTCGCCACTTAAGAGCCTGTTGGGCTTTGCCCCTTGTATGATATAGTGTGGAGGCTGTATTCAGGTCGAGGATTCTTGGTGGAATTGAAAACCCTTGACTTTCACTATTAATTATTTTTTATTGTAAAGTTACACACAGAACACGTCGTTACAGTTTTATTATATTTTGTAGAGAGCAAAAGAGTGTTGCCATGAACAAATCAACAAAATAGAAATCAGTGTTGTCAATTAACGAAATTAATATTCTGAATGTTACTAACTTACTATTCTTAACAGAGCCGTTCGTTCTCAAATTAAATATTAATAAAACATGCAACACTATTCTAATCTATAAGTTGCGTTCACATAAGCGCAAATGCACAACACGTCACGCCATAAACTCGCTTGAGGTCTACGAGGAAAAGAACTTAAACGAACGTACCCAGAAGATTTGAGAACGGCATTATACGCCATTTATAGCTACAAATAATAACAAAAGAAAGTTATTTTTGTTACCATCGGACTTATTGCAGAATAGCAGTTAAAATGTTCTCGAGTTCCCCTAAATTTCGATATCCTGTCAACGGACTACCAGCCAGCATTTATTTAAATTAAAATAAGAATTTTAAAACAGCAATGACTTCATTTGAATACAAATGTCCTTTTCGATTAGAAAGTTCCTTTATTTACGAATAAATAATGATACTCTTCAGGTCGAGACTACTTCTTATATTATACGAGTCTCCTCTGCCTTAACCAAAACAGGTCCTAAATGTCCTTGAATGTCCCAATGTGACATCATTCGTCTGCACTGGCCGTAAAGAGAGGCTAACATCAAAACAATACTATTGTTTGCCCATAATATTTTTATTTTCATGTCCTTTTCTCCCCTAAGGATACTCCCCTTACCCCTAGGGTTGTTTCAAGGCTAAACGAAGCATTAATCTTGGGGTGCAAAGTTGAATACTAATGTCGTCTCGTCTGGCAAACATATTCTTGAGACTAGAATATAAATAGGGCTTTTCAGACAGAACGCAGGTTTTGCATTTAAATTCGATAAATGTGAATTTCAGGACTTTGCAAGTCTGGTAAAAAGTCGTCCTCAATTTATAAATATGTCTGCTTAGAAGACTGTCAAAGTTCTTAAATTCGATACGGTATCGATTTTCGGCTGCTTGTCGACTTAATGCATTTTCAATATGTATATAGATTGATGTAAATAAGGTTTGGTATTCATTAGATTGACATTTCGGACTTATTTTTTCATCTGAGAAAAATGAGCAGGAGCCCTCGGTTTGCCACTTTTTGCATCAAGTCTACGCCACTTGTTTTTCTCAGATCTTGTTCCACCTGACTCGGTAGCATCTCTTGTTGGAACTAAGTTCCTTAACGCGACTTGCGACAGGAACTGCCAGTTAGAAATAGTCACGTCAAGAAAAATCGTTATCCGCTGTCGAGTTGTTCGGTTCCGTCCGGTGTAGTGCGGGATATATATATATTTATTTTCTTCATAAGGCACACCAACTACATATTTGCAATTTCATTACAGAGTTAACATTCATTTTGCAAATGGTCGTATGCAAATACGTCAGTTACAGCCGTGCACATCGTTTACAGCGTGATGATTAAACTTGAATTGTGTTCACGAGCTTAAAATTAAAATTAAACTACAATAGTACAGAATTTAATCAAAATTGTGCAAGAATAATATTCAAATTAAATTACAAATTAATAAAATATAACGAAATAGTTACCATATTATCGTCAAGCGCTGGCTTTATGGCTTCATGGGCGTCGCCAGCCGGTGGCCCAGGGGAGCAAGTTGATATATAGACGATGGGAAAAATATTAATTTTAATACAGTGAAGAGCACATGAAGCTTTACACTGGTAGGTAGTGCGAGTCTTACCCCAACGGCGATTGTGATAAAAACGGTACACATGCCATGTATAAAGTCCCACGAGTTCCTGAATAGTACAAGAAATAAAACTTACAATCAAAGTTATTATATATGTCATGGACCAAATGTTTAATCAGGGCACTATGTATAATGCCCGAGCATTGTAAGTCATATATAATATTTATTCAACAGAGAATCTACACAAAATAAAAATTAAGTACCTATGTACGGCTAAGAGTTTGTACATTTCTAGTATTTATACTTCAGTATTTTTAGCACTTTCTGCATCCGAACTAGGCGGCAGCCTGTATCTCGGATTGCATGAAAATCTTGTAAGTTTTCTGTGCACACTCATCATGGGCAAACACATTGCATTGGGCAGGCGATCTTCCCTTCTTAATGGACAGACACATTGAGGCGATCTTCACTTCTTAACCAGGTTTTTAGTCTCCTAAGGCTGATAAACGATCGCTCGAGCGATCAAAATTTTCATTGATTTTTCCGTTTCGGGAAAGAAGGTTTTTGTCTCTTATAAGACATCAACATCAACAAAGGTTAGATTTGTTAAGTGAGTGGGCTTAGGACTTTGATTTCATTATAATGCATAAGTGTGGCGACTTTATGTCAGCAACCACGCAGCCCATAAGTGTTAGTTAAATATGACTTTTATCCATATCAAATTATAGTCGGCGTTGAAGAAAAGGCGTGACCGCACACGTTTTTTTTTTATATTCAAAAGAACGTGTAAATCGGGCTTAACCCTTCATCACTGCTATGACATGCTCTTTGTCATTAATTTTATAGCCACAAAATCAATCAGTGTTCGTATTTTCAGAAAAAATACTTACCTACACAATATTCGTCCTACCTTCTTTCCTTGTACATACTTACAAGTTACACGTGTTTCGTCGCCGAGCGACCTTTTAAAACATGGTCATAGGTAAAATATAACTGATCCCAAAGGACCGCTGACCTCGATACGTCGGTACATTGGCAACACTCTGAATAACAATGGCGGCCTTGTCATAATCAATTACGCGCCATAATTAAACGTCGTGTCGTCTATGGTCTCCCTCGGGTATATTTTTAATGAATCATCGTTTTGTTTCGTTAATGTTTAACTATTTGAAGGATTAGCTGAAAGGCCACGCTGTTATAGAAATTTAAAAATTGTATGATTTAGGCAAGTCGGTCCATACACGTCGGTATTTTCATCTGTTTGTAGCTATAGTAGGGGCACGGACGCTATGGTATTAGGAAATTCTACGTCGGTCAAGTAACCACATGTGGTAGGTACAGCTACAGATAATTAAATACTAGCATAGACTAGTACAGCACGAGCTTGAGGTAGGTAGCGTGAATTCAAAACGAAAGTCAAAGTGTTATTGGCAATGATATTCTAGTAAACAGATACGTTATGCACTCACAAAACAACCGAAAAAAGTGTGCCATCTGACATTTCACTACAACTCGAAAGGAATGGCTTTCATGGCTTGATAAAACCAACAAGAAAAAAAGAGACAGCTAGTGTTTGTCACTTGCGTGTGAATGTAAACAAACATTATTCTGACTACCAATATTTTTTTTCTTTTTCTAGCCTTCAAATATCAGAATATTAGGAAAAAATATGAAATAAATTAGTAAATTGAGGTGTATTGCGTAATTACATATATGGTATGAGATTCCTTCTGTTTTATGTACTTTGGCATCATAATTGGTACACTTTCTAAATACACACGATGGCATTTTTTTTATTTCGTTTTTGTTTCAACAAAGCGTATCGGCTCTTCGCCATGCGTGACATAGACTAAAGACTATACGTCCCAATTAGGACGTATTCGAGTCTTCACAATGTGCGCGCTGATAACATATCTGTTTACTAGAATATCGTTGGTATTTATTTCCATCAGGCACTTCTCAGTAGCAGCCCAGAGACATTTCTGGCCTACGTGAGACACACAGATTTCGTAGGATAGCTGAAATGTGTGTACCTATTCTATAGGTATAATGGGTCCCCGAGACGATCAAGTGCACTTGACATGTCGATGTGATTAAAACAAATATAGATCGTATACCGCCACGACAAAATTAAAATGTCGGTCGCTCGATCGGTCGCACGACATTTCATCGGAATAAAACATCAGCATAATACCTGATTTTTAACCCCCGCCGGAAGTAGAGGGGTGTTTTATGTTTGACGTGTGTTGCTGTGTATCTGTGTGTCTGTCTGTGGCATCATAGCGTCCAAACGGGTGAACCGATTTTGATATAGTTTTTTTTTGTTTAAAAGGTGACTTAAACGAGAGTATTCTTAGCTATGTTTGAATAAAAATTGATTCAGCCGTTCTAAAGTTATGGGCGTTTTACTGTTTGAATCGGGGTGTTTTCGCAAGATAAATGTGTCGAGGGTTTTTAAAATTTTAGAAATTTACTTGTTATTATTAAGCATATAATTAGGGAAGGCAAAATATTGGAACAAAATGTAATAAGCTGATAATTTGAGATAATTAGTGAAGGTACAGATCGGTAGGCGACTGTGGCATGCGAACTTGACCAGACTTGACGATACCTTCAATGGGCATTAAGTCCCCATCAAGTGAAACCGTCATTCACGTGAGACTTATCAAGAGCACTTGATGGTCTCGGGGGACCCTCTGTCTAACTCTTTGGGGAATATAGTCGTGATCTTATGGGAAAATTTTAAATGTTAACTTTTTTTAACTTGGGGTAAGTTATCTGAAGAGCTAGTAAAAAGTCCCAAGGGTCAGGCGTGCGAAGGAAATAACAGCAATAACCTTTTTTAAAACATACCGCAGTCTAAGAAAGGATAATTTACGTTAAAAACTTGCAAATGTCAGACAGGCCACAAAAACCAGACACACATTCGACTTCACAAGGATAAATAACACGCGGGACAAGGTTATCGCTTAGCGATAAAGTCTTTTAAAATAATATGGAATTAACAAACAAGTAAAAAAAAAAAACCCCGACACATTTTTATTTCATGCTACATAATTTATCTAGTAGTACCCACGCTTCGATCGACAATCTATTGAACACGTAATTAAAAACGTCCATAACTTTAGAACAGACAGATTGTCATCAAACATAGCTGAGAAAACTTTATAAAGTCACCTTTCAAACAAAAGTGAAATCAAAATCGGTTCATCTTTTTAGGAGCTATGATGCCACAGACAGATACCCATATACACAAATACACAGGTACACACGTCAAACTTATAACACCCCTCTTTTTCCGTCGTGGGTTAAAAATCATATTTAATAACCAATAATGAGTTTTTACTGAGAAAGAACATAGTTTCTTTGTTGGCAATCAATCTATCTAGTCTTGTCCCGACTTTCTTTGGATTAACTTCCAGTCTAATCGGATGAAAAGAATTTTACATGGACCGACTGCCTACCTGTCCTCCAAAAACATAGTAAAATACTCACAGCGGAACTTTGTGTCTCTGAAGTTGGCTGCAAGACCCTGCGCAGTAGCTTTAAGTGTCAATGTTGAAGGTGAAGATAGTATTGTATAACTGCCTCTTTCACTCGCTTACATTTGTCGCATCGTCATATCTCGCTTACTTTATGCAGTATACTCGATGACAAACTGTTTCTTGCGCAATGGTTCGCAGAGCCAACTTCAGAGACACAAAGATCCGCTGTGACTACCTACTGTACCACTTGGGAAGACTGGTGTCAGATTTTCCGGTTCCTGACTATCCGTAACAACCGCCAAAGATCTACAAATGACAGCTGGGAACAACGGATTGTGAGGGAATGCGGTCGCAGACATCTGACTGAATATCCTAGGTAAAAGTCATAATTCGAGGTTTGGCTCTCGCCTATTTCCTCCTCCAATATTGGACCAATTTAAAAGATATTCTATAAACTGAAAAAGAAATATATATACTGTGCTCCTATGTTTTCCTTTTTGCTGATACATTTTCTTCCGAAGCACTAGAACCCTCAAAAGATGCTTAAAATTGCGCTGTCAACAGAGGCCTATAGTGTACAAATTTGACAATTATAAATGTAAAATGAAACATAGAAGCACAACATTATTTCTTTTTTATTTAATTTATGAAATATCTTTTAAATTTGTCCAATACTGGAGGAGGAAATAGACGAGAGCCAAACCTCGAATATTTCGAATAATGACTTTTTACTACGGAAATTCAGTCGGAGCTCTCAGCATTTCCTCTGCAGAGGCTCGGAGGCATCCCGGTACGTAATTATTTAGCCATCCTTCCACCAACTCTTCAAGTTGTACTCATAAGCATAAACACTAATTTATTACAAGTTTCATGTAGACCTATTAGCACGACATATCGTCAAGTTCGCCACTAAACTCTAAAACTGGTGTAAATAAAAACGTAATATCTATTTTTAGTGGCTACTCATGGTTGGGAGTTGGACCAGAGGTGACTGGACACGAGTCGTTGGCAGCCGATAACAAATAAACGAGCGTTTTATGCGAAAAATTTAGTATTTTTTTAATTTTATTTACACGAGGTAGAGGGCGTGAACTATGATAAAAAAACAAAAACAAGCGTTGAATAATCGCCGTTCGGTATTTCGGAACTTTTTAAATTCAGAACGGAATATGATGGGAAGATGTTAATACTTTTAAAAAGAGAGTAACGTGAATAATTTATTCAACAAAATAAATCACGGTATATATCTACTTACTAAGTTCAAAATTATCATGCCGTTCTTGGTATCTTCAATTCAACTGTAACCCGTTTTACGTTTATTTGCTTTTAACTGATAAGCAGCTGCGTATATTCCCCATTTGTTAGTAGAGCGTTTTCTGTAGGGAATCGTTCAGGGACTTCCCAGACAAACCTCCTGTTAAAATTGTACCAATATATTCCACCACGCACATCTCATGTACAGTCAAGGGTCAAAACTGCAGTCGTACTCTACTCTACCAAAATTAAAGTGTATAATGCTTTTTGTAGAATATGGTTATTTATATATTATACTTTAGATTCTATTATATATTAAATCAGTCTTAAATCATTGACTTTCCATATATAAATTCTAGGGTAAATTCGCCTGAGATTCCTGTGAATATGTGGATGTTGTGCTCTGCAGATCTGCCGTCCATTCACGTCCATTGCTGGTGACCAACTGACCACATCACCACAACAATTACCACTTCAATATGCATGGGCCACCTGCTGGTTGCCTAGTGGTATCGGCCGCGACTTATAGGTCGTGGGTTCAAATCCAGGCAGGTGCTTTACTTAGTGTAATTTATTCCACCACCACTGCTCTCAAAAAAGTGAAGGAAAACATCGTGAGGAAAACGGCATGACTTAGAACCAAAAAACCGAATATATGTGGCATCCACCAACCTGCATTGGGCCCGCATGGTGGATTACGGCCCATTCTCTCTCACAGAGGCCTGTGTCCCAGCAGTGGGCACATTAAAAAGGCTGATGATGATGATGGCCTGCTGGTTTGAACTGACAAATAGAGACAATATACATATAGATCTCTACAAACCTATTTGGTTCTTCCACCTGATAAATATTTCTAAGAATGCTGCCTTGTGGTACCCCCCCCTTTTAATACACTACCTGTAATTTCTATTTCTATGTACTCTACTAATACATATTATAAATGTGGAAAGTTTGGATGGATGAATGTTTGTTAATCAATCATGCTAGAATGGCTGAACGGACCTGTATTGTACCTAGTCTCCATCCCGGTATTATGGTCCCTTGGGATAAGAAAACACTTTTTACGCGGGCGAAGGCCCTCGTTGTGACTATTATAACTATTTGTTCTTACGTTACTTAGGTACATACTTAACTTCATTATTTTGTAGATATTCTTGAAACACTCGGGTTATCAGGGGTTGCTGACTGACTGAATGTATGTTAGCGATTACGATTACTCATATGGGGAAAATTAATTATGAATTTTTACACATATTTTTTTTTTCCTGTATTTGTTCTTACTTATCTGGTTTATATATATAAATGGTAGGTGGGTTTATATGAATAGGAGGCAAATTTTTAAAATAAATTTAAGGAATTTTACACAATATTGTTTTCAATACCTAATGAGTATGTATACATGCCGGCCGACCTACCTACTGAAATGGCTAAGTGTATATTTTAAGAATAATTTAGGCGGGTAGGTAAAGACCGTATTGTTGTGTTTAACTTGAATCTCTGTATAGTTTAAAAGTTAGCTAGGTAGTTTACGTTGCTGAACACGTATACCTTAACAAGCAAAGCTCAGTAAGGTACCACCCAGGTTTTATTATCCGACTGCCGAAGTAGGGTAATGTGTTTATCAGTCTATGTATGTAGGTTTGTTCTTTGTTCCTAAGTGGCGTTCTAGAGACCAAACGCGTTGGCCGATTTTGATGATTCTAACGTCAGTCGACGAGTGTCACTGACTGACTACATTCAATTTAGAAAATAGAAAAATGGCGGCTTTCGGGCGCCATATTGTTGGGGACCAATTATTTTTTTTCTGCCAAACCCACCTTGTGGGGTATCAAAATAATAGGGTTTTAAGAGGTGCTTTCGAAAATATATAATACTCACATGTTTAAAATTTTAAATGTACCTAATTCGAAAAAACCATGTTAACTAAAAAGATATAAATAAAACACATCTGGTTTTGGTCAGCCAGCTCGCGAATATGTATCTTTTGACTGCACAGCATGATTTTCTTCTTGTTTTCGTCTTTTTAGTTCGCTTCATAAGTCGGGTTTTTAATTTTTTGAATAAACTTATCTACTTAGATTATGTTGTATAAAACAATATTATAAAGAGGAAAGATTTTTTTGTTTGTTCGATTATTTGTTTGTTTGTACCGAATATGCTCCAAAACTACTGGACCGATTTCAAAATTTCTTTCACCGTTAGGAAGCTACTCTTTCTCCGGGTGACATAGGCTACTTTTTATCCCTGTATTCCCACGGGAACGGGAACTACGCGGGTGAAACCGCGAGGCGTCCTCTAGTGTTGTATAAATTGAATTACCGTAGCAGGTCCTGTAGTTTCTGCCAAACCCCATGTGAAAACGTCTTGAGTTACTGTACGCACCGGGACTGTATATAAATGTATGAAGAAGAAAGATTTATCATCCTTACTGCTTCCTGCCGTTATTCTAATTAATAAGATCGATTTGAATTGTCAAGCAGATAGTTCGGTCAGTCCAAAAGATGGCGCTAGTAACACTAGTTGCACATACGTAAGCATAGATCTCTATGGAATAGACCGTCGCCGTCATCGCGTTCGTCAGCGCTTACTAGATGTAAAGTAAAAGGCTAGATTGTAATAATATTAGAGTCCATCCTTTTGATGTAGTTAGGACAAGGGTAAAAATACCTACATCTGATGTAAGTCATATCAATATTCATCTCGTTTCATGAAGATAATTGAATGGATTGTGGGAAGGTTTATAAAAAGAAAAAGGGGGCAATAGAGTGAAAACAAATATAACAGTTAAAAAAAAACTAAAAAACACGCTTTAATAGAAAACCAATCTAAAAAGTAGAAAATAATTTCAGTAAACTTAAATGAAAAATGATATGAACAAAAAATTTATTATATTATAAAAAAGCGTGGGATCATGGGATGTTTTTTAAGATATTTTTAAAATGAATCTACTTTGACCAATATCTGTCAATAAACTATTATGACAATTGACATCAAGCACCCCACGCTTTTTTACAAAGTCAATTTTTTTTTGTTAATCACACTATTCTTAATTTAAATTTATTGAAAATTATTTTCTACGTTTTAGTTTGATTTTCTATTAAAGCGAGTTTTTAAACTATTATTTATTTTGTTACTTTTTATTTCAAACGCTAATCCTTAAGATCCTGGTAAGGATAATGGGACAAACTATTTAAATTATTGCATTGTCATCGGGTCCTTGATAAAAGTGCAAAGTTTCAAATTAATCCGACATTTTGAAGTGTGTTGAAATCACGTTCAAAGATTGCGTTACATAGATTCATAAATACATACATAACAATCTAATAAAAGCGTGTTAATAAGTTGACGGTTGTCAGGGGAGAATTGATGAAGAAAACATAGCTCCCATCGACCCCAAATAATATGGAGAAAAGACAGAAAGATGATGTTGTATAAATTCAAGTTCATAGCGCGATGGAGATAGCCTATATTGCTCCATATTATTCACATAGATAAAAATAGACCTCAGTACAAATAACAATGACGATATATTGTTGTTTATTCACCTCGCAAATCGCAAGTGACATCATAACCAGCAGTCGAGTTTAATTCTGTTTCTTGCTTCAATCGAAACTACTTAATATTGCACCAAAATAACAGATGAAATCATACGTAGCGTAGTACTTATATTTGTAACTGCGAGTGTCTGCGAGTAAAGAGCGCCCACTATTAACTGGGATGCGGTAAAATATACTTCGAGAAAAGGATGGTAAGGCTGGGCTGTGCCCCACAGAATAAATAATAGTACAAGTGTGTTCTGTTTGCTCGACTTGTTAGGGCACTGCCGCATGCCGTGCCCCCAGATATGAACTAGAGTACCCCCTTCTTCCCCATATAGCTAGGGCCTATTAACTTTACTTATCTAGAAGTTAAATAAGAAACACCTCCGTACAGCTTATTTATTGTACATAGCGTGTAAATAATTACCCACCAAAAACATTTTGATGTAAAATGTTGCCAAGGCGAGACCATTGGCTCGCACTGTCAACAACTTAACAGATCTCATATAGAGCCAAGCTTCTAATTCTAAAAACCCTAACTTCACAAACTCTACACCTTAGTCAATATGTGGCTTGGCTGATTCGCTACTAGAAGTCACCGCTTATAAACTCCATTTGCGATAACATTAGACGTTCAAATTAGCCCATTTTACAGCCCGTTCAACCGATTTTGACTTCTATTTCGTTAGCTATACGACAAATGGTAGCTGTAGTAAACAGTTGGTTTTGGTAACAGGTTTATGCTTTTTATGTCATCCTTATGTTTACGGGATAGGACTCAAAATCGGTTGAACGGACTGTAAAAAGATTTGGAAACATGTCTAATGTTATTTCAAATGGAGTATAGATTTCACGTATTTGGTATGCGCAACTCCTCGTCGCCATTTTTCGTTACTACAAGAACTATTGTATAACAGAAAAGTAATGAACAGTGAATAAGTATTTTACCTTACGCCCATGCTATTGACATCATATCCCATGAATTTTGTTTATCTGGTATAATCCAAACCCAAGTTATGAAGGTTCAAAAAAACGAAAGCGTTTCCAGAAAAGGCAGACCTACTGCCCTTGCGCTTTGCTTGACTCGTCTTGGCGGGGGCACTATCGTGCTCCCAGATATCAAGCATTCATGCGGTAAACACTATACCTGCCCTGCCTATATTCCTGCAAACACACAGTTTTCAACTATTTTTCCATAAATGCCATAGGCATTGTTATTTTAATTACTAGGCACTATTGTTAATAACTCTATTAACTTGAGTGAGTTCAAGTGCGAATGTTGAGGTCAAATACGTAACTTATGTTAGCTTGAATTTAAATTATTTGTAGGCTCTTTTTTAGTTGCGACTTCTCAGCAAAAAACTTTATGAAAAAGTCTCTAGTTTGCGGAACTACTTAATAATCCATGTGCTGGTATGGTAACGAATTTTGTATATACGGTCACAGATAATATAATACTACAGTACGGTATACTAATAATATCCATACTTATCTCAGACCTTTTTTTGTTGGTCTGAGATACCTACTTCTAATCTATACTAATATTATAAAGTGGTAAAGTTTGTGAGGTTGTAGGGGGTACCTAATCTCTGGATCGACTGAACTGATTTAGATGAAATTTGGTATGGAGATAGTTTGAGACCCTGAGAAGGACATAGGATAGTTTATATTCCCTTTGGATGATAAAACACTTATAACGAGGGCACAAGCGGTTTCTCTCGAAGCAAGCTTCCTGGAAGTCTCTGAATTGAATGTAAATTCTCTTCTCCTTTTTGTAATAACAATATTAACATTTTCTATAAGAAGAGTAGTAGGGCTATCTATTTTACACCGGTAACCACATGGCAATTCCATACTATTGTGCCCACGAGTTACAAATCACAGACCGTTAAAAAAGTCGTCAAACCGGTTTCAACAAATGGTACCACAGAATCTTGCGCAATCATAGAAAGCTGGTGCACCATTCGCGGCGCCCACGCATGACCAATCCAAGACCTCTGTGACACCATCAAATTGCGCCTTTATCGCCCTTTTAAGGAAACAAAGCGAGGGAAGGGAAGGTCTTACAAATTGGTCGATATTTTATGTTTATTTTTGTAGTAGGCTGTAGTGCTAACATTTGAAATAGTGAAAGTGATTTCGTTTTGTTTGTAGTGTGACGTAATAATGTGATAATTTGTATGATGGATCTTTATTTGGGCACCTGTTTGTTTATTTTATTCATTTGAGTAATTTGTGTCACCGTATTCAGCCAAAGTCTACCCAATGTTTTATTAAAACCTTGCATGACCTATGATTTGACTAGAACAAACCGTGCGTTCAAGCGTTTTTGCCATATAACCTAATATTGGAATCAAATATAACAGCTCACAATGTTAACATTAATGATAATTTTTATCCGTGGGCTGGGCTTATCCCAGTTGTTAATGACCCTTTGTGCCTATTGGCCTTGTTTATTCTGTCTTCTGCTTGATATGGAGGGAAGTGCAAATTTGTATTTTCCCCACTCCTCCGTTATTCTTTTCTGATTAATTTCGTTGCGGGATCCAAGACAGTTAAATTCATTCTCTGGGACTTCGTCGAGCTGCATTGCCTCGAGGGTTTTCTGGTGGTCGCCACTGTTGATTCTGGCTCTCAGGAGTTGCAGTGGTTTAGGAATAGTGCAGTTGAATAGTCCCAAAAAAAAATGTTTTTATCTATTGGAATTAAAGTTTTCAAACTCTAATTTAGTATGAAAACCTGTCAAACTTGGCCTTAAAGTAGGTTTCTTAACTCCAAATTCTCAATCAGAAACCGGCCATAAGTCCTGCATCGTTCATTATTTTATTTGACATTTTTTTTTGTATTTACAGTCATCAGTTTCTAAGTTTATCTGCTTCTTTGTCTTGAATGACGTCAATAAATGTAGCTGGATATCTATAGGGACCCCAAGGGTACCTAAAAGCAGGGTTAGTACCCCCTGCGTCTGTCTGAAATTCTGAATCAATATTAGAAGGTCGTCGTTCCAGCCAAAACTTATGTACCTACCTAGGTACTTTACTAAACTTATTTGCGTAGTTAAGAGGGTACATCGTACCCGTACCCTTCAGGAGGTGATTCGGAGATTGGAAAGGCACTTTTAAGGGCTCTGCAATCATTAGCCGAAAATAAATCAATTTGGGCGAAGTCCTTGCAGTTGAGTTAGTTCTCTCATGCCTCTATTGGAGTTGGAGATAAATAATTTATAAAGTACATTGATTAAATAAACAAAATTGTAGACTGGGCTAATTTTTAATACCGAACTTGGCGAGTTTTCGGATTTCAAAATGTTTGATGGCAAAATGTTATCGAAATGTTTAATGAACATATTTGAATTTATGTACGTTTATATTATTTCGTGTTATTAAAATTGTACACCATCCTGTTGTGATCTCGCTATCTGTATCACTCAAAGGTTTGTTGGGTTGGGAGGATACTTAACTTAACCTTGAGTTAAGCGTTTGTAGGAACCTACGCTTGCACTTTATTATTACTGTGCATTATATTATGTTGTTCTTGGTGCACGATAAAACATAATAAAGTGGAAGTAAACATATACGCGAGCTGGCTGTCGAAAACTAAGTTTTTTTATTTATTTACAACTTGTATTGTAAGGTATAATAGTATTTTGTCGATTTACTTTTAAACATTTAGATAAGTGTTACCTATATAATTTTGTAACCACCTCTTAAAACCCTACATTTTGAATTGATGGTCACGGGAGAAAAAAAAAATTGGGATCCGCACAATATGGCGCCCAAAATCCGCCATGTTTATTTTTTTAACGTTACTTATCTAAGAACACTTGGGCGTCAAGATATGTATTCATTATATAAATCCGTCTAGCTTTTTGAAAGTTAAAGAGGTAATAAAGAATATCTAAAAATATACATACAAAATACGTGCGAAAAATATAACCTTTTCCTTTCAGTCGGGTAAAAACATTTCAGTTCACCAGCTTGGAGTCTCATTTATGTGTATTTTGGCTGCATTTAGCACGCGATTTGAATGCTGCCGAAAATTTTAACTCTTCAGTCTAGACGTATTGTGCTACTTCCATATCGCAGAGTTATTATTAAACTAACAACGTAACAGTTAGCTATTAATACTATTTTATCGTAGAATTTGCTTATCTTGACCTCAGATCAAATAAAAAGTCAAGATGGAACGTTGCAAACAACAAAGTGAAGCCGGTTCAAACTAAGCCTTGCCGTACAAATACACAATTACACGCACTCACATACAACGAAATTACGCCTTAGCTTGTCCTTCGAGCTTACAGATCAAATAATAAAGGTCAACTGACAAGCTAAGGGGTAGTTTCGTCATACGTGTGCGCGTATAATTGTGTATTTATACGGCAAGGCTTAGTTTGAACCGGCTTCACTTTGTTGTTTGCAACGTTCCATCTTGACTTTTTATTTGATCTGAGATCTTGACTATAATATCAAAAGATTTGCATATTGTAAATAATAAGATTAGCCTGTTAACACATAGCGTTAGTCGGAGACTTGGATATGGCTAAAGTGGCTTCATGGAAATCGATAAGAATGAAACAACGAACTTGATGATATTTGAAGACACGGTTGGCGCAGTGGTTGAGCGATCGTCTACTGCGCTGTGTGTCGCAGTTTCGATTCCAATAAAATAACAATAAGCCAATAGCACAGAACGCATCTGCTGATGACTTGAGAAGCCGATTGCAAGATAACGAATAAAATAAAAATATTTAGTTGTTCCGGATCTGGGTGTTTTTTTTTTTTTTTATCTATTATAGGCTCGCGCTTGACCACTATCTCACCTGATAGTAAGCGATGATGTGGTCGAAGGTGTAGCACGCTTACCTAGAAGTAACCTATTCACTCTTGACTTAAAGACCCCTAGATTGTAGCTATCGGGAAACACAGACTCCGGCAGGGAATTCCACTCCTTAGCTGTACGCATAATAAAAGTATTCGCAAAACGTTTAGTGCGTATGGGTGGGATGTCCACCATGTACCGATGACGCATCGCCGTACGTTTGGTAGTCCGATGATGGAACGGGCTGGGTGGAATTAAATCATGCAATTCCATCGCACACTCCCCGAAATGTAACCGATAAAAAACCGACAAGCTGGCAACTCGGCGACGATGTTCAAGGCTCTGGAGCTTTGACTTAACCAGTGCCTCATCGCTGATGAGTCTCTTGGCCCGCTTTTCGATCGACTCCAGTGCATCAAGCTGGTATTTGGCAGATCCGTCCCAGAGATGAGAACAGTCTCTTGTAATGTATATGTCTTTTGTAATGTGAGTATAAATGTTTGTAAACGCATTAACGCACCCACGTACAGGAAGAAGTGCCTAGTGTGGGACAAAGTTTTGTTTTTTTTTTACCTAAATACGAGTAGAAAAATCATTAAACTTTTCCAATCTGTAAAAGAATCTTATATATTATTTTTGTAGATGTTTGAATACAAAGGATTAAAAATATAACTTGTATTTTAAGGTAACCTATGTTTAAACTTTCTATGAATACAAGCGTGCGTTATGTTGTGTTATACACCGTGAAATTTAAATGGTTGTTTTCCCGCAGCGAAATGGTTTTTTCTATGTAATACAATCGTTTCGTAGTTATGTAAAATATTAGAAACAAAAACTGGCATATTTAACATTGTGAAAAACTTAACTCGAAAGCGATCACGAACCAATAGTAATACCTCCCGATATCTACGGCCGAACGACAGCGGGGCGTTGACCCGGGTGCTAAGTAGGTCAGGATCACTGTCAAAAGGATTAGGTTCGAAGGCGGCTCCGTTTGATAATGTTGCGCGCGCGGGCTAGTTTATGCCGTATTACTACACGCGAGAGCTTATTTTACTTTAAACATTTAATAAATCGGTATTTGCTTTGTCGGCTTAGCGGTGGTATTGTTCCTTGCAAACTATTTTATGACGTATCACTACGTGCGAGAGTTTATTTTGGTTTGAACATTATCTTGTGCATCGCTTTTCTTTGCCGGTGGTGACGCGAGTAGTACCTAGTACCTACAAGTTACTATTGTAACTCACGTTTTCGAGTTGATGAATATTTTTTAAATTATTTTAAAACAAAAACATCGTTATTTTTTTACTTTAACTCTATGCTTCGAAAGTACTCCTTAAGGCAAGTCGTTCTGCCGCGGGAAAACAACCAATTAAATTTCACGGTGTATTTTGAAGATGTGAAGCGAGAATCTGAAGTGCCTCTGCTTATCCCGTAAACACTTTCTATAAGTTTCAATTTGTGTTGAAGTGCGAGTGAGTATTTAAATTATTACGGTGCCTTGGTACTTCAAATAAAAACCAATGAATTATTGCGACAAGAACATAAAGGTCCTTCAAACGACACAGGGTAACAAAACCTTATCTGGATATAAACAATAACATGGTCGGCCGATAAGCCAGTGTTGACACGCGATGACACGACTGTACTCTGAATTTTATCGATAGTTTTGATAATTTTTTAAAGGTCAAGTTCACTCGATTTTTTTATTATTTGGAGTTTAAGAACATCTATTTACATTCGCATTGCATTCCGTTCGCATGATTAACCGACTTCAAAAATGAGGAGGTTCTCAATTCGAATGAATTTTTTTAATTTTTTTATGTGTGATCCTCAGAACTTTTTACTAGGTGAATCTTTTTCGAAAAAATTAAAACAATAAGAACACCGACTGCCGAAATTGAAGTTATTTTTCATTTTTTTTGTGTTTATATTTGGAAGTCGGTTGTATTTTTTTGTTAGTTGTGTTGGCTTGGCCTTCAGACCCCCGAATTTTGAACTAAGAATTTGAGTATTTTTCAAACTCACCATAGCCTTTAATCTGTAAATTTTTGGGATAAAAATAGGGTTTGAGTGTTTGACACATTCTTAACTATAAATACTCACTTGATAAATAGGTCTTATTTCGACTGGAGGGAGAGAAGTAGGTAGATAGTAGGCTAATTAAATTAAATCAAAATATTTATTTGATAGAAATACATTGTTTAGAAAGGAATATTTTAAGCCAAAAAGTCAGTAGTTAAGAATGATGATCACTGCATAGAAATGATGAATCAGACTTTGTTTTTAGTTAATGAAAATGAGGAAATTAGTTCATGTTCTATACGGCCACTAAATTTTGATATATCGAAGTTTATCCAACGGAAAATCTGTAATGCACTGTTACACTTTGTGGTATACACATAAATATACGAAGCAGACCCCTTTGAATGCATCACTTGCATACATCTATTCATTATTAGATCGCACCAGCGGTGCTCAGACGTCCCATTCAGGGCTCTCTACTTACTGATAAACCTGGTTGTTTTATTATAAAAGCCCAACACTAATTAGTGGTACTAGTGAACATCACACACTTCATCACAATAGCACAGATAATATAATATACAGATGCCTCATCCCATACAAAGCAACCGTGCCGACGTAACTAGCGTTTTTCATCTGATCATACCGATTACTTTTTGTAAATCGATTGCGTTCGGTTCCGATCCGCGGTGATAAATAGATCACCATCTATATCCGTGGAACGGAACCGAACGCGATTGATGTACAAAAAATAATCAGTATAATCAGTACAGTACGGCGGGACAGTTTCTTTGTGTGGGATGAGACACCACCTTCATGGAATATGACGAATATTTCTATTTAGTAGTTAATTACCTCGGCTAAGTCATTCATTGACGATTGGGAATTTCTTGAATGATGACTTTATATTCTGCGTCATTATTAGATGACCAGTCAAACGTCATATTTTATTACAAACTAGAGGACGCCTCGCGGTTTCACCCGCGTAGTTCCCGTTCCCGTGGGAATACAGGGATAAAAAGTAGCCTAATGTCACCCGGGGATAGAGTAGCTTCCCAACGGTGAAAGAATTTTTGAAATCGGTCCAGTAGTTTTGGAGCCTATTCGGTCCAAACAAACAAACAAAAAAATCTTTCCTCATTATAATATTGGTATAGATACAGCAAGCAAGCTGTATGACTAGATCTATATTCTCGGCAATGATGTGACGTCATAATGAATAATGCAAAGGGGTTAGAAAACAAAGTCTTTTATTCTTAAGAAACAGCTGTGTGGTGTCGTTACGGCGTCAACGACCTTGAGGGAAAAAAACGCGCACTCGTTACACACCAGTGCGACCCAAAATTCATTTGTTTGTGTACTTTCCTTATTATTTAAAAAAAATCCTTATATCAAAATGTTGATAATTAAGTTGTCTTTGACATGGTGACAATTTTATTAAAATATGCCCGGCGGTTTAGGTGCGAATGTTGATTTTTTGTCCATGTTAGACATAACTTTACAAATTAATTACACTATGTTATAAGAATAAAACTTTAAAAAATCTGAGATTATATTATTAAGTAAATGTTCTAATGTAACTTATATCTTTTCCATAAAAATACGACTAGCCGTTTAGACATAATTCTCATTTTAAAATCAGCTATTGAGGGGTATCTGCGCCTTAAGCCCTAGCTTTCGTTAAAGTACTGCATTCCTTGATGCACAGAAAGTAAGCGTGTTTTCTTAATACTAAAACGCTGCCTGGCCAGTTGCCAAGAATTGCTTATGTTTAGACAAGGTTACAATCTTAATTTGCCAATCTCTAAGGAATAACACCAAATTATTATCTGAGTTTATAAGCTTTAACTTTTCTAGAACGAACTCTTGGACTGCTTCTGTCCAACAGTGTCCAATTGCATTTAAAAATGACTAGTTTTGTCGTGCGGCTTCGCTGGTTTGACCTAGTCCGTAGGAAATGTACAATTATCTAGGATAAAGAGTAGGTATAGTATTCGGTAATAGTAATGCTAATAATGTAACAATAATGCTTTCTATCAATGAAAGCATTATTTTAATCAGATTATCACTTCCAGAGATTATAAAATTTCACAAAAAAAATACCTCTTTATTATATAACTTTACATTCGTAACGAAAAAATAAACAGAATTAATATCATCGACACACGCACAGCCCTGTTAAGGTTAAACTAGTCGACGGCACGAACTATTTTGTGCGCGAGGTTAAAATGCATGCTATCTCATCCCACAACACGTGCGAAATATATAGATGCTGTGATGAGCAGTAAGAAGCTAGTTCGCGTACGAATTAGCACTTCTGCAATCTTTTATCGAAATGGATGATGATTTAGGACGAAAACGAGCGCGCGAAATTTTATAAACAGACCTTTGGGAGTCTAGATTTCATGAAAAAACTACTGAATGTATCTGATCAAAATAAAATTATTTGGATTGTTGAATTACTAATCTATCCCTGTATGGAGGCCGTTTTTTAATTTTCCTTCTTCTTATGGTATTTATTTGCGCCCAAAGATACGTTAAAATTAGTGTTGAAATATGGAACTTTCGACGCTCATAACTTTCAAATATTTTATTTTTTTATTTTTTCGGTTCCATACAGGGCTAGATAATGATGAGACAAATTGATATCTTTTTTTATTTTGAAAATACATCGTCAAACAGTGGAGTAATCTCTAGACTACGTTTGTATGGAAGAATTTTTGACTTGTTTACCCTTAAACATCAAACGTAGTAAAGCTAAATAATTTATGAATTTACGGTGCTTGACCTAAAAACGCGCGTTAAGTACCGATTTCTTCGTGGTCATGACGTGGACTGAAAAATATGCCTTCCCACAATCCTTGAGGTTTGAGTGCTATGTTATTTATTTAGTTATGAAAGGACTTCAATGTTTCCCCTGATTTGTTTAGTCTGAGCATAGTTTTCGTGTTTATATTGGTGACAAAGAAAAGAGTTGATACAATGCTTATTTAGTTACAGTATCAAACATTTGTGATATATGTTGTTAAACAATGTTGGTGAATAGTCAAACTCTTTATAGGTTCAAGGGCCAGTAGACCAGCTATAAACCAGCAAGTAAAGTCAAGACTATACCTGCCAAGATCTTAACGTGTAAACAACCTTCCTGAATGCTTCAAATACGTCCTGCAATCTTGACAAAATGATGAATAGAGCCGAACAAAAAACCAAATACATATATGTCCGAGTTATTTCTCGGCCCCTCCACAAGATAAGATAAATACATTATGTAACCTGGAGGGCCTCAGTACAATGCTCGATGACCTCAGTGGAGCTTTCAAAAGATTGGGTCTTAATTTGAACATGGACAAAAGCAAGATCATGGTGGATGCCCATGTAACACCCATTCCTATCAAGATCGGATATTTTATACTCGAAGTTGTGATTATGTCTACCTGGGGCAAACGGTTCACTTGGGTAGCTCAACCATCGAATCTGACTTAGCTGGGCGTTCGGGCAGTTGCGCGGTATCTTCTCGTCCAATTTAGCAAGTCTCAAATGCAGTGTCTCAAGACAAAAGTCTATGACAATTGTGTGTTGCCAGTGATTACCTATGGGACCGAGACGTGAGACGCTCACAATGGACCTTATCAGAAAGGTTAAACTCACCCAAAGGACAATGGAGACAGTTATGCTCGGCATTTCCTTGCGTGATCACATCAGAAATAAAGATATCCGCAAGAGAACCAACGTTACCGACATAGCCCGAAGAATTGCGAAACTTAAGTGGCAGTAATCAGGGCACATTGCTCGCAGAACGGATAGCCGATGGGACCGAAAAGTTCTGGAATGGCGACCACGAACCGGCAGACGATGCGTTGGAATGCCTCCCACTAGGTGGACCGATGACCTGGGTAAGTTTGCGGGAATGCGCTGGATGCGAGACGCACGGGATCGGTCAATGTGGCGACGCCTGGGGGAAGCCTATGTCCAGCAGTGGACGTCTTTCGGCTGAAATGATGATTATTAAATATGTAACAAAGGCATACCTAAACGAGCATGGGAATGGAACCTACCACAATAAGCAGAACGTATATAAAATCATCACTGCCTACCTACACCTATTATTGTAATTTGCTACAAAACAATAAGCATACCTACTAAGTAAACACTTGTACTGTCGACCTGGCTCCATTGTAGGTACAACTCTACCAACAAACAACTTTATCTTTTCATTACTTGGAAACATTACCTTACCTTGAAAGTTAATTCAGTAATCACTGGTATTCAAGACAATGTAAACGGTGTTGCTATAGCAGAAAATTATTTGCGCGATAAAATAATTATCTTAATTTTTATGCCCAAGCCATGCGCTTGACTGATTTATGGGACATTAGACACTTGAAACAATTGTTTTTCTATTGTGTCATATAAAGATACCTAAGTAACCTGTTTTTAACCCCCGACACAAAAAGAGGGGTGTTATAAGTTTGACGTGTGTTGCTGTGTATCTGTGTGTCTGTCTGTGGCATCATAGCGTCCAAACGGGTGAACCGATTTTGATTTAGTTTTTTTTGTTTAAAAGGTGACTTAATCGGGAATGTGTCCGTGGCATCAACAGTGGGCCCTATCAGAATATGAGCGCAGCGTTATTTTCTTTTTAATATCGTTGCACATGCTGAGATAGGAGCCTTTTTGGTCTCGCACGGGGTTATTTATTTTATTTTTTTATTATTGTTTGTGTTGCTTATCTCGTGTCTCCTGTGCGGGTCACAAATAAATATTTTTCTTTCTTTCTTTTTTCTTTCTTTCTTAGCTATTTTGAATAAAATCGGTTCAGACGTTCAAAAGTTATGGGCATTTTACTGTTTGAATCGGGGTGTTTTCGCAAGATAAATGTGTCGGGGGTTTTTTAAATTTTGAAATTTTACTTGTTCACCAACGATCCATGATCCAATGGACACATGTCATCCATCACAACTGCTAATGCCTTGTATATTCCTACTTTGTACCCATTCTACGTTTATAATTATTTCACTTTTTGTATGCGCCTTCAATGCTATCGCTCCACCGCCCTTAGTTGACTGGTAGAGATTGCTTCAGGCATTAAGTACGCCTATGTAGGTACTTTTATGTTGCATGAAGTTTTAATACATTTAGGCTCGTATCTAGGACCGTAGCATGTGGCGTTCTGTAGTTTCTGCCTACACCCATAGGAAAAAGGCGTGAGATTAGGGATTTCGTTTACGCTTATAGGCTATGCCCAATAACCAGGAGACTAGTTTTAGACCAACTGCCATCAATTGGCGTAAGAGTCAAGATTAGAATTTAGAATACAAAATAAAATGTGTAGGTAAATTAGTCACCACTCTGTAGTTCCACGTGGCACTGTAATTTCACGCATATCACTGAATCTTTCAATCTATTAATAATGCATTATTAACAACAATAAACCCATAGCTATTCATCTATTCACAAAATCGTGTCCAACAATAATATGGAAAAGCCATTTATTAAATAAGAAATAGTCATATTTTATTTTTACGTTTCAGTTGGCAACCCAAAACATTAGGCACCGCGATGCGCGGGAGTGAGGTCATTGTATTATGTAATAGTTAAATGGTCTTTATCTTGCAAGCTTATTTAAAATTCAGTATGTAGGCATGGAGAATTTGAGTGGTACGCTCAAATATTTTGACTTGTTTTGATGTTGTGTCTGTTTTGACAATGTCCACGTTGTCGTTGTTGTTTTGTTGTGTCTGCTTTGACAATGTCCACGTTGTCGTTGTTGTTTTGTTGTGTCTGTTTTGACAATGTCCTCGTTGTCGTTGTTGTTTTGTTGGTCAATGACCATAGACAATGTTTGAAGTCGTTACTTTTAATTGTAAGTGTTAGACAGGCCGTCAAGATTTTTTTCCTGTTTTAAGGCCGGTTTAGACCAAAAAAGCGAATGCTCATAGTGATCTGATCACAGAGCATTATTTCGTTGGTTTATACATTCTATGTCACAGAAAAGAGACCTTTTGTTCTGGTTCTATGTTTGTTGGGGTAACTCTTCTTACCAATTTTATGTACTTTATCGAAGAAGACAGATGATCGTACAGGAACCGTTCTCTTATTTGCCAATATATAGAGAGAGATCAATTACTTTTGCTTTTTTTTATAAGTTTTGTATCTACAAACAAACGTAGTATGTATCTACCATTCTTTCTTATTTATTATAACAATAGCACAGATAATATTATAATATGAAATAGCAGCATTTTGATATTTTATACTATTAGTGTGGCGTAGCGTGATTTTCGTAGCATGTTCCGTAGCATGTCGCGTAGCTTGGGGCGTAACCGTAAACCATTTTATTGTAACAATGGGCCGTTGCGGAAGCACTTGTTTAAAGTTATTCTTATTCTGAAGATCTTGTTACAACTTACCGACCTGTCATTTAAATTTAAAGCTATTCATTTCTCTCAGCGTATTTACCATATATCATGACAGTGTTTTAGCAACTCTTAAGCATTTATTGCACAACAAATAACTATAACGGTCGTTCGTTTTGATATTGCAATAGAATTCTTGT
This sequence comes from Orthosia cruda, assembly GCA_964057195.1. Taxonomy (NCBI): domain Eukaryota; kingdom Metazoa; phylum Arthropoda; class Insecta; order Lepidoptera; family Noctuidae; genus Orthosia; species Orthosia cruda. The sequence goes on from OZ059837.1 coordinate 35,151,301, forward strand.
GTAAATTGGTGTCCTGCAGCAAAATATTTCAAAACAAATTTTAAAAAATTGAGAAATAAAAGGTATTCGCTTCATTAATTAAAAATGTTAGTAGTAGGATTGGATTGTTGCTAAATCCATCGCGGATAAAAATGTTATTTTCTACCATAGTTTTGTTTTTTTGTGAGCTACCAACTTACAAGTACTTTCGTTATAATTAAATGAGTTTTGACGCATGCGAACAAATCTTCAAATTTTAGGGCAAATGTCAAACGTTTTGGGAATATCTATTTGCATTAATTGTCCTGATGAGTGGTATTCCCTGTCGAAGTTCGAGGTTTCCTTATATCTTTAGGAAACCTTCATAAGATAATATGAAGGTTGGATGATATAAGAAATATTACATGGGCGTTAAAGATTCTTTAACGCTCATGTAATATTTAGTTATCACGAAACCCAAATTCCTTTCTATTTAAATCAATATAGGTTACTTATAATCAATTCGTTCACTAAACTAAGGTGCTAACCTATTCCCTAATAGCCCAGTCACACCAAAATCAGCTAACACAAACGACAAGGTGTAAATCAGGATTAGAGCATAGTTATCGAGTAGCAAGGAGCGCCAACGGTCCGGGCAACCTTGTTCTGAATTATGCGCCCGCGCCGATGTCGGTGACGTAAGCGGTTGCGGGCGTGGTCGCGACGCGATACCACGACGAGATTCGGATTTTAAATATGTAGCGCAAATGTCATTTTTGAAATATGAATAATGATTAACCTACATCCTTTTAGAAGAATATCTGTGTGATAGACGATACCGACCGACGGCTAGTGTACTAAAGTACATAAGTTGACATGGAAAGATTTACCACCACTGCATACTTACACTTACATACGAGTATTTAGCCACGAGCATGATTAGAGTTGTGAAAAAACTGTTATTTTTTCTGAGACGAAAAAAAACGTTTAAAAAAATAGTTTTTTTCTGGAGTAGGTTTTTAGTAAGGTGGTTATCGTATATGAGTTGATATTTTTTTTTTTAGTTTAATAAGAAAATACTATTTGTTTTTTGTTAAATAGTAAACAAATTTCTTAAAATAATTGGCAACCCCCACTGAAGTTTACCATTTACGGACGGGGATTTTCCTAATTAGAAAGAAAAGATCATTCGGATTATAACAAATTAAGTATTATCTCAGTTCATAATAATAGGTACCCATTGATTTAAACATAATTTAACTTTAATTAAAAACAAAACAACCAAATTTAGAGCTACACTTTTTCTAAAAAAAGCCAAATGTAGAAAACAAAAACGACGGTGCCTAGTTTTTTTTCAAGATTGTGAAAAAAACATTTTGTTTTTTTTTTTTCAATTTACATCTCTAAGCACGATTTAAATAAAATATAATAATTTTCGCTCGGGTCGAACTTCAAGATTAACCGCAGTCAATTTACCGAAAAATTTAAAAGCCAAAGTGTCTCGCGTGGATCCACGTTTCGGGCATTTACGACGATGACAGTCGCCAACGACCTTGAGGGAACAAAACGTTCACTCGTCCTACACCCGCGCGACCCTATTAGATTATTTTGAGATGGTGAAAATTTCATTAAAATACACCCGGTTTTGGTGCGATTGTCGTTTTTTTGTCCGTGTTAGACATAACTTTACAAATTAATTACACTATTTTATACGAATAAAACTCCAAAAATTTTAGACCAAATTATTAAGAAAATGGACTGATTTAACATATATTTTTCCAAAAAAAAACGACTAGCCGTTTAGACGTAATTCTCATTTTGAAATCAGCTACTGAGGGGTATTTGCGGCCAGCGTCGAGCATTCGCAAGAACGTTACATGGAAATGCTTTAGTAAACTGACCATTTATCTGTAATGTACCATTCGTAAGAACGTTACATTACATTGTAATGGTCGCGAAAATGCTCTAGTGTAATCTTATCTTTATTCGTTTTGTTCCTTTAAGGTCGTTGGCGACTGTCGTCGTCAGCGATTGAGCATTTACCTGTAACATTTCTTTATATCTTGCGTTAATTTATTGACCTCACTCCACGTCACTTGCGCTCGTGCGTTTGCTCGATAAAATGTTACTCCAAAACGCTCGTTGGTTTTTAAAATCAGATTGTAACAAAACATCGAGCGTCATGTTCGAAATGTGGTTCGATATACTTAAAAACAGCGAATGCTCGATGTTCTGTTACAAGCAAATGATCTAGTCTATACTCACCTTAAGGTTACCTTCATCGATACAGTGTTATTTATTTGTTTCGATTTGTTGTCTATCTTGCAAGTATCATATATATCTGCAATTATTGTAAAGAGAAAATAAATGAAATATTGATTGATTGATTATTCTTAGTACTTATCAATGGCGCATTGTAGACAAGACAGTTGAGACAAATATTATAACAGTTTTTTTGTATTATTTAACCTAGGTTTGTGCTGTTGGATTTTCCACCTGGTGAAATTGCGGGATTTTTCAAATAATAATGTTAGTACCTAGGTAGGTATGTGTAGTGACCGGTTCTATGGGGCAATTCACAGGCTCGTTCACGCACTAAATGACCACACTTCAACACGTCTACTCTGGCCAGCGGCTCTCGTAATACTAACGCAGTGCGCACGAGATTGTGTATGTCTGTGTGGGGGAAGTGGGGATGGCAAAGTGAACGTGCGAGTGAGATAGATACACTACATCCCTTCCTCATTAATGATTTTATTAAGAATATATTTAATATTAATTCATTTTGTATAATGTATTTTTGGTATGCTTAATGTAATCATAATTATATTGTTTGTCCTTCACGTGACAGATTCTTGTCTTTATTTCACGCTCTCAATATCCCTTCACCCTCCTATTTTTCTCCAATTTAATGAGAGAAAATAAAGCTATCACCAAAATCTCTGAAAATTGTAATTTTACAGTGTACTTTTATAATTATTTTGTTAGTACGTGGACATTAGTATGTGTGACATGAGTACTTGTTTGTGATTTTAGTTTTTTACGTATTTTTTTACGTATTTTGTTACATTTTCTAGATTGTCACTGGGAAATAAAAAAAAGTGTGAGTTGATGTATGTTAATGGAAATCACAATTCCTAAAATTTAATGGCAGCTGCCACCCAGCAATTTAATGGCAGCAGCCCACCACTTTAATGGCAGCAACCCACCAATTTTATGGCACCAACCACCCACCAATTTAATGGCAGCAAAACCCACCAATTTAATGGTAGCAACCCACCAATTTAATGGCAGCAACCACCCACCAATTTAATGGCAGCAAAACCCACCAATTTAATGGTAGCAAACCCACCAATTTAATGGCAGCAAAACCCACCAATTTAATGGTAGCAAACCCACCAATTTAATGATAGCAAAACCCACCAATTTAATGGTAGCAAAACCCGCCAATCTAATGGCAGCAACCCACCAATTTAATGGCAGCAGCCCACCAATTGAATGGTAGCAAAACCCGCCAATCTAATGGCAGAACAGCCAACCAATTAAATGGCAGCGTCTTTTTACTCCAACTATTCCTATAAGCATAATCAGCCTATAATGCTCCATTCGCCGGAGAGCGAACCTCCCCTCTGCGACAGGGACAAGTTGCCCGGCAGACGTCACACGTCCCCGAATAACTGAGTACCATTTCGTGACATTGGAAATCTGACAATCCACTACACCAATCGAGTGTGGTCACCTACGAAACTGTTTATGTAGGTACCTTTATAGTTTTACAAAAACAGTTCAGTGTTAACGTTAACATTGCATATCTTCACAGCTAAATAACTTAAAGGCTATCGATGTCGCACTTTGTTAAAACTGACATTTCGATAGTTGTCTGGTCCCCGAGGTATCTTTTGACAACAGCAGTGTACTTGGTAGTTTTAATTGATTTGCGCCCATATGGCTATTCTGATCCAGCGCGCTCTCCAAGCTGTACACCACTTTAAATCATATCGTTATCTACGTATATTACGTACGTATATTACGTACGTATATTACGTATATTGAGGTTAGCCTTCATAATACTCATTCCACATGAAATAGGCACGATTACAGAACATGACCCGCCTTGAATCTAACTAAATTGACATAACTCGCCTAGGATCTAGTCATACCTTATGGCATCAGCCACCTTGGATCCAGCCTCCTAAACTGGCATCACCCGCCCATGATGTAGCCAACCATATGCCATACAGGCATTAAGTCCGCCTTTGTACCTTTGTGCATGAAGTCTAAATAAATAAATACGTTCTTTTTTTTCGCTTGAAATACGCTTAGCCGTCAGGCAAATCTTAGTTTGACCATAAACTAACTTTTTTGTCCGTTTGACGTTAATGAAGAACTCATACTCAAACTATATATTTGTAACACATACATACTTATGTATAAAGAAAAGTAAAGAGATCGCCATTGCTCATCGTATCTACTCTAATACATTCAGGCGTCCCGCTTTAAATACCCAGAAAACTGTAAGTGTAAATTCTGTGTTGTATTATTGTATAGTGGCGTGAATCTCAGTGTCACGACACCTCTATTTAAATTTTCAGTTGAAAATAATTTATTTTACAATGACACAATATAATTATGTGTACAATCAACAAGATTGAAACCTGAACCACCATATACTAATTATTCTACGGGTATTCTAACCCAATTAGGTCTATTCTTGCTTAAATATATTTTTTCTCAGCAACAACTTGCCATCGATTTAATAAGACAGTCATATACTAATATATTATAGAGTGAAAATCAGTAACAATTAGTTTACCAATCTCGCTGTCATTTCAATGATATTAGCAGATTGAATATTTACTCAACATCTTGATATTTAGCATTTTTCTTTGAATTCAGAATAAACTCATAAATAGTAGTACTCTAAATAGTTCGTATTTTGTATTTATTTTATCAAATTCTATTCTGCGCTTCTTTATATAAGTAAACAATGCGCGACGACAGTTAATTCCAATATCTGCTATAACACAATCTTGTTGCAATGAACAAAATGGTCATAGTAGTTGCGCGACCAGATGCCTGTACTAACTCAGTTTTTTATAATTTTGAAACATCTTATATCCACCATAAGATGACTGGTATATAGTAAGAAAACTCTAATGTTTTGAAGTTTACAAACGGATGGGTCAAGAATCAAACAGCCTTACTGTATATATTGGGTATTGTTACGTACGTAGTATATTTTATTCCTTCTGTATTAGTTTGACTTTTTACACCTGACTACATCTACCCTCTTTTACAAACTCTCTCCATCACTCAAAAGTTTGGTAGTAGAAAACCGAATCCAGAGCTAAACTCGTCTTTGTACAAATATTTATTTTATTTTGTATGTCCTGTGTACAAAAATAATTAAGAATGTTCCAAATGCAATGGTGTAAATCTGTTTTCACGACCACTACACTCTCAAAAATGTACATACCTGATAGGGTCAGCAGCTCAAACCCTTTTGTAGAATGGTAGGCAACTGTCATTTCAGACAGATCGGAAACCTTACTAATATTATAAATGCGAAAGTACGGACGGACGGCTGCATGTCCGGCACCCAACCATGCTAGAACTGCCGAACGGATCCGGCTGAAACTCGGCACAAAGACAGATCACAGTCCGGAACAGCCCATAGGCCACTTACCCTGGTGTAATGTCCACTAGGAATAAATTTCGACCTGCGCGGTTGTGAAGCCGCTGGAAGAAGCTAGCTCATAAATATTTTTTCGTGCCCAGAAAGTAATAAGTTTAGTATATTGTTCCAAAACGTACTGTATATGCTTCGTAGGCAATGAATAAACAACGAGGTCTTGAAAAGATTATTTCAGAGTTAACACGAATTTGTTAACTAACTAATAGTGTAATTTAACTAACTTTATCTATTTATAAATCAATCATTCCTTTTCTTTTTATGTTTAATTAGCCCTAAAACTACGTAACTGAAACCCGTATTTTATATAGCACTGTCTTTTCATGAGTCACCGCTGTTTACATTAGGAATTTGGACTCATATGCATGGCTTATGTAACCAAAACGTGACTGCTTGGCCTTAGGATGTTGCAAATATTTACGTGCCCATTACGAGCTTTTTAGAATCTGCGTGGCTTGACGTGATTCAATTTAAACTTGAGACCTTCCTTTAAGTAGTTACGGCTACAAATGTGGATATGTAATTTTATATTGTATTGGTTATTAAGATGTACACAATTTTTTTTTTTTTTTTTGCCGTGCCACCTTTGGTGATATTATAGGTTACTGTTTATTGTCATTAACATTTTAATCGGTAGACGATTCAATTTTAACCTGTTTATTTTAAGGGTTAGGCTCGATAAACAATGAATAAATACGTAGGCATTTAGGTATATATGTTCCTACAATGTACATATTCACATAAACAGTCAGTGCGTGTATACCTATATTTTAAGTTCTTTCATTAGGATTTCTACATAGGCGTGGTTGTAACTGCAAACTTCACTAGAGCGACTATATAATCTTTGGGTTTACTGCTTGATTTCGAATGTCATGTGCCCCATGACTAATTCTCCTAAGTCATCAAATCAAACTTCCGAATTACCGAAATTCCATAGCATCGATGTGCCACAATTTTGAATAGTGTCCAAATGTGTCCAAATGTGTCCGAATGGAAACGAAATCACAATATGTCGCCATAAAACTTAAGTAGTCAAACAAAACGTATTTCCCGGTCTATGGAAACCCCTATTTGAATTATTAACGGTGATCAGAGAATGATTCCATTAAATAGGGTAGACTCTCGATTGTCTGTGTAAATATTACAAAGATATCCGCGTTGCAGCCGCAGTAGTTAGGTTCAAAATAAAAATGCATCGATTTTATTATATTAATCAGATGTTATGATTTGAAATCGTAAAGTAAATTTTGTTATTTACCTACCCACCAATATGTTTACAATCGTTTTAGAATAGTTAGTTTGATGTTTCTTTAACGACACAGTTTTTTGTTATTAGACACAACTTAGTTATGGCTCTTGGCTCTTTGATTAGAATAACACGAATTTCTTTACCTTCGTAATACTAAATGTCCTTTATTATTAAAATCTGGTATGGTTATTTACTCAATACTTAGGCAGAATTTATTTTCCGCTACATAGTTATGTTTAAGCAGTCGTATGATGTGTACACAACAAATAGGTATTTACTATGTAATTTTTTTAATATTTACACTTAGGACCTGCTTAAATGTCTTATTTTCATAACGGAATGTGGGCGCCTAACGATAACAAATAACCGTGTGTCGATGTGTACACAACAAATAGGTATTTACTATGTAATTTTTTTAATATTTACACTTAGGACCTGCTTAAATGTCTTATTTTCATAACGGAATGTGGGCGCCTAACGATAACAAATAACCGTGTGTCATGACATGCATTATCTACTTACCCCAATCCTTCTTATTTTTATTTACACCAATGTTTTCTTACTTTATCCTCGTCGCCATTTGTAGTGACCGGTTCTATGGGGCAATTCACAGGCTCGTTCACGCACTAAATGACCACACTTCAACACGTCTACTCTGGCCAGCGGCTCTCGTAATACTAACGCAGTGCGCACGAGATTGTGTATGTCTGTGTGGGGGAAGTGGGGATGGCAAAGTGAACGTGCGAGTGAGATAGATACACTGCGTGCGTTTGCTCGATAAAATGTTACTCCAAAACGCTCGTTGGTTTTTAAAATCAGATTGTAACAAAACATCGAGCGTCATGTTCGAAATGTGGTTCGATATACTTAAAAACAGCGAATGCTCGATGTTCTGTTACAAGCAAATGATCTAGTCTATACTCACCTTAAGGTTACCTTCATCGATACAGTGTTATTTATTTGTTTCGATTTGTTGTCTATCTTGCAAGTATCATATATATCTGCAATTATTGTAAAGAGAAAATAAATGAAATATTGATTGATTGATTATTCTTAGTACTTATCAATGGCGCATTGTAGACAAGACAGTTGAGACAAATATTATAACAGTTTTTTTGTATTATTTAACCTAGGTTTGTGCTGTTGGATTTTCCACCTGGTGAAATTGCGGGATTTTTCAAATAATAATGTTAGTACCTAGGTAGGTATGTAATTTTTTTTTGTAGACCTCCATATGTGCCGTTTTCTAAAAATGTTGCTACATTCTCGTACCTTATTTTTGTGGGTCAATGTTGAGACTAAACTTTTTCAAGACGTTACGAAGATAATACTCTAACATTCAATAAAAGACACTAAAGCCATCTAAAACTGAGCTCAAAATACAATTTCTACTCTCAAGTATGGTCGCCACCTTGGTGATAGCACGTAATATGTACAAACAGAAACTTAAGACTGATTTACTGTACTGATTTGAACTGAGATATCATCGGGGGCGTAGCTCAGATGGTAGAGCGCTCGCTTAGCATGCGAGAGGTACCGGGATCGATACCCGGCGCCTCCAATTAGTACTTTTTGGTCTAGTTTGTATTTACCAAAAAAAAATTGTTAATTGTCTTTATTTGACATCAATGCTACAAAATTTAAGTGTCTAATGAAAACATTAATAAATTTTATATAAAAATTGGTCGATCTATAAAAATTCTTCTAGCTTCCGTCATTATTGTGCAACCGTACCAAACTAAATGATAAAACAAGCGCGAAGTGACCTTCATTTGCAAAAAAAGTTTCCTTCATTTAGCAAAAATAAAAAAACAACTTTTTTTATTTATGGCAACAATTTAAATGGAACACAAATTCTCGTTTGTAGCGTTTTCTTATATTATATATTCGCGAGCTGGCTGACCAAAACCAGATATCCTCCGACTGCACAGCATGGTTTACTTCTTGTTTACTTCTTTTTAGTTCGCTTTTTAAGCAGTCGGGTTTTTTGATTTTTTTAATTAACATTTTTTATTTACAACTTTTTAGTTATTTTTTTTAAATTAGGTTGATTTAAACATATAAGTGTTATATATTTTTGAAATCACCTCTTAAAACCCTTTGATTTGGTACCCAACGCGACGGGTTTGGAAGAAAAAAAATCAGGCCCCCACGATATGGCGCCCAAAATCGGCCATTTTTCTATATGCCAATTTTAATGTAGCTAGAGACACTCGCAAGGTTATGAAGAATCGATTGAGAATCATCAAAATCGGCCAACGAGTTCGGGCTCTAGAACGCCACATAGGAACAAAAATACATACATACATACTTACATACAATACATACATAGACTGATAAACACATTACCCTCCTTCGGCAGTCGGGTAAAAACAAGCGTCAAGTGACCTTCCATTTGCAAAAAACGTTTCCTTCATTTAGCAAAAAAAAAGAATAACAATTTTTATTTATGGCAACAATTTAAATGGAACACAAATTCTCGTTTGTAGCGTTTTCTTGCTCAGTTTAGCAATTTTGTTCACGGTCATACTTAATAAGCATAAACTTATTATTTTGTTAGTTTTCTTTCAGTCATCTTTTACATAATGCTATTTTAAACCATAGATTGAGATTTTTTTTGCTACGCAAATCTATGTTTTAAACACAAGAATTTTAAAAATATGACTCAGCAAATTAAATGTCATTTTTGACAAATGTCAAAATCTCTGAAGGGTTATTCTCAAAATATTTCCCTATTTGCCACACATATTATTTGTTTATTTTAAACCTATCTATATCACTGAGCTCATAAATGTCAACCGGGAGCGTTATGTCATTGAAAAACGACCACCTTTATTCGAAAATTGCCGTGGTTTAGAACAGGAGGATGTCATCTAACTAACGCGTCATTAAATGCAATGTACCCGTCCGCCATTGCTAGTAGTATGGCCTATACACTATTCGACACTTCCTAAAACCAACTGCCAGAAAATTACAAGCGATTCTAGACCGTAACACAAAGGCATACAAGATAAAATACTGTGATAGCAATATAAGTTGAAGCGTGTTTTTTGTTGAACTTTGTACAACTAATAATGTAAACCACTTCAGTCTTGAAAATGTATTCTACAGACTGTAATATTGGATTAAAAGGTTGAATTGATTTTTATTGAGGTATTATGCTCTGGAAAGAACAAGTCTCAGTTTTTCTAAGACTTTTTCTGGTGCTCGAAAAGTGAGTCAGATTACAGTTTTTGTCAGTTGTTTAATCAAACATCCTGGTTGGTCTTCGCGACTTAAATTTAACCTTGTGTCAAGATAACGATGTCAATTTGGTTCCTTTTTGGCTTTGTAAATAGGGCTTAAAAGTAACTACATATTTCAATTAAGAATTAAAAAGAACGAAAAGATATGCCAAACATGTTCACAAAGAAGTGTAATTCTCATAAATTTTGCAATCATCGTCGACGGCCAAAAATCTTTAAATCTATACCTTCGTCCAGGAAATTACTTACTATTATGTACTTAGTAAGTACGTATATTTAAGTAGGTAAGAGTGTAAAAAAGAGAAACAATGCAGTTGCTGTAAGCAAGTATGTAACAACAAAATGACAGTCGACGCAACATGAATCATTTGGACGAGATATTAATTATCTAATTATCTTCAATGAGTGCAATGACGGACGGGTCACCAGCGGAACATATACACTTTTATTATATAATTTATTATCCGGACATAGCAATGAACATACACATTAAGCTTCTTTGTTAGCAATTAGAAAATATTAATTTGATTACTTCCGTTTGCTTGTACAAAGTGACCTCAAAATTACGGTAGAAATAGAAAGATTTTAGTTTAGGATAATATTTTTTTATATGTTATTTGCATAACATTATCAATTTTCGCATATAGTTAATTATAGGCTACCTATCATTATAGTAAGACTTTGTATTGGTGTTCCATAAATAGCAATCCGCATTGTTTGATAATATTCGTCCATTTAATTCAAAATATAAGGTAAATTTAACTTTTAAAAACCTGCTTGCTTGGTTAATTATTAGAATGTGGAAAATGGTACAGTGATTTAATATTTAAGCCTATTCTCCAACTGTATTATAATTTATAAGGTATTAAGTTCAAAATTATTCACGTTGTTTGTTCAAAATTTGGACAGCTCTTTTAAATTAGCATTTAATTAAGCGACCGACGCAAAAACTTCAGGAAAATTTAGACAATAAAATGCATTGTTAAATACATACATGGAGGGAGAATATATGTTAAATATAATATAACATTTTCCGCGCATTATACATGACAAATGCATTGTCTGATTTCCCATTCCATGAATATATATTCCTATTGTTATTAATAAACCATCAAAGCATAATAATTGTAGAACATATCCTTTTTAGGTAGGTATCTAATCCGGATCATACCTAGTATATGACTTATACCTGCATTCTGGCTAATAAATAATTTGATTTGAAAACCATCAGTTATTTTTTTTATTATTGTTAGGCTCGCGCTTGACCACTATCTCACCTGATGGTAAGCGATGATGTAGCACGCTTACCTAGAAGACCCCTATTCACTCTTGACTTAAAGAAGACTCCCAGGTTGTAGCTGGCAGGGAATTCCACTCCTTAGCTGTACGCATAATAAAAGTATTCCCAAAACGTTTGGTGAATACGGGTGGGATGTTCATCATGTACCAATGACGAATCGCCGTACGTCTTGTAGTCCGATGATGGAACGGGCTAGGAGGAATTAGTACATGCAATTCCAACGCACACTCCCTGAAATGTAACCGATAAAAAACCGCTGCGTGCTTGGCTAAGTGAAACAGGCAACGAATTAAATAAATGCCTAAATAGATGTAATGGCAGAATTAAAACGCAGTCACTGTTCACATATTTACAGACGGCTTTAGTTACAGTCACGAGACTCTCGGAAACATCAATCACTTTTTGTGAATCATTTGTTTTCGACTTATAATTACGTCATGCTGCTTGTGACGTAATTAGTGCAAAATCGCACTTACACGTTCGTTACACTGCAAGATTCTGACTGAATGCTAAACAATTATAACCATACGCCACTTGAAAACTAAATGCAGTTTCTTAAAAACTTCAGACTTCATTAATAGAACTTTCATAGTTCCTAACGTTAGCCAGAAAGTATGGAACCAGACTCAAACAAATATTTAATCTTTGTTTGCTACCTGTATGACGTAATAAGTCATGATAACTGAAGCTACTGTGGAAATGTTTCTACGTTTTTAAAAATAATATAAAAATAGTAGGTTATCAAAGCTGCACAAATGAACTATTACGAATCACATAAAAATCCTTGACACCCATGCAGTTAAAGATTTTTACTGTTTGATTAAAAACAATTGACGTAATTGACTTTTAATAATCGTTTTGAGCGTGGTGTGAGCTGCCCCACGGTATCTGAAGGCTGAGGTCAAATGGAGACCGATCATCATTTATGAACAAACAACTATAGTCATCTAGACATTCAGACGGCACAGCATAGTAGCATACATAATGATGCTATGCAGCAAACACATATACTAGCGTGCTCCAATGTCGACCATATACCGTCACAGTCGCTAATAATGAGATAAGATGTTCAAACGCGAGCCTATGAAAGAAAAATAAATATGACGATCTCTCTTCACGACAGTCTTTATGCTACCTTAACCTCGAACTTGAAATTACACCTTGAAACTTTTTGTCATTTCAATCTGTTGCCGACTTGCTGCTGTGTTTCGTGATCATGGTAGCGATTAGTGCTGCATTCTTACCTCCGCTTACTGCAAAGAAACTAATAACGTACACCAGAAATAAATATGAAAATCAAGTGATGCGTTTGGCTGTTGAAAATTCATTTACCAATTCACAGCATAGCTGCTGCAACGCGCATTTGAAAATCGTCCCATTGGTTTTGCGTTATTTTTAATTTCAGAAACAACGATAAGACTCTCAGGCGTGTGTTTATTTCATTGTCCCTTAGTTACTCCATAATAAAACAATGTTGGGCTGTGAAAAAGATGGATGAAAAGAGATTGCAAATTGCATCTCTGCTACAGATGAGAATGTTGAGATGTCCGGGGTGACGATAATGGATAAAGTGGCAAATGAGTATATTAGAGAAAGTTTGAAAGTGGCGACAGTGACAGAAAAGTTGAAAGGAAACCGTTTGTCCTGGTATAGTCATGTAAATCATATGATGACCAGGATGACGAGGGATCAAACGCATGTAACTAAAAGAGTTATGAATATAAATCTGGATTAATGGAGAGGGAGGGGAAGGCCAAAGAAAAAATGAATGATAAGGGAGTCAGTGATAGCGTGACGGGGGACAGGACGGTATGGAAGAAGAAAACGTGTTGCGCCGACTCCAAGTAACAGGAGATAAGGGCAGGAAGTAGAAGAAGAAGGCACACTATGTACTCTTATAGTCCGTTTAGTACACGAATGTCTAAGACATCACCCATCCATCACACCATGCTGTAACCCTACCATAACAATACATTTTATGGTGCCTATAATCCTTTAACGGGCTGCATCTGAGTCATTGGTATTCACAAATGATTCAGTTGTACAATGTAAGGTCGAACCTCCTTGTAGGAGGCGAAACATCATCGCTCGTAGGGTTACCAGAAGTTATTTATTTGTTTTGACATGTCGGGTTTTTTAGAGTTTCGGTTTTTTTAAGCTATTGCATAGCTTCTATCGCAGGCCTTGAGCGCGGGGACCGAATCCAGAAATTCCGTAACGAAAAAACCTCACGCTCCCCACTGTCCATCAATGTGGACCTTATGCTAATGAGAATAAGGGTCACTTTTGCTTGTCAAAGAAAAGCGACCTTATTTCAATGTGAATAAGGGTCACGCTCCCCACTCCGACGGGCACGGAGGTGTGGCTTGAAGGCCGTGCATCGTCTAACGTCGTTTCAGTTCGGCAGTCTTCGACACCAGTCTGGCGAAACTCCTATACAAAATAACGATGTATGAAACGGGCGTCCTTTTTAATGGCGGCTATAAACCGATATAATTACGAAGAACAATGAGAGCTCTGGGATTATATAGGCCTTGACTCTTCAACAAATAGACGGATTACATCGACCGCAATTTTGACTGTCAGTCACTAGATTCCCTCTGGTCAGGCGTTTGACAGTTAGTTTGTTATGGTTTTCTAAAGTGTAACTTGAATTAATATCAAAGAAAAAGAAATACTGCATAAATAAAATAATTGCATAAGTTGATACAAAATGCTATGCAATAGCTTTACCGCGGCAGTCCCCGAGTGCCACACCGATTATTTTTTTTGTATTTATTGTATTTCTGTTTTGATTAATGTTATACTAAATTAGTTAGTAGTATAATTAGTTATTAGTTGGTAGTGCAGGTATTTGTTAATTTGTAGGAACAGCAACAAAACTACGTAATTCCAATTATAAAGTTAATAAAAAAAATAAAAAAATCTTTTTAATCAGCTAAAGATCAAAAAATGCATATAATTTAATGTAAGATACAATCAAAGACTCAAAGACTGTCACTTTCTTAGCAGGTACATCACGCGCCTTCACAGTTATAATGTCAAGAATTTTTTAATAAAAATCAGCCTCTCCGTCAGGAATTTTCAGTTATACGGTAACCCTAATCGCACGTGACCTTTATCACTCAGATATTAAACTGAAGTGCCTACAACTACAAGTTTGGTACGATATTGAGGAAGTTAGTCGCTACCTAGAATATACCGTGTGACGTGTGTTCACTTTAAGGAAAAAACATCAAGTAACTGTATACCTACTTAAATATCTTTTGACCAAATAAGTTTGGTATAGGTACCCATACCAGTACTTATTTGGTACACGTATAAAGTGCCTTTCGTAACTTTTAGTCATTGTTTTCCTCTACCTACATTACATAAGCAACCTAGTTTCAGTAATTAGGTACTTATTAAAATTATACCCAAGCACATTAAAGAACAACGTGTTTGTAATTTATTTTTCATTACTATAATTAATTAATGGTACCACATTCCACAACCACCTTTAAAAGTTCTATGACTTCATTCCTAACCTATATTCATTTCTAGAATCAATATTAAACTATACATTTGTTATCAATATACCACATGATTTATTTAAACATAAACCAATGCCATTTAAAGTCGCATCAACTAAATCAATTAGCAATTTATAATATTTAGGTAACGCCTAATCATTTCAAGGAATGTTAAACATTGCAGAATTACGCTTCCTAGTTACGTCATGCGACACGAATATTTTATTGTGTAAAATTTGATTGTTATTTCAAATTTAAACGTTAGGTTACATTAATTTATGATTCTACAATTTATTATAGGTAAATATTTACTCTTTTGGATATTCTTAATACGTCTTATTTCAGTGTTGGCGTGAAAATAAATTTAAATTAAATACGGCAATGACAGAAATAGTTGTTCCGTTGACTGCCTTCGGCCATTGTTATTATTTCGAATTTGGAGCATGTTTGAACGGCGGGTAACCATTGGAATCGTGTTACAAAATATCTCAAATGACTTTCTTGCTTGTGAGAATTTTAAAAAATTATTGAAGTAGGACTCATATTCCACAGTAATAACAACAGAATATTGCTGGCCCCGTTTGTCAACGTCATGTCAATTTCATGAATATTTGACCAAGTAGAGTGAATAGCGTCATGAAAAAAAAAGTAGGTACTTAAGAAACCGTACAAGAATATTTTGGCTTGTGGCGAAATTCGAAAATAATGCCGCCTCCTTGTCTATAGGTACAATTTCCACAGACACTATCAACCCCTACATTGCCATTCAAACGCCAAAAGCTCCCTGAAGTGTTAAAGCTTTATTTGTTTTTTATCAGTACCTATCATATCGTTTTTTTTTTCATCTTTTTTTATTGCCGGGGTTTTTCTTAACAGATGATTTCGTACAAAATTATTACTAAAAGTATAATAAACTATGTATAGTAGTTACGTCCATGGTATCCCTATGCTAAATGGGTAATGGTTAAGGTGAAATGTATTAATCTAATCTTCGGTCTTCCGGGACTGTTATGCCTGCTGACTGTAATTCATATAGGACTTCTTAGTATGCACCGAAGCTTCCCGTTTCATACTCGTACGTGTTCCTTCCTCGATGAGTATGCATTAATAAATAAAATTAAATGCCTATCATTACTAGATAATAATAGTTGGACTAACAGTGCTGCCCAGTGGCAGTGAAAACCCGGTTTTTATTTTGACTGCTGTCTCTGCCACTGGCTATAGACCTAGTCTTCCAGCCTTCACAGCCTTAAAAAAACCGGATAAGTGCGAGTTGGACTCGCCCACCGAGAGGGTTCCTTACACAATTGTTGGTATATTGCCATAATTATTATAAATAGTTCAGGAATCGAGTCTTGCAGTTTGATCGTCGCTTTTTTAACGCGTATTTTTTACGTTAACTTAGAAGTTTGATTTTTTCACAGCTTCAAGAGACTGTAGACCTGAGTATATGGTTTAAATTTCAACTCGATACCTTCACTCTTTCCCGAGATAAAGGGTCTTGACATACAGACGGACAACAAAGTTATCCTTTAAGGGTTCCGTTTCTTCCTTTTGAGGTACGGCACCTTAAAAAGAACTCATCTTTGAATATGAAAAGCATACATATAAACATCGAACGTGGCGCTGCATCTCTGAACACATTCACACGTTTACGTATGGGTCATGTTACCGCAGCCGCACGTTTTTTTATGAAAACGCTTGATTCGGCCGAAATACATGGAACATAATAATGTGACCAGTGACATAATGTCTGAAAAATATTATCAACTCCACGATATTCCAACCGTAGCTAACATGAAGCATAAATATAAAGCTGACATAGCTGTATAAGGATATTTTGAAACGAAGCCAAAACCGGAATTAATGCGGCCACAGAACAGAAAAAACGCCTTCTACGGCATTGAGTTAAATTAAAAAAGAGAAGCTATTTATATTTCTCGAGTTGTTTGAACAGTATCTCAATACACACGAAGGCATTTTATAAGAAACAAAACTTAGTACTCAAACGTGTCACGTTGGAGCGAGCACTTGCCACAGACTAAGTGAGTTGGAGTACGCATGCTTTAACGCGTGTTACAAAAAATTGAGTTGAGGAGTCTCCTCTAGTACGTAGTACATTTAACTCAGTGTTCTACGGCTATCTATTTTTAAATACAATTTCCACAGACAATTTCATAAATATTTACTAACAGTGTCCCCTGTCTTTCAAGTGCCATAAGGTTTTGACTTTTGAAACACTGTAAACGCTCCATCTTTCACAGTCATTGTCGTGTTGTAAAAAGCGGATGGGCAGGCAATGCAGATAAGCAATATTATGTTACAAGACGTTAATGAACAAAGGGATAGATTAAGAACTTAAACTGTGTAGGTAATTAAAATTATTTCTAAGAAAAAGCCCAAGATAAACCAATGTACCATCAGATCAGTCTTTCATTCATCTCAAGTATTGCACCATATCTTAGCGGTACTCATAAAACCATTGCATAAAACAATGTCACTTTGTGTTTGTATCATGGCGGGTTCCTATGGCTAAGGAGGTCATACTTGAATCAGTTATTCGGTTCTTCCTCCATTGATAGTCAGCAGGATGTTTATCCAACGGTTACAGGAAATCTTTCAATAAATAAATATACAACGGATCATATCATATGGGAACTTGGACATTAAGGCCTATCGCTTTGTATTGATAAAAGAATCAGTTTGGTTAGTGATTCAGGACATTTTAAGACAATCTTTCCATGCTGTATTTATTACATTTATGATTAAAACTAAGTTGTATGGAAGCCATATTTGTTTGAAAATATAAAAATAGATTCTCCATTGTCCGGACACCCGGTCGAATTTTTGCAAAATTTTTAAAATTACTCTTTGAAGACTACGCACGACGACATAAAGTTATAATATCCAATATGAACGGACCTCTCGATATTTGGCAAGTCTATACAAGGTTCAGCAGGTCTAAGATCAGCTTAACCTGGAAATTTACCTAAAGTATGATAATCTCATCGTATGTACGATGATAGACGGTGCGGAAAGCATCTTCGCAAAAAAATAGACAATAGCCTTTTAATTTGTATACCTACCTGCATACTAACTACAATGGGATTTTTTTGTAATCTGCACTTGTGATAGATATAAATATGTAGATAGTAAATTGTGATTATAATAATGAAAAGTTGACGTAGATATTAAATGCTGTAACTGGTGTTCTGTTTTGCAACAGTTTTACTGACTAGTAAGTGTTTACGTGCCTGCTACTGTCTGGTAAACCCGAGTCTCTGTTTAGATAAAACAGAAATACAGGTTACACACACACTTTGCACAAATGCAAGGTTTCATTAATTTCCACTATTGCAAGCTCGTAATGTACGGAGTAGTTTCAAAGTTGGATTCATGGCCGAAAAACTGACTGATAAAAAAACCAGACTTCGATGGTAGGTCATGTAGTGCGGAAACCCGCAGCCTTTGCCTCTTTACCCTTTGCCTTTCCGAATTCATTACGCAATAAGGTTGCAGGTGACCACATCGTGAAAAAGTGCCTTTCTATGACTTTACAAGAGAGAGGGAGAGATAGAACGCTCACATCTTGGATGACGAGTGTCCAAAAAAACATGAAGAAGTGCGGTCTATCTAAGGATGACACGAATTTTATCAGCGGAACAAGTGACGCCTCATGACCAGCAGGCAGCAGCCTAATTGTGTAAGTGAATTCGGCAAGGCAAAGCGTTTTGACGCCATCAATCTGCCAATCACATGCGAGATGAAAGCCACTGCAGGAAAGCCTGCCCCGAGTAACGGGAAGTGGCGAGGTGGAAGACAAATTGGAAACTTGAAACAACGCTTGCATCTGGAAATCTTTTGGTACACAAAATATAAGGCAGTCTAGTTTTAATGATCATAAGTTTTTGCTTGCCGATAAAAGAGGAGGATTTTGTAAATAGAACTGTCTTACACGGCATTTATTTTATTGTGGTGAATTTAAGTTCAGAAATCATTGCGGCTTTTTTTAGGATTCCGTACCCAAAGGGTAAAAATGTCTGTCGATCTGTCTGTCACCAGGCTGTATCTCATGAACCGTGATAGCTAGACTATAGAATTTTTCACAGCTGATGTATTTCGGTTGCCGCTACAACAACAAATACTAAAAACAGAATAAAAAAACATTTAAGTGGGGCTCCCACACAATATCCGTGATGTTTTTGCCGTTTTTTGCGAGAATGGTACGGAACCCTTCGTGCGCGTGTTCGACTCGCACTTAGCCGTTTTTTTAACATAAATGTCTTGTGTATTAACCTTAACCTATAATCCGAGTCTGAGGTCAAAAAGTATTTATACATTGTTTCATTTAATTGTGCTTTTATTGCTTGTCAATGTCATTATCAACCAGAATGAAAGATACCAAAAACGGTATAAATAATTTGAAAAGATTTTCAATTCCTCCAAAATCAGCAATATCTGGGACAAAGGTATCGGAGTAAGATTTAGGTACATATTATAATAGTTCTTGAAGAATATTATACCTTGGGCTTAAAATAGAGCCACAAATCAAGATTTCAACTACGAATGAGAAGGTATTCTTAAAATGCCTCCGAAAGGTACTAAAACAGCTACATCCAGGACTAGTGGCAATGAAACGGATATAATATTATTAGAATCCTCCGACAGTTCCTTATCCCCACGCGGCGTGAGGCTCACCTTAATTCTTAAAGGCACCCCTCAGGGTGCAGGCGAATTTACTTTGTTTGCCTATTTTAACGGACATCTGTTATTATCAGGCAAATGGGCTCATGACGAGATTTTTGAGACCGATGAAAGGCATATTCTAAACCTGAACGATCCAAATGGACAAACAATGGTCGCAAATACGCCTTTGATTCTTCTACTGCGTGCCGCCGTAGGAAAAGTTCCAAAGGATTCAGATCCTTTAAATCATCCGGAAAACCGTGCTGGTGCAAGTATAGATTTATTTCCGCTTCTGTTGGGTGAAAAAAAAGTGTTGGTAACATCCCTGTTAGTTTCTATAAGTACAGGAGAAAAGACCGACTGTTCAGTTATAGTTCGTGCCATCTCACTGGGCACGGTGGAGGTTACCAGAGTTCCTTTAGTTCTTACTATGATTTCAGTCAATTGTATGCCAGCAGCCAAAGAAAACACTTTCTATATGAGTGCCATTGGCTTAAATGAAGTACATGATCCAAAGGCTATAAACTTTAACTTATCCCTGAGTACACCTACTGCTAAGAAAATTGTGTTCGCAGCTGTTAGCCCTGCCGGCCATGCCGCCAACACAGCCATGGAGGTTCACACTGAAGATCAGTTTATTCCAAATGAATTACAACGACAAGATACAAGTGACTGTCGTACTTTCTACTGGAACGCTATGACACGCGTGATGGTTGAGCCTGATAAACTGTATGAAAGATTATCTTCACCATTTATGATCGAGGTGGCAGGTGTACCCAGAGCTGGCAAATTAGATGTACGAGGACATTATATGGGATTAGTAGATGCTAGAGTGTTATTAGAACCAGGTCAGATGGGTGTCACTGTTTGTACGAACCTGGTACATTATAATGAAGCTAATACACCAGACAATATCGGCCAACTACTGGAACTCCCGCCGACGAGTGCTAAAGCTAGTGCGCGTGACGTGGATCCAGTTGTAACTGATGAATATGATCATACCACCTACGCTGTGATAAGATTTGATTTATCGGATGCTTTAGTTTCTAAAACTAAATTGGAAAACCTTTATCAAATAATCGGGTTTCCTCCACAAGAAGCGGGTGATATCCCAACCAATCAGGATTCAGATTCCGATAGTGTTCAGCTTCATCCTGGTATTGATGCAAGGACCATAAGAATGGGAGAAGGTGCTCTGGCCGTGCATAAAGAACTAAGCGGGCTAGCTTGTAAGGGAATGATTCCAATGAACCAGGGTATAAAACGAACTGCTGCGAATCGACTACTCATGCGAGTACGAACATTGCTCAAAAGTTTTCCTCCGGGAGAATGTTCCTATCTAGATTATGAGGACACTGTGACTGGCCAACATGCTGCGAGTAGACGTGCAGTGACAGCATCTTTTGCTCCTCAACCACCACCACCTCGCCTAATGGATAGGGTCGCTGCAGCAAGATGTCGAATGGCCGGAGATACTAGAATTGCCGATTCACATATAGAAACTGGCTTGAAAGTGACAGAAGGTCGTGAACGTGCATTAATTTCTAAAATTCTACGCTGTCTAGAAGATCGCAATATTGAAGATGCCAAGAATTACTTGTTTGAAGCCTTAAAGAGCCTAACTACGAATAGATACTTACTATGGATTTTTGGCGGCCTACAGTTTGATGAAGTTAAGGACGGCTCAGATCTGAAAGCCGGTGCAGCCCTGCGTATAGCTGTAAAAGGTGAATATTCGGACGGCACAGGTAATGCAATTGGTTGGGCGGCCATGCACACTTTCCATCATTGCAAGGGTAATATGCATGCAGCGTTCGTTGCTGCAAAAAAAATGAGAAAAGCCTTTTCGCTACCCGTAGAGTGGGATCAGATTGTAGCACGATGGACTGAAGCCAGTGGCGAAGAGGAGATGTATTGGAAGCCAGAAGTTGTAACAAGCGATAACCCTATCTTGATTGCAGCTGCGTTTTTTCTTTGTCTTCGATGCTACAAATTTTCCGAAAAGCTTTTGGAGTGTGTCGAGCATGGCTGTGCAAGTCGTGGCAGTGACCGCTTTGAATATAAAATATGTCCGGATGTGTATTACTTGCGAGCTGCCTCGTTGGTTTTAAAAAAAGATCTTGGTTCTGCGATGCAAAAGATTCAAACAGCAATAAATAAGTTTGGGCCTACTTCTAAGATGTGTCAAATGCGTGCAAGTTGTCTAGCTCGTGGTCGTAAGTGGGATAGTGAATGCGAGCAAGCTCTACAGGTAGCTGAACGATTTGGTTCCTCGCTAAGTTCCTCGCTTCTGTATTCTGCAGCGTTGTCTGAATTTAAATCAAATCCTACGTCAGCACTGCAGAGGGTTGCGACTGCACATGCGAATAACCCTTCAGGTCATACAGCTCTTCTTATTGGACGAATTTATGTTAAATTGGGCGATCAATTGCTTGCTGAGCGTTGGTTGGCCGCTGCTGTTAACACTGAGCCCTTATTGGCAGATGGGTGGGCAATGTTGGCTTTACTGGCAATGTACGACAGAAACGTAAACAAAGCAAGAGTTATGTTGCGAACAGCGAGGCAGGCGGGTCCTGTCAGTCCAGATATCGAAGAACAAGTGAGAACAGTTATGAAAATGGTGGAACTAGAAGAATTGCCAGACTTCCTTGTAAAGAATTTGTGTTTTTGCGATCACATATAAAACCTGCTTAGTTTACTGGTTTACTAATTTAGGTACTCAGTAAAAATTTTGTTCTATGGATGTTAAGTATGATTCTTTAATAAATTTTCCTTTTAAAATATTTTTGTTTGTACCGTACCCAACAATAGTAGACCTATACGGTGGGAAAGTTCAAAACAATTTGGTAGTACGATTTAATGATGCCGAACTTCCGAGTCCGACCTTGGAAAGAAAACGGCATCTTTATACTCGTAGAAATGTTTTTGATCATCTGTTTTTCCCCAAAGTAGGTATGTTTACTTGATAATTTACGACTTTCACGCTTGTGCAGTCGCTGACAGAAGCTAGTTATGTTAAAATATAATATAGCAAATTGAATCAAATCTTCATGAGAATATAACAGAATCAGATCATGTGTATATCCAGGGCAGGGAGGGGTCTCCAATTCCCATCATTATCTCGCATGCCGCTGACGCCAGTGGGGCCATGGAATGTGGGTGGTGTCCAATTGCACGCCGCGATTTAACCGGGAATCTGGGATCATACTACATGAGCTATACTCGTTTAGAGAGTTATCTTCACGTACTTCGATGGTTATAAAAATACAGATTTTCGAATGAATGTTTTTCTGAAAGAAGAGAGACAAGACAGGAATAAATAGAAAAGATCCTCTTGATCAAGGTAAAATTGATCGTTTCTTTGGAGTAATCAATCAAAGTAGCAATCAATTTTACCTCAGTCCACTTTCTTTAATTTTTTTTTCCTTTTTATAGTTCCGTACCGAAAAGTTTAAAACGGGACCTTATTACTAAGACTCCACTGTCCGTCTGTCTGTCAATTTTCACAGATTATGTATTTCTGTTGCCGCTATAAAAACAAATAAGTAATCTATACTAATATTATAAAGCTGAAGAGTTTGTTTGTTTGTTTGTTTGTTTGAACGCGCTAATCTCAGAAACTACTGGTTGGAATTGAAAAATTCTTTTTGTGTTGGATAGTCCATTTATTGAGGAAGGTTATAGGCTATATAACATCACGCTACGACCAACAGGAGCAGAGCATAAATGAAAAATGTTGCAAAAACGGGCAAAATTATTCCTTTTTGAGAGCTTCCGTTGCGTGCGCTGCGTAAACGGTTTAATTACACAACAAACATGTATGTAGAGTAGGTAGGGTTGATGGGTAGGTAGGTAGCCAGTTGACGGGAGCGAAGCCGCGTGGGACAGCTAGTAAAAAATAAAAAAAATAAGTGGTGCTCCCATAATACGATTTTTTTGCCATTTTTTGCGATAATGATACGGAACCCTTCGTGCGTGACTCCGACTCACACTTGGCCGTTTTTTTTTTTAATAATTATTATTATTTTGTTTCTAAAGTTTAGAAGTACATCATTCAGGTACATAATCGCTGGCCAAGTACCATAATCGTAGATTATTGTTATATTACCTGAAAAAAAATTCGGAGCCGCGACAAAAAGCTAGTACCTACACAATGTAACTATAAAATGTAGCAATTATTTTTTCTTGTGCAATTATTAGCTACATGTACTTATAAATGGTCTAATTGAAGTAAATGATTCGACTTTGTCATGAATTTGGTGCAGCTGCACCTGGTATGTTAGTCAGGGTTTTCCTGGATTTTAATTGAGTTGTTCACCACAAGTTCAACTAATTGAATGATGCATCTTCATGTTATTGGTGGTTTCCCAAATTGATTTTCATACAACATGCTACACAATAACAATCTAACTATCTACTTTTGTAACGTTTCTTCAACTACAAATCGTATGCATGTTGAGATTTCCTACTGGCAAACTTACGAAATTCCATGCAAACCTCAAATCACCTCAATCGCTCAAATCAATCTATTTAATGCCTTTAGGGGAGGAGTTCTGCAAAAATCCAGTCAGATATAAATCGCCAAAAAATCTTACATCAGTTTTGCCGTGACGTAACGTGTTATATCCAGTTTCATACTGAGTTGTGGAGGTCAGTTAGGCAGTCACTTCTTGTAAAATACTGGTAGCCAACCCCAACAAACTATAAAATACTGGTAGCCGACTCCAACAAAGTTTAAAATACTGGTAGCCGACTCCAACAAAGTTTAAAATACTGCCGACTCCAACAAAGTTTAAAATACTGGTAGCCGACTTCAACAAAGTTTAAAATACTGGTAGCCAACCCCAACAAAGTATAGAAAATAATGGTAGCCGACCCCAACAAACTTAAAATACTGGCAGCCGACCCCAACATAGTATAAAATACTGGTAGCCGACCCCAACAAAGTTTAGAAAATAATGGTAGCCGACCCCAAAAAACTTAAAATACTGGCAGCCGACCCCAACAAAGTATATAATACTGGTAACCGACCCCAACAAAGTTTAGAAAGTAATGGTAGCCGACCCCAACAAACTTAAAATACTGGCTGCCGACCCCAACAAAGTTTAGAAAATAATGGTAGCCGACTCCAACAAAGTTTAGAAAATAATGGTAGCCGACCCCAACAAACTTAAAATACTAGCAGCCAACCCCAACAAAGTATAAAATACTGGTAGCCGACCCCAACAAAGTATACAATACTGGTAGCCGACCCCAACAAAGTTTAGAAAATAATGGTAGCCGACCCCAACAAACTTAAAATACTCAATAAATGGACTATCCAACACAAAAAGAATTTTTCAATTCCAACCAGTAGTTTCTGAGATTAGCGCGTTCAAACAAACAAACAAACAAACAAACAAACAAACTCTTCAGCTTTATAATATTAGTATAGACTAGCTGTCCCACGCGGCTTCGCTCCCGTCAACTGGCTACCTACCTACCCATCAACCCTACCTACTCTACATACATGTTTGTTGTGTAATTAAACCGTTTACGCAGCGCACGCAACGGAAGCTCTCAAAAAGGAATAATTTTGCCCGTTTTTGCAACATTTTTCATTTATGCTCTGCTCCTGTTGGTCGTAGCGTGAAAAAAAATAAAAAAAATAAGTGGTGCTCCCATAATACGATTTTTTTGCCATTTTTTGCGATAATGATACGGAACCCTTCGTGCGTGACTCCGACTCACACTTGGCCGTTTTTTTTTTTTAATAATTATTATTATTTTGTTTCTAAAGTTTAGAAGTACATCATTCAGGTACATAATCGCTGGCCAAGTACCATAATCGTAGATTATTGTTATATTACCTGAAAAAAAATTCGGAGCCGCGACAAAAAGCTAGTACCTACACAATGTAACTATAAAATGTAGCAATTATTTTTTCTTGTGCAATTATTAGCTACATGTACTTATAAATGGTCTAATTGAAGTAAATGATTCGACTTTGTCATGAATTTGGTGCAGCTGCACCTGGTATGTTAGTCAGGGTTTTCCTGGATTTTAATTGAGTTGTTCACCACAAGTTCAACTAATTGAATGATGCATCTTCATGTTATTGGTGGTTTCCCAAATTGATTTTCATACAACATGCTACACAATAACAATCTAACTATCTACTTTTGTAACGTTTCTTCAACTACAAATCGTATGCATGTTGAGATTTCCTACTGGCAAACTTACGAAATTCCATGCAAACCTCAAATCACCTCAATCGCTCAAATCAATCTATTTAATGCCTTTAGGGGAGGAGTTCTGCAAAAATCCAGTCAGATATAAATCGCCAAAAAATCTTACATCAGTTTTGCCGTGACGTAACGTGTTATATCCAGTTTCATACTGAGTTGTGGAGGTCAGTTAGGCAGTCACTTCTTGTAAAATACTGGTAGCCAACCCCAACAAACTATAAAATACTGGTAGCCGACTCCAACAAAGTTTAAAATACTGGTAGCCGACTCCAACAAAGTTTAAAATACTGCCGACTCCAACAAAGTTTAAAATACTGGTAGCCGACTTCAACAAAGTTTAAAATACTGGTAGCCAACCCCAACAAAGTATAGAAAATAATGGTAGCCGACCCCAACAAACTTAAAATACTGGCAGCCGACCCCAACATAGTATAAAATACTGGTAGCCGACCCCAACAAAGTTTAGAAAATAATGGTAGCCGACCCCAAAAAACTTAAAATACTGGCAGCCGACCCCAACAAAGTATATAATACTGGTAACCGACCCCAACAAAGTTTAGAAAGTAATGGTAGCCGACCCCAACAAACTTAAAATACTGGCTGCCGACCCCAACAAAGTTTAGAAAATAATGGTAGCCGACTCCAACAAAGTTTAGAAAATAATGGTAGCCGACCCCAACAAACTTAAAATACTAGCAGCCAACCCCAACAAAGTATAAAATACTGGTAGCCGACCCCAACAAAGTATACAATACTGGTAGCCGACCCCAACAAAGTTTAGAAAATAATGGTAGCCGACCCCAACAAACTTAAAATACTGGCTGCCGACCCCAACAAAGTATAAAATACTGGTAGCCAACCCCAACAAAGTTAAGAAAATAATGGTAGCCGACCCCAAAAAACTTAAAATACTGGCAGCCGACTCCAACTAAGTATAAAATACTGGTAGCCGACCCCAACAAAGTTTAGAAAATAATGGAAGCCGACCCCACCAAAGTTTAGAAAAGGCTAAGCATATTTGTTGATCTACTAGCTTCTGCCAGCGGCTTCGTCCAAGTTTAAGTCAAGATAACGTACTCCCAGGATCAAAAGTATCCTCGGTCCTTATCCAAGATTGAAGCTATCTCTATACCAAAATTCATCAAAATTTATTCTCGTTTATAGATAGGAACTATCGCTCTAACAGCTACACTATCAAGTTCTCAAGTTCTTAGCCTACTCCTATGGGACAGCTTACCCCACTAAAGAAGATAGCGTCACTGTAAAATGTCCAGTGTCCATTAGTGCACTTATTGTGCTTACCGAGCCGTGGGTGGTGACAGCAGCTGAACTCAGCTCTGTTATTATGCGCATTATGTTGGTATTTGCAGAAGTTTTAGTTGGTACGATGGAGTTGGACGCACGTACAAGCGATCAAAGCTGACAAATTGACACTGCGTTTCGGGCAAGTTTTACTAGAAATAACTAGTACCCTACATGTGTAAGCTTAAAGAGTAGCGCACGGTATATTTCCCTTGCATTAATTGCTTCATATTATGTTTCAAAAATCCGTTTACTCGACAGCGTAAAACAAACAAGAATTACGGTTGAGTCTCAGATTACAGAACTGGTTTGAGTTATCAAAATGAATGGGAAGGAGTGTCCTTCGTGCTGTAAAAACAGATACGCAGTTAGGGTGCAGGACATTCATTATCTTGTGCATTGAGGCTTTTGAATTTCATATTTGGTTGATTTACGCGACGCTGGGAGATTCTTAAATTTAACTTATCCATTCTCTTGACAAATACTTTCAATCTTTTGACTTTAGATAGTGGTGTTTGGCTATTGCGCGGACAATAAGATAGGCCACAATATCTTCTTCTCTTCAGTGGATTTTCTGTTACTCTATTGTATGGTGCCTTACGATGTTACATAGTGATTTAATTTGATACGTCGGAAACTTGGCGCCTCTCTGCCCTCGATAGGTTTATACAGATTAAAGGGACAGCTAGAATGTATGAGAAAGTTGGTATAAATACTAGTATCCCACTGATTAGATGTTGTAGATAGTTTCAGAATATTTCTGGATTGGAATAGTACACGTCTTATCACCTACAGATTAATTTATAATGGATTGAACTTTTAAGTTGGCTTTCGATGTCTGAAAATTTATATAAGCATAGTTTGCATCATCTTGGAGCAACATAATTATCACAAAGGTTTAGGGGGGGTGGGGTGACCATAAGCTCTTAGAGTAAGGTTATTTTATTTTGAGTGTGCGTAAGGGACAGATGTATACAAGTCATATACATCTGTCCCTAACACACACTCAAAATTACCTTACTCTAAGAGCTTATGGTCATCCCCCTGGAGCCATCGTTGTTCTTTTGCGGAAAAGAGATGGTGTTTTTCGTCTTATAAAGCTTCATTTTCTTCTTGCACAGCAAAAATGATGACTTTATCACGTCACAATAATGGCCCCAGTAATCAAACAACAGTTGTTCTGCGAAAAACCCAAATCACGTACGAATCTCTGAGTAATCAGTATAATTGAGATCAAGATAAAATTGTTATTAAGATGACACATCCTATGAGTGTCAGCCAGGTTAACCACCTTATTAAACACTGGCAAATAATAAAAAGTAGATGATAAACAAGTTCATTTGAAAGTAGGTATGGTAATTTCTTTCAGCTCCAATTAATTCCAGTTTGATATTTAAGATGGTGTACTTTTTGTGATGTGATTTGGTCGCCGAACTGGATCAACTACTTTTACACTGTGCACTGTGGCCAACCATAGACATTATTGCTTTTAAATTGAATTTTAAAGAGAGCATTATGAAAGAGCGTTTGGCACATTTTATCAACCTCTCTCTCACCTTTTCGTAACTTAGTTGAGGTCTTCTCGTCTTATTAAATGCTGCTGAATAACATTTTATAAGCGACTAGCGGACACCTTGCGGTTTCACCCGCGTATATCCCGTTCTTGTGGGTGTACAGGGATAAAAAGTAGCCTATATTACCCGGGGATAATGTAGCTTCCCAACGGTGAAAGATTTTTTGATATCGGTCCAGTAGTTTTTAAGTAATAAACTTACATACAAAAATATAAATCTTTCCTCTTTATAATATTAGTATAGATTAGTAAAGCCTACCTATCTCCCATAAACAACCCAGTAACTGGGTAGCACAGACCCCTTATTTAGGTAAAATAAGTTGTCAGACTTTCGGGCTTCCGGACTACCCGTAATAACTGTCAAAGATCCCAGGACAATGAATACCTTTTAGGTCCATTGCAGACAAGTGTTACGCGATAACAATTAAAATGTAGAGACGTTGTCGCATTTTCATGTCCTACTTGTTTGCGGAAACCAAACTTTTTTTCCTTTGTTTAGTGCTACTATGTTGAGTACCTAGTGCTTGTCATTTCAATAAATAAAACGGAATTGAACGTAGTTTACTGACGAGCAATAAATAAACAATCTCCGCACAATTTCCTTGCTTGCCTAGCTAAGGAAAAAGAACAAACAGAATTTCTTTCTGCGCGTGCGTGTAGAATCGTCGACAGTTTTCTCTTGAATTGAAATTTCTATCTTTAACTTGCGAATGGGAAAAGCTTCGATATAATTCTAAGTTTTTTATGAGAGGCCAAACGAACGTAATTTTGTGATTGCACTCTGCTTTCGGTTTCATACAAGTCCTGTTTATGCCACACGGCGACGCAAAATGAGTTGTCTGCTGACAGTGCTGACTCACGATAATTTCAACCGAATCGCGCTCGAAATGAGAGAGGGAAGCAAGGCAATCGTCAGCAGCGCCCCGAATAAACGTAAAATATCAACTGAAATTACGTCCGTCCGTCTGGCAGCCTAACCGAATTTCAGTTGAACTTAAATTCCGCGACTTATTTTACGCGACTCACAAAATTACGTTCGTTTGGCTTCACCTTTAAGAAGATAAACAAGATATTTAAATGAAAGTTTTCATGCGGGTCAGCGGCTCTCAACCTTTAGTCAGGGTTGAATAATCGGTTAAATCGTTTTTCATTAGATATTCTTTTATACATTTTTCTACTTCCGATTTTAGATTCTATGCAATAATCATACTCAAATCATTCTCTTTTGTTACAGAGCACAGGAATATTCTGCACATTCTTCCTCGCGCAAGCCATCAAGGAGAAACGACGGGCTTCCATCAGGAATTCGACGACTATTAGAGAATCGACGTTTGCAAATCCTGACGATTCGCTGCTTGCATCACCCACTGCCCCAGCGCCTACCTTGCCTAAGTATTAGTAGAATAAGTAGGAATTATTAGCCGAGAAAGAATAAGCTAAGAAAAAAATTTAGATACATGACAAGTGCACAAATTATGATGAAGGAGACTTGAAATGTTGATGGGTTTCGAATTATGTGTTTTGCAATCTGTCCAGTGATTTGGTTTTAATTATGCCTACATTTATAAAAATGTCATGGAGTTTTTTTTTTAAACTTCTTCGCCCTACACTATACTTCTTTTAAGATAGCTTGATCTCTGCGTCATAATATGTCAAACTGACGTATACGTTATTCTTAGCCTGTCAAGCGCTATTGTTATTGTATTAATACTGACAGCTGTCACAGAGATCAAGCTATCTTATAAGAAGTATAGCAATGTCTAAAGACTATGTTCGAGTAACAAAAGATGCAATTCTCTAGCATGCAGCATTTTTTTTGTTTGTTTTTTTTATATAGATTTATTTATTCACCGCGGCAATTAATACTTGGGAGAGTTTTAGTTAATAAAATAATATTTTTATAGGTTTATTAGAATTTAAGTATAAACGTATAACATTATTCTTGCCACAAACAATTCATTAACCGTATCTCAAATGTATTATAACAAAACTATTTATAAAAATGCAACAATAAAAACCCAGTCCTCTAACGTCACTTCCAATAAATTAATTGATAAAAATAATGACCATACTTTAACTGTACCTATCTGTATATAATCACAGTCTGCTATCAAATAAATGATTAGTACGTCGTATGTTTCATTAC
Organism: Orthosia cruda; assembly: GCA_964057195.1. Taxonomy (NCBI): domain Eukaryota; kingdom Metazoa; phylum Arthropoda; class Insecta; order Lepidoptera; family Noctuidae; genus Orthosia; species Orthosia cruda. The sequence continues at coordinate 35,182,191 of OZ059837.1, forward strand.
CGATTGTAATGTAGCTTTATTTTTACCCGACTGCCGAAGGAGGGTATTGTGTTTATCATTCTGTATATGTATGTTTGTTCCTATGTGGCGTTCTAGAGATCAAACGCATTGGCCGATTTTGATGATTCTTACATCAATCGATTCAAGTGCCTTGCGAGTGTCAGTAAGACACCATACATGGTGTCTCACAAAAAGATGACGAAATCAAACAATAAATGCATTCTTGGTCTTACAATATTTAGATACGTTACTAGCTTCTGCCACCGGCTTTGTCCGCGTTAAAAGTGTTTTCTTACCCCAAGGATACTTTTTATCCCGATACTATACCGGGATAAAAAGTAGCCTATGTGCTATTCTAGACTATAATCCAATCCAGATTCGTTCAGCCGTTCTGGCGTGATTGAGTAACAAACATACAACCACAAATACACATCCATCCAAATTTTTTCATTTATAAGATAAGATTTTATAAGGTAAGATTTTATAATAATTACTACTTTTTCAAGGTAAAAGATTAAATAGTAAACATTACGCAAATCTTCTTTACATGGAATCTTACAAAAGATGACGGAATCAAACACTAAATGCATTGTTAGTCTAACAATGTTTAAACAAGTTATAACTATGACTTTTTGGTTACACGTTTTTGAATACAATGAACACTTATATAAGGTACAAATTAGGTCTGTTTTCCAATTAAGAGGTAATTAACCTTGAATATGGGGGCTTTTTATTACAGATAGTCGGTCTTTGACGTGGGGTTTTATCAGGGTCTTTTGAAACTTCGATACTGGTAATAGAAACCTAAGTATGTTGTTATGCCATGATACAAGGATGATGACTGTCCATGAGCATTTCTACTCATGGGTAGTCCCAGGCCAGCAGCTTAATTGCGCAAATGGATTCACCAAGGCAAAGCGTTTAACCGCCATCAATCGACCAATCATATGCGAGATGCAAGACGCGGTGTGGATTTCCGTATTACAATAATAAATCTTTATTCAAACTTCAAATTGGTATACTAATAAGTCTTATATATAAAGTAGGTACAAAAGTGTTAGGTGCCTGTTAATGCAGCAATGTAAGGGTAACATAGAATTATAAATATGGGCTCAAACAATGCAATTGGAAGAACAAGAATGTTTTTTTTTTTTCTTTTTTCTAATATAGGCTCGTGCTTGACCACTATCTCACCTGATAGTAAGCGATTATGTGTTTTTTTTTTACAATATTATCTTAACATTAAAATAGTGACAGAGATTTATTGATTATCTTAATTGCTAAAACAGAATTAAATTCTACTAATAATGTATTGATGGCGGTCAAACCCTTTGCCTTGCCGAATCCACTTGTGCAGTTAAGCTGCAGGTATCTGTTATCAAACAGATCTATATATAGCCTACATTCTTAGGTAAGCCCAGGTACATGCCTAAGTTTTCACTTAAATAAAGGCGCTGCGCAAACGTAAACACTTAGTTTCCAGTTACTGACACTGAACACTTTTTGATCATCATGAGTATGTGTTATGTGGTAGCAACTGGACATAAAAAACTGGTTCTATAGAAATCAGATAGCTTGTATCTGACATAAAACACAAAAGTGTCCACGTTTGCGCCCTGCCTAAAACTCGGTTCTAGGTATAGCGGCGTCGCCATATTATAGTTTGAGAACCACTGTATCTGAGGCAGTGCAAAGCTGTTCCGTCCAGTCTTGTTACCAAACGTTGTTTTTTTTTTATTGTTGTTTGTACCCAAAGCTTTTAAAGTCCCAAGTTTACCTAGCCCGAGGAATCAAATTCTTTAATAAATGAACTAAAGATTCACTAGCTAATGAAAGTTTACAAATTAGTATTTAGTATGTACCATTTTTAGACACATGAAGACATGTTGCTTCCAATTCCTACCTCTTTTTATACATAAATTATACCTAATATGTAGATGGTTTTAATTATTTAAAATCTTTATATTTGATTTCTGTTTATTTTCCTCCGTATTAATATCTATCTATCTATCTACACACGTAAGCTCTGTTTTTAATTTTCCTTGCGTTAAATATGTGATTAAACAATAATAACGAAAATCTATTAAATTATCTTTCATTACCGTGACGAATAGGATGTTTCCAATGTTATCACATTTATGACTTGTCTTCACTTAACGATATTAATTAAATTATCTATATGAGTTTACTTTGAGAGAATTATGAGCAATTAGTAGGTAAATAAGCAGTGCTTTGTCTGCTCTTTAAGAATACTTTATAGTTCTCGCTAAATTGTCATTTATTTAATTTTATAAGTCTAGAACTGAATCATATAAACGTTCTATATTGATATTGTCGTGGTTCAAATATACAATGCGAGATTTAGGTAAACCTATATTATTGTCGAAAATAGTAAACGAATTTAAAGCCCTACGTATCTAATTTGTTAGAAGACAATATTCTGTAATGTTATAGGTAAATTAAACATAAGAGTTAATGCAACAATTCCATTTTTAAAAACATCGTTTACATTGTCTCGATTTCGAAATAATATTCTAGGTACCTGGCTGTATGTTCAGAATGTCGTTGCTTGTGAAGTGTCGTTGTTTTAGAATTTATGACGATTCGCATAATGCAACCCGATGTCGTTATGGGTATCATAATGAAACCGCTGTCAATTTTGTAATTCGAATATAACGAAACCGAAGTAGATAAAAAAGCATTATGATACAGATATATTTTCAGTGCAGTTCATTGTCATCATCAGCCTTATAACTGCTGGGACACAGCTATCCTCTCTGTGAGAGAGGTAATGGGACTTAATCCACTACGTAGGGCCAGTGCGTTTTGGTGGACGTCATATGTCTTGGAATTTTTGGTTCTAGGATATGTCGGTTTCCTCACGATGTTTTCCTTCACCGTATTAAGAGCAGTGGTGATGAAATAATTTACACAAAGGTAAGCGCCTGCCTGGGTTCGAACTCACGACCTACGAAACGTAAGTCGGGGCCGTTACCACTGGGCCACCACTGCTCTTAGTTCATTGTAGATATAAATGATTTAATCTTAACTTAGACTGTTACTGTCAAACTTTGAGACGGCTGTGAAGTGCGCTACACTCTCACTCGCAGTACCCTTTACCCCATTGTCACGTAATATTGTTACTGTACAGCGATTCGACTGGTGTTCAGAGCCCTCATTAAGTTTGCATCGGGCTGTAAGCAGTAACTACTCTGCATCCATAATGCATTATGATTATTGGCTACAGCAATATTAAACAAGTTTCACAAAATTACTGTCGCAAATATTTTCATGCTTGTAAGCTTGTAACTATTAAGAACGGTTAAGTAATTTAGATATAGAAGATATATCTACCTATTCGAATATTCGGCTTTACAAAAAATATTTATTTTGTTAACAAATGTTTAGGTAGAATATCCAGTTTTGTTTCACCGAGACTGTGTATTCTGTAGATTTTCCTTAAAACAAGAAATTTTCAACTAAAGTTAGCTTCGTAAATCGACGTGTTATTATTTACCGTTTGCATACGCAGCCATGTTGTTTTACTGCCAGACAAGGTTACGCCAACTACTGAAGAAAATATTTCTCCTCAAGCTCCGATTGACCAAGGTTGTGCAATAAAATTATACTTAGTCATAACAAACATGCTCTGACGTCATTATCCAGTGTCACTGGACTTGTGAATCAAAGGCTGCGCGCAGACCTGAGTCAACAAACAAGTGTAATAGTCAAACAATACTTGAAGCTGTTTTAAATACATGAAAACTATAATAAACAAAAATGTCTATGACTCCTATCCTGAGTCACAAAGAATTACCTCGTTTGTGACTACAACTTTTAGGTTTGTCTAATTTCTGAAAATATGTGCCTTTACTAAAAGCATTTTTCGTAAAAAAAATGCGTTTAAACAAGAAAGGACACCTAGCTAGGTTGTCCGAACTTCACAAATCTTACCAAAAACGACTTCAGTGAAGGTAGTTTGACATTCGAAACGTCAAAAAATATAAGATGGCGTGTCCTATGATATTCGCCGGATCGCTTTGTAAGTACTACTTGACCAAAATAATTAAATAACTTTGCACCTCGAACGTCGAGTGACTTGATAGCATCAGGTGCACAGTTATCTTAACTGAGCAGTGTATAGAATTTAAGGTTTATTACCCAATTAGCTATAAAATTATTTATAATAGCTTTAGAATAGTGATTGTGTGGGTTGTGTGCATTCTATAAATGTGATTTATTCTATCCAAAACCTAGTACCTACTGACGAATTTTATATGTATACCTAGCTAGTAAAGAGTTTATAGATATTGTATTGATTTTTGTACGTTTTAATACCAATAAATGATCCAGTAATTATTTTGTCGTTTTACTTTAATTTCATCATATTTTTATGAAAAGAAATATACCTAAGATGCGTTATACCTGAAACATTCTACCTTAGAAGGTGAGGGACGGACTTATAACCACTTAAAACCATTTGTAGGTACAGATAATTGTTTAGATCAGAATACAAGGTAAGTTAAGAAAAGCGCTGAAACCATGGAGGACCTTAGTACAAGGCTCGATGACCTCAGTAGAGCTTCCGAAAGAGTGGATCTTAAGATGAACATCAGTTGTGGATGACTATGTCTCTACCTGGGGCAAACGATCCAGTTGGGTAGAGCCAACTTCGTGAAAGAGGCCAACCGTCGAATCAGACTCGGCTGGGCAGCATTCGGGAAGTTGCGTGGTATCTTCTCGTCCAACTTACCACAGTGTCTCAAGACGAAAGTCTATGAGTAGTGTGTGTTGCCAGTTATGACCTATGGCTCTGAGACGTGGTCGCTCACAATAGGCCTCATCAGAAAGCTTACAGTCACCCAAAGGGCAATGTTTAAAGTGCCCTTGCGTGATCGAATCAGAAATGAAGAGATCCGCAAGAGAACCAGGGTTACCGACATAGCCCAAAGAACTGCTAAACCTAAGTGGCAGTGGGCAGGGCATATTGCTCGCAGAACAGATGGCATGAGGCAGAAAAGTTCTGGAGTGGCGACCGCGAACTGGATGAAACGATTATCCGATGACCTGGTGAAGGTTGCGGGGAGCCGCTGGATGCGAGACGCACGAACCCGGTCAATGTGGCAAAGCTTGGGTGAGGCCTTTGTCCAGCAGTGGACGTCTTTCGGCTGATATGATGATGATGATAATAAGAAAAGCGGAGGAAATAGTCATATCGACAACATCAGGCTAGTAGACTTAGGCCACTTAAATGAAAGCATAATAATCTGGCTTTTTCATGATTCCACTGATGGGCAGGTTTAGGCTTCCTCTCATTGATTGTGACTGGTCTATAATTTACCACGCGGGCACAGTTTGGGTTGGTGGATGTCACATGTCTTCGAATTTTTGGTTCGAGGACATGCCGGTTTCCTCATGAAGTTTTCTTTCGCGGGTTTGTTTGATAGTGGTGCTGATGAAATAAAAAAAAAGAAATAATAAGTGAAAAAGATAGTATACTAAATAGGTACGGTGCTTCGTGTAACTATACTCCATTTGAAATAAAATTAGACATGTTTACAACTCTTTTACAGTCCGTTCAACTGATTTTGAGTTCCATCCCGTAAACTTAAGAATGACATAAAAAGCATAAACCTGTTACCAAAACCAACTGTTTACTACAGCTACCATTTATCGTATCACCAACGCAATAGAAGTCAAAATTGGTTGAACGGGCTGTAAAATGGGCTTATTGAAATGTCTAATGTTATCGCAAATATAGTTTAGTTCTACGGACTGAGCAACCATCAATACCTAAACTACAAAATTACAAACCTACGTAATAAACCACATCCTTGACAACAACTATCGAAAATATATTCGCGGTTTTCCGCTAATAATTAGCATAAGTAAGTTACCTACTACGTCAAATGTCTTAATTGCCTAAATAATTATTTGCAAATGAATTTAAAGCCTTATGAAGGTTTCGTTAAGATTGAAAATGCTTTAGCCGAGAGGTCCGATCTATAAAATGGGGAATTAATTCATTTCGGTGTTTATTTTCCTTCCTTCCTCCCAGATAACGATAAGAATAAAGTATTAGCTACCAAAGCCTGGTTAAGTTTTGACATCTCCTTTATCCGTTGAAGTTGAATGGATACCTAAATCTATATCATCGAACAATTGAATGGAATGCATTATCGATGTAGTCGAACCTTGATCAATGCAAATAAACAATAACACAGCCTATCTTATGCGCACCTATAGTGTTTTGTAGGTCAATTTGGCTTACGTAAGTTCTAAGGTACGTAAGTTTATGTGAGACCAAAATCATCAACATTTCCTCATTTTTTTTCAGTTGTGGAAATCGGCTAATTTTAAGGAAGTTTTGAACCAGGAATTCCCAAATTGAAAATGAGACAATAGAACAGCGGGGGCCTTATCAAATCAGAATAGATCGATACGGGGTCCATGGCACAAAAAAGTTTGGCAACCCCTGGTTTATATGCTTGCATAGGGTACCTAATCTCTGGTACAAAGATTTAAAAATTATTTCGCTAATAGAAAGCTACATTACGCCGAGTGTTGTAAGTAACTACGTAGGCTACGTTTTATCCTGGGGATAGGCTCGGCGTATCCCACGTCCATGTTGGTGAAGGACATAGTGGAGTGACGGCGCGGAGAAAAGCTAGTTCTGAAATAGAAGGACGAAGCGAATAATTATCAAAATAGGTGAGCTTGGTTTGAACCTTGAATAAGAGTACCCTTTAAAAATACTTTAGCTAGCCAAATGTCGAATTGCGAAAGCAAAAATAAGTTGTCATACGCTTCGATGAAGAATGCACACGTCAAATATTTATGTGCGTAGTACATTATTACCTCAATGATTCATCTCAACGCAGATCGCAGATACAGCCGAAGGGCGTATAAACGAGTATCTACGTAGGTACGTATTGGAAAGTGTTCGCGAGTTCTTTAGAAACTTTCTCCCTTCGCCGCTTGTTTATGGTCAGGGCACGAAGCCTCCACTTTTTGCTAAGTCCAATGGCGAATCGAAAGCGAAATAACTACATGCCTAGGTACCCGATTGGTATTCGTAATACGGACTGTCTGCCGACGAAATTGCGAAAATGAATTTACTGCTTTTTGTATTGGAACCAGTTTTGCATAAGCGTTGTAAAGCGATGTAAATTTTTTCCCGCGTAAAATTTCGAATTTCGAACGACCACCAATAAGGCAAAGGTATTAAAAGTGAGGCCCAATTGGTATAAATTACCGTGCCTCAATGATATTTTAGAATATCATTGTCGTACATGCATAAATTTTACGCTTTGAAAAACTGATTCGTATTGCCTTGAATCTTGATCGTATTTGTACACAATGAGGTGGTATTGTTGCAGCTGCATTTGTTTTATAAATATCTAAACAAATGAGTTTGTTAATTAAGCAAATAAAAACCAATTAAGCAAAATATGAAAACTTTTAAACGAGTAAGAGACGCATTTTTGTCAAGTTCCTAAATGACCTAAATATAAATATTCATCGGGTAATTTTGATAAGGTTGTTCGTTTTTGAAAATGTTTGCGTAGATATAGACCTTTTTTTTCAAGTAATCTTATTAGGCACGTTGTAAGTAAAATTATGTAAGCAATGAAACATACAAATCTTTGATTGAATCAACAGTGTTAGAAAAAAAAGTAAATCCATAAAATCAAAAAACCCGACTGCTTAAAAGCGAACTAAAAAGACGTATATATTTTAGGCAGTCGAGTTTTGGGTTTTATTGGTTACCTTTTTTTTCGAATTAGGTAGGTACATTTGAACATATAAGAGTTATATATTTCTGAAATCACCTCTTAAAACCCTTTAATTTGATACCCCACACCAATTTTAATGTAACCAGTGACACTCGCAAGGTTAAGACGAATCGATTGACGTAAGAATCATCAAAATCGGCCGACGCGTTTGGTCTGTGGAACGCCAAATAGGAACATACATACATACATAGCCTGCTAAACAAATTACCCTCCTTTGGCTGTCGAGTAAAAAAGATTAGGTGCGGGTCATGAAAAGTTATATACTTATATGTATTAGTTAATGTTTGACATGAAATCACGAATACTCGATTCAACAAATTTAACTGTAGGTAAAGGAATTTATTTATGTACATGAATTTGTGCAAAGGCATAGGTATTTAAAGGTAAAGTAGGGACTTCGGGAGTAGATTAGGTAGGTAGGTTAGGTAAGGTTTTTGTAAAAGAGTTGTGTTAGGTAATACTTATATGATTTACAATAACGTATAACTATTCTATTATATTTCTTTTTCTCATTCACGTCATCCAACCATATATGGCCAAAAAATCCCTGATACCGATGTCAAAATTAGTTACAGTAGTCACAACGAATCTTTGTTTCCCTGGTGTTGGTTCTGCGAACCATTGCGCATGAAACAGTTTGTTATCGAGTATACTGCATAGAGTAAGCGAGATAGGACTATGCGACAAACGTAAGCGAGTGAAAGAGGCAGTTATACAAAGCTATCTTCTACTTCAACATATACACAAAAATAGCTACCGCGCAGGGTCTTGCAGCCAACTTCAGAGACATAAAGATCCGCTGGACTGACTACTATACTTACCTAGTTGTAATTTTTTTAAATTCTTCCCCATCGGTATGCACAAAACCTTATAAAATGGATTTCACAAACACTCCTCCTTTTTTAAGCCGGTTAGAAATGGGCATAATATATAATATAGATTGTAAATATGCAGATGATTTATGATATGTCGCCGGGTTAATTAAAAAACCAACTGATTCGATGATTTTTGGATATTGAGTTAAATATACCCACCGATTCAAAATATTATTCTCTTTCTACTGGTAAAACATACTAAGCCGTGCAATGGTTTGTTTCGGAGATACTGAATGGTGAAACCAACTATCTTACCATGCCGTTTATATGCGAAACATAATATATGATATTGTTAATGAAAGCCATATTTTATTTAGAGCCTATGAAAAAAAAACCGGCCAAGTGCGAGTCGGAGCCGCATACCAAGGGTTCCGTACAATTATCGCAAAAAACGCCAAAAAAAATCACGTTTGTTGTATGGGAGCCCCACTTAAATATTTATTTTATTCTGTTTTTAGTATTTGTTGTTATAGCGGCAACAGAAATACATCATCTGTGAAAATTTCAACTGTCTAGCTATCACGGTTCATGAGATACAGCCTGGTGACAGACAGACAGACAGACCGACAGACAGACAGACGGACCGCGGAGTCTTGGTAATAGGGTCCCGTTTTTACCCTTTGGGTACGGAACCCTAAAAATGCTGACACTTTCCGGGAAACAAAGATAGGAAATAGGACCAAACTAAATTAATATGATAATTAACTGTTTTTTTTTAATTTCCCTAATCTAATATATTAGGTTAGGTTAGGTTAAAACGGGCTGTTTTCCGCAACTCCACGACCAAGCGCGTATTTTGCGTACGGATCAAATATATTATTTTAAAATAGGAACAAAAAATAATTAAAAGAAATAAAATACACGCCTGCCTTGGCAAAAAGTGAATTAATAGTACATTATGGTACAAGTGAGTAATGTTGATGATTACCGTTGAGGCGCAATTGAGACCCGAGCCGTTACGCGAGGATCTTATGGCTGGTTTACACAGTGCGAGCTAGCGTACGAGTAAGCCTTCCGAGTAGCTGCACTGCAGTTATTCGCACTGTTTGGACGTCACTTACGAGTAACTCGTACGTGCGAGTTGGTCAGTAGCTCGCATCCGAGTTACTTCAACATTTTTTGTTTTCACTCGCCTGCTCGCCCGGCAGCAACTCGCACATGACAGCGGCTCGTGCGTCGCTCGCATCGTTTGGACGCGTTCGGCAGTAGCTCGCCAGTGCCAGCCGGACAGTTGTGAGTGGAAGCCGTGTTTTTTGTGTGCTACGCCTATGTACTAAATCGAGATCGAAATATGGGTACGGATAGATGGTCTTCTGACAATAATATTTAATTCATGAAACTCTACAGAGAACAAGAAAACCTATGGAATTGTTTCGATAAAAACTATCGAAATAGAGATATGAGAAAAGAATCTTTGGAACATATCGCAAAAGAAATGCACCTAGGTAACACCGGTGAGGTAACCAAGAAAATAAAAAAATTACGGTCCACCTACAATCAAGAAGTGAGTAAAATCGAAAAAAGCAAGAAGAGTGGCGCTGGTGCAGACGATGTGTACAAACCATCCATAAAATGGTTTGATATAATGGATTATATAATGAAAACAATTAATTTAAAAGAAAAGAAAACAACATCCAATCTGGTGAGTACTTAATTCTTTATTTCACTGATAAATGTAGTTGGTTACATTTCTAGATATTAATCATACGACTTTGCCAGGAGACAGCACCGTCATTACAGAAGTAATTTTTATATTTTTCTCTCAATTTTTCGGCAACTGCTTTTGATCTGTTATTTGTTCGCGATCGGGCGATACTCGGTAATGCATTTATTTCTGATCTCCACGTTCCAAGGTTGACAGTGAAATTTGTAATATCTTCATAATCTACACTACCAGGAGGAGTGTAGATGTGTGGTGAAGATTTCCGTAACCAGTTGTGCAGTACGCAGGGACGGTTACCGTTACCAAAAAAATACCGGTAAAAGTACCAAAACATTTCGTTCCGTTATGTTAAATATTTAACGTTAAAAATAACGTTATATCGCAGGATTTACCGGTATTTAAATAGCGATACTAATAGCGGTATTTCGCTAAAACTTAGCAACGTCTGGTGCGACGTTGCCAAACCGAAACGTGTGCCGCGCGCTGCGCCGTGGTTTCTAAGCAGAGCGGCAACATACATATGAATACGAGACGGCTCGCGGTCACGCGTTTTATTTTAATAATCATAACAAACATCGCGTACGTCGGACATACTTTTTAACCGACTTCCCAAAAAGGAGGAGGTTTTCAATTCGACTGTATTTTTTTTTTGTAGGTATGTGTATTGCCTCAGAACTTGTTACTGGATGAACCGATTCTAATGTTTTTTTTTTGTTTTAAGCTGGTGCTTGTCATGTGGTCCCGTTTAATTTTCATTAAGATCTGAGATCTGATGAAGAACTTCGGAGATATACATCAGAACTCTTCAATAAATGACTGCAAATCACTCGAGATAAGCGGCAATCGCATTTCTGTTTATTGTTTACACCATTTCAAAACATAACATCACGATCACACTAGCACGCTCTAAAGGGGTACGCAGGTGAAAAGAGTTCACCTTGGTATACTCTTATTCCACCGGTTTTGTTTAAGTTTCGTGGTTTTGGGTTAATCTATTCTGGCTTCACTTTGGGCATTATTGGTACCTAGCCTATATAACTGGTCCTCTATGTACCACTACTAAAAAGTGATAAATAAAAAAACTTTTTACAAAAAAACAACCGACTTCCAAATAAAAACACTACAAAGTGAAAAATAAAATCAATTTTGGAAGTCGGTGTCAAAAAACGAAGAAACGAAAATAAGAACACCGACTTCCAAAAATGATTTTATTTTTCACTTTGTAGTGTTTTTATTTGGAAGTCGGATGTTTTTTTTACTGTCTTTATTTATTAACAAGTTGTTTGTGATATATATTATTATGGGCAGAAAGAAGTGCATTAAAGTGTACCGATATTTCAAAGACGTATCGCTGGCTGCAGAGTGTCATTAAGCACTAGTCTTTTTGATATATTAAATCAGATGCCTTATTAAAAAACTTACCACCATGATGGCATTTTGGGGGCTGAGTCACCCGCGTCCGTAGGTGAGTACCCCTTTTGTTACCCTACCGTGGTACCCGGGTGGTGCTAATCAGGTGACACTAACCGGTGGTAGGTTTCGGCCGAAGGCTTACGACCGCCCACCGAGCAAAGACGTACCGCCAAGCGGTCTAGCTGTGTTCCGGTATGATGCCCGGTGTAGCCCCAAGAGGATGGGTCGAGATAGTTGTTCCACTGCAAGCAGACAAGCATGACTCGCGTTGTTATGGGCCTATCGGGAGACTGGTCGCGGAGGTTAGCGGGATCCGAGGCACGGTGCGACGCTGGCCGCAGGTAGTTGGGGGCCCAAGTAATGTGCCAGCCACACACGAAAGGCTGCCCCACCAAATGTCTAAAAATGCCGGGGTGCGCCATCCCATCGTGCTGGATGGCGACTAGACGAGAGTGCCCGATGGACATTCCCGGAGGGGCTCGGGCGTCCCCGCAGTCTCCAGACTAGTCCCCCAATGATGGCGTCCTGTCTGCGCGTGTCTGAAGGTTGCCAGCGTTTAACCTCATCTCACTTCCTTCTCCTCACCTTCCTTCACTCACAGCAGTAATGCCAACGAACAAAAAGAGAACAGCTGAACAGCGGCAGCACTCACTCTCACATAAGGTGCACATCAGCAACATCCGAGGTCTGCACTCGAACCTTGTCGCAGTCCATCACCACCTTGAGTGAGCCTGAGAAACCAGCATTTTTGTTCCTTACGGAGACGCAGATCGGATGTGCGTCGAACGTGGCGTACCTATCTTACCCAAGATTTACCCTGGAGCACAATTTTAAGCCATGCGCGGGTGTATGCATGTACGCCCGTGACGACATCTGCTATCGGCGTCTCCGTGACCTTGAAGACTCAAACTACTCAGTGCTATAGGCCCTGGTGGACACAGGTCTGGATAAGATTATCTATGCCTGTGTCTACCGATCACATAGCAGTGATCTGGAGATAACCAGCTACGCAGATCTGGCCCAGCAACGGTGCCCTTCCGCCCAATTAGTTTTACTGGGGGACTTTAATGCCCACCATCTTTCGCTAGCGCTAAATCTCACCCAGCTGGAGCCCCCTGGCTACGAGGGTGCCGGATATTGATTTACATACGGCCAATTGCCTAGACCTTCTGCTGACAACAGATCCAGACCAATACTCTGTGTCGATATCATCACCTTTGGGTAGTTCCGACCACTGTCTGGTGAAGTCTGTATCAGTCTACTCCCCGCCCGATTCCAGCCCGAGCGGAACCCGGCGGGTTTGGCGGTACAGGTCAGCAGATTGGGATGGGATGCGATCTTTCTTCGCATGCTATCCTTGGCAGCCCACTTTCTTCTCTTCGGAAGATCCATCGTCATGCGCTGACGCCGTGACTAATGTGTTGCACCAAGGGAAGTGAAGGGAGTACTACATTCCATTCTCTGACGTAGCGCTGTCCGGAGTTGACTGACCATGGTTTGGTGCCGAGTGCAACCGTGGAAATGCGGTTAAACACAAGGCTTACCTGGTATGGATCGACGCTCGAGTGCACAAGGCAAATGACGTAACTCAGAAGAAGAGAGCCTTCAACAGGGCTGCCAAGTCCTGCAAAAAGAAGATGCGAAGGGCACGTTTTGACCATATTAGCAGAATCGGGAACAAACTAACTTCATACCCTGCTGGTAGCAAAGCGTTTTGGTCCCTGGCTAAGTCGGTTGAATCAAACTTCTGTCGCCCCTCACTACCACCACTCCGTCGAGGACAAGGCAAACTTGTTTGCATCCCTTTTTGCGCCCCTCCGTCTCCTGGTGGATGAGGGATGAGTATGTCGGACATTCGCATCCATCAGAGGGAGGTCTGTAGGGTGTTGCGTAACCTTGACGTGAACTAAGCAAGTGGCCCCGACGGCATACCGGCAATTGTATTAAAAACTTGTGCGCCTGAATTGTCTCCGATCCTGACAAGCCTATATCGCCTTTCGATAGTGACTGGAAAGGTGCCGAAGGCTTGGAAGCAAGCTTACCTTCAGCCCGTGCTCAAGAAGGGTAGTCGGGCTGACCCCACCAACTACAGACCCATCTCGGTAACGTCCATTCTCTGTTAGAGTATGGCACGTGGGCTAAACAATAAGCTCCTGGCATACCAAAAAGACAAAGACATCCTCAGTGACCGCCAATACGGCTGTCGCCGAAATCGGTCAACTGGGGATCTTCTAGCGTATGCCATTCACGTCTGGAGTGAGGCCAACGAGTGGCATGGGGAAGCGCTCTTGACATCTCGAAGGCTTTCGACAAGGTCTGGCATGAGAGCCTTATTGGTAACCTTCCTTCCTTACGTCTGCCTAGTGGTCTGTGTGACTGGATTGCTGACTTCCTGAGGGATTGGTCCATCCGAATTTTTATTGATGGCTGCTCGTCCGTTCAGTTACATATTAACGCCGGAGTCCCTCAGGGGTCGGTGCTCTCGGCTACACTGTTTTTGCTGCACATCTATGACCTGCTAAAACCCAGAACCTTTGGGTACGCAGACTACAGCACGGTTGCTGAGAGATAAGTGTCCGTCGCACGGGCTACGGGCCTGTGATCTGGTCTCTCTGGGAAACCATGGTTGAGCGCTTCTTTGGAGGCAGTCTCCGAATAGGGTGATGCCAATCTAGTCAGTTTTAATGTTGCTAAAACCCAGAGGCGTGTCTTTTTCCCGCATAAAAGAGCCTATTCCATCCGGCTCCATCTTTCCGTCGTGTAACCGTGCCTATAACGGACCATCTCGTCCTTCTTGGTGTTACGTTAACATTGACCCTTAATTTTGGTTAATTAATTTCGTCTTCTTTTCGTGGGAGTTATGGCCACCTCTGGTGTCAGAGTTAATTAAGCCGCCTCTGGGAATCCCCACAGGCCTCCGCTATTTCAGACTTACGCTCCATTGGTGTAATTGCTGCAAGGCGTTCCAGTGCGAGGATAAACTAATAAATAAATAAATCTATACACAAAATATTATAAAGCTGAAGAGTTTGTTTGTTTGTTTGAACGCGCATATCTCAGGTACTAACTGGTTAGAATTGAAAAAGTCTTATTGTGTTGGATAGTCCATTTATTGAGGAAGGTTATAGGCTATATAACAATAGGCTACGACAAATAGAAGCGGAGCACAAATGAAAAATGTTGCAAAAACGGGCAAAAATATTCCTTTTTGAGAGCTTCGGTTGCGTGCGCTGCGTAAACGGTTTATGTTACGCAACAATAATTAATTAAGGGTAGGTAGGGTAGGGTAGGCAGGGTAAGGTAGGGTAGGTAGGATAGGTAGGGTAGGGTGGGGTAGGTAAGGTAGGTAGGGTAGATAGGTAGCCAGTTGACGGGAGCGAAGCCGCGTGGGACAGCTAGTTAACTATATAAGGATATATTTGGTACATTAATTGAGGCAAAGGCTCAGTTGGCTGCAAAAAAGATGGGGATCCTTGCAAAGGTGAGAGGGTACTTCACGCCTGAACAGCTGCTCAAATTGTATAAAGCGCAAGTTCGGACATGCATGGAGTACTACTCTCACCTCTGGGAAGGATCTGCCAAATATCAACTCAATACACTTGAGTCGAGTGACTAACGGGCCAAGAGGCTTATCGGCAACGATGCACTGGTCGCCTCAAAGCTCCAGAGCCTTGAACATCGACGCCAAGTGGCCAGTCTTTAGGTTTTTTATTCGGTCCCTGAAATAGGGAGTGTGCGATGAAACTGCACAAGCTGATACCTCCTAACCCTTTCCATCACCGCACAACAAGACGTACGGCAAAGCGTCACCGATACATGGTGGATCTCCCACCCATACGTACAAAGCGTTTTGCGAATACTTTCATTGTGCGCACAGCTTAGGAGGGAATTCCCTGCCGGAGTCTTTTTCTTTCTTTTTCCTGATATCTACAACCTTAGGGTCTTTAAGTCAAGAGTGAATAGGTTACTTCTAGGCAAGCGTGCTTCACTGTCGATAACATCATCACTTACCATCAGGCGAGATAGTGGTCAAACGCGAGCCTATCGATAAATAAATAAATAAAAAACCATGATGGCAATCTTCAGGAACTGGTGATTCCAATTGTTGTTTGTGTTGTTGTCCAATTGCTTGTGATTCAAGAATCATTACAGCAAAAGAAAATTTAGTCAGTGCTATGTCCAATAGTAGGTACAGTCGGTCGACCTGGACACGTCTTTGGATGCACTATTAAAACCGCTCTTGCTACGTAAATATAGCGCAGTCAAGATCAAAGTGTATACAGAGACGTGTGGTAAATTGTTCATGTCTATACCTATATGTTTACTAGCCGATGTTTTATTCAAAAAAAATATTAATTAAAATTAATATACGGTTCTCGTTCTCTTTTTAATAATATTATACATATAAACCTTCCTCTTGAATCACTATCTATTAAAAAACCATATCAAAATCCGTTGCGTAGTTTTAAAGATCTAAGCATACATAGGGAAAGACAGCGGGCAGCGACTTTGTTTTATACTATGTAAGGATACGTCGCGGGATGCAGCACAGTAACAATATTTTATACACGCTGAAACTAGTCGTACTCACACCAAAATATGCTGGTCTAACCACTTTCATTGTTAGAAAGAGATAAGCGTATAAATTACCGGTATAACAATTGCAATTTTTACCGGTACTAATACTGGTAATTAGATAACGTTAACTGACTTATGGGTATCGTTATTAATATCGTTACTTTTTTATCGTTAACGTAACGGTAAATGGTTTTAAACGTTATAAAAAAAATAACGGTAATTCGGTCCCTGGCAGTACGCATGTAGTTCGAATAATTTTTATTGTGGTCTCCTCTTGCAACTGGATAGGTTTTCCCAAAACGCGAAAGCGAGATGCTAAAATACCGAATCCATTTTCTACTATGCGTCTTGCCCTAGAGAATCTGTAATTGTAAGTTTTTTCAGCTATCGTAGTCTCATTGGGATAGCGTTTCAATAAGTACGTCTTAAGAGGAAAAGCATCATCTCCCACTACAATACCGCCTTCTGGCAATAATGTGCCATTTTCCAACACTGGATACAATGAGGAAGCTTGGAAAACACCACCGTCAGAATTTCGCCCATATGAGCCTATGTCCACATATTTAAAGCAGTAGTCATGATCCACGATCGCTAGGAGCACCAAGCTGTTAGTTCCTTTATAATTGTAGTATTCACTACCACAATTGGGCGGAGCTTGAATCACCACATGTTTGCCATCGATGGCTCCACAACATCCTGGAAAGTTCCACCTGTGGTGAACTCCTACTTGTACGTCTTCCCATTCCTTTCTGCTTGGTACCTGAAAAATATAATATTAATTTTATATTCCAATTGCAGAAAGACAACACACCGGCGGATTTGGAAAATGCTGTTAGTCAAGACATGGCGGATAACACTGATGATAAAACGGGTGATAAAACTCTTGATAAATCTGATGATAGATCAATCTACTCCAGTGACAGCACATTGACAAAGAAAAAAAACCCGGGTAAAGCTAAAAAATCACATAATACTGCCCAAGAAATGAGCGGAATTACAGCAGCTATTGATGAGCTGAAACAACTAAACAGTACTATAGAATCTTCCAGCTCTTCTAGACAAGAAGACGAGTATGATATTGTTGGAAAACATGTCGCTATTCAATTGAGGCAGCTCCCATTACTATTTTTTAGATGCCAAAGATGAAATTCAACAAGTACTTTCACGATACCGAAAAAGAGCTATATACGCTCGGAACGCATCTGCCCTTTCCTCACACAGTGCTTCGTCACCACAGTCCTACATAGCGTCACCATCATCAGGACCCAGTGTGTCCTTCCCAGGCACAACTTATCAGCCTACAGAAACAGTTTTGGTGCATCAGCCACTTCAATCAGTTGATCACCAATCATCATTCATCATACGAGGCAGCCAATTTAGAAACGGTTTCTGCGCAGCAGCCAGTTCAACCAGGACAATTATTTGACTTTAATGATCCAATAGTCAAAGCGATGATAAATTCTAATGTAAACAACATGCAATAATGTTTTAGTTAAGGTTTAATTTGTTTTTGAAAAATAAATGAATGAGTCACACGTCATGTATTATTGTGTTAATAAAATTAACTTTTACTTACTTGAAAATATTCGTCCAAAGCTTCAGAAATAGCGTCACAAACTTCTGGTATAAATTTTGATATAGAAGCTTTAGATATCCTGAAAAATACTGATAGCAGTCTGAATGACATTCCTGAGCTTAGGAAACACAGAGTTGCTTCCAACTTCACCCTTGCTGCTATGGCATCTCTCATCAATGTGTCTTGACGTTCTATTTTTGTTTTTATCAAATTTAAAAGTCTTTCGACTTGTTCAGGTGTCACTCTCATCACTGCTTTATATTCTCGGGGATCTTCATGGTAAAGCTCGTTGAGAATCATACGTGTTGCCCCTAAAGATCTTCTAGCCATCCATTCTCTAATCCAAATCCTTTTCTTACGCTCTTTTTTCTTATATTGGCTATGGTTATAGATATTTTCCAATTCCTGACATAAAATTGTTGTCATAGAGCGTATCACCGTTTTTTTTATTAAAACAAGTTCACTCGACATCGCGACTTGACTCGGACTGAGCAGTAGCTAGGTGTGGTGTAGACAGCAAAGGCGAGCCGAGCTACTGGCGTACGAGTAGACAAACCGAGTAGCTGTCTACTGGCCAGGCAGCAGCTCGCACTGTGTAAACCAGCCATTAAGAGCGCCGAGGACGGTAATCATCAATACACTCGTGTATCATACGACGTTTTTCAACACACTTGTGAAGATAATAAAATCATTTTCAACAGTGAAAACGTTTTCCTATGCGCGCGCATCTAACAATGGCGATCGGCCATAGACTAAAAGAAAGAGGTTTATTTTTTTTTGGCTTTTGGCGGATGGCGTTTTAGCCACGTACTAAATGGGCATTTCAAGTTTTCTTTATTACAGAGAAAAACAAAACTTATATTTGAGTGAAAGTTTTATTTAATAAACACGTACACGTTGAAATTATCTATTTAAATACGAAGTTACATGAAATGAGCAGGCAATAGATACATTAATTTATTTGTACTATTGAGCACGATCTTTTTTGTATCGAAACCTTTTTAAGAACAATCAATTTTAAAAATAAAATAAAAACAAGCTTAGCTAACTGAAAACCAATCTTTTAAGTCGGGGGACCTGTGAAGAACTGTTCCAAGGAACCGCCTGCAATGAAGAATTATTTATTTCATACCTTTTAGTGATAACATCACAATATTTTCGCAAACGCACGCAGTCGCGTCGCTTGATCGCAATATGCAATAGCTATGTACTGAACGTACGAGTGCAAAATACGCACCATTGTGAACAAAAACGGTGAAACAAAAACCACTGTAGGTGAAAGAAAGAACTTCAAAAATAATAATTCTCGCGTTGAATAATAAAGCTTACGAATACCTAGGTAGAATAAGAAACGTTCGTATCTGCTCGCAGACTTTTGAGTAGGTAGAAGTACTCAACTACTATGCAGTAAACAAATAGAGTACCTACATAGTAGGAATAGGATAGTCCTTTATTTATTTGCGTAGCGTAGGAACCCAAAATTCTAGCCTAATTGTAGCTACTGTCTAAAAGTTTACACTAAAAATTCAAACTATTATTGGAATTCAATCAATATTTCTGCTAAAATCTATCGAAATTACAAGTATTATACCGAAGTATTAGTTACAACCAAAACATCAAAATCTAAAGTTGCAATCCTGTCGAGATGAAATATTAGAGCGGGACGGAGAACCAGCCGAGGTGCGAGCGTAATGGTGCAAGCGAGATAGCCGACAGGTGAATGAGGGGTCATGAATAGGACCACCATACTGTGCGGGTTTTTATTGAGACTCTAGCCGGATAAAGGACAAAGAACTTTAGGATGACTTTAATCTTTAATAGTATTAATTGAAAGAAAGTTTAAGTTTTTAAATTGAAAGTTCGGTCATGCATGGAGTACTGCTCTTACCTCTGGGATGGATCTGCCAAATACCAGCTTGATGCACTTGAGTCGATTGACAGACGGGCCAAAAGGCTTATTGGCAACGATGCAATGGTCGCATCAAAGCTCCAGAGCCTCGAACATCGACGCCGAGTCGCCAGTCTGTCGGTTTTTTATCGGTTACATTTCGGGGAGTGTGCGACGGAACTGCACAATTTGATTCCGCCTAGCCCTTTCCATCATCGGACTACAAGACGTACGGCCATGCGCCATCGGTACATGGTTGACATCCCTCCCATACGCACAAAGCGTTTTGCTAATACTTTCATTGTGCGCACAGCTAAGGAGTGGAATTCCCTTCCGGAGTCTTTGTTCCCTGATAGCTACAACCTAGGGGTCTTTAAAGAGTGAATATGTTTCTTCTAGGCAAGCGTGCTTCACCGTAGACCACATCATCCCTTAACATCTGGCGAGATGGTGGTCAAACGCGAGCCTATAGATTATAAAAAAAAACATCCCCAGTTTCAGTATTTACGATTATTGTATATTTCTGTATATTTTTTTTCCGTAAATTACTAAATGAAACATGGGACTCAATACTCGACAGGACCTTCCCCATACTTGGACAGATTGAGCAAAGCCGTGTCCAGTCCCTGCCCTTCCATGGGAATATTTTGCATGTATGGAACAGGCTAAAATGTAATATGATTTTTTAAATTACGAGAAATACTTTAAAAATAAGCTACCACCTTCCTTAACTTACATTTTTATCTCGATAAATATCGTTTACATCTATACCAATATTATAAAGAGGAAATATTTTTTTGTTTGTTTGTTTGTTTGTACCGAATAGGCTCCAAAACTACTGGACCGATTTCAAAAATTCTTTCAACGTTGGGAAACTACTCTATCCCCGGGTGACATAGGCTACTTTTTATCCCTGTATTCCCACGGGAACGGGAACTACGCGGGTGAAAACCGCGAGGCGTCCTCTAGCATTTAAATAAAAACGGCCAAGTGCTTGTCGGACTTCGCACATTTAAGGTTCCGTACCAAACCGCAAAATCAAGTTGGTTGTATTAGAAAAATATAGGGAATTGCAAAGAAAAAATCTGATTTATCAATATATTGGTATTTGTTAGTAAAGTATACGTAATAATAAACATGATCACCAAATTTCAAGTTCATAGGTTAAAGGGAAACTTAACAATTATTCGGCACAAAAATTTGTAAAAAAAAGTTAACTTACTGAAAAATACAATATATATCTACTCAAAGAGTTCTAAACAGCGATACCTGATGACGACTATTTGTATGGCTTTGTTTCAACAAGATGCTTATACTGTGAAAGTTTGAAGACTGTAGCTGCAACCGTTTGCCTGTAAAACCTGTGTGACAGACTACGGACATACAGACAGACACGTAAGTGACAGCAATACCCAAAGGGTCCATACCGAGCCTCTTCGGGTACGGAACCCTAAAAAGACGAAACTAAACCCTCTGAAGTCACCAAGTACGCATAAACTGACTCAACGTAAACTCTCCAATGGTCACCCTACCCATGATTCATGGAACCCGAGAGGCGTGCGGGGGGGACGCGCCGCCATCGCGATCGCGGTCCGATCTCCACAGCTTATTTTCTTTAGTAGCATTTTCGACGTCAAAGCAGGTGGGTCACGCTTGCGCTCCGCTCAAATAAACAAGTAACCGCGAGTGACATTGTGTGTGAACATAATATACTGACAGTGTGTGTAACTCCTTCAAGATGGGATGTGGAACGAGTTTTGTGAAATATGTGCTGTTCTTCTTCAATCTGCTGGTCGCGGTAAGTAGGGGAAAGGGCGGGCTTGTATAGGAACCGGTTTGGTTGACTTTGTTCCGGTAGACGGCTGATGGCTTGGCCAGCCAACAGTGAAACTGACGCCCTGCGTTGACCACGAACTATTTAAAGTTCCAATCCGACTCGGACATGTGGTTTTTACAACTCTCAATAACACGAGGTGCAGCGATATTTTTAAATGATTTTCCACTGGATTTTGATTCGCAACTTACAAACTAAACTACTTACCTGATTCTAAGATAACGTTTCATTATAATCTCGCTCATTTTTCGAAGCAGCTACTGAATAGTCCTCAAATAATACTCCTCATTATCAAACAAAGTATAGGTAAACTTTACTAAATCTTCTATTTCTGTCTCTCGTAAGCATTAAGAAGGTGATACGAGTGATACGGTGAGTACGTCTTCCCTCTCCGTCTGACTGCTGGATTCGAAGATAGAATTCGTAGGGTAAATCACGCTTTTGTTGTCATTCAATGTTATTTACAATAGATTAAGTTTTGAATACAGGTTGCGAAGGTACCAACTATTGGTAGATATTTAATTAATAGTTTAAGCATATTTCCATTCACTATTTGTTTTATTACTTAGAAGATCCATACTTAATTATTTTTCTCAAACATGCATGGAAATATTATCATTATTTTCGGAAACAACACGCGAGGTATCGAATTTACGGACAAAGAAAATCTAATCAATTGCAGGAGTGTTTTTTGAATTTGAAACATTTCAATACAACGCTCCAGCAATGTTGTTGTAAATTTTAATAAATTATATATTATAATATAAAAATTATGTTTTATTTCCCTGCATTCTTTTGAGAAAAGCACTATACCTATATGCCCGGCGGAAATGGCAATTGTCTGTCTCGTATTAGTGATTTAGTGAAGTCCTCGCCTACGGCTCGGCTTTCAATCTCATACTCGACCTGCAATTGCCTTTTTCCCGGCCTTTGCAATAATGTACTTATATATTAACTGTAAAACAAAAAGTTAGGTTTTAATTATAGTACCTACATTAGTACAATAATTACCTTAATAAATGCTAATTCAAAAGTAAACTTTAAATTTTAAATGCCACATTTTTTTTATTTAGTAGGTATTATAATTACTACTAGCTTCTGCCAGCGGCTTTTTCCGCGTGAATATCGAAAATTATCCCAAGGGAACATATTCCCGGGATAAAAAGTATCCTATGTCCTATTCCAGACTATACTCTTTCTCTGTGCCAAATTTTCACCATATGAGTCCAGCCGTTTGAGTGTGATGAAGTAACAAACACACACACACTCGCAAACTTTCGCCTTTATAATATTAGTGTGATTTCATAATTTTGAAACTGCGCCCCTAAGACGACCCACTGATCAATTTTGACCTTCAAATCCCCTCGATAATAACAAATTTGCCCACACGGTAAAAGAATTCACTAAAACGCGTTGAATGCCCGTCCCGACATGCTAATCCTTGTGCTGTTTAACCAACAGCGATATGAACCATATGCCACACAGTTTGTGATAAAACGAAGCGTATGAAAAAAAAAAACATGCTAATTTCAAAACTACAGATAATATAAATGTACCTAGCTCATCATCAAGTTGCCGCTCAAACCGGTTTCTAACGTAATACGTTTTAAATAGTAGATGAAATCATGAATCACGAACAATGCCGTAAGATGGCCGTCAAGTCATTCCTTATTGCATTTTGCACCACCATAACAGGCGCATCGTCAATGTCACAAAGAAAACAATATGACATCATGGATGTTTATAGTGAGTGGCTGACGTGACTGTATGCTGGAAGGAAGCTGCCTACACGACCATAAAGAATTTGATCTGCCAGTCTCTGATGTAAAACTGAAGTGAAGTGAGCGTGATAAATCAATTCACTTAAGTATTGGGGGAAGTGTGAGGTGTTTGTCTCCCTCGCAACGATTAAGAGGGGCGCGCGTGGAACACTACGTGCCACCACCTCGGATCCTGATCCTAATGTGTGGGACCCATTTAGGGGGGCTGAAAGAGGGCGTCAGTTTAATGGAAGGAGGCTACTTAAACCACCATAAAAAAATTGCTCTGTCAGTAAAATGTCACCGTCAAAACTTAGGTGAAATTACGTAATTTCACCTATGTATTCATAGTTACTTCACCTAAAGTATCAAAATGAAAAGTTAACAGAATACCACTGCTAAGGCTTTATCTTGTTTCATTACATCTCGGCACATTTTTGCCCGTATTGTCTCTTGTACGTTCGTACGTGTCTTCACGGATCGCGTTTTGGTTGATTATCACGTAGCAAAACAAATGACTGACGCCCGCTGTATCTTGTTCGTCTTAATTGAAGGTTGTTGCTATGTGACTTGTGGTCGCGCTATTATAAAGCAGTCGCATCCAATTTGGAGATAAAAACACAGTCAAATGATTCTTCGTCAATATGCATGATACGTTTTGTATACAGTTGATGCCGATTTTCGCTATCACTAATACTAGTCTCAAGGAAAGAAAACTACATATTTAAATTAAGAACAATAAATCATCGACACGAAGAAGAACTAGTCTCCAGCAAAGCCCAAAAGTAATATTGAGTTCCTGACTCCTTTTAAATGATTAATGTTCCTCAAACAGCAAGCCATCCTTGAATCTTAGGAAGCAGTAACTCAGTAAGTTAACAAATAAAGGCATTTACTTTGAATGAGCTAAAGTATAATGTCAAAGAACTGCTGCCGTGACAGTAACAGATGTACAAATATTAGTACGCATTACTGTCATCTTGCTCACAGGCCACAGCTTACGTTTCATTGAATGTAACATGTCTGACCTTGGTCCACAAGTAGAATAATTACATTTAATACCAAGCTACGCTCTGGTGCTGTTGGTGTGACAAAGACCAGTTTTACTGCTCCCTCGATAAGTTTTAACGACGTTTCTTCGACGAAAGGAAATTAGTATGTCGATAAAGTAAATACTAGGTATAAATGGTACCTATTGCGATCCAATATTGGCGTATAGGTATTTTGATTGGACAGATTAAAACCAAAACTCTGAAGGAAAGAAGCAAAAAGTAACAGTTCTAATCAATAAAACTTGCAAAGTAATGGTTTCCGCAAGCCTGGAAGTATTTATTGACCCAAAAGAATGCGCTGGCCCATTTAGAGTAGGTAACTAACTAAAATGATGAAGGCGAAATGATGTCCCTAATGGAAGAAACTTGTTTCATTAATTACGTCTAAAAGCTTGTAGTTGTGGTTAGAGACGTAACGCAAGTTTTAGTTCATTAGTCTCTGCAGTTAAACGTTGAAACGGTAAACGTAAATGAACCAAAAGGAGTTTGTAAGGATCGCAGCAGGTGGTATTCTGCTTCAGTAGTTTCGGGCTAGGCTCTAGGGGAAAAAGACGTGTGTTTAAGGTTTCCCTAGTCGATGGCACGAACTATTTTGTGCGCGAGGTTAAAATACATGCTATCTCATCCGACAACACGTGCGAAAGAGATAGATGCTGTGATGAGCAGTAAGAAGCTAGTTCGCGTATGATTTAGCACTTTTGCAAATTTTGTATCGAAATAGATGATGATTTAGGATGAAAACGAGCTCGCGAAATTTTATGAACAGACCTTTGGGTGTCTTGATATCATGAAAAAACGACTAAATGTATATTTTCAAAATAAAATTATTTGCATTGTTGAATTAGTAATCTATCCCTTTATGGAGGCCATTTTGCAATTTTCCTTCTTATGGCATTTATTTCCGCCCAAAGATGCGTTAAAATTAGTGTTGAAATATGGAACATTCGACGCTCATAACTTTCACATATTTTATTTTTACATTTTTTTTCCATACAGGGCTAGATAATGATGAGACAAATTGATATCATTTTTATTTCGCCAATTACTTAATCGCTAGATACGTTTGTATGGAAGAATGATCGACTAGTGTAACCTTAAGTATGTATGAACGAACTACCTACAACATTGGGCTTACGTCTATATTTTTATGTTAAGGTGGACTGGTCACCTTATTAATTTCCGTGGTGAACTGGGTCAACAATGAAGATAGCGTGATAAAACTCAATTTTCCTTACTCATTCACCCTCCGAAAATCAACAGGTGAATTCATTGAATTATTAATGAAGAGATACTGTCTTGTTTTGGAAATTTTGTGTGGGAACGTTGCCATAACAGAATTCAAATACTCTATGGCTTCACGTTGACTAATACCACTGTTTTAATCGTAAGTTTCGACAATCAGCGTAACACCAGTAGTTTAACATCAAGGCTAGATTGTACGTCTTGCAATCCAGTAAAATCAGATTGTTCATGAAGGCTATATCAAAAAGTCCTTGTATTTTCCTTCTAAGTGGGTCAAGGAAAAGTCCCTGTTCGGAAGGATAACGGCGAATTTGTTCGTGACTCAAGGCTAGAATTTCCCGAAGCTTATCCTCATGCATGACGTAACTTGAGCTTAGGCATTTGAATCTGGTGGTCTAACATGCATTTCAAAACAACACCACAAAAGGCTGCAAATTCCACATGGGACTTATTACAAACAGTTACCTACGACGATGATAATATTGATGGCCCAAGAAGGGTCTTCATACCAATAAAGTTTACTGCCAATAATTAATCTGGACGTTTTATCCATTGTCGAAGCAATAAAGTCATCGTTGACGATACAGCCATAATCCATGATATTCAAACATGGAACACGTGACCTGGCCCCGAGTGACATCATCGCTACGACCGCCTCTGCCGCCGAACTGGCGCCCGCAACACTTAACATGCTTGGCTTGCCCTATTATTACTTACAGTTCAGTATTTAAGCCATATTTTATGTAGAACATCTTCCACAAAGGACAAATTGCAAGGACATATTAGTTTTCTTTATAAAATCCTCCGACTGTGTAGCGATTGCTTAGCACATTCCATATTCAAATTTTCTATAGAGCATTTGAATAAAGAATCTGCTTATCTGTGATGAGCAATTCGGAGGTTTTATTTACAATTTAAGTCCGCCCGTGGGATACATTTGCTTTATAAACAGCCATTTCCGACTTCAATTAAAAAGTATTCACTTCCTCGAAAACAGCTAGTAGACGCCGAATAATATCGGTCGGAGTCCAGAAAAAACTCGTTTTAAAAACTGGTTTCTCGTATGCCAGCGTTGCTAACATCCAGCGTTGATGCAATAGTTTTTTTGTAACAAACGTACACGTCCGCGGATGTTGCGCACCACAGCCTTGCCAACTAGTATTTGCGTTTCTCTTTGGAAATCCTCGGGATTATTTGATAAAGTCACACTCTACTCACTACGGTTAATAACGCCTTTGTTTCCTTGTCAAATACGTACGAATGATAAAATGCAAATGCTGAATTTTTTTAACATGTAACAGGAAAATCTTCAGAAATATGATTTTTGTACACTATGTTGGTAAATTCTTAGCTGTTCCTCAAATCTAAATTCAATAACAGATAGGTACTAAATTGACATACATACAGACATGGTGAGATCACGTTCTATCAACGTACGGTCAAACGTGTTTATCGATCAAAAATTCTTGCGATTAATCCTAAGCGAAATTTTTATTACGATATATTACGAGTATGTTATGCCACCCACAGACGACCTTTAATGTTCAATTCGGATGACGTATGCTCTTTCAATGCCGTTAAAAGATATCCAAGGACCAAGTATCGGTCACATATCTTGATCATCTTCATCTTTTTGCAGATCGATTTGTAGATTTTGCAGATCCTTTTTTATCCAACTAGATATAAAGTTCCCACTTCTTTTTGACAGAATATAATTTATTATTCATCTGTATTTGTTTTCAATCGTTACTTGGCCATTGTAGAACCCCTTCATAGAGAAAACAAAACAGTAAAAGTAATATTATCCAAGCCACACTTGAAATGGTTCTATCTGCCGATGGCATTGGCAGTTAGCGTTTGGTTTGGAATAGTAATGTGTTGTGTACTCAGTAGCTCAGCTCCAACACGTGATCTGGTTTTAATTAGATTAACTTCCTGCTATATTAGCTTTTATCGGTTACTTACAACACACACAAGATATCAGATCATTGATTACGAATGGTTAGTTTAAGGGGGGGAAATTGTGTAGAAACTCCATCTAGTGCAAAATAAGTGCGAATGTTCAGCTTTAAGGATAAAAAAACATCCGGAAATCCAATTAGTGAAAAAAATAATATTGCCAAACTAAAAGGATTTTAGGCTTGCTTACTTTTGGACCATCAATAATCCCCTTCTAATCAATATCTATCAATAGGAGAAATAAAGCCAGTTAATATAGACCTAAAACCGCCAATCTACACTGTCTCTTCCCCAAAAATTTATTTTCGTTCAGTCCCGCAAGTCAGACGTTATATAATGACTCCACAGATCGCCATAGCCTGTCTATGCCCTTCCGCCCCACCTCGTTCCTCATCATTGTCCCCCGGTCACCGACCTCACTTATGCAATCCTCGCCATAGTTGTACACCTGGTAATGGTATTGGCTGGGTCACGCACGTTGTGTAACCTCGCAAGATTCGCTGATGATTTTTAGGCTCTTGAAGCTGTGAAATTATGCGGTGAAGATTGATTTTCGTTTGATAATTGCTGATATGGTCTGGTTTTTAGATGCTTGTTTACAAGAGATGATGAAATTGAAACTGGATAAAATGAAGACAAAGGGCAAAACTTCTTCAAAGCCTTGTATCTTGTCCAAAGTTCAAGTCTTTGTTTAGAGCACAAAGCTAACTCAATGTTTGACAACTTTCGGCTATTCTCAGTGGCTAAACAAAACTCATTATAGCACGAGTGAGGTTCATCAATCATCATCATAATGTCAGTTTTGTACTTCAACGTTAAATTGATTTCAGTTTGATCGACAGCGGTAATTCTGGGGAACATGGTTTATGAGACGAATTAGATAAACAATGCTTGTTGAATCTGATATAAAGCCAGAAGAGGAGATTTATTTTGAGCTTATTGGAATATCCAAAATGCCGACCATTATTTAATTTTTAATGTTCCGTACCCAAAAGGTAAACACGGGTCCCTATTACTAAGACTCCACTGTCCGTCTGTCTATCTGTCACTAGGCTGTATCTCATGAACCGTGATAGCTAGACAGTTGACATTTTCAGATGATGTATTTATGAAAACTAAAAACAGAATAAAATAAATATTTATGTGGGGCTCCCATACAACAAACGTGATTCCTTTGCCGTTTTTTTACGATAATGGTACGGATCTTACGGATAATTTGATTTAAACCCTCCGTGCGCGAGTCCGACTCGCACTTGGCCGGTTTTCTTCTTTTGCCTCATAAGAGGTTTTCGACTCCATCAAAATCCCACAGTATTTGCTTCAACACGATCCATACAAACAAGGTTTCTTTTAAAGTTGCGTACAGAATTCTTAACAAACGCTTTCACAGTCGTCGCTTACTGGAATATCTAGGTCGTTGTTGTAAAAACATTCGATACCCAGCGTACGGTCATAAAAGTGTGTGACGCCCCATTATTCAAAAGCAACCTGTGATTATTATGGTGTTCAACCTTCCGTAACAGCTAAAGGGTGCGTTATGGCAGGTTCGGGGAAAATCGGTTTATTTCGTGCTGGGTGCTCCAATCTTATCAAAGCAGTTTAATAAATTAAAGTGTCTGTTGCACATGAAAGTAAACATGTGTACGGTACTTTTTTTGTTTTTTTGTCTATCTATTTGTGTCGGCTCCGGCTAATCTCAGAAACGGCTCGACCTATTTTGACGGAATGATGTTATAAGGAATAACGTTACTTTTATTTTGTAAAAATAATAATTAGAGATCCGCGTGTAAAAATTAAAACCTATGATTATTTTTTGTTTAACGCGGCTGGGCGTCGCCGTGGCAGGCAAGCTAAATAAATATAGAATATTGAAAAATCTTGAACAAGTCTATCGTAATGCTAGATTATATATGTGAATTATTATCTGGTGCAAATCTAAAGATGACGATGCTGGAATGAAAATAAAATTTTCAGTGCCAAGACTATTAGCATATTTCCCCTTTACTCATACCGTACGTTGTAGTGTGAATTAAAATAGAGATGTCACATAATTTCTTTCTTGTGCTTAGTTATTTGTGTCAGACTAGCCAATGACATTGTTGCAGTGTTGGGAAGAACAAATATATCTTATTTCTCATCCATGACCTGCCTTACTTTAGATAGCAATTCTATTAATATCACAGACGGCTCAAAGTCTCTTTAATTGCCGAGAAATGGATTCTAGTTATTTCTCTATTTACTATATTATGTACTGATAAGTGGTGGTCAAGCGTGTCAAGTCCATTTGGGTCAACGAATCAATACTAGTCTCCTTTATTACAAACATAAATAAAGCATAATTATGTCAACTTCACAATTATAACAAAAGCGATGCGCTTGGCAGCTTGCCGATCGGGGGAATTCCGGGTTTTGAGCTCCCTTGAGTCATACAAGCTTTTAGTAGTGCCTCTCTGCCACAGGTAAATGGCCTAGGTTTTAGACTAGTTCAGTAACCGTTCGAAATGTTAATTATATTGGCACGACACCGTTATCAGTAAAACCGTTATTCTGTAAGTAAATATGTCGGTTTAACTAGGTACATACACAGAATGCCAAGCCGTTGGCAATTTGCTACAGTTATTTGTCGTGACAACGATTTTGAAGGTACAAAGTGTTAAATCCAGTGCGCTTGTTCGTGTGTCTTGTCTTGATTGATATAGTGATGCGTGTTCATTGTGATGTGTACCTAAAAGACGCATTGCATGATTCACGTATCGCGGACACAAACAAACAGACCACGACAAACGTCTCTGGACGCGCACTCCAACCCATCCACCACCGCAGGATGGCGGGAGAAGAGAAAAACCGAAAAACCTTGTACTCTTTAATGTTGAATTAACTTTATCATTGTATTTTAAAAGGCGTAAGAAATCGATGCGTTTTATTTTGTGGAACGCTCTCAATACTACAATCTTAAAAACGTAACAGAAATGCATTAATAAATATTATTGCATAAAACACGAGTATATTTTTTCAAGTGAACTCGATCATGGTTGCCATTTTTTTACGTAACATGTGCACAGGATTACTCAGCTGCCGTACATAATCTTTACAGTGTGTGCTGTAGACTGTAGTTATGCAAACGCAACCGCCTGTGAAGTATCTCGGCCACGGTGTGCATAACCATACGACTTTTAAAACGAGACGTGTTATAAATTCACGATAATGAAAGGGGGCCGGCAACTGGGGCGCTTACCTCACGCTACGGCGAAGTGTTTTTAAAATTTGAAAAAAAGAACGATGGAAGGGCGATAGTTTTTTAATTTTATTTATGGTCAGAAACAACATGTCAGAGGATTTTCTGTAAAAGTTTAAATTTTCTTTAACAACCTCATTTTGTAGGCAAATGTTCGAAGAAATTCATCGATGTTTCTGCTAATGAGCTCAAATAATATTTTAAGGCATAATTTCGTTGGGTACACCAACGAAATAATATGCCTTAAAAATGTTATTTCTTAAATAAAAATACAGGTCAGCTAAAAACCAACAGCCTAAGTCAAGCTACACTACACTGAATCCATCCCTACATGTCTTTGATGAGCTAAGAGAGACGCCCTCAAGTCAGTTTGACCAATGACCTGAAAGAATGCACGAGAGAAATTGGATACGGAAAGCGAAGACTCGAGAGACAAGGGCCTGTCACTCGAAAGACGTGCAGGTCAGCCAGTCAACTACATACAGCCTCGGCCAGGTGAATAGCTCTAGTCAAGCAGTCACGAGGACCATGTTTTTCAAACGCCCGATTTTCTACATCTTGCAAGGCACATAAAACAGGCAAATGCTTGCATGAAAAAGTCAATTAAAAAAATAAAAAACCCGACTGCTTATTAAGCGAACTAAAAAGACGTAAACAAGAAGAAAATCATGCTGTGCAGTCGGAGGATACATATTCGCGAGCTGACCAAAAGCAGGACTGACAGGAAAATCCCCCATTTTTCCAATTTTAATGTAGCCAGTGACACTCGCAAGGGTAAGACGAATCAATTGACGTAAAAATCATCAAAATCGGCCAACGCGTTTGATCTCTAGAACGCCACATAGGAACACACATACATACACTGATAAACACATTACCCTCCTTCGGCAGTCGGGTAAAAATTGTCTAAGTATCGCCGTGAACTCATAAACTAGATCCAGTGTGTCTAACTCCTACGTAATATAGCCTTAAAGACCTGTTTAAAATGGGTTAACAGCCTCTTATGTTTGATCAACTACTTGCTTGGCGTGTCAATTCGCCGTTCGCGGCATTCTAATGGCGTCGGAGTCCCACGAGTCGCAAGTGAGCTAGCAATGGCGATGTCACTCGTTGATTAATAATAATTTTATTTATGGCTACCATAGCTACTGTTTTTTACTTTTATTTAATGTCCAATTAAAATGTATTGAGGAAAATACGTAGACTTTTGGGTGTACGTTATTCTAGGACTGATAAGAAACACTAAAAAAATACATGTGGTGTGTGCATGTTTCTTTAGTGTAAACTAGCGGATGCCTCGCGGTTTCACCCGCGTAGTTCCCGTTCCCGTGGGAATACAGGGATAAAAAGTAGCCTATGTCACCCGGGGATAGTGTAGCTTCCCAACGGTGAAAGAATTTTTGAAATCGGTCCAGAAGTTTTTAAGTTTATTCGTTACATACAAAAATACAAATCTTTCCTCTTTATAATATTAGTATAGACGTGAAATTCTGTACGTATGTTTGTTAACGGCTCAGTTGAACTGACGGAACGAGATACATGAGTAATGAGTAGACCATGAGCTGGTTTAGGTCAATTAATACTTTTCATCCTAGTAGTTGGTTCCCTTCTCGGATAACAGACTACGGGCGAAGCCGTGGAGCTAGTGATAAATGAGAAAAACAGCATCTTAACGTCGTCATAAACAATAATACCCATTGTTCTGTGTGAAGTATCAAGTGCCATTAGCATACTAAGTTGGTGAATGAGGTAAGAATGCGAAGAAACTTCGTCATTTCCTCAATAGCTCAAATAAGCCGAGGTTAACTTCTATTATACTATAAAATTCTTCTATCAAGTCCTAAGTAAATGAAATGACGGATCAATACAATGTCCTACTATAGAACGGCGTTATAGAACGAAGAACCAAGTGACAAAACAAAAAAAAACGGTAGTTAAAAAAAAATGTTTAAAAATTACTCTACGGGCATAAGGGGCGATATCTTATAATTTAATAGAAATTAATTTGTTAAAAAAAGTTAATATAATCAAAAAACTGGACTGCAAAGATGTAAACAAGAAGAAAATCATGCTGTGCAGTCGGAGGATACATTTTCGCGAGCTGGCTGACCAAAACTATAAATATCCTGCGACTGCACAGCATGATTTTCTTTTTGTTTACATCTTTGCAGTCGGGTTTTTTTATTTACAACTTTTTAGTAGCACTTTTTTTTCGAATGACTTAAACCCCACTCGAGAGGCTACGAAGAAAAAAAAAATTGCAACCTCCACAATATGGCGCGGATTGGCGCCCAAAATCCGCCATGTCTTATAAGAACACTTGGACGGTCAAGACCTATCTAACGATGCCATTATTATAAAATTCGTAAAGTGGTTTGAAAGATACGAGGTAATAAAGAATATTACATACATACAAAAATACAAGATATGCGCGAAAAACATAACCGTACACGTAAACATAAACGTACCTTGCAGCAGGTAATAAAAAAACACTCTTGCTGACATAAAGGCTACTAAAGTACATAAAGTAATTTCATAACCATTCAACACAGTTTCAAATCTTTGATGTCTATTTTCTGATTTTTATAAAACTCTCTTTTGTTGTTGATACGTTATGCTATAACACCGTCCAACAGTGGGCGTAGCTTCTCAGTAATTCAAACGACAAAAATAGATCAATTTTGTAATGACCAAAGCATTTCCAGATAGGCAATTAGGCACAGACAGACATCATGACATATTTCTGATAAACTTTAACCGATGAGTGGGCTCTGAATTAAAAGCCCGCTAAACAGCGTAATGGACTGAATGTCATTAATAAATGTCATATTAAAACGCTAGGAATCGATAGGTATGTACAGAACGTAAAGGAGAATGCTCATGGATGTATGGAATCCCGTACCATGATGCATCAAAATTAAACTTTGTTTTTTATAGACTACACTGATCATGTTAACTCCTACAAAAGTTCTTTTTGAAAACAAAACCCGGATTTCGGAGTTATTTTATAAAATCGAAAATAACCTAAAATTTGGTCTATTTTGTACGACGCTACCAAAGACGTAATCTATATAGAAACGATATATATGGATGTTATAGTTATTTATAACACAAAAGAAACGATTACTGGTTCGTCTTTTCATCAAAAATCGGTTCTATTAGATACATTCTATCTACATCTTTATGACCGGCTGTGAACGGCCAATTAACCATAGATAAAATAATGATAATCTTTTAAATAAAGATTCTATGAGATTCTATTATATTCTAGTTTATTTTTAATTAATGTAGAATCGGCTAAGTATATTTTTTTAAAGTGATCATGACTCTTTCAAAAATCAAGGGTAAGTTAATCATATTATGTGAAACGGAACGTCATTTATAGGGAGTAGTATAACAATATCCATACTTTTAAACTCAACATTAAATTCCCTATTCAAAAATCAAATCCCCGACCTGTGATGTCGTAAAAAAATATGAAACTAATTACTATATAATTTTGGTCTTGATGCGTGAGACTTTTTGGTACCACTTTTGGTCACTCTCCTTTGTGACGTAGGGAAACTGACTTCTTGACTTTTTTCAGAATTGAGTATTAATAAGAGCAATGATATTCAAATAAACAGATACGTTATACACTCATGAAACAATTGAAAATGTGTTCCGCGCAGCAGCGGCAGCACACATACACACTTTTCATTCATCTGACATTTCACTACAAGTCGAAAGGGATGGCTTGATAAAACCAACAAGAAAAAAAGAGACAGCTAGTGTCTGTCACTTGCGTGTGAATGTAAACAAACATTATTCTGACCACCAATGTTGTTATCTTTTTCTAACCTCCAAATATCAGAATATTAGGAAAAAAAAGGAAAAAAAATAGTAAATTGAGGCGTATTGCGTACTTACATATGGTATGAGATCCCTTCTGTTTTATGTACTTTGGTATCATAATTGGTACAATTTCTAAATACACACGATGGCATTTTTTTATTTTGTTTCAACAAAGCCTATCGCTCTTCGCCATGCGTGACAGAACCTAAGACTAAAGGTCACAATTTTGACCTATTCGAGTCTTCACAATGCGCGCGCTCATAACATATCTCTTTATTTGAATATCATTGAATAAGAGTTAAGAACTTGTCAAAACGTAGTTTAGTGCCAAATTTTGGTGTGCGTCTGAATGGCTGGTTGTCTGTAAAAGATCGCGTCACGCTGGTGTCCAAAAATTGCTACCTATTTGCTATTTTTACTACCTATAGTCAATTAATTGCTACCTAAATTTGGAGCAAAATGACCAGCCATTCTGATATCAGGATGGCTGGTAAACTCTACGTTTGTGTAAACTATTCAAATTCGTGTTATTATTTTCACTTGAGTAATTGCTATCATCACGTCTTTCAATGTCCACCATGTAGTTTTAACAAGTAAGAAGTTATGATCATTATTTCCAGGCTAAAATAACTTGACAGATAATAAAAAAATATTTTCGTCACATTATTGCTTTAATAATAATAATTACTTCATACATTTTTCGAAAAAAAAAACAAATAATGAAATAAGAGAGAGAGATAGAGTAATGTAATGTGGCGTGGCTTTCTCTAGTTTCTGCCTACTCCCTAAGAAAGGGCGTGAGGTTATGAAGGTATAACGTTATTCGAAAAAAAATACAAGATTTTCACGGTTGAAATGATATTTTCCTTTATTAAGCATGGTCAGTAATTGGTATCTTCACCGTACTTATTTTGGAAATTTTCTTTCTCGCGACGTTGCCAGATCTCCTTTAATTATTTATTTTGGAAATAAACATCTCTGCAATGCAAATTGTTATTTGTTCCACATTTTATCAAATTGATTTGAACATATTTTCATCTGTTTAGCAACAGCAAAATCGTGATTTTCTTGTTATCTAGAATTGAGACTTTCAAAAGTTAACTGCATATTATTTGAGAAGTGCTAAAAGTGTTATATTGTAAATAATGTATTCTAAACTTTTCAACTTTCTTTTCCTTCTTCTTGACACCCCACATTTAGATTTTTTCTATTGAAAATACATCAGTGTCAACAAGAAAATCTGCACACAGCTTCTGCATGCATTATAGGTAATATTTTTAACTCGTTTAAAATGAATCAAGAAAAAAAAAGACCAATACAGATAAAGCGACATCATTTATAAAAATAAAGAGGTTAAAAGAAAAAAGCAATGTTATCATAGGTCAAAAGTGAATTGCGTCTAAATACATGAAGATACCATCAACATACGATACACAAAGTTACCTAAAACTTAAATAACGTTACGCCTCAATTGCATTATTCAATTATTATCAAATCACAAGCTACGCCATCTAGTGGCTATATTTACCCGACTGCCGAAGGAGGGTAATGTGTTTATGACTCCATGTATGTATGTATGTTTGTTCCTATCTGGCGTTCTAGAGACCAAAGATGTTGGCTGATTTTGATGATTCATACGTCAATCGATTCGTCTTTACCTTGCGAGTGTCACTGGCTACATTAAAATTGGAAAATATAAATTTGGGCGCCATATTGTGGGGGCCCAATTTTTTTCTTCCAATCCCTTCGTGTAGGGTAAGTGTTTTAAGAGGTGATTTCGAAAATATATATAACACTTATTGTTCAAATGTATCTAATTCGAAAAAATAATGTTAACTAAATAGTTACATAAAATGAATAATATCAAAAAATCTGAATGCTTAAGAAGCGAACTAAATAAACGTTAACAAGAAGAAAATCATGCTGTGCAATCAGAGGATACATATGGTTTTGGTCAGCCAGCTCGCGAATATGTATCCTCCGACTGCACAGTATGATTTTCTTCTTGTTTTTAGTTCAATTCGGTTTTTGATTTTTTGAATTAAGTTTTTTTTTTGCCTGGGCCTGGACGACTTCGCATCTTCTTCCTTAGGTTAGCTTAAGATGTGTCCCCGCCCAGTCTGTCTTCAGTTTTCTGCTCTCATCTTTCTCTTACGCTTATATCTCGCTCGGGTCGACGCAACATGTCTCCCTCAACAATCCAGTCATTAACTCAAATGTCGCCGCCTTTTCTACTTTCTATTAATCATATACATCTATCTTCTCTTTGGTCTCCCCCTCCTCTTATGGCTTACATTCACACTCGAAACGTTGTCCTCATTTATTTTTCCCCTCACGACGAAACTCCCTTGCAACAAGAAACGCATCTTTCTCCTTATAGATACAATTTGGCCTCCCCACTTAACCCCACTTAGTCAGTGGCACGTTGGCAGGATTGGCAGGTGCATTTGTGATCGCTTACTGCAAGCTGAAATTCTGAATATGTACCGTCCCGAGTCCATTGTAAATGTGTTCGGTATACAGACATACATTGTTTTGTAAACACAGGCAGCAGATGTTGCCCAACACACGTGTTATTGGATTTTTCTTTCTCTTTTTGTACTACAGGAGTTTTTTTATAAGCATCTGGCTGTAAGTTATAGCCAGACTGGTTACAAGTTATGATTGAACTGTTTTCATAAGCCTGTGTTGGTTTAAGTCAGTAATAAATGAAAGTTATGTTCGTTAATAATAATTTATTAGCCTGGTAACTATCATAGTGAACTTAATCACAAATCGAGCAGGGCAATTGCCGTAACTACGGCGATAAACAAAGATATTGCCAGTTTCCGTATTGAGATTTTGGAGCTAAGAACGTGTCAAAACTTACTTTAATGGCAAAGTTTGACAGGCTTTCAGGGATAAGTAGAGTTTGACTTCAAATTATTAATAAAAACCGGCCAAGTGCGAGTCGGACTCGCGCACCTAGGGTTCCGTGCCATTATCGCAAAAAAACGACAAACGTTTGTTGTATGGGAGCCAAACTTCAATATTTATTTTATTCTGTTATTAGTATTAGTTGTTATAGCGGCAACAGAAATACATCATCTATGAAAATTTCAACTGCCTATCTATCACGGTTCATGAGATACAGCCTTGTGACAGACGGATCGCGGAGTCTTAGTAATTAAATAGGGTCCCGTTTTTACCCTTTGGGTACGGAACCCTAAAAACCAGTCAATAATTAAACGCAACTTTGATTTATTTTTATTAAAAATATTGGTATTGTGACACAATTTCCAAAACAAACAATTCCTGAAACTTCAGATTCAGAATGTTATCGACGATTCCAGCCATAGAAATAAATTACCTATGATTCCAGCATACCATCACTCATATTTTTCTGCCCATGATATTCAAAACAGACGTTGCACGAATTAGTACGCAAATAGTTCAATCATGTTTTCGCTCACATACACGCGTGAACGAAAGGGGTCACTCGAGTGACGTCACAGCGTAGGAAATAACCCTGCAGCTGAAGTACTGACAACCGCACAACTAGGTTATAATTTGGCTTTGACAGCGCTTTGATTTTCATATCAGTAACGGCGGTTTTCGTCTTTCAATAATTCTTAGGACATGCTGTTGACAGTACTGGCTAACGTGAAGATTCGTTGGGGCATTGATTGATGCGTTAATTAGGTCATCATTGCTGTTAAAGCTTTGCTATGTTGATAAATAGGTGGACAGAGGAAGGAGGATAGAGAGATGGACTCGCGCACGAAGGATTCCGTACCATTACCGCACAAAACGACAAAAAAATCACGTTTGTTGTACGGGAGCCAAACTTCAAAATTTATTTTATTCTGTTTTTTAGTATTTCTTGTTTTAGCGGCAACAGAAATACACCATCTGTAAAAATTTCAACTGTCTAGCTATCACGGTTCATGAGATGATACAGCCTGGTCTTAGTAATAAGGTCCCGTTTTTACCCTTTGGGTACGGAACCCTAAAAATGGATGGAATGTGGGAAGGGATGATATAAGGTAGGAAGGAAGCGGTTGCTAACGTGACTTGCTGGAAAGACAACAAACATTTCGCGTAAAATCTATACCAAGTAATTTGACTCAAAGCTTGGTAAAAGAATGCTCTTAAAGTACTACAGTCCTAAGTTTCCATAACATACAGTAATACATTAATTTTCACACGACGTTTATAGTATTCATAATAATTAAGCAAAGCAATTGAATTTAATGCCGTGTGAAATGATTGTGCTGGTGTGCCGAATTTCCTTCCGGTAACATTGTTTGCTGTGGGATTTTGATGTCGAAGGGGAACAGGTGGAAAGACCATCTGTCCTGTGGTAAATTGAGGAACTTGGTGGGTCTTTTGCTGGCTGGTAGATGGAAATAGACCTTAGGCTTCAGGCAGCTTTCAATGCTTAAAATGATGAATTTGGTTTGGACATGCGCTACCGAAATAACGCGTGCTTTATCCTGTAAATTTTGGCTTTTTAGGGTTCCGTAACCGCAGGCCCAAACAGAGACCTATTGCTGTCACTCACTTGTCCGTTACCATCGTCGGTCACACGGGATTTACAGCCAAACGATTGCAACTACAGTCTTAAAATTTTCAAAAAATATTGTTGATTGTTTTTAAGGGGGTATCCCGTACAGGTAACGGGGGCCTGAAAAGATTTCTGAGATTTTTATAGTTTCCCTTTGACCTATGAACTTGAAATTTGGTGATAATGTTAATATTACGTATGTTTTACTAACAAATACCTATATATTGATAAATCAGCTTTTTCTTAGAAATTCCCTCATTTTGAGGGTTCCGTACCAAAAGGGTAAAAACGGGACCCTATTACTAAGACTCCGCGGTCCGTCTGTCTGTCTGTCACCAGGCTGTATCTCATGAACCGTGATAGCTAGACAGTTGAAATTTTCACAGATGATTTATTTCTGTTGCCGCTATAACAACAAATACTAAAAACAGAATAAAATATATATTTAAGGGGGGCTCCCATACAACAAACGTGATTTTTTGCTCGACTTTAATAATGGCAACAGATAGACGCTTCAAATATTCACAGAATATTTAGTTGTATATTCACTTCAAAAAATTATTAATATCGAATTAAAATAAAATAAATTAAGGGGGGCTCCCATACAACAAACGTGAATTTTTGCCGTTTTTCTCGATCATAATAACGACAACAGGTAGAAACTTGAACTATTTACAGAGTATTTAGATTTATATTCACTTTAAAAATAAATACCTACTTAATTCAAATAAAAATATATTCGACAGTACTGGGACTGCTATTCGTAGTGCAACTGTTAAACTTGATGCGCTTCTATCTGTATACAGTCGACAAGCACATCAAGCAAAACATGTTAACTTTGAGAACGCGGCCACGCTTATTAACTTTCCATTGACCTATGAACTTGAGATTTGGTGATAATGTTAATTATTACGTATATTTTATTAACAAATACCAATATATTGATAAATCAGACTTTTCTTTAAAATTTCCTCATTTTTAACCGACTTCAAAAAAAGGAGGAGGTTCTCAATTCGTCGGAATCTTTTTTTTTTTTTTTTTTTATGTATGTTCCCCGATTACTCAAAGACGCCTGGACCGATTTCAATTTTTTTTCTTTTGTTTGAAAGGTTATACTTCCTAGTTGGTCCTATAATCATCAGGTCAGGATCTGATGATGGAATCTTAGAGAAATCGAGGGAACTCCTCAAATGTTATAGGCAAACATATAGCGATTTTGGTATTTTCATCAACAATGCAATCATTTGCACTCAGAAAGTATCATTTGGTGAAGTGGAACTGATGAAGAAGACCACAGATGGCCACTGGAACTCCTAAATGCTAAATATGTCACGGGCATAAGATACCTCGAATAGTTAACCGACTATAATGAAGCAAATACTTATAAATAAATGGTACTGATGAAAATGGCACTATCGAACTGATCTGATGATGAAGCCGGAAGGTAGGCACTGGAACTCTTATATAAAACAATGTATCCTAGTCGTGTTTGGGCTTATTGGAATCGCCATGAGATGTACTTTGGCTATAAATGATAATCATGTTAATTGGAGGTACCTACCAAAACTAAAAAGAGAAAAATAAAAACTTTTTAACAAAAAATCAAACCGACTTCCAGAACAAAAAACTACAAAGCAAAAAATAAATTCCTTTTCCGAAGTCGGTGTCGAAAAACGGGAAACAATGTACAAAAGACACCGACTTCGGAAAAGAAATTTATTTTTTGCTTTGTAGTTTTTTGTTCTGGAAGTCGGTTTGATTTTTTGTTAAAATGTTTTCCCTATTACAACCAACTTAATATTGCGGTTTGGTACGGAACCCTAAATGTGCGAAGTCTGACACGCACCTGGCCGATATTGAAAGAAGTTATCGCACTTTGTCTGGAACATCTAGGTGTTTCAATGAAATCTGGACCGCATTCAAATCATGTCGTACAATTAGACTCCACCTCGAGTCATCAAATTGACTAAAGGGTTGGAGTCTTTCAAACCGACTTGAATTATGAGCTACCAGCACATTCTAAGTCTTTTTATCATCAATATCACTCATTGAACGCATAACAGTTATTTAAAATTAACCTCCTGACATTGGTCCGCCATCTGTTCAGAATTTCAAGCTGACCTCGAATGAGATAAGATTTGCGAACGGGAACATAACAACATCTTTTCATTCTCTTGTTTTCAATGAGTCTGCCTAGCCTTTTTTACAACTATATTGAGGTCGGCTTCCATTCTAAAGAAAGAAAACTAGTTTATTTGGCACACACAAATACACACAATGTAAGTACAAATAAAAGGGATCTTACTGGCTTCGGTTTCTTAGAGATTCTAACCTGATTTCGCTGAGTACCAGTACTATACATGGAGCGACTGCCTGTCTGACCTCCACAACCCAGTAACTGGGTAACACGCCACCTCTTGGCAAGACTGGTGTCAGATTTTAGGCTTATGACTGCCCGTAACTAATGACAAAGGGCTTCAAAAGCCAGTTGGTACCAACGGCTTAACGTGCATTCCGAAGCACGAAAGAATCTCGTTATGTAAAGATGGTTACCCATCCACTCACTAACAAGCGTTGCTTAACCTCGAAGATCTAGCCACGAGCTCTCTTGTTTTTGTTCTACTAAAATAAAATCTCGATGTCGAACGGACCACGTGCGCAGTCCACGGCTTGAATCTAAATCTGGACCAAGCAGTCAATTACCTACTCATATC
This sequence comes from Orthosia cruda, assembly GCA_964057195.1. Lineage (NCBI taxonomy): Eukaryota > Metazoa > Arthropoda > Insecta > Lepidoptera > Noctuidae > Orthosia > Orthosia cruda. The sequence goes on from OZ059837.1 coordinate 35,224,156, forward strand.
ATGTTTTTCACTATAGCTGCTGCGATTTGGCATGAAAATAGCGGTTATTGCCCTTTCCTTAATATCCCTGCGTAGGAACCAGTCGGTCTATTCTGTAATAATGTATTATTATCGAACGCTTTGGTGAAGTTAGCTTAAACGAACTGTAAATTTGATTCTAGAATTCTAGGATCAGCTGGGAATTGACAGCTTCTAAGTTTTCACTGCCGAGATTTTTAGGAAACCAAAAAAGAACATTATAAATATACTAGGTGTTTTTTTTATATCCCATAACTCTAGGGTATGAATGAGACCATATCAAAGAATCAACTAGCATGATTTTTCTGACATATATATTTTTTATTGCATCAATGTATGAAAATGCAAAAAATAATTGTTTTGGAATTTGTACTGTTTTGGAATGAAAATTTGAGGATCACGATAGTTAATACAGGATACAGGACGACATTGCCTTTTTAATCGATTTTATTTTTTTAAATAAAGAATATAAAAATGTAGGTGGGTCAATGACCGCTATTGCTATGTTGTAAAGTAACAACTATAGATTATATTTTGTACTAACACTGATTTTCGTAATTAGGACAGAATATATTGGCCGTTCCTGGGATATTAGAGAGAAATGTTGAAAGATGTGTGGTCGCCAGGTGTCGTTAATGTTGTTTGGGGGAATAATGAAAGAGAGATGGATGTTTTACAATTTCATTTGATGTGATATTTAGAGATCTTAGACACCAGTATAGCTACGATGAGTCAGGGACATGACATGTGATCTCGATAGTGAAGTAAAAATCTAGCTGGGACTCGCTTTTATAAGAGTAATTATTATTCCTTACTAACCAATGACATTCAAATAAATTATTTGAATATCATTGTTACTAACCTTATTCACATTTATGAAATACGGCGAAAATTCTCTATTGAAATCTACCCTATATTTATAAAAAAGCATTGCCATTGTCAATCTTATCGGTACCTACATCCCTTTACTCATATTATTTATGATACGCCAAATGCCTCACTTTCGAAAATACCCACAAACCATTGTGTTATTGAATTCGGAATTCGAAATAATTACGAAATTTTGGAACAATAAACTCTATATCATACAAGACAAAGACCAAATTTCATTGGCACCCATACTTGTTTTACGGCCTTTTAATACAAATGGTTATTTAAAAATCAACTTAAAATATATAGTACTAAAGTCGATTCTTGAGTAGGTGTCGATGGATTGTAATTATCTCAAAAATTAAAAATTTAAGATATGTAGGCATTATGACCATGACCCGATAGATTGTATGGTCAGACAGATCAAACCGAACAGAGAAACCAACTATTGAGTCACCGGCGCAAACGAAGTGGCCACTAAAATAAATTACTTACTCATTCGTGAATTTGTTTTTTCGCGGTATTTGCAACCGATGTTTGAATCATTCTTTTTATGCTAGTTAGTTGGGTGTAAAAATTGAATTGATCAATTTAAGGTTACACTAGCCGATCATTCTTCCAAATAAACGCAGTCTGGCGATTACTCCACTGTTTGAAGATGTACGTTCATAATAAAAACCGGCCAAGTGCGAGTCGGACTCGCGCACGAACGGTTCCGTACCATTATCGCAAAAAACGGCAAAAAAACACGTTTTTTGTGTGGGAGCACCCCTTAAATATTAATTTTATACTGTTTTTAGTATTTGTTGTTATAGCGGCAACAGACATACATCATCTGTGAAAATTTCAACTGTCTAGCTATCACGGTTCATGAGATACAGCCTGGTGACAGACAGACAGACAGGCGGACCGCGGAGTCTCAGTAATAGGGTCCCGTTTTTACCCTTTGGGTACGGAACCCTAAAAATGATATCAATTTGTCTCAGCATTATCTAGACCTGTATGGAAACAAAAAAGTAAAAAAATAACATATTTCAAAGTTATGAGCGTCGAAAGTTCCATATTTCAACAATCGCATCTTTGGGCGGAAATAAATACCATAAGAATAAGGAAAATTGCAAAACAGTCTCCATACAGAGATAGATTAGTAATTCAACAATGCAAATAATTTTATTTTGAAAATATACTCCCAAAGCCCTGTTTATAAAATTTCGCGCGCTTGTTTTCGTCCTAAATCACCATCCATTTCGATACAAATTTGCAAAAGTGCTAATTTGTACGCGAACTAGCTTCTTACTGCTCATCACAGCATTCATCTCTTTCGCACCTGTTGTCGGATGAGATAGCATGCATTTTAACCTCGTGCTCAAAATAGTTCGTGCCGTCGATTAGGGGAACCTTAATAACCCCGTTTAGAATACTTGGATATCTCTTCTCTTCGGAGTATGGATCCAAGATTTACTTGAAATTATTGCCTTACTAAAAACACATGATAAAAAATACGGAATTTCGTTTCGAGGAAGTCTAAAAGTTCGAATTACGTAATCCTTAAATTAAGCTTTCAGTTTTTTGTGCAGATCTTACATAATATTCGCAGTTTGAACTGCTGTTTTTATGTTCGCGGACCTAAATTTTTAGCGTACATTGGAAATCCTTTTTAAAAAGATCCTTTTTAAAATATTGCCTGCCAAAGTGCCAACACCACCAGCACCATTCAGCCTGTTTTAAGGACTTTCAGGCTTATTTGAAATAATAATAATGGATTTTCTAAAAATAAATGATCATTTTAAATAGGTACTGATATATCAGCAGATTATTAAATAAAACTCTCGGTAGAAAATTGAGAATGTGCAAGTAACTAAAAAATAATTGCTTGATGCAATAATTTTTTAGTTATAGTTTTGTTATCTTATAAAATTTTATCTCTGACATTTCATTTTTAATATTGTTTTTTTTTTTTTGTTTTTGTCATTTTAATCAATTTTAAAGTGTTAGTGGCATTGTTTTATTTTACAAATTTTCTACACAATGTAATAAATGGTGTTCCAAAATAAATTACTTGTAATAAAAAAATGCTATAATTCTTTTTTTTTTCTACCCGCAGCTCCTCGGCCTAGCAGCCATAGGCATTGGAGTGGCGTTCCAGCTGAACTGGACCGTCGTGAAGGATGAGCTCAAGGCACACTTGACAGTCGCACCATGGGTGTTCATCATCATAGGAGCTATCATGTTCGTGATAGCCTTCTTCGGTTGCTGCGGAGCGATACGGGAAAGCCACTGCATGGTTGTCACGGTATGTATCCAGAAAACTATTTGCCTAATTTATTTTTAAACGAGCTATTCTGGTATATATATCGATGATAGGAGGGCTATTTACAATATACCCTCGGTATTGTGGGCTTTCTGTGGGTAAATGCATGCCAAAGCACAGAATGTAGGCGACTCAGTCGAAAAAAAAACAAGCTATAACTGGTAATTTGATGATTCTTATATTTGGAGGACAAGACTAGGAATATAGATGTAAAACTTGGACCAGTCTGCAGTAAAAAAAGTGGCTGGTCTAAGGCCAAGCTCGCATGCAAGTTGCATATCATTGTGGGGTACTGAGGTGTGGGCTACTGTGATCAATCGTTCGATCGTGCCTTGCAATGTTTGGCTTTGCAGCTGGAAACGCGTCATAACGGGAGGGAAATTTAAAAGAGCAATCTAGAATGTTCTGTCAGTGATAATATCATTGTATTAGTACAGGCGTCTTTCACAAAGAGCCCTTTGTGTGTCTCTGTTCCAGCTTAAGGCTTTAGATAAAATTCTTATTTATTTGCAAAACCTGTCGGTATCTTAGTTTAACCATGTTATGTAGATTCACCTTTTAAAATGGAACCTGTTTTAGCCATTACCATATTGGCGAAATAACCTTGACGACCTAATCTATACACCATTTATGTAAAACCAACAAATACATTGAAATAGATTGGATCAATTACAGCCCACATTTTGCAAACTGAAACAAGAACAGTTCACAAAATATTCTTACTTGGTTGACAAACACAATGGTCAAACAATCCATTGCTGCAGCATTTCAAACTTGGAATGCTCGTTCTTCTTCGAAACGCGCAATGGAATGTAAACTATGGAAAAATATCCGTTTTCTCAGTATGACGTACGACATTCGGTACGACGAAGAAGATTGTGTGGTACATGTGCTTAGAACCAAGAGAGGGCCCTATTCTCAAACATGCATGGAAGTATTGTCATTATTTTAAAAAAAGAACACGCGATGTACCAAATTTACGGACAAAGAAAATCAAATACATAGCTGGAGCGTTTTTTGAATTTGGAACATTAAAACACTCCAGCAATGTTGATCAAATCCATTGCAGGAGCGTTTTTTGAATTTGGAACATTACAACGCTCCAGCAATATTGTTGTAACTTTTAATATTAATTAAATTAAATGTATAATATAAAAAAGTATGTTTTATTACCCTGCATTCTTTTAAGAAAAGCACTATATATGCCTCGGCGGAAATGGCAATTGCATGTCTCGTATTAGTGAAGTCCTCGCTTACGGCTCAGCCTTCAAACTCATACTCGACCTGCAATTGCCTATTTCCCGGCCTTTGCAATATGTACTATTGTCCAAAGGAAAAAAGACCTGGCACTTCTACAATTGCAGAAGAAACTGTTTTCTGGACGCCTATTGGTAACCTTCTTCCTAATAATATTACGAGTACTTGGCACAAGGGTATATCATGACCTGGAATAGAACATTAAGATACCGGTAGGAACCTTGGGATAAAACACTTCCCGCAGTCGAAGGCCACCACAAAATAATGATACAATTTATTCTAACTACATATATTTCACATTCCAGTACGCGATCTTCTTGCTGGTGATTATCATCGTGCAAGTGGTGATAGCAGTGCTGATGTTCGTGTACGGAGACACGATCAGGGCGAGTATAGGCAAGTCCGTCGACACGCTGTTCGACAAGAGAGCCAGCAGTGGTGTCGACAAGGTCACCGATGATGTCATCAACAGTATTCAGCAACAGGTAAATAAAACCATTCTTCCATACTAATATTATAAATGCCAAAGTAACTCTGTCTGTCTTTTTATCCCGGAAATCATCCAAATAGTGTTGCCACCGAACAAAAAATATTTACATATATCGAGCACATATTATTCTTATTTTATAGTCTGTTTAAATGTTATCTTGTGGTTTACAATAACATGCATTTAAGGGTTAAGGGGGTGTAAGTTTTTATGGGGATAATCAAGTAAGGCCAAAAAGCCGGTCAAGTGCATGTCAGACTGCACATTTAGGGTTCCGTACTAGACTGCAAAATTAAGCTGGTTCTAATAGGAAAATGGGGGAATTTCAAAGAGAAATCTGATTTATCAATATGTTGGTAATTGTTAGTAAAATATACGTAATATTATAATATGGTAAATATATTTCATTATCACCAAATTTGAAGTTCATAATGTCAATGGTCAGTTTTTAATATTATATTTAACGTCCGCTTTTCACTCTACTTAATTTCAACAGAATCGGTCCACAATTGAAAATTTAATGGGAAAATTAATAAATCATTTTTTTCTATGTAACTTCAGAGGGTTTTATTATTCATGGGACCATCTTTGTTCATTTCCAATAATAAAAAATAATTTTTGAGCTCGGACCATTCTATAAAAAGTTATGCGTCCTACACAAAAAAAACAAAAATATACATTTTGAATTGAGAACCTCCAAACGACAGTCGGTGCAAACTTAGTACTTACCTATTAACAAATGAACAATGGACCTATATAATAAGTTTGACGTTATTCACGGAATAGTAATTAATTGTATATAACAGGAAAAAACAATACAAATACCTAGTTACTTTAGAAATACCCAGGACACATTGCACTGTGTATATTAACTGCCTACTTCTTGGCCGTCCTAAAGTTTGCTTTCCAATGCGCGTTCCAGGTCGGTGCTTTTGTATCTGATTTTCTACTGCGCAGTCAATGTTGCCCACTTCAGGACGGCCAAGATGTTTGGCGAAAACTATACGTATGATGTGCACCGTTTGGCTGTATTTTAACCTTCACTGAAAAATGGTGACTCTACTATTTGAAGACTAAAGTGGGGTTGAAAAATAAAACTGGCCAAGTGCGAGTCGGACTCGCGCACGATGGGTTCCGTACAATTATCGCAAAAAACGGCAACGTTTGTTGTATGGGAGCCCCACTTATATATTTGTTTTATTCTGTTTTTAGTATTTGTTGTTATAGCGGCAACAGAAATACATCATCTGTGATCAATGTCAACTGTCTAGCTATCACGGTTCATGAGATACTGCCTGGTGACAGAAAGACAGTAGTAATAGGGTCCCGTTTTTACCTTTTGGGTACGGAACCCTAAAAAGTGTGTGAAAACATGTCATTAGTATGCATGCATGTTATTTCGTGAAGCAATGATATAGCTAATGTACCAGAACACCGCAGACCACTCCCTTTTTAGGGTTCCGTAGTCAACAAGGAATCCTGTTAGTTTCGCTATGTCCGTCTGTCCGTCCGCAGCTTAGCCCTGAGACTCTTAGAACTATAATTTGGCTCACGCCGAAAAATTGGTAAAATTAAGTTTATTTTTTTGTGTACCCTCTTGTACACGTAAATTGGGGCTTTTTTTCTCGTCTATCCTATGGTGTGGGTTATCGTTGGATAGCATCTAAAAATATTACGGGTCAAATCAGTTTGGGTAAAATTAAGCTTTAAATTGCAAATTTTTATTAGAGTCAAGTGTGAAAAACATCACGGCATTAGTATATTTATTTAACGAAATTAAAAGGAAAACTATCACAGCTAAGAAGGCTTTACAAGTTTACGAGTAATAGTCGACCGACTTATAAAATGTACTTGAAAAAGATTTTTTTTTATTTTGCAATTTTTTGTTTTTTTTCATGAAACAACAAAAATCCCTCCATTTAGTCCGCATTATTGTGCAACTACGGAACCCTATTACTGCACGTGGCCCGACACGCACTTGGTTTTATAATTGAAGTTCTTTCAGTCTATCCAAAGGTTGTCTAGCAGATATCACTGTTCGCGATAAGACCACTGTACCCTTTTTTGACTACAACTTTTTTGTTGTACATTAAAGTAAAAAAATATTTTCTCGTAATTTCAGTTCTCCTGCTGCGGTAAGAACGGACCTCAGGACTACGGCCTAACCATCACTTTGCCCTCCTCTTGCTGCACCAGCACCATCCTCTCGTCGCCTTGCACTCACGGGCAGGCCAACTCAGGTTGCCGAGACGTCATAACCGAACTTTACAAGACATGGAACAAGCCCATCGCTGGAGTCGCCATTGGTATTGCCTGTATTGAGGTGCGTATCTTTTAACCCGAGAGTTTTTTTTTTAACAATATACATGCAGATTTTTCCCACTGCAAAAATCTGCATGTATATTGTTTTTGATGAAACTTCAATCTTTAGCATCATTTTTATGAATGATGCTTAATCGTAGAATAGATTATAATACTCACGAATCATTGTGTCTCTGAATTGGCTGCAAGACCCTGCGCAGTAGCTATTTTTACCCGACTGTCGAAGGAGGGTAAGGTGTTTATCAGTGTATGTATGTATGTTTGTTTCTATGTGGCGTTCTTTGCTCCTTCCTCCGTGGCCCGATTTTGATGATTCGTAACCTTGCGAGTGTCACTGGCTACATTTATTGTATCTATGTTGAAGGTGAAGTGAAGATAGCATTGTATAACTGTCTCTTTCATTCACTTAGGTTTTCGCATCGTCCTATCTCGCTTACTCTATGCAGTATACTCGATGATAAACTGTTTCTTGCTCAATGGATGGCAGAGCCAACTTCAGAGACACAAAGATCCCCTGTGACCACTATACTGCAGGGTTGCCTGACCGTAATTCTTCGTTTTGTTTTTTTTTTATGTTTGTCCTACATTAGGCATATTTCCTGTATCGTGATTCGTAGGTGCGTCTGCAACATCTAGCTCTCAGTTAGCCGCCATTAATGTGTGTTGCCAGGTTGCGGTTAACTGAGAGCTGGCAACCTTATTTTATCCTATTTTTTACTCATCTTTCTTTCAAATGACGTTGGATTCACTTGAAATATTTGTATGTTGGGGGTTAACTATCAAACATTTTTTTTTGTTAAGGTAATTGTGGCTATCAAGTATAACACATGCATATTAAGTTTAATCAAATACAGTACCGGCCGGTGTACACTTGGGGAAGGCCTATGTTCAGCAGTGGACGTCTTTCAGCTTTAATGATGATGGTTGTGTTATGCACGAGATGACGATACTATAAGGGTCAAAAAAAAGTGCAGGCACACTCTACCAAAATAGAAAAGCCATTTTTTTTGTAGGCAGCAGAATTTTAACTTTTCGCGATTAGTAGGAATAATCTATACTTTAATTAGCCATTTGAGTTTTGGGAGAGTATGACTGCACTGCACCAAGGCAGGGAACATGATTCTATGGGCTTAAAAAGTTTAGAAACCTTGCGTATCGTATACCTGTGGGTGATTCTGGGCCGATATAATGATGATGAGTGATTAATTCTTATAAATGTCTGTCGAAATCCGTCTTAAGCTGTGGGCCCGTATATCTCAGGAAAGGAGCCCTGATACAGCTAGACGGGGTCGCAGCAGACCGAGGAGAAGATGGCGGGACTAAATACCTAATATATTATAAAATCAATCAATCTGTCTAGCCTTTTACCAACTATATTGGGGTCGCCTTCCAGTCTAACCTATCTGACCTCCACAACCCAGTAACTGGGTAGCACGATACCTCTTGGCTAGACTGGTGTCAGATCTCAGGCTTCTGACAACTCGTAACGACTGTCAAAGATCTTCAAATGACAGCCGGGACCAATGTCTTAACGTGCTTTCCGAGGCACGGAGGAAACTCGGTATGTTAAAATAGTCACCCATCCATGGACCGACCTTGTCAAGCGTTGCTTAACCTTGATGATCGACCAGTGCGGCTGTTATTATTTAGCCCCGAGCTCCTCACCTAATATATTATAATCAAAACTAAATCATAGTTTTTTCATGTTTCAGGTGGTCGGGGCGCTGTTCTCGCTGTGTCTCGCCAATTCCATAAGAAATATGGACAGAAGGTCTCGCTACTAATATTTTGTACATTATACTGGTACCTATGAACACAATTTTTTTTGGTTCTTTTTTTACTTGTTAACTAATTTTGTGAGCGGACTGTACACTGCATGGCTGAATGTTTTGGGACACATTGACAGAAAGCACAAATGCTACTTTTGGCGTCCAATTTTTAATTGATTTGACTTGATATAGATTTGAATCGATTCCATTTTAATGACGAGATTTGACTTAAGTTTTTTGACTATTGCATTTTTTTTTAATGTTAGATAAGTACATATTATTATTTGATGAGATTCGACGCTTTTAGTAGCATAAATCCTTTTGTATTTCACTTTAGATTGTGTCCAAAGGGTAATGAATCTTCAAAAAAAATTGTATGCCATATTGCTTGATTAAATCAAGTGGTATTCGTAACAAGTGGTATGCCTTAATTTTAAAATGACTTTGTCAAAATTACGCACCTTTTGGTACGAATAAAAATACGTGCCTAAAATTATCTTTTAGCAACAAAAAACGACTAACAAACAATAAATCTACGTGATTAAATAAAACTTAGGTACAAGCGATGGATATTTTTTTATTTAAAAAGTAATGCATCGACTATGTTCTAATAGTACTATGACAATATGTTTCTCTCACTCTAACACCTTGTTCTTAAAAGAGACAAACTTTTTTTTTAACCCGTGCGTAATTTTGTCAAAAAAAAAATGACGTGTTGAAAAAAATGCAAATGTATATTTAAATAATAATAATAACGCTTATTGTATTCAGAATATGCTTAACTAACATTGTTGTGCGCAATTAACACTTAATCTAACATAATTTGATTACATTTAATTCATAATTTTGAATTAATAATGTGAATTAGCGGATTATATGTTAGAGCCATCAAAGATCTGTCGCGAAAAAGAGATGGTGATATTCACTCTGTATAGCTTGCATCTCTTTTTCGCAAAATTTTCGGCTACTAGCTTTATACGTTCGGCCCCAAGCTAAGGAAGCCTTCTATTCAGCTAACCGTGCCATGACGTCATTCAAAGCCTTGCAGACAAAGGTAAATTCTCACTAGCTTTTTTTGCATAGCGCATTTCTTTTCTTGAGGACATTGTTGTAACATTGGGTTGAGAACTTAATAATATGACAATCGTAAAATGAGACTTATTACCTTTTTTAATGTTGACAAGCTTCATATTGCGCTATCTGATAATTCGAATCTAAGACGATTTCGATTTTTTTTTTCAATTTTGCATTGCTAATAAAATAAAGCCAAATTAAATACTGTATTATGTTTATTTCACAATAATCCATAGCATTTTTTTTTCTAAAACCAATAATTGAATTAAAAGATTCACTTTTTTATGCTTCCTTTTTGCAAAGGGTTTCGAGCTCTTCTTAGATTATAACATTATAAATGATAAATAATTATTTTATTTAAATAACAATTAAAATATTGAATAAAGAGTCTCTTCTAGATGTTAAAACTTATTAAATAATATTATCTCTATTTAAACGCTTCGATATAAGGAATCTCCATTTATTTTTATATATAATAAACATTTAGAATCTTGCTATGTGATATTGTATTTTCGTAAAAACTTGTTTATAAATCTTTAGATAACCTAGGTAAGTCCATAAAATCATTTTGTTTTTTTACTTATTTCGAATGTTTTTAGTTTATATTTTCAAATTTATTTCATGAATATTATGTTTCTGTAAATGTTTTTTTTTAATATTTTTTTGGTAGATATTTATATAAATACTTGCACAGACTAAGCGTTAAATCAGTAAATTCATTATTAAGTTTGTGCCAAATTAATAAAAAAAAAGAAGATAGGCATACGTAAAGATTCGATTTTTAAATGCGGAGGAAAGGAATGACAAGACGAAAGAGTTGTGCCTTGCACTGGTTGATTTGATAGAATTTTGTAATCAATAAAGAATGTGTGTATTAAATAATAATGTTTGTTTTACTAATCACACCCTATTTTTAAGTTCCATATCTAAAAGGCGCAGTTTTTTGATCCGTAGTTAAATAACTCAACCAATGGTTTAAAATTTTGGTAATTTTTTCAACAAAGTTTGCTTCACAAATTGTCAAATAAGTTGACCATTTGTCAGACTTTCAATTGATGAGTAAACACCTTTTACCGAAAATTTAAACCATTGATAGAGTTTAACAACGGATCAAAAAAACGGGGCCGAAGCCGCCAAACCCAAAGCTTTATTGCACAAAATTAAATGTACTTTTATTTTTGGAATTGTTTGGCAAAAGCATGATATTTATAGGTAAGTCACGTTTATGTAAATAAACATACTAATCTGCATGTTTGTGGTTGTTTTTAAGTACTTTCTGTTGTAATTATTTTGTTATTTAATTATTATTTTTGTTATGGGATAAAGTGTGGAAATTATTTTTACAAAACTAAACTGAATAATTTCTACTTGCTCAGAAGAATATTCATTCAACAGGATTTCATTTATCCTGTAAAGAATGTTTGTAGTAGTACCTATTGTTGTAAATTATTTTGTACTAATTATTTATGGTTGGCATGGGAGGGCAAAATTTTTAAGCAATTAGTTATTTTGTATAATATTTATGTTTGTACCTATAATACATTTGTGTTTAATTTTCTATGGTACCAGTGTTCTTAGATAATATCGTTTTGTATTAAAATTTGTTTTCAGCGAAGAAGTCCGAAATACTGATTGATTTATTTTGATAATTTCAGGTATGCCTAAAACGAAGACATCACGAAATTTACATTTGAATAAGAACAATAAAAATCAACGACAGATACAAAAACATAAGTTACTTATGTACAAGTTAAGTTAAGGTTAGCTCGGTCTAGCGCAACTCCCACCTTTTCAAAAATACAGCCTGGATTCAGTTTACTTTTGTTTTAAATTTGAAAAAAGAATGGAAAATGGATAACAGGCTTTTGGCCTCAACTATTAAGCCCAATACCTATATTAATTTTAAACTTTGGACTGGCCCAAAGGCTGCGTTTAGATTACCTACAAAGCATTATAATTTGTTAGATCTGCCTACTTATAAACAAAAGTAAATTTTTCCAGGTCAAGTTATCTCATTTAGAAGGTACGTTGTTGTATTTTCTCTGTACGAGTATCTTCAAGCGTCAATGTAACGCGTAACTTCTCGTCGATGTTAAGACGCGCTGTACCTTACCATTATAATTAGTTTTTATTCATTTTCTTTTGTTGCACCATTTAAAATATAAAGTTTAGGTACTGTTAAGTTAGTTAAGCGACTGTTTGTAATGTTGATAAACAATAGAAATTATATAAAATAAAAGTATTTTCATAAATCGGCGTTATAAAAGATTAAGTACGTCCATTATACAAATAATATTAAAGTGTTAAAAATTTGATATTTATGCATTTCTATTATAAAATATTGTGATTTATTACTCGTTTCACATGCCTGTGTAAATAGTAAATGTTATCGGGAGCAAATGTCTGTTTATTGTATTTTGAATCTCTTTTTGTGCATTTCTGATGAAACTGCTTTTGTGGATGAATTATATTGTATTGTATGGAATAAATAAATACATTTTCTACTTCAACATTATTTTTGATTTATTTATTACTGTAGGTAGGACGGTACCTTTTTTTTTTTCGGTGATAATAATAATGCAGTTAGATGGGACGCTAGCCCACTAAAACTCCACGGTTTCCCCCTGTGCCGCTAATGGCGGGAACACGGGCACGCGTAAGCACTCACCGCGAACCCGCCGCGGCTGTCCGTCACCGGTATGCGCATTCCGAGTTTTTTAACGTACTCGCTCGTGATAACGTAAACTATCTCTTATTGCAAAATGTATAACAAAAAAGAGGTTTCCCCTTACCATCACCAGACGGCTTATCCAGTTTCAATAAAAATTTACGTTTACGTTAACGTGATTGAGGGTGAGTAAAAACTCGCACTAAGCCCTCAGACCCTCTTCTGCAGAGTACCCCCATCGGAGGCGCACCAGAACACACCACGCCGTGACCACCCCAGGGACCAAACCAGCAAATGGACGCAACACGACCCCGTGTGTGGCACCATTGGTCTCCCTGTGACGGGTCAAGGTCAATGGCCCCGCGACCTACCATTTTTCGGCCGCAGGGGATAAGGAGAGTGGCCAACGCTATACCGACACTCCTCTCCCGCCGCGGCCTCCAACCCTCAGCCGCGATATCGTATTGGACCTGGGACGCTCCATAAGACATCGCGGCCCACCTCTGTTGCGATGTCGCCTGTTACCAAGGCACACCACAATCTACTAGTTGGCCGCTACGTCGTCGCCTTAATCGGCAAAAGCCCTGACGAGCTGCCCCTCCTCGGGTTCCTCTTCGCTTCACCCTGGGTGACCAAGCCACGATTACTGAGCCCCTTACAGTAAACATGTAAACGCTACCTACTTTCTACCTATTTTTCACATAATAATATCCAAAAGCAACCATTTAGCTGGCAGAGGCAATTGACTAGCAAAATTAGCTTAACTTTACGCAAACGGGGTTCCTGAATCGAAAAATGGTTATCACAGACCCGTAATACTTTTGGATAGCCTATCCAACGATAAGTACCCCACACCATAGGATAGACCCAACAAAAACATCCCCACTTTAAGTGTACAGGAGGTATCTTAAATAAAATGTTTTCTTGGTTTTATTTTACCACTTTGTCGGAGTGATTAATATGTAAATCCATACCAAATTGTAGCTTTCTAGTACTAAGTACTAAGATTAGTCTCTGAGCTAAGCTGCGGACGGATGGACGGCCGGACAGATGGGCATGGCGAAACTATGGTACTACCGACACTCCTATACTTACTCTATACGGTGTTGTCTTGTTCACGAACAAAAATGGAATACTTATGCTTAAGAAAAGACAGCGCGAGGCGCGTTATTTAAGACAACGACAGTCGCCAATGACCTTGAGGGAACAAAACGTGCACTCGTTTACACCACTATTCACCAGGGCCGAGCCGACCACTTTTTTTTTATTTTTGTGTTCAAAATCGTCCAATGACTTCTCCCGGAGGGCGTGTCAGACTTGTACTGACTAAAACCCACCCGTCACCCGTGTTCCTTCAGTTGCTTGTGCCAGGGGGCCTACTCCCGATCTTCGTCGACGAAGTTACGAGCCGTTCGAAAGTATTTCGAAACTTCGGAGTGAACCCTACCCCCTAACGATTTCGGATTATTGAGCTTCGAACGGGATCATAGACAATTTTCGTGAACGAACGATGGATGACGTTAGAGTTGCACTATTTTATCGGTCGATTACCGGTTTTCCTAGTTTGTGGTTTCAAGCTTACTAAACAAAAAATAAAATATTTAAATATAGAAATGAATTACTTTTGTCATTATTGTCTGGAAAGCGGCATTATCCTATTGATACCTTTGCTTTTTTTTCTTTATGACAGCAACTTTCAAAAGAATTGTCAATTGTCAAGAAATAAATAATAAATACCTTGGAGGAATTTAGTTTTCCTTTTCATTAATAATTCATTAAAATGGCTCAACCGCTTAAGCAGCAACTTACGCACAAATTGAGGCCCTTGTCGTCTTCATAAGTTCGCTCAAAACGGCTGTGGGAAAACCTGAGCAACTTAATTCAATGGAAAGTTGCACTAATTCCGTGGAGCAGTGGCAAACGGTGAGTTTAATACATTACTCGTCAATATTAATATGATTTTAAGGGCTTGTCCTCAGTAAAGTGCACACAATCATAGTCAGTATTCTTGCAAATACTTTAACCCAGTCAGTAGGGGTTAGCTAGCAGAGCTAACTAAAAGCTAACTAAGCCCGGCTGTGGCAAAGGCATTTTTGATTATTTACTGACTGGGTTAATATCTGCAGGAGTACTTACGAGTATAGTGTTTTTATATATTATACATTTCATGCAATTAAAATTAACGAAATATCCAAATTTTAGGTGCGGGCTGTTAAAAACATTTGGCCAAGAACGCTGTTGGAGCTGTCAGACGGTCAGCATGGTCCATTGGTAGCACCAACCTGCTCCCAAATGGAGTTAAAGATACTATCAATTATAGAAGAGGGTTTTGAAGAGCAACAAACCTAGTGAGTCCAACCAGCTTTTCCAACGGTAATACTTAACAAAATTTATAATTTTTGGTAGTAGACATCATATATTTTGTATTTTATCCGTCAATGATATTCAGTTTTTGTTGTACAGGGTCCATCAGTAAGACACACCTGCTGAAAGTGGAAGTGCAAAGGCTTATAATAAAAACTAGAAGAAATAAGATGCTCGATGAATTAAAGCTGGAATATTCTTGAAAAACTTAAGTTCCTAGCAATAATTTAAGACTGATAAATAAAGGAAAATCTATGTTTTGATTGTTATAGTGTGTTAAGTGTTAATATTATTCTGATTATTAGGTATTTGAGACTCAAGTAGACAAGTAAGAGAAATTAAGGTCCTAGCAATAATTTAAGACTGATTAGTAAAAGGAAAACCATGTTGAAGTGTCAATATAAATTATTAGAATATCAGCGCTGCGTTATTTCCTTTTTGGGTAACGCTGCACATGCTGTGATATTTTTGGGTCTCGCTTGGGGTTGTATTTTTATTATTGTTAAATTTGTTGCTTATTTCTCGTGTCTCCTGTGCGGGTCACAAATAAATATTTTTTGGTTTTTGTATAGTATTTATTATAGTAATATAATCTTGTATATATATTTGTTTTAATCTAACAACAGTACACCGCAGACTTGGGTAGTCTTTTTAATTCTAAGTTTTTTCAGTCCATCCAAAGGTTGTCTAGTAGATATCTGTCAGCGATAAGACCGCCTTTGTACCCGTATAAATAAGTTTTCTTGTAAATGTGTATAATTTTATGGTGTACTATAAAGTATATTCTATTTTTGTAGTTATTGTATAGTATGTTGTTAATTGTTAAATTTATTCAGATTTGAATGGTGAAAAATAAAAATAAATGTATAATAACAAAAATCCTTTTATTGTGAAGTCAATAATACATACATAAACTCACGCCTTTTTCCCATGGGGGTAGGCAGAAACTACAGAATGCCACCTGTTACGATCCTTACATACTGCTTTTGCTTCACTCACATTCATACATCTAGTCATACACATACCAATGCATTTATATTGGCTTTATTAGTAAAGTTTTCTTGTGAGACTGCATAAGTATATATTTCTTTCCAGCAATTGCACTAATCTGTCTCTCGCTCTTTGCGCTTGCTGAAGAGCTTGATGGGCAGATATTATATTTGTAGACACTTCTCCCTGTCTACTGCGCTCAATTTGAAGATCTTCTCGCTGAGGGATGGTGCTTCTAAGTCCGCCTCATTAAACATATTGTGTAAAACACAGCAGGCAATGACAATTGTACCTGAAAAATTATTAAAATATGCTCATAAATAGATGAAAAAAATATTGTTCAACTGTTCAATGTGTTATTAGAAAAACATAGCTATACCTAGTATAAATTGCGACAAATACCAACTGACTGGTGCATAATGCAGCTCTCTTGCTGCTATGAGGCATCTTAATCGGTTTTTTAAATGCTAAATATACGCTGTTTATTGGACCGAGCATGTTTTTGTCTATTGGGGTCTTCTACAGCATTGTCTACATTCTCATCATGAATCCCTGTAACACTACACTTGTCAGGCCATATTTTTCATAAAATCTACAAAATTTTAAATGATACAATTTATTTAAGTGTACTCTATAAGTAGGTATAGGTATAAACACTCTTCAAAGCATAGGTAGTCATTGTTCAAATGGCAGGCTAGGTATATTTTATTAAAAACCTATAGATATTTGTTTTAGAAAAATGGTACAAGCTTTTAAAATTACTTTCTTATTATAAGATTTTTCCCAGCCAAATTATGTGGATACCTTATGTACTTTTTTATTAATGAGGGTCTGTTCAGTGCATTTGTGACATGGCGCAGACAGCATGACACTGTCTCTTGTGCCATTGGAACATCACTGCTAAGATCCACTGCACCTTGGTGACTCCCCCGGGCATAAAAATTAAGAGCAGCTAGGATCTGAAATTAAACAAAAACAACAAATGTAAATGGGTGGGATTGGTAATACAGCTCAATAAGTTACCAGTATATTTAATCTAACCTTACCTTCATTCTCGGATCAACACCACTTTGTCGTAAGTGTTGAGGCAAAAGAGGTATTAGCTCCTCACACAAGTCCTCAAATAGGTAATTCCCGAGTGAGCTTATAGTTCCCTATGAACTCAACGTCGGGAATACTTGCCAACTGGAAGTTTTGGCGCAAATGTCATCGACGTTGCCTCCGCTCTTCCAGTAGATCTTCTGCGAGCATTAAAAAAGCAGCCATCGTTGGGAATTATAAGTTTCGTCGACCGCACGATAACTATTTTGATGTCGTCATATCTTGACGGACGATCCGTTATAACAAGTGTCAAATTCAATTTTTCGAACGGATAAAAACGCATCGGGAGTAGGTAAAACTGTCAAATTGTGTTGTCATTCATTCTTCGTTCGGGCCCCGAACGAATCATCCGTCCGTAGGTGTTAGGGAGTAGGAAATGCCCGTAACTAAGGTCGAAACTACGAACTTCGAGCTTCGGGAGTAGGCCCCCTGGGCCGCGGTAACTCTCTTTCAAATTTATCTGCGACCCAGACAGACCCGAGCCGACCCCTGGCAGCGCCTGTGTGCGAAACCTATGAAGCGCCTATTTTTTACCCGTCTGCCGAAGGAGGGTAATATGTTAACAGTATATGTATATATGTATGTTTGTTCCTATGTGGCGTTCTAGATGCCAAACGCGTTAGCCGATTTTGATGATTCTTACGTCAATCGATTGGACATAACCTTGCGATTGTCACTGGCTACATTAAAGTTGGATTATAGTAAAATGGCAGCTATTGCGTTTCACACCCGCGCGACCCAAATTCAGTATTTTTTGTACTTTCCTTATTATTCTATGACTTTAAAAAAAGCCTTGGATCAAAATGTTGATAAGTTTGAGATGGTGTAAATTTAATTAAAATATGCTGAGCGGTTTCGGTGTGATTGTCGTGTTTTTGTCCGTGTTAGACATACATAAATGAATACGTAATAAACTCAAAATTCTCTCAGATCAAATTATTAAGAAAATAGTCTAATGCAACATATTAACCATTATTTTTACCTACATATTTTTCCAAAAAATTACGACTAGCCGTTTAGACGTGATTCTTGTTTTAAAATCAGCTACAGAGAGGTATCTGTGCCTTAAATGCGGCGGCTAATAATGCCGGTGCCGCCGCTTGACATGACGTTGAACCATAGCAGCAGGCGATGCGTGATCCCAGTTTAGCTAACATCGTTGCCAATTTTAATATCGGCTTCCGGATCTACCCGATGCGGCACCCTGGAGTGCCCAGAACAACATAGTCATTAGTAGCGATAAAAATGTGGGTTATGTAGATATTAAACACCTCTGCTGAACCCTTCAAGTAATGTGTTATGGGTTCAATCAGCATAGCTATTCACAGCCATTCGATTCCATCCTGAAAAGAATAGTTGTTTTGTGGATTTGAAAGGCTTGTTAGGTAGAATGCTTCTATGCCATAGGTACATTATGTTGCGTAATACTCATTAACAGTCATTTAATTACAACTTTCTACCACAAAAGTTACCTACTATTTTGCATTATTATCCGTAAACGAACCTTAGTAAACCACAACCTGCCATAACCATTCTATTCGGAATGGCATCGAATGCTTGTAATTTGAAATTATAGTTATACGGAATAAAATAAGTAATCAATAAAGTAAATATGTAGATTTATTATTTTTTTGAAATAATATAGGGATACCTATATTATTTCATAAAAATAATAAATCTAACTAGAATTTTCATTTTTAATGCTGTAAGCATTAAAAATGAAAATGTGAAAAAAATATTTTCAAGTGAAAGCGAAAATGTGAATCAAATGTGAAAAAAATATTTTCAAGTAGAGTCGCAGGGACTCTGATAAGATTATTAGTAATACCACTTAGAATATCATCCCGTTAACAAAACCACGAATCTGATTGGTACACGTCATATTTTTGCTAGTGTTGTCCAATATCGACTATTGCTCTCACATTGTGCTGCAACTTCCTAGGAAAAACTAAAACTTCTTGAACGCTCTTTTGACATTGACATTACTCCAGCAGCATTAATTTGTCAATGTAGCTGTCATGTCATGTCAATGTCAAATCAGTCCGGAATCATGTAAAGTGCGAACGCTTGTTTGAGCACGTCCTACCTTTTCGTCTTCGGTGTGTTTAATTCCACTTTCACCACTTCGTGAATACTCATTATTTAAGTCAGTTTCAAATGTGCTGTGACAGAACACGGTCGTCTACTTACAATATTTATTAGAAATACTCATGCCATGGCGAAAGTCGCTACCGAAATGGCATATAAAAATTACTGTGTAGTGTTTATAATATTCGCTTTAGTGATAGTCCAAGCGGTCGGTTACGACACGGAGCTATATGAAACAAAGCCTTGCGACAGCAATGCCTGCTTTGACGAACTCCACGGGTCTTTGGGCGACTGTTCGTGCAATGTTGACACCATCGATTACTTCAATAACGTGAAGGTTTATCCGCGCCTCCAAAGTTTAATAAGGAAAGACTACTTTCGTTTCTACAAAGTGAATTTGAAGAAAGAATGTCCATTCTGGGCGGACGACAGTAAATGTGCGATGAGGTACTGTCATATTAAGACCTGTTCCAAGGAGAGTGTGCCTGGTGTTGAGAACGGTTACGAGAACGATCATATAGACGAGACTCCGGCGATGAAGTACACGAAGGAGGCGCAGGAGCACTGTGACACTGATTCAGACCATGATCATGACCTGGGATACCTGAATATGACCATCAGTGCTGCCAGTCAACATGAAATTGCTAAATGGAAAGCTCATGATGATGCCCTTGAGAATTTCTGTGGATATGATGATAAGGATGTTGATGCAGAATATGTAGACCTGTTACTGAATCCGGAAAGATTTACTGGCTACAAAGGACCTTCAGCTAACAGAATCTGGAAAAGTATTTATCAGGAAAATTGCTTCCGGCCCAAGCCAAATCCTTATGGATCTTTTC
This sequence comes from Orthosia cruda, assembly GCA_964057195.1. Lineage (NCBI taxonomy): Eukaryota > Metazoa > Arthropoda > Insecta > Lepidoptera > Noctuidae > Orthosia > Orthosia cruda. Next base: position 35,244,317 of record OZ059837.1, read on the forward strand.
CATTTGTGATGACTTCAGATCTAGGCAACATGTGCTTAGAAAAGAGAGTGTTCTACAGGGCTGTGTCAGGTTTGCACACCAGTATTAATGTACACTTATGTTCAAAATATTTATTGTTTGATAAAGGCGCCAGTTTCACATCTGGTGATGGTGAATGGGGACCAAATCTAGAAGAGTTTCAACGTCGTTTTGATCCATCTCAGACATTTGGTGAAGGGCCGAATTGGTTGAAGAATCTATATTTTGTTTATTTATTGGAAATGAGAGCTTTGGCTAAAGCTGGACCTTATTTGGAGAGGGAGGAATATTATACTGGTAGTCCTACGGAGGATGAGGAAACAAGACAGGCAATCCATAACATGTTAAGTGTTATTTATTCCTTCCCAGACCACTTTAACGAGTCCTCAATGTTTAACGGAGGCAGTCAGGCGGCAAAACTGAAGGTAGAATTCCGAGAACACTTCCGTAACATTTCAAGGATAATGGATTGTGTTGGTTGTGACAAATGTAAGTTGTGGGGGAAGCTTCAGACACAGGGTCTAGGAACTGCTTTGAAGATATTGTTCTCTAGTAAATGGAACAGTCCTGAGAGTGACACAAACCAGGGCAAGTTGCCTGTGAGGCACAAATCACATGAGAGGCTGCAGAGGACAGAAGTTGTGGCGCTCTTCAATGCGTTTTCTAGACTCTCAGAGAGTATACGGCAATTGGAACAGTTCAGAGTTATGTTGAGGTAAGATTTAAATACTATTCTGAGCCCTTGTTGTATATTTTGGTGGTGGATTGACCGTACCTTTAAATAAGTATCCTTTCAACCATCTTTATGCCATTTTTGCAAAAGACATATTTTTTTAAATGTAGATAATTGTCTCATTGGAATCCAATTGGAATTTCAAGGATATTTATTTATTTAATTACTACCTACTACATAGATGTTGTGTAGGAATTTTCTAGACATAAATTAATTTATTTACAGGAACTGATATGAGATAAAATTTATAAAATGTCTTATCAGATTTATTTATTAAGTACTTATACATAGCTTAAGCAAATCAATTATCAAACATTTTTCATAATATTTATCCTGTAGTTAAATTCATTTATAATTAAATACAAATAATTATGAATTATTTGCATGTCTTGTTAAGTAATCATTATTCTAATCTATTTTAATGCTTTTAGTTCTCCTAAATACTGTTGTAAGTAGATGTGGGTTTTGTTTGTGTGTGTTGTGTGTGTGTCTATGATTTTCTGAGTTTTGTTTTCTGTAAAGGTTGTGGATTGGGTAAACTCTATGGGTGTTATTTATAAATCCTTATTCCCTATAGAAATATTGAATTAAGAATCTGGGAATCATTGTTAAACTAAACATATGGTTTGGTATTTTTTTTCATATAAGGCTATCAAAGTTTTATAAAGAATAGATTTAATAATGTATTTATAAGTATCACAATGTATCTAGTCAGATTAATGCGAGGTTGAGATTTAGTTTTGTATAGTACCTATTGTGGAAGTAACAGTAAGCAATTATGATAAATAATGTATGATATATAAAAGTGAAACATTAAAATGTCATTAGGAAACCTAATGGCATTTTCATTGATCAAGAATTTAGAATCTAAGTGTTGACATTGAATGAAAAATTTACACAATTGAATAGAAAGTTAGATTTGTTTCTCTTTCTTTAAAACATATTTTAATGTTGATGACATACCTTTCTTTTAATACTGTGTTTTTTGTGACAGTATTTTGACTTATCATTTTTAACCGACGAAAACAAAAGGAGGAGGTTCTTAATATTGTCATGTATATTTTTATGTATGACCTCGCATAGCATTTTATAGAGTGGTTCGATTTCAAAAAGTATTTTTTTATTGGGAAGAGTCTACCTCAAACTTGGTTCCATTTAAATTTCAAAAATAATATTCACCTCTAAAGATAAAAAAAGGATTTATTAATAATTTTCCTGCTGAATTTTCAATTGTGAACCAATTCTGTTGAAATTAAGTAAACTAAAAAGCTAAAAAATAACATTAACAAAAAAAAATACCGTCGAAATAACGAACTAAAAAGCAAAAATTAAAAATTATTTTTGCCTAGCATTTTGAGGCGGCGCCAAACAAACTACCAACGAAGATCAACCTAGTTATAATCATTCTACGCTTTAGGTAATTAATTAGCATTTTTGTTTATTTGGCGCCAATTAAAAATGCTAGACTTAAAGATCTTTTTATTTTTTACTTTTTAGTTTATTTCGGGTGGTTATAAATATTCACAACGGAGCTTTGTGTCTCTGAATAGGCTGCAAGAGCCTGCGCAGTAGCTAATTTTGTGTCAATATTGAAAGTGAAGATATCATTGTATAACTGTCTCTTTCACTCGCTTACGTTTGTCTCATAATCCTATCTCGCTTACTCTATGCAGTTAAACTGTTTCTTGCACAATAGTTGCCAGAGCCAACTTCAGAGACACAAAGATCCGCTGTGAATATTATACCTATTTTTTTTGTTGAAAAGGTTTTTTTTAATCTTAAATTATGTACCTACCTAATGCTATTTCTAAACAGGAAATGCAAAATATACAGGTAAACTATTTTCATATCATTATTGGGCAGAGACAAACTAGAGTAAAACTTACAAAACAAAAGGAACATCTGTTACAATAAAATAATAAATTACGCATGCTATGCAATTAACTTAATAAAAATAAATTCAAAGGTGTCAATGCTCCTCAATAATAATAATAATTATTATTACTATCTGCCTACTTTACGTACGACTGACGGAAGACATTACTTACTAATCTAAAAATGGCAATACAAAACCGGGTAAAGACACGTTTTTCATCATAGTAAGACAATAACTTTCATATATCACAACAACAAACAATAATCAACTTTGTTGTCTTAACCTTAGAGTTCTAAGTTGAATACGTGAAAATATCTTGAAATATAGTGTGGCCTATACGTTCTCCTTTATCTGTTGTGACGTAACAGAAGTGATTGTGGAAGTGTGATATAAGTTTAGTAGTGCCAGATGCCGTAACTGGAACGAGGTATTCTAATTTTGTTAACTAGCGACCCGCCCAGGCTTCGCACGTGATAAATTATACACATAGCATCCTCGTTTACCGCTCTTTCTCCCGTCATATATAGTCATACATCACATAGTCCATACATCTTTTCTTCGGCCGTCCCCTCCCTCTCCATCCATCCACATTTATATTCAATTACTCTTTTAGTAACATGCGTTTTATCCCTCCTCATCACATGACCATACCAGGACAAACCGTTTCCTTTCAACTTTTCTGTTACTGGCGCCACTTTCAATCTTCCACTAATATACTCGTTCTCACTTTATCCATTCTCGTCACTCCGCATATCCTCCTCAAGATTCTCGTCTCTGCTACTTGCAATCTCTTCATCTATATTTTGCACAGCCCAACATTCTGATCCATACAATACGACAGGTCTAATTACAGACTTTTAGATTTTCGCCTTTAACTTGAGGGGCATCCGTGGGTCGCAAGTTGTTCCGGTGCATTACGTCTCGATCTCCTTCGGCATCCCCTTGGACAACGACCATAGGTACCGGAAGTCGAAGCAAATCCCAATATGGGTGTTCCATTGAGAGCTATAGACACGGAACTGAAGAGACCGCCGAAATCGCAGAATTATTCGATTTTGATTCTGCTCAATTTCAGGCCAATACGGAGAGTATTGGCCTGTCTATCTGTCTTGTGCCACCACACCTCCAATTTGCTCTGGGCCTCTAGGTCACCCTCGGCAACCAGCACAATGTCATCGGCAAACAGCATACATCAGCGTTCCTCTTCCTGTATGGCCGACTTCAGAGCGTCCGTTATCATCAGGAAGAGGTAAGGACCGAGGGCCTTCGTGCAAGCCGACTGCCACAATGAAGCTGCCAGTTGTGCCCACCGTAGACCGGACTTGGGTACTGCAACTATTGTATAGCACTCGGATCAACTGTACATACTTCCCAGGCGCAGCCATTGTAGCCAACTTCAGGGCGGCCAAGAAGTGTGTCGCGTACTGTAAGCGGAGAAATAGATAGAGGCAGACAGCGACATAAGAGATATTAACGAAGGCGATATTAATTTATTTTGTAATAACTTTTCCGACTGTCTAATAGCAACAGCTTTTTCCAGTGCACCATTAAAACAAACTCATTATGCGTGCTGAATTAATAATTTCAAATGGAATACTTAATGAACATTCTTTGATTAAGATTGTTTTCTTTAAGACGACGAATGTCGCCAACGACCTCGAGGGAACAAAACGCGCACTCTTTTCACACCCGCGCGACGCAAAATTTAGTAGTTTTTTGTACTTTTTCCTTATTATTCTAGAACTTAAATAAAGCCTCAGATCAAAATGTAATTAATTAAATTGTCTTTGAGTTAATTTGCACTTTTTTAGTGTTTTGCTTTTGAAGTAGGTTTAATTATTTTGCGTAAAAGTATTTATTAAACGACTTGGTTCACACGAACTTGCTTAATAAGCATTGACCATCGTAACTATTTTACGATCGTATAATTTATGTACTTACCTAAAGAATTTTACATACATTTTATGTATGACTGCTGGGTTATTGTACTCGTTACGTAGAGTGCAGGTAATACCATCATTTCCTTTTTGATTGAGATAATCTATTTCATCAACAAATTAGACGATACATACTTTTACAAATTGTTGAACGCTTATTCGGCCCAAGAGATTCTTTTTTTTTCACACTGTACACAAGTTCAGCATCTCCTATAATATGTAGGTATTAAATATAAACAAGTGTAGTACGATAATGATTCGTGTTCTTGGAGCCGTATACAATGGTTGTAAAACAAAAGAAACAAATACTGCTTTCCCGTACAGGCTGTCGAACGGTTAAACTTTAGTGTTGAAAGTTTTTTCTTAGATTGTAAGAGCTCTCGGTTCGAATTTCCTATTTTCAGTGCTCATGAAGTGAGAATCAACCTTGAACCATTTTTCGCTGGTAGGGTAGTAGTAGAACTAGGCTAATAGGAAGAAAACTGTCTAATATAAAAAAGTTAATTCGAAAAATCAAAAAACACGACTGCATTTTTGAAATCACCTCTCGAAATCCTTTATTTTGATATTCCACAAGAGTACCCAACGTGGAGTAAAAAAAATTGGGCCCCCGCAATATGGCGCCAAAAATCCGTGCCTTTTCCTATTTACCAATTTTAATGTAGCCAGTGACACTCGCAAGGTTAAGACGAATCGATTGACGTAAGAATCATCAACGAGTTTGGTCAAAAATCGGCCAACGCGTTTGGTCTCTAGAACGCCACATAGGAACAAACATACGTACATTCATAGACTGATAAACACATTACCCTCCCTTCGGCAGTGAGGTAAAAAGTACATTTTAATTACTTACTAATAATCTCAAAGATAAACCTATCCAAAGTTACCGAAGAACAAGTTAGTTTGCATCAAGCTGTTTACAATGTAAACGCCGCATAGCATTCCAAAAAAAGAATTAAACATTCAAATAAGGAATTCATAGACAATATTTGGCCAACAAGATGGGCCACGTCGTCCCAGTCACGTAGGTCGAGAGTAGGAGGTAAATGTCACTTCGTCATCTACCAGAATGTGGTGTAATTCCCGCCCGGCCGCGGCCGGTGACACCGATTTGCGTGTCTCTTGAATACTACTGACGTGTCCTTTTGTAATTTTAGCATTACATCTTACGGTATAAAATATACAAAGATAGCCAATAAGTACTGATAAATTGATTGATTGCCTGCGGTTTTTTTTTAATATATAATCACCGTTTGTTGGCTGTTGAACGATTAAATTTTCTGCTTTTGTCTTTGGACAACATCAATGTAGTAGATGATAAAACCATTGCCAATGTCTGTGGCTCAGTTATGCTGCAAGCTTAAGGGACAAACCTTGAAATAGATGACATGGCACATTGTTTGCTGAAGATCTCTACAATAATACTGGTTTGGGTTTACAATTGGGCAAAATTTAGTTACACCTCGTAACTAAATTTTTCCGTATTCAATTCTGAGAGACCTTGTTTTTCTCTTCAATACAAGATTTGACAGACTCACTATTCACAATGTAAATCTCCACATGTTATTGAGAAATGGATTCATTCCTTATTTATCAACAGCTTTCTAGTGAGTCATATTTCACTGAGACTCTATTTTGTTTGTATTATGATTTTAGCTAGTGTTAGCCGGCAAAATATACATAATAACTATTTATCGGTCGGCAGTACCGAGTTCAGGGTTACTTTGATAATAACATACTAGACCACGTCTGTTCGAAAAAGATCTTTCCCGAGCTTCTTCTTGTCGATGGTAGTGATGGTACAAGTAATTTTAATTGCCAAATACTTCGCCACTTCCATGGAAACATCAGCGGCAACGCATTAGTCGCTTTGGCAGCAGGTTTTGGCGCACAAAAGGCAGGAAACTAAGATTTACGTAGTCTGCGATGTGGTTCCATATCACACCTCTCACCGTTGCGTTTAGATATAAGTATACACGTTTCTAGGCTTAGAAATGCCTTAGTCATTTATTTGTATAAAACTGAAGCAAAATAAATATGTGTTGTTGCGAGATTCCCGAGATGATTTCATTGCTTTGTGACTTATATAAAGTAGAAACGGTGTCTCACGAAGTTGTCAAGTCAGACTTTTGGTAAAAAGTAGTATCAGTTTTGATAAAATTTAGTTCTTACTAAAGTCTGGGTGTCAGTTATTCTTATACCTTTATTGGTGTTATTACCTTGGTGTTCCGATAACATAAGCATATTTCGCGAGCACATGATTTTCCTTATTGCGATATTTCAAACAATTGTTCTGAATGCTTGTTGTTATGTACTTGCTGAACAATAACTCTGAATCCTGTACCTAAGATATTTATGACAATACTTTATCCTCGTCTGTAACACTCAAATATAGCGTGAAATATCCCGTCAATTACCAGCACGTTCATAATTTCTTAATTAAAAACTGCACACAGCATTCATTAATTCCATACTTGTTGGGTTTGCTGTCTTCTGATTATTATGCTTCACCTAGCCATGGTTCAATTTTTTTTTAAATTTGCCTTTCTCCACACCGGCCTTTCGCGAGCTGAAGTCGCTCTTACGATTCCAATTATATTGAAATAAAAACATAATTCAAGCTAACGAAGTATCTACATTTTTAACTTCATTATGTTAATCAGGTATCATTTACACTTATCAGTATTAATTATGGGTTTACGTGTACCTAATGATAACGTCCTAATTGCATACCGGATGGGCGGAAACCTGACGTTGACATTCTGCATATGACATGTGGCGTTTTTTTATGTCAACGTTTATCCAATAACGTCAAAAGCCTGTCCTCGCAGTAGGATACTGAAAATGTGGGTTACATTTAAATAGATAATTCCATTAAACAAGCGGAAACTGCTTTTTGAATGCCAAAAAACTGATACCTTTAATTTTCATTTGAATTTTAATTGGTAGCCTAAAATAGTAGGGACATAAAATGGCTTATCCTTGTGTTAACGCACTAAAACTCTTAACTGTATTGAGGGTAGGCAAGGAACAACCTACTGAATCTACCCTCTTTTAAAATAAGTCCATTTGTGGATTTATGAGGATTAACTTAATCAAATGAATTTTCTTACATCCATATTGTATATTACCGGTGGTAAATATTATTAACAAAACAATTATGAACCTTGTCGGGCACAGCAAAATTTTAGAAAAGTCTCGAGGTAGAAGAGAGGAAAAGCGCTCAAACTATTTTCAGGGTAGGCAAAACTGAACGAAAAGTCAGAACCCTCTTTTAAATGATAGGTATTTTAATTGGCAATTCACTTACAAATCGCAGTGGTTCTGGGAAATTCCACTAAAGATTGTTTCTGTAAAGAAAGGCCATGTTTTGCAAGCAATTTGTATTGTTGGAAACTACTGTGAATTCCGCGAAGTTAAGCATGAATATAAAAGTAATAATGTCGACCACAAACATTATTACTTCATTAGCAATTTCATCGCGGTTCATATCTTAACCATCGACGGAATTCCCAATAGAACTGATAAGAGCTGTTATTGAATACAAGTTATTACTTTCACGATGATATCGAATTAATAAGGTGATAACAGATATCGGGAAATTCATTGTGTAGGTCATTATTAAAAATGTATATTAAGGTAAAACTAGTCGACGGCACGAACTATTTTGTGCGCGAGGTTAAAATGCATGCTATCTCATCCTACAACACGTGCGAAATATATAGATGCTGTGATGAGCAGTAAGAAGCTAGTTCGCGTACGAATTAGCACTTCTGCAATCTTTTATCGAAATGGATGATGATTTAGGACGAAAACGAGCGCGCGAAATTTTATAAACAGACCTTTGGGAGTCTAGATTTCATGAAAAAACTACTGAATGTATCTGATCAAAATATAATTATTTGGATTGTTGAATTACTAATCTATCCCTGTATGGAGGCCGTTTTTTAATTTTCCTTCTTCTTATGGTATTTATTTGCGCCCAAAGATACGTTAAAATTAGTGTTGAAATATGGAACTTTCGACGCTCATAACTTTCAAATATTTTATTTTTTTATTTTTTCGGTTCCATACAGGGCTAGATAATGATGAGACAAATTGATATCTTTTTTTATTTTGAAAGTACATCGTCAAACAGTGGAGTAATCTCTAGACTACGTTTGTATGGTAGAATTTTTGACTTGTTTACCCTTAAAGGCTATTATGACAAAGCCTTTATCTAGAAATTAAACTACGGATAAGAACAATTTCCTTGTATGAAAAATCGTAATCGGATCATTGACGTATAGTCTAATCGCGGTAATTTTTTTGATAGTTGTTGAATACCTGAAACTTGGGCACGAAAGCATACCTGAAGATGTAAAATACTATATATCTCATCTTATATGATGTACCTGAGATGACTATTTTATTCACCAAAGTAATTTTATTTTCAACGGATCCATATTTCCGTTTGATCTTTCAAGGATCCGCCATTTAAAAGGTTATAAAAGGCTCTTTTAGGGCCATCGTCTGTAGTCGAGTTTTTTTTAAAACGGGATAATTTGAGAAAGCGTACCTATGCAGTCTGATTTTTGTTTATCGCCATCAAACATTTTGCCGAAAACAAAGATCTTTTATGCAGAAATCCACATTTTCTTAATTAAATGTAGATAGATGTCACCGGATTATTGCAAAACACCGTAAGTATCTAATTTATCTTGCGAGATATTAAAGCCTCGATATATTGTGAACAGATCATTTCAAATACAATAAATCCCATCGAACTCGCGTCGGGGAACCGCTAAGTAAATAAAAAAACTGATTACATTGTTCAATAGACTGATCGTATTTATATTATTCTCTTTGTTGACACAGTTTGCTTGTGAGAGCAATATTTTCTTTCATAGTTTTTTTTATCAGTTGTAGGTCTTTAATGTAATATATTGTATAATAATTTTGTATAAAATTAAAATACTGTAAAACCGAACATGAGCAACGTTTTTGATGAGTCGAAAATACGATTTTCAAAATTAGGTGTCGATAAATCAGCGATAGAAAAGATAGAGAGAGAAGACTTGTTTCTGAATCGAAAATTATCTCAATTTGAATTTGACAAATTTATAAAGAAAAATATATCAGCCGTTCTATTCATTTTGCCGTGTTATACTGTTTTTTTTGGGGGTAGTTATTTGCATAAACCGTTCTTTGATTGATGTACCTACCTAATTCCTGGAATAAATGTGGCTGGTCATTAAAACCTGGTACCTATCATCATCAGATGCGTGATTTTGTGTTTGGTTCAATGAATTTTTAACATCCAATAGTGTCACTTACCTACATTTGTGGGGTTGATTTTCGCTTGACTCGAAGATCTCAATTTGCTTACAAATATTTTAGTGAAACTGCTGAACGCTTCAATTTCCTGTCTGTTCCGAACCATCCGGTTTTTACAACGTTCCATGACACACACATGTCATTGTCACCATTGAATGTACCAAACATTATCTTTGTCAGTGGAGTATCGTGAGAAACGCTCAGGTGTTCTTGTTGACAAATATTTGCTTTGTCTGCTAAATTGTTTGTCAATGCTAATCGATTGTAGTTCATACCAACATATTGCATGTACACGTGTCTCTAAAAACATGTAGAAATGTTTTTTCATTGTGCATGTTCAATTCATCTAAAAATGTACTTAAATATTTATACTTAGGTACATTTTTGTCTATTTTATATCTGGTTTGGTCAATATGGTCTTCGGTTACCTATTTAAAATATTATAATAATGTCGACGAGAATAAGAATAATGTTGATAAGAGATGACTTCCTTTTGTCATTTCGCATATTACTAAAATCTGCGATTGGTCAATATAATATTCTTTTTTTAATGTAGATTCCGAATACCAACCATAGATAGTATAATATGTCATCCCGCGGGCAGTTTCCCGCGCATTTGCATGTCAGTGAAGGTCGATGGGTGTATGGTAGAATAAATTAAACCTAAGGATAAGTTCAGACCACAGATTATCTCCCAATAATTATATTTTTTTAAGGAAACCATATAAATCTTGTCTGAACTTTGCCTTGGCTGGATGTAGCTTAGAATAAGTGTAGGTAATTTAAGTTTAGATAACTTAGTAAACTGTAGTATGTACCTAATGTAATAATTGACTAAAACTAATTCAATGGCGCCATTTTTCATTTTAACCTTTAAAAATAACATTATGCCCAGCATGGTTCCAATTTCAAATAAGCACATGTTTCTATTTTATGCACGAATAATTCAACTTTTTTTTTGGCGCAAACAATAATTATAAAAAACTATTTTAGTATAATAAATAAGTAATCCCGCGGGAAGGTTCCCGCGCATTTGCATGTCAGTGAAATTCCATGGGTGTATGGTAGTTTAAACCTAATTAAAGATAAGTTCAGACAGACAGCTGCAGTTCGGTTACCTTTGGCATTTTGGTAAACAGTGATTACAATTACGGATTATTTATAATTATATTTTTTTATGGATACCGTAAAAAACTTGTCTGAACTTAGCCTTAGCGGGATGTAGCTTAAAATAAGTATAGGTAATTTAAGTTTAGTTAACTTAGTAAACTGAAGTAGGTACCTAATGTAATAATTTACTAAAACTAATTCAATGGCGCCATTTTTCATTTTAACCTTTAAAAAATAACATTATGCCCAGCATGGTTCCAATTTTAAACAAGCACATGTTTTTATTTTATGCACCAATAATTCTACTTTTTTTTTTGGCGCAAATAATAATTTAAAAAAATATTTTACACAGCTCGCACAAAGCAGGCGGCAAGAAGCAATCCCTATTTGGAAGCAGTCGGGACACGAAGTGAAGAAGATTAGAAATATTCTAGAATAATCTTATTGGCGTTATTTGGAATTAGAAGTACTACTTATTGTTCCTTGAACAAGTCACACTGTTAGTTATTAGAGCCTCGTAATTTATTGTGGAAGAAGGAATTGGCTGTGCTTGCAGAGCACGGAGGTCTTAGGTAAAACGTAATGTTGTAGAAGAAATAGTCTTATCCTGACTTGAATAGGAGTGTGACTGCTTTTTAATTTTATCTGTGGATATTAGTTTCCACTTCAGAGGAGGTTTCTTTACGACCTCTTTCTCGGGGGTCTCTTTTTAGGGATTCTTGACATAAATACTCTTTCCTTGAAATTATCAGAATCGACTTATTTTTCATTATTATTCAAAATAAGTTACACTTTTTGCACTTTTTAATCCTACTCTTAAATTTTCTTCGACTTCCAAAATTCAGTTTTCATCTAGTTGTCTTTGAACGAAGGCTTCCTTTTAACGCCAATGTTCTTTTTAAATTCATCACAAGACTTAAATATTTATTGAAAACCCAGTGAAGTGTTGAGCTTAATTTTTATACAGGGTAAAGCTAAACATCGAACCTTATCGATAATAACACGACATTTGTGGCAAGCCATTACTTTAATGTTCGCTGCGCTCGCGGTCAATTTTACTTAGTAATTTTATTATAAAGGTAATTTACCCGTAATTACGGCTTTGCCTCCATTATTATAGTAGTCAATTACACAGAGTGTATAACTTTACGAATTTAAAAGCGCGGTATTGAACAGAATAGCTTAAAAGTCAAGCAGTAGATATGCAACAATAAAAAAAAATGCACTTGGCTTTTTTTAGATTCGAAAATCGAATCGCGTCAATAAAATACGATTCCTCAACCTATTGTGACGATTTACGAACAACTAAGGTCTTCCATATTTAAAACAACAAAATTGGCGCGCAAAACTATTTTCTATTCTTTGCCATCGACCTTTAGATGTTCAGCTTTGCCCTCTCGTTTGGTCTGTATGTAGGATAAGATTAATGTTAAGTAAATAATGTAAAAATGAGATAAAACAACAGGCATTTGGAAAATATTCATTTCTATTGACGTTTGCGTCTTCGTTTTGTTGGCTTTTGTTTTTATTTGGACTATAGTTTAAAAGCGATATTCATTAATTAAATTAAGATCACCTACTGTTACGAAATGATACGCTACTTTTTCTTAAAATAATCGTCAACGACACCAAATACTAGAAGCTCTGTTTAGAATAAAAAATTGTTTAACAAATCTTTAAAAAATATTATTTTACTGACTGGCTGTAGTATCAAATCATTATTTCAGAGGTTGTATCTCTTAAAATTGATGTCGTTGCATATGTGCATAAAAAGCATATTCTATTAATAAAAACTAATGTGTTATCATAAAATTCTATGTAGCCAAGTAAAGCCTAGCTTGTAAATTTAAGACAAGAAAGAATCACACGTCTAGGTATTGTTAAGCCTATTGTGTAAGATTTATGTCAATGTAAATTAAAAGGTGTAAATGTTTCAATATTTCAAAAAATCATATTTGTGTCGAATTAGAAAGTATAGAATTTAACCATTTCTTACTTTGAAACTCTTAATATTTCTCTAGTCATGTATGGGGAATACAAAACCGATGTGCAATAGTTTAGTACCCTCCATTTTAAACATTTATTGTAAACGAACGATATTTTCTATTGCTTTCTGTAAAATTGGTACTTTAAAATTTACTGCACGTAATAACGTGTTCAGAAAGAGCGGTTACGCACTGCATCCAAACTTCGTACGAACATTTTCGTTCGAATTCAGAACATTTTCAATTCTGATAGAACTTGGCACTCGGATCAGATGTAGTGCGCCTTAGTGTTCTTTTTTTTTGTAAAGAGGCATAATTGACGTAGATAATTTATAAAAAATACTGATTGCTCTGTGGTATATAGATTATTGTTCTACCATTATGTAGATTTGTACGGTCATTTTCAGGGTCTGTAATTATTTTGTATTCAAGGTTAAAATCAGTTTGATACAATTCCAAATGTAATTGGCCGCTATCCAAAAACAAAATTAACCAAAAGCTATTGTAATTGTGAGTTATCAGTAAAATGTTGATCTACGTTCGGATACCATAGAGTTTTTTTTTCTATGACTGTGTATACCGAAACATTTAGATTGTGGACGATGATAAATTTTGCCATTCATGAAATAACCAAGAAATGTGTACAAAATGATAATGTGTAATACTCCGTGTTTTTTATTTACTTCTGTAGTAAAATGCAAAATTTTTACTTAAAACAGTCCTCATATAAGTTATTGAAATATTATTTTTATTTACCTACTTTTAAGTCAATTTGGTCACAAACGGATCCGTACAAGATTGAGTATTATTAGATATAGTAATTATCTATATCTGTTATATTCTGGCAACACTTCAATAATTTAGTTCCTTTCGCAGTTTATTGTGATTCCTGTAATTATGGCTCGTAGTGGACTAACGCCGAGAGTTTAATTCGAATTATTCGAAATAATGTGTGTCCAATCTGATATTGAATCAATTTGTCCACTGCGTTCAAAAGCTGTAAAGATTAAGCCGTTCTTATATATTTTTTATTTGTTTCTATTTATTTTTATAGGCGTCATATACTTAGTTATTATTTACAGTGTAGTCTTTTGTTTTCGTTTATTAAATATTAATGGGAACTGTTCGTTATACTCGTATTCATTTTAATAAAAAGATCTATGTGGTCATATTTTTTATAAACCATTTTTATTTCCATTTTTATATTTAACATAACTAGTGTTATCCGTTTTATGCAATGATATTCAAATAAACAGATATGTTATGAGCACGCGCATTGTGAAGACTCGAATAGGTCACAATTGTGACATAAAGTCTTTAGTTTATGTCACGCATGGCGAAGAGCGATAGGCTTTGTTGAAAAAAAAATGCTATCGTGTGTATTTAGAAATTGTACCAATTATGATACCAAAGTACATAAAACAGAAGGGATCTCATACCATATGTAAGTACGCAATACGCCTCAATTTACCAATTTATTTCATTTTTTTCCTAATATTCTGATATTTGGAGATTAGAAAAAGATAACAACATTGGTGGTCAGAATAATGTTTGTTTACATTCACACGCAAGTGAACACTGACACTAGCTGTCTCTTTTTTTCTTGTTGGTTCAAGCCATCCCTTTCGACTTGTAGTGAAATGTGAGATGAATGAAAAGTTTGTATGTGTGCTGCCGCTGCAGCGCGGCACACTTTTTTTCAATTGTTTTATGAGTGTATATCGTATCTGTTTATTTGAATATCATTGGTTTTATGTATAGAAATAGACAATATGAAAAGCATATGACGATTTATCAAGTTATCGGTTACCTAAACAACGAAGACATAATATTGAATAATCATTTACCTATTAATTATTTTAGTTTAATCGCCTCTGTAAATTTACTGCAGACTCATTTGCATTCCATGTAGCAAACGATTGTTCCGTTTAATTAATTCTTATCGATACTATAAAATTGACGGACCGGATTTACGACCGCACTAGTTATTTTAAATTGGAAGTTGTAAAATAGAGTAAACTGATTAGAAATTTCAATGTCTATGACATTCAAAATATCATGACAATTTCATTTTTATTTTATTTTTAAAATAAATGTCCTATTAACTTATTATTTATTGGTTTTTATTATTTTCTGGGAATCCTTTAACCCGTTTTCCTGATCCTGAATTATATTGAGCAGAAATGGTGGCTTAGGATGACCTGCAGCCTAATTGCATACGAGAATTCGACAAGGCAAAGGGTTTGAACCCATCAATCGACGAATCACATAGACGAAAATCCACTTCGCGTTTTTCATCTCGTCTTTCTTTCGTCTCGTCAATGTATGTGGTCAAAACCCTTTGCCTTGCCGAATTCACTTACTCAATTAGGCTGCCGTCATCAAAATGATTTTTGTGTGAACAATGTCAATATATAACAGCAATTGTGTGTTTCGCAGATTTTCGCACTAACACGATTTTAACGCAACTTGGTTGTTGGTTAGTTTTTGGCAGGAATAAAATTGATTTGATTTTTCAGGTCTGACTTCGATGATCCAGTTTTTCTGATATGCGCAAAGGGTCCAGATAGTAATGTTAATTAAGTTAATATAGTTAACTTTTTATAATTATACCCAGTCATTTAATATACTTTTCAAGCTTCTTTACTGTTTTTTAGTTATTGTAAGTTGGTATAAAATAGGGCCTTCACTATGTGAGGTCTTCCTGAAGGCTGTAGCTAGAACTGCCTTATGGGCTCTTATATACGCCAAGTAAATACTCTGTAAGTATCTGCTGCAGGTAAGACCGAAGAATTCATCATGTACCTACATGTCAAGAATTTTGTCAGATCTACGCACGAAAGCTTGTCGTGTTTGCTGCAGACAAGACAAA
Organism: Orthosia cruda; assembly: GCA_964057195.1. Classification (NCBI taxonomy): domain Eukaryota; kingdom Metazoa; phylum Arthropoda; class Insecta; order Lepidoptera; family Noctuidae; genus Orthosia; species Orthosia cruda. The sequence continues at coordinate 35,260,164 of OZ059837.1, forward strand.
TATGAACGTTTATGTAAACGATAGCATTGTTTTCGTGCAGTTGTGCGTAGGGTATGGTTATGGTAGGGTGCACTAGTCAAGTTATTAATTTTCGATTGTTTGTAAAGAAAATAGTCATGTTAACTGCGAAGCAACACAAAGCGCGTATTGTCTAGTGCAGGCAATTTTTTTTTTGTTCAGCACCGCGGCAATGTACATGTCGCAGGCACCTGGAAAAATTTGCCAGCTCAGACATATCTTCGATAGTTAACGAGCTTCGAATAAATTCTGATACAAACAGTTCTGCAGTTCATGTTCAAATCAGTGGTTCAGTGCTGCTTAACGGCCACGTTTTTTTTATTCAGACGTAGGTCGGTTACGCACTACACATCCGTGTCCGTGATTTGAATGCCGAGTTCAAAATGTTCTGAATTATGACGGATAGATTTCGGATGTAGTGCGTAAGCTTCCCTACAAGAAGTACTACAGCTACTTCGGCACCGAAATTTCACGGACAAGGATCGGGTGTAGTGCGTAACCGGCCTTACCGAACCCTAATTGTTAACCCTAAGCGGTTTCGGTTTTAACACCAAGAAAGTCGAAAAATGCACCTGTAGAAAACGAAGCAATGTATGGGAATGACACATCTGAAGGTTTAGTCACGTGGTCAGACCAAACAAATAGAAGGTGTTAGGCTTGGGGCCGTGAAGGCTCCTGAACTTTGATGTGCTTTATCTTTGTCAGTTTTTATTTCTATACCAATATTATAAAGAGGAAAGATTTTTTGTTTGTTTGTTTGTTTGTACCGAATAGGCTCCAAAACTAATGGACCGATTTCAAAAATTCTTTCACCGTTGCTACTCTATCCCCGGGTGACATAGGCTACTTTTTATCCCTGTATTCCCACGGGAACGGGAACTACGCGGGTGAAACCGCGAGGCGTCCTCTAGTATTTGATAAACCAAAAAATACGGGTCTATTATTATTTGATAATCTCACTGACAGACTAAATATTAATTACCTTTTTTTCTACATAGGAAATATCCCTATTAATACGGTACATACGTAAATAAACCAAAAGGATGATGACCGTAAATGCACATTATTATTATATTTGAAACTTTTGGCGCAGTTTTCCTGTTCAAAATACCGAGTCATAACAATTATTAAATACTAATTAAGTATAATTTATTTTCAGTAATAATAAGGTAAATCAATACAAAAATATTGTTTGTTGTTATGTATTCTGAATTTATATCATTTTCCTTGGAAACTAATGCGCCTGGGTAATACCCATGTGTGTCGTAATAGCAGACTAAAATATCTTACATTTTCAGCTGGTATTAGAAAGTTCTTTCATTGTTTCGTAGATTTAATGTTATTATCTGTTACCATAACTGGCATTGTCAAACATAAGTGGCAGTCATCATCATCAACTTTTTAATGTTCCCACTGCTGGGGACAAAAAAAAAATCGACGACTCGAATCGACTAATCAGGTGCGAGATTTAAGATGATGATGATGAGACGAGATTTCCTTCTAATTAAGGCCTCCTCGTGAGTAGGAATGGGCAGTAATCCACACCAGATGTCTTGGAAGTTTTGGTTCTAGGACAAGCCAAACGGGCTTCATGTTGTTTTCCTTCACCATTTTGAGAGCAGTGGTGATGAAATAATTTAAACAAAGTAAACCGCCTGCCTGGATTCGAACCCACTACATACAACTTGTGAGTCGCGGCCGGTACCACTGCTCGAGTGCGCGGCTAAGTGGCAGTAGGCAGGGTAATTGCACTCCACCTTTTGGCCGATGGGGCCGACTTGGTGAAGGCCGAGAATCCATTGAATGCAAGAAGCCACTGGTCCGGTCGCTGTGGCGACGCTTGAGGGAGTGTCCTGTGTCTAGCAGTAAATGTCTTCCTGATGGAATGATGGTGATGAGAGATCTTTTTTAACTCTTCATTTTCATAAGGTAAGTCGCTGTACAAATACCAGTGTTACCGGCATAAAGTGGTTCAACAAAACATTACCTCAACGAGGATACTTCGTCGTCACCCTATCTGCGTGCAGTGCAGTGAGTCGCATTCTGCATGAGCTGACTAATCCGGGGAGTCACAAAAGCTATAATACATAAGGCGTATGTATTATAGCACTTATCAGAAACGTTATGCGTCATGGCGTCTACGTGTTGGTCGACAAGTGCGCCATAATTGGTTGTTTATTTACCCCGTTGCAGTAGAAACGACGTATGATGTAATAACATTCGACCTGCCTGATGTTTAACCATGAAAGATCTATGTAGTAACTAATTTTTTGTAAATTATAGTCACTATGACCGTGCTGCATTGGTTAGGCTTTTATTTCGTATTCGATTAACTAGATACGTACAAAAAATATTTGTCTGATAGAAATAAATAACAACTTCATCAAGATATCTATCTATCTAAATACCTTTAAACGACAATTCTTGTATATAATATATATTCTGCATCTCGGAAACGGCTCATTGGGTGACCATTTCAACATACCGAGTTTCCTCCGTGCCTCGGAAAGCACGTTAAGCCGTTGGTCCCGGCTGTCATTTGAAGATCTTTGACAGTCGTTACGAGTAGTCAGAAGCTTGAGATCTAACACCAGTCTTGCCAAGGGGTATTGTGTTACCCAGTTACTGGGTTGTGGAGGTCAGATATGCCTATCGTAAAACACTGGTACTCAGCTGAATCCGGTAAGACTCGAAGCCGACCCCAACAATAATTGGGAAAAAGGCTAGGCAGTTGATGATCTCGGCAACGGCTCCAACGATTTTCATGAAATTTAGTACCTATTTAAGGGGTACCGGTTTCGGGGGCGATAATTCAATCTAGCTAGGTTACATTTTTAGAAAACGTCGTTTTCTCTATTTTCACCCGAGCGGAGCTCGGTCGCCCAGGTACTAATGTTTTATGGCATACGCTTCTACATACATAAGTAATACGTACACATTATTACTTAGTTATGTAGTTAGGCTTTTTATGGCTCTATTGTATTATACTGAACATGAAAACAATCAAGTATAAGATTCTCCCCAGCTAAATGAAGCGACGTCCTCTTACAGAAGGCTGCTTAGTACCTAATAAACTATCCATCGATACAGGTTAATAAGTCATTGTACTGATTAAGATCATTGAACTCGGTCGGTGCATTTCTGCAAGTCACGTATTGCTGTCTCTTGTATGAAATTATTATCTTTAGTATGTTGTGCTTATATTTAAATAATATAACGATGGTAGAACCAGATTGATTTAAAGCTTATTTTTAAGTTTTTTTAATAGTTTTTTTTATTGATATGATAAAATTGGGAATCTTCTTTGGAATTGTTTCTTTAATCAAAAGAAAAATTACACTGTGAATCTGCGTTTACTGGTTCAAACACATCGTCATACAGCGGAGTTTCGAAAGAAAACTGACGTGTACCGGTGAACTGCTGATATTTACCGGTCTGACTAATTTAGGCGGTTTATATAACCTGTTAAGTATCCCGGTATGCCTACGTTACTTCAGAGCGATTAGAAGGAAGATTTTCCAAAATAGTCTTGCGTCATCTAAGCATTTCTTAAAAGAGAAAATCCTGTTTAAAAGTCTGGGTCACTGATTTATGTTAAGTTTATGAATAATTAGATGAAATACTGAGAAGTATGATGATTTATTTAGATTGTAAACAGAGGTAACTAGTTGATTGACCTCTAGTATACATATAGTCGAGCAAGTTAAGGATTCTATCGAGATTATTTGATTTAGTTGCCTATAATTGAGGCTGGGTGTTTAATTAAATAATTAAGTTATACTCACATTATTTCTATGTTTATTCCATTACCATTTAATCTTGTAATGCGACCGAACTCCTGTTATTGCACTGCATGTTACTTTTTGCGCTAATGACATCATTTGCGCAAAAACTCGCAGCCATCAACATACATAGATGGGAAGCTAACTGTTTGGATCTAGGTAGGTGGGCACCCACCCACCCACTGTTTAGATCTGAACAAATATTAAGTATAATGAGGAAAAATATTTACCGACTTCAGATAATTTCTGGAATTTTTCTTAGTTAGACTATTGTTCGATTACGAAAATTATTTTAATGCTACAAACAAAGCTACAGTTTCACTGAGTGTCCAATCTGGAAACCCCTAAACCGATTGCCGGCCTAGGTTGGTCACTGTAGAAAATAAAAAACCTGGCCAAATGGAGTCTCAATAACTCATCTCAAACACAGTGCCAGTGTGGAGCCTCGTCGTCCCCCCTCCTTGTCTGCCCTTCGTGCCCAGCCGCCTGCACCTTTCAGGATCTGTGTGCTTATTTCGAGTAACGTAACGTAACGTTAACGTAGGTAGTCACTCGTGATAACGTAAACGATCTCATATGTCAAAATGTATAGAAAAAAGAGGTTTCTCCTTACCGTCACCAGACAGCGTTTATCCAGTTTCTATACAAATTGACATTTACGTTAACGCGATTGAGCGTGAGTAAAAACTTACACTAAGGCCTCTTAAAATGGCAAATGACAGAGCTGAGTTCTGAAAATTTTGCGAATAGTTGAGTCAATATTTGAGTTCATCGATACGAAATGAAGAAGACTGAGTGTCATAGGCTTATATTTACCCCGGAAAAATGCACGCCACGAGAACGAAGCTTTGCAAAAAAAGCACTTATAAATCCTAACAGTAGCCAGCAGACCATTGCGTAAGAGAGTTCAGCAGAAATTATTGTACTCTTTCTAAAAGAGTATCTTCACCAATGAAACCGTCCTTTAATTTTTGTCAATGCCGAACAAATTAAAAAGGAATTTGTCATACTCTTTCATGGAGTCATACCTTTTACCCTTCCAAACTCACTAACGCAATTAGGCTGCAGATTTCAGTTTGTAATAGTCGTAGCCCATGTTACACAAATCTGACGTCAGTTTAATTGACATCACTCAGCGTCAGTGTTAATTGACGTCACTTTGCAATTATCAGAAAAAACAATAATGATTGAACCAGTTATTATTTATACCTAGGTAACCTAGGTGCCCACAGTAACGTCAAACCCACATAACGTGCAATCAGCGTCAGTTCAAACTAATTGTTGCACATGTATACCTACGCTTACCTAGGTACATTCTTATCGGCCTTTATCAGTGTTTAGGTAATGGTCGTGTGGATAAAATAGGCTAGCTAGTACAAATGCGGGTAGTTAGAAATGTTAGAATTTTAGAATGCGGCCATGTTGGTTATTGATTTGTATCGAACTTACTTATCTACATTTTGAAATGTTTGTTTGTTGAGGTAGGTATGTACTTGCAGTTTGCCGCGACTTTGTTCGTAAAGGGACAAACTTCAACCCCACGTTCTCACAAATCCGACCAATAGAATCTCAAATTCCCTTCCAAATCCCAATATCCTCAAACCTATTATAAACGTATACCTAAGCAGCGATGAATAGATAAAAGATTTATCTACAACAGAGATGGATGGTCTCTGTAGTAGATAAATCTTTGCGAAACCTCTTGTTGCATTAATTCCATTGGTGGCGGTACTTAAGACCAATATTTTATTAATCTGTACTGCACTGGTCAATCGATCAGGTAAATTTTTAAAGATACCTACTTGCCGAATCTCATTCGGAGACATTGAGTCTGAGACAGACTCCTTTGCTTCATTCATGCATCATGCATTGGAGAACACGGTATAATACTCACAGTGGATATTTGTGTCTCTGAAGTTGGCTGCAAGACCCTCGAGTTGCTATTTTTGTGTCAATGTTGAAGTAGAAGATAACATTGTTTATCTGCCTCTGTCACACGTTTGTCGTATCGTCCTATCTCGCTTACTCTATGCAGTATACTCGATGTTAAACTGTTTCTTGCGCAATGGTCCGCAGAACTAACTTCAGAAACACAAAAGATCCGCTGAGACTACTAGAAGCGGTTGTCATTTTCAGATCTTTGTCAATCGTCCTCTATGCATTTGTATTCAGATGCATCCCAGTTAGATTAAAAGCTGATCCCAGCTTAGAGCTAAGTCCCATCGAGACCTATTGGCTAGTACTTCCAAACACCATTCTATTATTGCCATTTTTTATCACCAAGTACTAGAAAACTAATCGTTAACTGTTTTAAATGGGAGCGTGCCGCTTTTTGGGAAAAATATTGATTATTCATATACTAGGTAAGTAGTGTGACCGTTTCGTTGGTCTAGTTAAGTCTAATGGTTTCGAAAGTTCGACTGCTGAGCGAAGTCTTGGGTTTGGATCCCCGGATCTGGATAGAGCGTGCCGACAAGCACACGAGAGCCAACTTCAGCCCATTAAGGGCTTTGTGGTCTCCAGTACCTCTAAGTCGTTAGTACTATATAGTTTTATTTTGTCAACGATATGCTCGCGTTTGATGATAATTATCTCACCTGATGGTGATCGATGCGAGCGATGATGCGGTCGACGGTGAAGCACGCTTGCCTTTACTATTTCTTCAGTTCAGAATATACTTACAATGTTTGAGTTTCATAACATGGTAGATAGTTCCCAACACAAGATTTATTTAAATAAATACAATATCAGTAGGTACTATAAAATTTACTCTCAATACATCTATGTTTTATGTTAGGGGGTTTGGTTTCCGCACTTAGTTCTTCAGGTGGTCCATTGTGCGTGTACCATGGCGGCCGTTTGGTGGTTATTCCAACCAACCCACCTACCTCCAGAAGCTAATTAGGGCTCCTGGTTTTCTTAGAACATCTGTGTAAGATCTGGGTGACCCGAGGGTTTGTGTTCTTATCTGGGTGACCCCTGTGCATTCAAAGAGAACGTGCGCAACGGTTTCCTCAGTCTCCATGCATGCCCTGCACAGAGGACTGTCCGTTATACCTATATATGGAAGTGTTTGTTAAGTAAGTAGTGTACTGACTGCCTATAGCCCGGTGAAGAGGTCCACCAGTTTTCAGCCTGTGCCCGGGTGAATTCCTGTAGCCACTATATGCATAAAGACATTATATCCAGTCTGGATAATTATAATGTATTGAGAGGATTATCGCGATCGGATATCAATGACATATTTATAGATATAACTCATGCTTATCTTACCCAACCAACTCGCATAATTGAAGACGAGGTACGAGTACATAAAAGTAATGAAGAAGGTGTAGGTAGTTAGGGAAGGAAATAAGTGTGCAAATTAAAACAAAATATATAATTTGGGAACGGAATCGTTTATTGAACCCATCTGTAATAGTAGATAATTAAATTATACTGTTACTCTACACATTTTGTACTGTTCAAAGTACCTACCTATGTCAAGTATTTCTATCTCTTAGGTTATAACGTACCGACAAATGCACCCAATACCGAGCAATTACCACATTTTATTATTAATCTTTTAAATTTTCCAATTAATTGTGCTCCAAAATTCAGTGGTAGCTACCAATCACAGTACCATTTGGATCCTACGATTAATTAAATGGACATCTCTATTTCCCATGACAGATGTCAACTTTTTTATTTTAATTATGACAATGACACTAATGGATGATAGGGTTAACGGATTGGTCGTTTGAAAAACATATTCGTTTTGATTTTAGAACAACTTTAAATACAACTACGGTTGTTACTCAGAATATTCTGTTAAGATCCAAGAATTTTACTTGTAGTAACTTACTATAATAAGGATTTTACACTTCTTGTTTGGATACAAACACTGCAACACATTACATAATACACATTGTTTACAATATTGTATAAATTCGTTACTATAATAATATAAGAGGAATTCGAATATAAACATTAGTATTAAAACATTAGATAATCATGTAGATAGTCGTTCTTTACATGTTTTCATACATCAGTGTGTGTATCCAGAACAACTAAGGGGACGTCTTTTAAATTTCAAATTAGGCATTACATCGTAGCCATTAGTAGCTTACACTAAATAAGTTAATATTTTAGATAATATCGATCGAGTCGTCGCTTCGTTTACATTAATTAATAATAGGTATAAATCTTCCTTTATTGTCTTCATTCTTCACCATTAAAAAAAAGCTGGGTATGAAATAATTGCCAATAAAAAAAAAGGAACAGTGTTGTAGCGTAACAAGTGACGGCGAAAAATTGTTTTGTGTAAAATCGCTTTGGTTCAGCCATTAAAATAACAATATAATTAAAGTGTACATTTCTGCCAAGGTTTATAACCGTGTCCAAAGAGGATAATTTTACAGATAGCATAATAGCGAGACGCTATTGTCGTGATAAAAATAACAAGCGGATGGTAATTTTCAAGATTTTCATGCAAATGTATGAATTCATCAGCTGTTCCAATTTTCCTTATTGATCTTTGTTAAACTAGGCTGTTTTATGGGATAGATCTCACTATTTTAATTTGGAGATAGGGTTGTACGCAACAATGGCAATAGATTTATCGATATCGATATAAATTATAATTTTATAGAAATCACCATCATCGCTTGCTATTTTTATCAAACATTAAAATTATAGTGTATCGTTGCCTTAATAAATAATACAAATTCATGATATGTACCTAAGTATACACAGAAAAGATCGACAATACGCAAATGATACAAAATAAATAGCATATCAATGACGTCACAATAATTATATACATACACTTAACATACTTTAGTACCCTTCGATTTTAATGGATCTTTATAAATGATTATTCGATTGTTATAGATGACTATTCTTTAACCAATAAGTAGTTTCTAATTCGATAAGTAAATTGTAATCGATATTTACATAAGTACCTATTATTATGATTATTACGCTGCGACCGCGCGATTGAATCATCCGTCCCTTTCTGATTCGTTACTCGACACGTTTGTGCAAAAGAGAGGGCAGCAGTGATCGATTCGCGCGATCGAGTTTCCTGACAGATGCACAGACTCTGCTAGACAGAATACCACCCTAGTTCCAACATTAACGCTTCGTTCGGTTAGAAAGGAATCCATTTAAATGTATATGAAAATAAGTGGGACTTACAGTATATACAAAAATATCACATTACTTCGAGGCCGCAGCTTTCAATCACTTAGTCAATTAATTATTTCGTCTTCTTACCTAAGTTGTCGGTCGTTGGTTTGAAGCGTAAGCAAGTTAACGCAGGAAGTAATCGATCCAAATTAACATTAATTATTGTTTCGAAGCTGTCTCCGCTCGCCGGAAGCCTTCTCTTACGAAGCGCAAATCACTCAATAGCTCCGATGGCTCGCGAGATACATCAGTAACTTTAACATTATTGCTGAACGAGTCAGTCGCATATAAACTAAACAATTTCCAATTATACAATATTATCATCGCATCCGTGCCTTTAATGCGTTAGTCTTCCCACACCTACTAACGAATATCTAGGAAGAATGTATTTCTTTTAAAAGACTAGGTGCCTCGTCATAGAACTACTAATCCAAAGTGAGTACTACGACACCTACGAGATCTAGTTTTCGAAGCAGAAGTATCTAAAAAGCTGCAGCCGGCGGATGGCGCAGTCGTCGTCGACACTGCACTACAACATAATCGGCCGACACGCGTCGGACGGTGAAGTCACACCGTCGGCACTCGCCGCGGTCTATCACAACGACATAGAAAAATATAACGATCTGGGACGCGTTTTATTGCTAAAAATTTAGGTACAGTCTTTGGGTGCCTCCGGGGAGGATCCTCCGGAGAAGTCGTCGAGGAAGTCGAAGGTGGCGACGGCGGCGCGCTCCGGCTCGCCGTAGCGGACGAAGAACCCCTCGCGGCCCAGGATGGACGGGCGCCGGAAGCGACGCAGGCCGCCGGGCCCGCGCACGCGCATCGCGGCCGCTGCACCAACACGAGCGTCAGCACGAGCCTACTCTACAAGCGAGCGCCCTCTGGACGACACAACACGCGTGAGCACGCGCCACGCGCCTCCGTCCAGCATCGCTCGCACGCACACATGGCTCGCGCCACACCACGCTCAGAGACAATCAGTGTCATCATATCCTGAAGTTTTCTCTTCCAAGTAAAGGGTGGAAAGAGAACAGACAAAATGGGTGCTCAAAGCGGTAGGCTCAAAGGCTTTAATTGGCTACAACTTTGGACTCAACTTTTTCTGGACACGAACAATATTCGGAAAAAAAATTAGTTCGTAAATAATTTACACCCCAGATTTATTGCGTTACTTCAGGATACGCTTGCAGAAAGGTATTTAATTTTATTGATACATGTCTTCCTTCAAAGTTTTCTTTACTGATTCCATTCCAATGAAAATTTTAGCAGAAACCTCTTAATTGATAGAGCAATGAGCGTGGTGTAACCTGCTGATAACGTTTCTACTCGAATGAGGCGAGAGAGTGAGATGGTGCGTGTGAGTGAGAGCGGAAACGAGTGACGTGGCTGGTCGTGACGACAGACAACATGAAATGACATGACACATAGACGTCAGCACAGATCTCTGGTGGTTTGTTCTCGAGACTTGTCACGCAGGGCAGTTCACTTAATACATTTTGTGCAAAACTTCAAAGATTTTAAATATTTTAGTGTTTTTATATTGAGTGAGCTGTCTGCCATGCTAATCAATTTATTTTATTTTAATAAATGTAGTTAAAAATCTTTTTAAAAATTATGCAGTCAAGATCTGTGCAGACTTAAGAGAAACGTTAAATGTAGACATAGAGATTTCAGAAAATCATGTGCAATAAATGGAGCTATAAGATTCATGGCAATATAACATTTAGAACTATCCAGATTCAAAAGAAAAAGTAATATTACATTTAGAGCTACCCAATATCAAAAGAATAGTGCAAATCAATTTAAATAACCAACATTTAACGTTTGACAAAAAAGCAAAAGTTAAAAACAAATGGAAAATGTAACTGAATAAATTCAGAAATGAATGAGCACTTTAATGCTTGATTTTATGAAATAATAATAAAAATATTTGAACAAAGATTATAAATAACTATGAATAAAGAGTTATTCAAAAAGTTAAAAACAGGTTAGCACGCATGGTATTCTCAACATTATCGATATCTTAATCGAATGATATACTAGCACAACACTAGCAATTTGACACTTTGTCACTTTGACAATTAATACTGAATTCGATTGAGATCATGAAAATATTGAAAGTTAGACTGGCCATTCACAGGAATATCTGAATTCTTAACCAGCGTTCATAGTCTGAATTTAGAAATCGTTAATTCCTCCTCAAACATAGGTATAGATTTATCATTCTGATTTCCACACATAGTAAGTATCGAAATTTGAATAAATTTAAGTTACGGTTACAAATTCAGATACAAATCCAGCCTGTTTAAGGCCAGCCTAAACCTGCGTTATGGCTCCAGTACAAATTGACTTAATCTTGTCTCCTCCTCTTAAAAACATAAAATTAATAGGCATATTAAAAATTACTCCAGAGGGTCAGTTTGTACTAAAGCTGTAGGGAAAATAAACACGATAGTTGAACCAAAATGGCCGATTCACGAGATTACGAATATTGTTCGAGGACAGAGGGTTTGTTATGGTTAAGTAGTGTTACAAAATTTGGTTAGATGCAAATAAACGATGAATTTCAAAAGGGGGTCATTTTATAAATCGGCCATTTTTATTTCTGGGACTGATTCTCGCACTCATATTTTTCAATTCGAGTAGTTGGAATATAAGATTTTTTTAAATAGTTTGTCTTGTCTTTTTAGGGTTCCGTACCCAAAGGGTAAAAATGGGACCCTATTACTAAGACTCCGCGGTCCGTCTGTCTGTCACCAGACTGTATTTCAATAACCGTGATAGCTAGAGAGTTGAAATTTTCACAGATTATGTATTTCTGTTGCCGCTATAACAACAAATACTAAAAACAGAATAAAATAAATATTTAAGGAGGGCTCCCATACAAACGTGATTTTTATGCCGATTTTTGCTATAATGGTACGGAACCCTTCGTGCGCGAGTCCGATTCGCACTTGGCCGGTTTTTACTAACTTGTGTCTAACATTGTTTTCACATGTCACAGTTAAAAAAATGCCTCCAGCGGTACATCTGCAACTTTAAAAAATAATGACATTGCGAGAACCCATCCCAGTTACCATAAACAATAGAACTAAGATCTGTCATAATGACAACTGTCATAATCACCTGTCTTCTGCCTCCTGGAACGGTGCAATCGATGGAGTCGCGAGTAGGGCGGCGGTGGCTCGGCGGGCGACGAGCCACACGATGATGGAGAGGAGTCGCTGGACGCCAGCATCACGTCTAGGAGGTTGGCACGGGCCTGGAACAGGTGGTTAGGAACGTAAGGCTTTTGCTATATTCAAAGATTGTTGGTTATCCAAGAACTAATAAATAAGAATTAAGAGATGAACTTTTTGGTTTAGGCAGGTTGTTGGTAATAAAATAGTCAGAAGGAATAGACAGTTGATCATCATATAATAAATGAATTAACTGCTGAGGCAAAACCTATCCTAAAAAAGACAATAAATACGGTACTTTATTATATATAGACAATACTTGTTGGAAAAATATATGAAATCATATTCACATTTCACACACTTGAATTGATAAAATACAGAAAAAATATATCAGATTTGGTTAAGATCTCCTTGGTGAAACTATCCAGTTTTTTTATACATGGTTCAATCATGCAAGTTCCCAAAAATTAAAATTAGCTATGTAATCTCCAATCCACTTCCTCCTTTCTTTCTAGATAGTAATAAGTAACTAGGAGGTGTTTTCACTTACCTTCTTACTTATCAATCACGCCACCAGCCACATATACAAAACAAAATATGTCTCACACACATTAATTCGCTCACTTGGTATAACTTCATTCCTATTCCCCCACTTTTCTATCTATGTCTACATTTAGGTTATCTGTAATGTCATACGTTCTATTTATATTGAATCAAATAAACAAATCCAAAACTTTATCAATATCAAGGATGATTCTTACCTTAGGATCACTAAAATCGATGTCTTTTTCAACATGCACCCATCCAGTGGGGGCCCATAACGCGCTGTCCTTGTGTGTGTGTGTGTGAGGCTTCTCCCCGCGTTCCGCAGTCTTCCCCTCCGCCCCACTCGTCGTTCCCTCGCTTTGACGAATCATTCTAAAAATTTAAGCCAACAAGGCATGTCATTTTGAAAAAGATAAGGACACATGATGACATTGACGTATGATAAAATGCTTTAAAAAATGTTTAAAATAAAGACTATACTGACACTAACCATGAGTTTAATTTGTCAACATTTCGTATCAAACATGAACACAATTATAGTTTTGATTTTACGTCCAAAATTCTATTGCTTAAAATTTTTGGTTAAAGTGTTTGCAAAAGTCAAAGTAACTATATATTTTTGTGAACTAATCTTAATTATGCACAATATTAGATATCGCTTATCTTTTTCGATATAAGGTAAGATTGTCACCTAGTGTTATCGTTAGCTTGCTTATCTATAGTCGTTGCATATCGCGAGTCAATAATTGCAATTTAAACTTTATATCAATGACATAAAAGTCAACTGATGTATGTTCGACGTTGTTCGTTTGTTCGTAGTTATTATCGATGAGTTGATAAAAAAAGGCCAAAAAAAACCTATTAACATAATTTTATTAGAAGGCCTAGATCCAGTTTACGTGCTCATGATCTCTTAAGTATTTAGATGAAACATTTCTTTATAAACGAACACTCACCTATTGAGTTCCTCAATAACATCTTTCGAAGTTGCAGCCTCATGAAAACTCAATGTATGTTCTTGCTTCACTATGATCGGTTCCGGGACCGTCGCTTGCGCAGTCCCAGGCTTATTCCGCTCCACCACGGGAATCTTCGACCGGTTCCTGCTCGGCGAGGACGGTGGCCTTTTCCCTCCCATCAGCATTGGGATCCTACTTCGCTCCCTCAATTTCCCATCTTTAATAGCATCGTTCTTATTACTTACTATCACAGTTTCAGCCGTAGACGTGCTAGTTGTATTAGATTCAGTCATTTGCGGGGAACCATTCTCTGGAGACGATCCTTCTTCCTCTTCAGGCACAGGAACTAAAGCTCCCGTACTTCTTCGACAAGCGCTTAACACCTCTTCTACTAAAGATATCTCGTCGTTACTGGTGTACGGAAAGCTGGACGATTTTGTTAGACAAGTCTCCACTTCCCTCTCAAGAGGCGATGGCTTGTTCAACATTATATTCACAGTATTCTCTTTCAGCGCTGAATTATGGTCTAAACTTCGACTAGATTCGGTATCACTCGGCCTTTCTTCTTTAACCGCAGCAAAAGGCAGTTCCACTACTTCAACAGATTCGATCACATCAATGCTTTTATTTATTTCATTCTTGCGCTGAACTTTTATGAGATGCCGTTCATCTATCTCATTCTCTGCGTTTTCGGCTCTCGAAAATTCTTCAAAGAAATCTTCGGATTCATTGTAAGGGTCTTCGCGTTCGATGAATCTCGGCGTGGACCGTGGCTCGGATACAGTATCACAGAAGGCAACTCTTGGTCGGTCACCATGTAGGACGTCACACGAATCGTTTTCAGAGAAGCTGCCGAAGGAGTCAGGTCTTTGTCTGTCTTCTGAGATTTCACTGCGAGGACCAACTGAGTCATCGTCAAAATCTGCCGTGGCGTAAGGAGGTGGCAACTCTCTGATCTCTGATAAAGGTCGAGATGACATGGAATCTGACTCTTCTCTATCTCTGCAATATTTCTGCTGCTCGGCAATAAAATGAAGAACATTCTGTAACGCCACCTCTCTGTCCTGCAAAGCCATTGCTTGCACATCGTGGATCCTTAAATGACTGCTCGTATCCTGCGCAGGGATACCTCTGGACGAATTTGATGCTAAACTCTTTGTGCTCTCATATTTAACGAGACGGTAGAAATCTCTCGTAAAATCTAGGCCTACGTTTGCACAGTCACCGTCTTCACTTAGTGCTGTACTAGATCTTTTATCAGGTGCGTCTGATGCACTGGACCACGAACCACCAGGTGAATGTGTGCCGTTGCAGTCCCATCTTTTCTCTGATGTATCAGGATCATCTTGTATTCTACATTCATCTATTTCTATCGTTGCAAAACCACAATCATTCCAAAGGCAATCTCCGACATCTTCTTCTAATTCTAAAGCGTCATCTTCCCTGATGCTGGGTAGTGTTGACAAGGATATTTGGCCAGGCGTCGTTATTTCGGCAAAAGGGGACTGTCTGTCCCTGAGATCTTCGCAGGATAATGATAAGCTCCAGTCTTCCAATTCAGCTCTATCGTATTCTAAATCGGCTATATCCCTATGCCTCTGTTGTAATGCTGATCTTGCATCGTCTAGTTCTAGCCAATGTTGGACGTAATCAGCATCGTACTGAGAGCCATCAGCGCGATCATCTAGCGTGCTACCCCACGATACCCTTTCCGAGCTTGTCGTAGAAGCAATAGCCGCTCTCCGCAGCGGTCTTTCGGGGGCAGGTTTCAGATCTAGTACTAAAACACCAGAGCTAGGCGATGGGGTGTCTAGGCAGCTGGTTGGGCAAGTTGTTCCAGCGATTAACTTTAAACACAGATGAGAATCCGAGAAGCTTCTCACTACATGTTGGAAAGGCAAGACTGGTCGCGAGGGAGGGTAGCTGCCTCTGACGCCAGCGAACGCGACTCCTATTGGGAAGTAGATATAATCTGCGTCTGAGGCGAGGAGTCTTGCGTGTCTTCGAGATTCTCTAGGGTTGATGGAGACAATAGTTTGGTTGTCGGTCTCATCGGAGGCTTCGTTGAGGTCTGGTAGTGCCCTGTCGGCTGCGTGGTCGCTCTGGCGGGAGGCGTCAGCTTGCACGTCGCTAGACATGGTGGAGTAGCCCTCATCTTTGGCGCCACTCTCTGGGGACTCAGCTCCTGCCTCTCCGACTTCGCCGCTTTCCTCTTCTGTTACTTTTTCACCACTCGCCCCTGGAATCATATTAAGTGTTTGTTTAGGCATATAAGCAAAAAAGTTTTTCATTTATCTGATGTAATAAAGCGATTAATTGAGTTTATACTCTTTATTGTTTGCTGTTTAATCTCATGCTTTTTGTTAATTGATTGCAGGTTACCTACGCGTTTAAAGATTGCGCAAAGAACACGCAATTTGACCAATGGAATTACCGTTCATGGCGGTAACTCCACTGGTCAAGCGGTGTATTACCTCTGACGGGGTCGGTAGTGGGCTGCGGCATGCTGAGACTGAGCGTGTGCGGCCTGGCCGGGGGCGCCCACAGCGTGGGGTCCACGGCCGACAGCGCGCGCGCCAGGTTAGCTGGAGTCACCTCCAGACCCTGGAATGGAAGAGGAGAAATTTGATGGATGCTTGATAAGTTGCTCTTCTTCTTAGCGTGTCGATGGCAAATACAATTTCTAAATGTTATTTTGGACCAATAGTCAGTTACAACGCCGACGCCGCCATTACAGAGCATGCGGTACAAGACGAAAGGTGGGCAATGGTCTGCGGAGAGACTGCACAAACATTGCAGATGAAGATGCTTAATAAAGGCTAACACCTCGGTCAAGATGATGAACCACCCTCAGCCGGAGAAGCTCAACAATTAGGACCTGGGCCAAAGAATCTTCTTGCAGCATGGTTGAGGGTTAGATCCACGCGGCCGGCGCGAGCGCTCCGACCGGGCTCCGAGGAAATGCTCTCGCAAAGAATCGCATCGCCGACCGCAGTCACCGCCCGGACAACAAGGCAAGCAGTTTGTTATGCAACCAAGGGTAAGGATCCAGTTCCGTAACGAAATCCTTGCCACGTTATCGGCGGTCCCGAATTCCCAAATCTTCTCCCATTTCTTTCCACATTTGTTAGAAACTTCGAGGCGCCATCTCTCTTCACTATAAAATCCACAATGATGGTCATCCTTATGAAAAAGTTTTTTGACACCGTGCAAATAAAAACTAGCGTCGTTATTTTCATGATGGCGATTATTATTTATTTATTTAATTACGTTTCACCAACAGTTATTACAGATATTATACAGATAGGAACATATAATTGTGTCTTAAATCTAACTGCACGACCAATTAATCTTTGTAATTATAAATTTAATTAAAAAACTTAATGTACTTTAATTCTAGATAGATTAAATACTAATACTAATTACGTCTAACAAACGCCCCACAAGCGACCCTTATCAGAAATCTAAGATTCAGTTCTAACGTCAGACTTTTAACCATTTTAAAATTTTAACCTCATTTTGTAGATGATAAGTACAATCATATATTATCATTTTTTTTTTATTCCGACTATATAAATAACAGTCACATTACCTTCAGTTCAGTCCAGATATCAGCCAGTATCTGATGGCGTCGCTTGTCGTCGTGGCTGAGGGGGTGCGGAAGCGGCACTGGTGGCGCAGGGGGCGGGGAGTCCCTGAACGATACTAGGGATCCACAGGATCCGACGTCTACTAGGTGCACTGGAAATGATGGACATACATGTTTTTTAATGACATGATTACGACGATGTTCTTCGTAACTAGTCTTAATGATACCTAATTCACAGGACCTAACTCTCGGAGCAATAACGCACTGGCGAACAGGTCGCGGCGGCCAGTGATTTCTGGGATATGAAAGCAATCGCTTGTTATCGCCCGCACTTAGCGACCAGCGTAGTGGCACGCAATTTCGCGTCGCTCAGTGCTTTGCCGCTCTTAAGGATCTGAAGATCATGAACGAGGCTCAATCTAATGTTTACCAGTGTCTGGATTACAATAACCATGTAGCTTTAATTAAGTCTAAAGGTTAATGCGGCTAATAGCATATCAATAACCGAGGCCAGATAACACCAGCCGAACCAGCGAGACCGACTCATTTAACGGTCTTGTCCTGACCGACACAATAATATCTATAGACCTCCATCTCCAGATCCTTGTAAGTTTAATGGCGTATGCGGCGTGGCAGGCGATGCTAGCTAGGCCGAGGTCGTAGCTGCCGCAACAGAAGAGCACTCCACTATCTTTGGACCTTGTACTTACCTTGTAAGTCCCTTGGCGTATGCGGCGTGAGAGGCGTATGGGGCGTAGCAGGTGAAGGTCTCTGCTGTGGTCGCAGCTGCCGCACCAGGAGAGCGCTCAATGCGCGGTTCTGTGCCTCCAACTCGCGAATACGAGCGCGTGCGCATCCCAGCTCTTCACGAACGCTCTGAAAGAAAAATATTTTTGGTTACTCAATGTTGTTAATGTAATTAAGTATTTTCAGACGGACCGGATTGGGATTGGGTGATACATATTTATGTACACACCACAGACAAAGGAATAACAATAAAAGCAAGTCGAAATCTTGACTAGTTTTGTGAATTAATATTGGTAAGGTGCGTTGTGTATGTCAGCAGGAGCATATAAGAATCATATTGCGTTCTGTGGTTTTGTTTATTCCCTTGGGACGTGAGATAAGTATGTTAATATGTTAGAGAATTAAATCTTGTAATATTATTTAAATATAATAACGTTACAAATCTAAAGCAAATCAGTTCTACCAATCTCTCCTAATCTTTCCCAAAAATACCTTTAAAAGCCTGAAACATCTATTACGTTTTCCCCAACAGCTATAAACGTCCACATAGAAAACTTCACCGTTTCCCCCCCTCACAGGATCTCGTCAAAACGTCTCCGAAATAAACGCGTACATTTTAATTATACTTCATTAGTTAAATTAAATTCGAGTGGAGGTAATTATAGGGGGATCTCGAATACGAAATAAGGATGTTTCGGGCATCCTCGGACCTCGCCAGGGAAGATTTAGCGGGTTTAGAGCGCTCATAACTTAGTTAGAGGATAGGTTAGTTGGGAACTTTGAGCAGCTTATAGAAAGTTTTCGTGGCAGCTTAGCTGTGGGAAGCTTTGGGTATATCATGTTGGTAGCAGTGTGATTTCGTGAAAATGCCCAAAAACTGCTCAATAAATTAATGGGACGAAATCATTTGCAGATCACTGCCACTAAGCTTTCATTTTGGCGTACTAACCTTACTTTGCTCGGCAATTACTTTCAAAGAGATACATGCCATATAATAAACGTATTTTGCTCAAGATCAAAAACCAAATTATTACAAAATACTTAATACTTATATGCCTAAGTATAGAACTACGAAATATTAGTTATCATCTAGATAAGAATATCGGATATCCTAAACGGACGAAACATGAACCAAGTAGGTAACGAAATTATCATACTGCACCATTTTTGATAAGTGCCACCCAACTTATAAATTCTCGAACCTCAGAAACCTTAATGCAAAAGCCAAGTTTGTTTAATTAAACATTTCCACGAACTTCAGAAACAGTTTTAATAAAATTTAATAAAGCGTAAATAATATTAATGGAGTAGAGTTATAAATTTTAAGTGATTTTCGTTTAGAGAGAAAGGATTTAAATGTAACGGTGAGAAATGTCATGTCGAGGGGTCGCTGATAAGTTTCCTTTGAAGATAAGATGTTGAGATGTATTTGGGAGACTGCTGTATTAATTAAGACTGATTTAATTATTTTAAGGAGTAGAATTGATTATTTGTTTTGGTATCTTATTAGCTACGTCAATATTGCTGTTATCTATCTTGTTTCCATAACAAAGATTTTCAAATATTTAGATATTCCATTCGCTTATTTCTGTATTCAAAGAATTAATTAGGAGCGATTTATTATTTTAAAGAATGGAATCGATTTTTATTTGGTTTCTTGTTCGATTTTGTGTCGATATTTCTGTCATCTTAAGATAATATCTTGTTTTGTTTAAGAAAGATTTTCAAATATTTAGAAATTCATTGAATTATTTCTATATCAGTATCAGAGTTTCATCTTTCAACGTCATTAATTTCAACAGCATAGATATTGTTAAGTAATTTTGTAATTCCGTCATCATCCCCTTTACCTACTCACTCAAAATTACTCTCTTACGTAAACTAATAATCTTCCCTGTCGCCTTTCGTCCCACATGTGAAGTCTCTAATTACTTCAGAAGCAGTCTACCTACCTACTCTATCTATATGTTTATCAATAAACTCAAAGGAGACACACATTCATCATTTGTAATCACCATACGACGTTAATTACCTGATAATATCCTTAATGTCATCACAGAATTCACACGGCTGAGCAGCTAATAGATTTAGAATATTGATGAAGATTAAGTGCACCAAGTTCCCTCGTAAATTAAGTTTATAGCCCGAAGTTGACCATTTGTGGTGATAAAATAATTGAGGGATAATTTTCTGGATTTAACCTTTCAAGTAATGTTAACTGGAGTAGTGAATTATTTTATTTTTGTGGTGAGTTCAATATGTAATCTTTTCTACTCCATTTGAAGTTCTTCTTCTTCTTGATGTTCTTTATAAGTTAAAGTTTGATTGATCTTTTGCATAGTTTCAGCTGCTAATATTTTAGAAGCCAATATCAATATTTTTAACTTCAGCACCCGCTAGTAAAATAATTCACGCTGAATGAATATTTAACGACAAAAGTTTGTCATTAACATTTTCCAGCGTTATGTGAAAACAGAAGCGTCAAACTTTGAAAAACAATCAAAAGCGGTCGTCGCTTGCAACCGGCGCCATCTTTATCAGGAAAGTTGGCGCCAAAACTACAACAACATGGTGGACACTCACAAACTGGATTTAAACACAAACGGTCGCATTATCGGACAGATTATGCCCAGATTATAGTGGGCCAGGCCTTCTGAAATTATTACGGTGCCAGCTAAGGCCGAAGTGTCCCATTTCGGGCGATTTATGTGCGAATGTAGGCACCACATAATCCACAGACGCGGATACAAGGGCGACTATAATTATGAGAAACAATTTCCGGGATGCATCGTAATGCCAGCGAGGATTACGGTAGACATTCCCTTTTTTGCGGATTAACAATGCAGACTGTCTTTCTTTGTTTTAATCTTTTAAAGGACTCGTCTACTACCGGTTGGTATCAACGAGTGTTTAAAATGCTCGGCTCGTAAATATTAACGGCGATATCTTGAGAATTTTATGTAAATTTTGCCGTCTAAGGAGAACTGTATTATATTGTGGAATCAGAAACTAAATTATATTACCAGTAACCAACCCAGTGTTGGATGGTTGAAGAGATCCTAACCGACTAAAGTGGCGTGCAATGGAGGAGACGGGTTGAAAAAGAAGAAACCCATTGCTCGTGTCAAGAAATACAGTACCTAACAGTGTCAGTGACATGGCTAAAATGCTAATCTTTTGCTAGAAAAACCAATTCAGGTCCCAGTGCTAGTGTATCTATCTGTACCAGTGCCGAAAGAGTGGGAAAGATGTAACTATTGTCAGTGCTGAAGGACTGCTATGGAAAGACAGATCAATTTTCACTAAAGAGTGCTGTAAGTCTACTATGCTCAATTGCTCAGTATCCTCACCTTCTGCGACAGAAGCGCTCGCACGACTTGCTGAGCCACATCGTCAAGCCGTCGCTCGTGTTCTCCCGCGCCGAGCCCGGCGGAAAGCGTGGACAGCTGACTGCGAAGCCGATCGTTCTCGGAGCCTAGCGTGGTCAGTTGGCTCTGATAGTGGGCCGCGGAAGCCTGCAACAAGCACTCACGGTGAAGGCAACGTTGGGACACTCTTTAGTTGAAAAAGCGAGAGACTTTACGGCATAATATGTTATGCCCTAAAAAATCTGAGCGAGGAGATGGCGCCACGTAAATAAAGCGTTAACTAAACAAGTTTGCAAAATACGGCAATAGGGGTTTTTTCAATATTAACAGGATTGTTTTTGTGCAAATATAACTTGTGATGTGGTAGGATATTCAAATTTTGTTTTTTGTTGTTTATCCCTAAAATAAGACGTAAAAATAAAGATGTTTTATGACGGCCCAAACAGAAGAAAAACAAGCTTTCCTATCGCCCACAGCAATATTTTTTCAGTCTCACTCATCAAAACGTCAGTGCCACTCCTGTCGTCAGTACTGCTTCACTAAAAAAATACCCCCGAAAAGGGACCATCGTTCACACTCTTAATTAAGCCGAAGTTCTCACAACAAACCAAACCAGTGTAAATTGACCTACTCCGCCCTCTTTGGCCTTCGAACACGACATCGCTTAGGGGCATTTCTATTTCGAGTCACGGGTCTGCTGATATTTGCTATTCCCGAGCTCTCCACCACTTAAAGGATTTTGATTCTTAATGTATAAGCTATAAAGGGTATTATTAAAATTATATTAATTCGGTGTGAGGTTTGCAATCAAGTGAGGGCGAGACAACGAATCTGTTTGTCTGTATGTCTGAAACAACGCGCGGTTGATAAGCGATGAAAGGGTTAGGTTTGAATGGCGAGGCCATTCAATTTGGACATGCTTATAATTATGACTACACAGTTTTAGGTGCGAAAAGTCTAGACGTGCTAACGTTTTATGAATTGCATGCAAGTGGAGTTTTACTTACATGAAAAGTTTTAATGGATTAATTTCCTTTTGAAAATATAAACAAATTCAACTTTATTTCTTGATTAGGTTTTTGTGAAAGAACCACCACAATTTTGCTAATATCACGTATGGTTTTCAGGTAATAAATAATGAATTAATATAATTATGTAGGTACGGTACTGAATAATAATTTTGACACAAAGGATGCCATCTGTAAGTGTCAAACGCACAAAAGTCAAATTAATTTTCTTTGTTTTTATTATATTCTTCACGGATTAATGCAAAAAGGTATTTTTTTTCCTGTCAAGGGGGTTTCAAATCTCTTTGCATAGTGTGTATGTTAAAACAGAAACATCCTATATTGTATAAGTTACCTCATCCTCAGTAACAGTTCCAGTCCGACAAAGCAACCACACCGTTTGTGAAGACAATAAAAGTCGAACGATTTAATTAAAATTCCACATGATTGACGAGCAAATCAAATGTGCTATTATTTCATGATTTAATTATTTACCAACCGCCGTCGCCGCCATTTTGCCGACGCCATTTTGTCTGCGCACTTAATTTATATTTTGAATTTCGAATAAACCGCAGATGTTTCACGAGATCAGGTAATTAAAGTGAAGGGCTTGTCTGATTGCTTTCCCATCGAATCATGGAGTGTTATAGGACTCCATTTATTATATCGCTTTTATTTGTTTTGACTCCATTTTTAAAAGTGGCAGTGGAAATGCTGGTTTTCAGAGTGCGTAGCGTTCATTTTTTGAGTATGCGTGTAAATTTCTACCTTCCTAAAAACATTTTTCCACTGGACTTATTACGTATTCTTTTGATATGCAGGCAACATTTTAGATGTTTTTAGTTCTTGAGTGCTAATTAGCAGACACAACAGAAACGAGTAAAATAACAAAATTTAAAAACCCCCGACACATTTTTATTTTATGCTACATAATTTATCTAGTACATAGTAGATACGCTTCGATCGGCAATCTATTGAACACGTAATTATGACGCGATACCTTGCGAAAACACCCCGATTCAAACAGTAAAACGCCCATAACATTTGAACGGCTGAACCGATTTTATTCAAACATAGCTAAGAACACTCTCGACACAATCACCTTTCAAACAAAAAAAAACTAAATCAAAATCGGTTCATCCGTTGAGGCGCTATGATGCCACAGACAGACACACAGATACACAGCAACACACCTCAATATTATAACACCCCTCTTTTTCCGTCGGGGGTTAAAAAACAATTGTTATGGGAACCAAAGTGCTCAAAAGGCACAGAATACCTACTGAACATTATTGTTTATGATATTGCTTGTGTTGAAAAGCAAAAGCGAAACTCACTAATTACAAGTGCAATACAAGTGCTATTAACAAGGCTAAGCATATTTTTCAAGATAAATCTAAATATAAAAATCTACACGTCAGTTCAAGAAAACTGACCATTTATAAAACTGATTTATGATATCAATCACCGGCTCGCTATTACGCTTTCCTTAGTTTTATGTTTGGTAATAATAGCACAAGTTTGAGCATAAATCAGAACCCTTTGCTTAGCAGCCACAATTTGTCAACCGTCGTTTTCTTTGTGTTGCTTGTAATGGGATATGTCTTTTTGTATAGGATTAGGTAACCTGGCACTTTGTTACGTCAAGTAGTTTTATTCATACCAATTATTCATATGGCAACACTCCTACTTGCAAAACCAGAATAACGCACAAAATATTAATTAGAAATCACTTGTTTTTCCGCACGTTTTCCACATCAACACACACGAACGACTAATTGTAAACACATTAATTAATTCAGCTAATTAAATTATCCAATTAAATACCACCATGACAAGTAAAATCACTAATTAACAGTTACGAAACATCATAGTTTTGCGAATCATAAGATTAATGGTTTCAACAGAAATCAGAATCGCGTTGATGCCGAAAATAGTCATTGTTTCGTTCGGGGCTTTCAGCGAAGTGATTACATTTACGGCAATAACTAGAATTAAAGCGGTGGGTCATTAATCATGGCCTGCAGTGTAGACATCATTAGGTTGGCTCGGTCACGCGTCACAAATGTTGGGGGCACAAGTTTACTTGTAGTTTCTTTTGGTAATCGGGTGTGGAATAGCTTGTAATGTTCAGATAGAATGAATGAAATAAAATAAGTCTTTTTCAGCCGGGAAAAATCAGGGGTTAAGAAACCAAGAGTTTAACCCCAAAATGAAATATCTGAAAAGTGTGTTGATGTTTTGTCAGCTACGTGCATAAAGGTTCCTGCAGAAAGGCATAACGCAACAATGCGAGACCGTAACATCTTATGAGAAATAAACTATTTATGAAAAGATATCTTTGCTAACTCGCTATTGCATCGTTGTCGCATTGTCACATTTCACCTGTTTATGGAAGCATTTAGTAAGTAGGTACCCCTGTAATTGTCTAGAATTTTAATTATGAGCAAAATTAATAGGTAGTCCGTAGTAGGTATTAGATCTTCTGTGTTGATTCAGCTTTTCACTGATAGGTTAGTGAAAAGCTTCAGGAAACCCCAAATTAGGTCAAGAAAACACAAATTATCTTGTTTACAAGCTTACTTACAAGTTAAAATTACTTGTTATGCCGAAACAGATTAACTAGTCCCTGTTACAGTGTGGCAACCATTTATTACTGTATCAATAATTCATAACTTCCTACCGGTTGCTAATAGATGGCGCCAGCATCCAATTTAGTCAGATTATCTTATCTGTGGAATATGCGCAGAGTTAGTTCAGTATGCTGTGCCTGTAATAGCTACCTTGCTCGGGTTTCCATTGTTGGATACGGCTATGTTTGTGCTATAAGTATTCAATTTACTCGGCGTTTCCTTGCGTGATCACGTCATAAATGAGGATATCCGCAGGAGAACCAAAGTTACCGACATAGCCCGAAGAAATGCGAAACTTAATTGGCAGTGGGACATTGCTCGCAGAACGGATGGTCGATGGGGCCGACAAGTTCTGGAATGGTGACCGCGAACCGGGAGACGATGCGTTGGAAGGCCTCCCACTTGGTAGACCGATGATCTGGTTAAGGTTGCGGGAAGGCGCTGGATGCGAGACGCACGGGATCGGTCAATGTGGCGACGCCTGAGGGAGACCTATGTCCAGCAGTGGACATCTTTCGGCTGAAATGATGATGATGATAAATAATCAATGTATAGTGTATTAAATGATTTTATGATATAACTAATTCAATTTGTGGTTTGTGTAGAAGCAGGCCTCCTTCACTCGACCGTACTTACAGCAATTAATGCCTCCACTTTCGATTGATACCGGCACCGCTCCGTCAGTCGGTTGTCACCGCTCGCGCGTGCGGATGAGTGCGTGGTTGGTGGACGGGGGTCTTAGTTCGAGCAGCCTCGCAAGAAACAAGCCGTCAAAAATCAACCCAACCGTCACAAATATTGAGCTCAAAATCGTGTACTTGATCTCGGAGAGAGAAATATCTGTCACGTAGTAAATTCTCATAATAGTGGTAGAAGGATGATGATATTAAGTACTGCAGCCTAATTGTTTATGTGTATTCGGCAAGGCAAAGCGTTTTGATGCCATCAATCAACCAATCACAAGCGAGATGAAAGCCACGATGTGGATTTCCGTCTATGTTGTTGGTCGATTGATGGCGGTCAAACCCTTCGCCTTGCCGAATTCACTAACTCTTAAAACGGTGAAGGAAAACATGTGAGGAAACCGGCATGTCCTAGAACCAAAAATTCGAAGACATGTGACATCCACCAACCCGCACTGGGCCCGCGTGGTGGATTAGGGCCCATTACCTCTCACAGAGAGGATGCCCGTGCTCCAGCAGTGGGAACACTATAAGGCTGATGATGAAGTTAGTCATTTTATGTTATGCAGTGGAAATACTCAAAAATCACACTTCACACTTATGTGCTGTGTGTGTGTTTGTATGTTTGTTACTTCTTCACGCTCAAACGGCTGTACGGATCGGGATGAAATTTGGCACGGAGATAGATTATAGTCTGGAATAGCACATAGGATATTTTTTATCCCGAGAATATGTTCCCTTGCGATAATTTTCGGGCGAAGCCGCTGGCAGAAGCAAGTAAAACATAAATACATGCCTTTTTATGATGAAGTTTGGTTTTACCTCAAACTATAATGTGTGATCAAGAATAGTGTCCGAAAACAGCTGAATGTTTGATAGACAATGCCCAACCAAAAATATCGTGTCGTTCAATTCCTTGGAAACACACTAATTGGTTTCGTTAGTGCACAACTATGGCGGGCCGGCGGAGTTTCGCTAACGTAATTATGAAGATACCTCAGCCTCTGCCTACCCCGGAAACTGTAATGAATAACTTGCCTGCTTGCAGTTTTAAATGCAGCTTAAAGTTCCCAGTAAATATTACAGATGGTCGACGTTAATTTATTTTGGTATTTTGGTTTAGGTGGTTATAATTTGTAGTTTTGTTGATATCGCGGGTATAACCTGGATATAGGTGGCACAGGAGCGTGGGGATTGGCACATGAAAGAGAGTCTTATGCCCAGTAGTGATCGAAGTCAGGGTGAGGATGATAATGATGATTCATTTGTAGTTTTTTTGCATTAGTGTTTAGTTTGTATGGTAGCACGTGGCTAAGTAATAAAAAAAAAATATTTTCTAAAACAAGCTTTTGTCGTTTCTTCTCCCAGCAAACCCTTTAATTTGATACCTTTATCATGGCAGTGCACAAAAAATAACTAGTCCGCCACCTTAGGCCGTCCGCCATATTGGATTTAGAATGACGTCACTTAGCTAACCATGCATTGTCATCCAAACTTAACGTGTATGCAAAATTTCATCTTAATCGGTGGAGGTGCTTTAAAATTCAGTTACAAGATTTAACCCGAACACACTTACATACATACATTGCAAGTTAAATAAAAGCTTGTAAAAACGGCACGGCTCGATTAACCTTGAATGGTTAAGCAACACTTGCAGAGGGCGGTCCACGGATGGGTGACCATCAATTACATCCGTTCTTCGGAAATAACGTTAAGCCGTTGTTGTCAGCTGTTAATTTTAGATATTTGACAATCGTTATTCAGAAACCAGATTCTATGCCATTCTTGCCACGGTGTTTCGTGATACCTATAGTCAAGCATTTCATCACTCCCTGGTAAAGTAGAAGAGAGTCAAAGAATACCTACAACATTAGAGAAATATCTAACTTTTACTAATTAGACCTGTCGTAATGTATGGATCCGGAATGTTGGGCGGTGCAAAATATGGATGAAAAGAGATTGCATGTAGCAGAGATGAGAATGTTGAGATGGATGTGCGGAGTGACGAGAATGGATAAAGTGAGAAATGAATATATAAGAGGAAGTTGCGCAACGTGGCGCCAGTGACAGGAAACCGTTGATCCTGGTGTGGTCATGTCACATGTGGTCATGATGAGGAGGGATGAAACGCATGTTACTAAAAGAATTATGAATATAAATGTCGATGGATGGCGAGGGAGGGGACGGCCAAAGAAAAGATGGATGGACTGTGTGAGGAGTGATATGAATGAAAAGGGAGTCATTGATGGCGTGAAGGGGGACAGGACAGTATGGAAGAAGAAAACGTGTTGCGCCGACCCCAAGTAACATGGGACAAGGGCAGGAAGATGACTAAGCCTTAGGTACTCGAAGATCCGAAAATTATGACGCAATGAAACAAGACCATTTCAAAACCCTCAGCACTAAACTAAAAAGTAACACTGCAATGACGGATGTAACAAAATATTATAATTTGTATGCAATGAAAAAGGCGACACACATCTATTAGCAGTAGCAAACTAAAGCTCCAACAAGAAACTACATAAAAAAACAGCATTTTATCTTACAAACAGATGCACATATTTACTGGGTCATCTCGTAAATGGAGCATGAACCCAACCTACTCGGGCACTTTGTTTATCTTAGATATTTTCCTCTTTTTCTCGTTAAATAAGTTAATTCGCTAGTCGCCGACATGGCGCCGCTCCTAACAAACTGTCATTATGTTAGTAGTCATGGACAGGATATAAAAGGCCATTTGTAAGAGAAATTCAAGGTTTTTTTGTTGCTTTCGCTAAAGCAAATTCCATGGTGATTCTTGAAATAGTCAGCAGTGGCTTTGTGCATTCAAAGAGACACTCTTTCGAGTCAAAAGTATCTATGGTATGCCTTTATAAATTGGGATCTTTTTCAGCGCGTAATAGTAGATAATGATACGTAATAAACCAATGTGTTCGTACTTAAGCTTAAGAACACACATCTTTCATGGGGTATTGTGTTAAATTCTTTAACAAAATACCTTGTGATATATTAAAACTAAATGAAAGGTAATTCAAAACTTTTGTTAAAACCACACTTTGTAAACAAGAATATTACAAATTAGATGATTATATTCAAGATAAGAATGCTTGGAAACATGCTGGTCCTGCTCCATTGGGCAATCTTTAGAGTAGACAAAATCAAACTGGTTAATTTATATTATATTCATAATTATAGTAATGCTTTATTTAATTATTCTTTTCTTTTTGTTTAAGAAATTGACACACACACTGTTCCGTTGTTGTTGAATTAGGTAATTTACCGTTGTTTGCAATATTTGTAAATATGTGAGAACCATGTTCCTATTTATCAAATGAAAGAATTTATATTTTAGTGCTTGCAATACTTTATACCTAGACCTAGTAGTGTTAGTCTGGGTGCATCGTCCTCACGTTTATGAATTAACTAGCACTCTGCCCGCGACTTCGTTCGCGTGATTTCGTTTATGCTGTAAATGATATTCTTATAATTATGCAGTTAGTGAAGGCGACCAAAAATTTGCTATTATTCAAACAATAAAAAATGGGTATCGTAGATATACAGGGTTTATTTGATTGGTACGATTCTTTATTTGACTTATAGAATAATAAATTTTAGGTTACCGCCACAAAGTAAAATCCTCCCCTAGAAACTTATCAACACCTTTTTGCCCCGTTGGGGGTCGAGTTTTGAAAAACCTAAATATGCTATTCACACTTTTCTTCTCTTTTTTATTTATCGTTTATGTTAGTCAGATAGCGCAGTGAGATTCCTCAAAAAAAACTTTAAAACCCCTAACCCTATCTGGGAGAGAGTTTAAAAAATGTTTTATGTAAAATTTGAGTATCAACCTTATCCCCAAGGAATTTGATTTTACATACAAACTAATTTTTACCCTTTTCAGCTCCTTAAAGGTTGAATGGCCGCAAAATTGCGCCTTAGTGTTCCCCTAGAACCCCACGTCATAAACGAAACCCTGTCCAGTAAAATTCTTAGCTTGAGTCAGTTTCGAAAAACTTATAATGGCAACCTTTATTGTATCCTTATGTTGGTATTTGCGCCAAGTTTTAAATTTATTTTTTTGAAGAAATAAGATTCTTCAAAAAAACTTTAACACCCCCTTAACCGTATTTAAAACTAATAATGACAACCTTTATTGTTTATTTAGGTTGGTATTTATGTCAAGTTTCATGTTTATTTACCCAAGAAATCAGATTCTTCCATACAAACTTCAACACCCCCTAAATCATCATTTGGGTATAGTTTCGAAAAATTTATAAAGACAACCTTTATTGTTTACTTAGGATGGTATTTATGTCAACTTTCAAATGTATTAACCCAATAAATAAGATTCTTCAAAAACACTGTAATAACCCCTATATCGTCTTTTGAGGGTAGTTGCAAATAACTAATAACGAAACCTTTATTGTTTATTGAGGTTGGTGTTTATGTCAAGTTTCATGCTTATTAACTGAAGATATAAGATTCTGCAAAACAATTAACATCCCCTAAATCATCTTTTGGGGGTAGTTTCGAAAAACTAAAAATGAAAGCCTTTATTGTTTATGTCAAGTTTCATGTTTATTAACTGAAGTAATAAGATTCTTCAAAAAAGATTTAACACCCCTTAATCGAATAATGACGGCCTTTATTGTTTATTTAGGTTGGTATTTATGTCAAGTTTCATGTTCATTTACCCAAAAAATCAGATTCTTCCATACAAACTTCAACACCCCCTAAATCGACTTTGGGGGTTGTTTCAACCTCTATTGTTTATTGAGGTTGGTGTTTATGTCAAGTTTCATGCTAATTAACCGAAGACATAAGGTTCTGCAAAAAAAAATAACATCCCCTAAATCATCTTTTGGGGGTAGTTTCAAATAATAACAATAACAACCTTTATTATTCATATAAGTTAGTATTTGTAGCAAACTTCAAGTTTATTGACCCAAGAAATCAGATTTTTCCATACAAACTTCAACACCCCCTAAATCGACTTTGGGGGTTGATTCAAAAGACTAATAATGATAACCTTTATTGTTTATTGAGGTTAGTATTTATGTCAAGTTTCTTGTTTATTAACCCAAGATATAAGATTCTTCAAAAAAAATAACATCCCCTAAATCATGCTTTGGGGGTAGTTTCGAAAACTAACAATGAAATTCTTTATTGTTTATTTAGTTTGGTATTTATGTCAAGTTTCATGTTCATTTACCCAAAAAATCAGATTCTTCCATACAAACTTCAACACCCCCTAAATCGACTTTGGGGGTTGTTTCAACCTCTATTGTTTATTGAGGTTGGTGTTTCTGTCAAGTTTCATGCTAATTAACCGAAGACATAAGATTCTGCAAAAAAAAATAACATCCCCTAAATCATCTTTTGGGGGTAGTTTCAAATAATAACAATAACAACCTTTATTATTTTTATAAGTTAGTATTTGTAGCAAACTTCAAGTTTATTGATCCAAGAAATCAGATTTTTCCATACAAACTTCAACACCCCCTAAATCGACTTTGGGGGTTGATTCAAAAGACTAATAATGATAACCTTTATTGTTTATTGAGGTTAGTATTTATGTCAAGTTTCTTGTTTATTAACCCAAGATATAAGATTCTTCAAAAAAAATAACATCCCCTAAATCATGCTTTGGGGGTAGTTTCGAAAACTAACAATGAAATTCTTTATTGTTTATTTAGTTTGTTATTTACGTCAAGTTTCATGTTTATTGATCCAAGAAATCAGATTTTTTCATACAAACTTCAACACCCCCTAAATCATTATTTGGGGGTAGTTTCGAAATACTAATAATGTCAATCTTTATCATTTACAAATAATAATATTTTAACTAAGTTTCAAGAATTTTGGCCGAAGGAATTAGATTTTTCATACAAACTTTCAACCCCCTTTTTACCCCCTTGGGGGTGGAATTTCCAAAAATCCTTTCTTAGTGCACACTTACGTCACTTGAGGAACCTTTCTGCCAAATTTCATGTTTCTAGCCTTAGCAGTTTTGGCTGTGCGTTGATTGATCAGTCAGTCAGTCAGTCAGTGAGTCAGTCAGTCACCTTTCGCTTTTATATATATAGATGAAAGTATGTATGTAAATGTTGTAAAACACTTTTTTTTAAAGAGTAATTGTGGAGTTTCTTGTCTATGCTTCTCCATAACAAGCTACTTTACCGAATGGACGTAGACGTAGAGTAAACTATTATTACATTTAAATTTAAAATTTTTATGTTCAAAAGTGCCGCTTAATGGCCTAGTTGAAAGAAAAAAAATTGTCTTTGGAAGATACCTTGACTTAAATTCGGACACCAGGGGTGGCCAAATCCTCACACGAAAAGAAAGAAGACTTAAGAAAGAGGAAGAATTTATACAAAGCACACAAATCCCCTGAACACATCTTAAGACAATTCAAATAATATTCCAGGATGGAATCGAAATCACGATCCAGTTACTGGTCTAAACGAATGGTCAAAATTATTTAATGTTTCTACTCATCAACAACCTTCTGCCCTTAACCTAATTTGTTTAGGGTCAGCGCAGTTTGTTTTTCTGCCTCCACTGATATGTATTTGCTGTTATCGTTTATCTTACCTAATGACGTGTTTATCTATCCTACTCATCAATTTTAATGTTTCTACTAAAATCTTTAAATAATCCCTGCATCTACCTACGTACGCTAATCCGAAAACCGTCCGTTTACAAATAACGCAACCGACGAACAGACAAACATAATTAGTATGTGCGTGTAAATTCGTGACTCGGGCAATGCCGGGGGGCAGCGTGCACCCTAGACCCCCGACTGTGATCCGTAGGGTGCAGTTTTAAAGTAATGTTCACAGATAGACAGATAGGCAACTATGTTTTTAAAACGATGTAAGTTGTACGAGTACAACCAAAAGGTTTGAAAAGTTTTCGGAGGGGAAGCAGTTTTGGATTTTGGTTTGAGTCATCGACGTTTTTCAGCTTTTTAGCGCTAAATGTCATAATCATTGGCTTCTTCTTTTAATCTTAATATTCATCAAAAGAACTCATATACCTATGTAAACGACTTGACCCTTTGGTATTAAGAATTGTAATTTTTTTTTACAATATAAATAAAAACTACACATACTACAGAAATTATACGTCTCAAATTGCACATCTGTACTTCAGTTTTCAAGAAGAAATTTTAAACCCATTAGGCCTTTATTATATACTAGCTTCGGCCAGCGGCTTCGCCTGCGTTTATTATATATATAAACCTTCCTTTTGAATCACTATCTATTAAAAACCGCATCAAAATCCGTTGCGTAGTTTTAAAGATCTAAGCATACATACGGACAGACAGCGGAAAGCGACTTTGTTTTATACTATGTAAGGATTTATTTAATTTGTGTTGGTACCTAGATTTCCAATAGACGTTTTAAAATTTGCTCCGATGGCTTAAAGTCTGACCGTGGAATATTTCTCGGCATTCATACTATTACACTGCTTCCTGGTATTACAGAAAATGGGCAACCTAGTATTTTCATAAGTAGTTTTAGTAACTTTCGACAGTGTTTGGAAAGGAAATTACCTAGTCCGAACCTTACGATGCTAAACATGGAGATTCCGATGTCAATTAAAGGTAAAATACTATTATCACCGGGTTTGCCAAGCGGATTCGTGATCGCAGTTTGCTATTATAAGGATACTTGAGATTAACAGTTGTTGATCTACATTAATACATAGTAATCTCACATGAATAGAAAATAAATAACCACCAGGTACAAGCAACAAGCAAGAGAAAGTCACCCATTTCTCGTGACTTCTATACTGTCTTGTAATTGTATGGAGATTGCCATTACCATCACGATTGCCGTTAATAAAGGGTAATTAAGCTTTAACCTTGCTTTCTATGGAGAAAAAGTATGGGATTTACTAAGGTACATGCCACGTATTTTGCCATTATCTGTTACCGGTTGTTTGTAGTGGAAGTTATGTTAAAGACGATAGGTGATTTCAAATAAAGTCTTTCAGAATGATGGCCTCTAAGCCTGATAATAACACATGACAATTGATATGGCGATGAAAAAACGAGCGTTGAAATTCAACAGTGCGCTGAGGCATTTATTTACTCAAATCATAAACAGCCTTATTAAAAAAAAGCCAATTTATTAGTTAAAATACTGATCAGCAGATTGTTTTCTTTTTTATAAAACTAGCTGCGCCCGCGGCTTTCGCTCCCGTTAACTGACTGCTTACCCTACCTTACTTACCATCCTGTGTAACCTTTCTATCTGTATTTTTTTTTTAGTTGCATCATTCTTTCGCGGAGAATCTTACAGAAAATCGCCATTTGCACAACGCCATCTATCAAATATCGAGTTCAACTGTCCGAGTATCTGAATTGCGTGTGCTGTGATATTATTTTTACTTCTTGAACACTTTAAATTCATCTAACTTCTGATTGAGCTAACCGATTGATGCGATGAAACAAAAACTAAGTAATACTTCAAGTTACGCACAATTTTTATGTATAAAAGATTTCTACATTGTTTTCGTTAATTTTACGTGATGCGTGCACAAATAAACAGACAAAAATGCTGGAAATGGGTTCTGTTGGTGATCCATTAACACCCTAGCATTTTTTTTGGAAATATTTTCGATGTACAAAAACGACTTTTCTACAGATATATTGATTTATGATGGTTGATTGATAAGGCCACTAGTGGTAGTGAAAACTATCAGAATCAGGAAACTGAAAGCAACTAGAGCTATTGAGCATTCAACTTTTAATTGACGATGCGGAGATAGATATAAGTAGACTCACGTACAGAATTTTCATAACTATTTCCACGAAACTTTCCACCTCTGCATGAAACCTCCACTCATTTATTAGCCGGCTTAAACTATCGATTTTTGAACCGCAACCCTATCCGAGTGCCCTCAGTAACTGCGCCCTTGCACTTCGGAGGGGTGTAGCTGAATTATTGTTTAGAGGGGGTGGCCTTTTAAAGCGGGAAACCCCAGCTATTGTGCATAGCCGATTTCCCGCTATCCGCCATTTTAATGTCCTTCCGAGGCTTGCTTTGTACGTGTGTGAGTGGTACGGTGTTAGTGATGAGCGGTAGCGATTGGATTAGTAGAACAGCGATACTTCTTCATTAAACGCGAAGAAGATAAAAGTTTAGTTCGTAAGTTCCAGATTTTTAGATTTGGATTATTAGATTCAAGATCGAAAGAAGTTCCTTGTCGTGGCAGTATTCGTAACATATTTACTTAATATACTAGTAGATTTGCTACTTCAAAACCGAAGTTCATACGTTTGAGTTATAATAGGTATTCGTAGTTATGGTTTGCAGCAACAACTTGTACAACAATCAGGGGATTGGCAGCTGATTATTTGCCGATGTTGTTAATTCGGGCCTTGTGAAGTGTTTCGTAGAAGATGTTTATCGTAAAAATATGCTTGTTTTCAAACGTTTTTAGGTTTCCGTACCCAAAGGGTAAAAACGGGACCCTAATACTAAGAATCCGCGATCCACCTGTCTGTCTGTCAGTCCGTCTGTCCCCAGGATGTATCTCATGAACCGTGATAGCTAGGCAAATGAAATTATCACAGATGATGTATTTTTGTTGCCGCTATAACAACAAATACAAAAAAACTGAATAAAACAAATATATAAGTGGGGCTCCCATACAACAAACGTGATTGTTTTGTTTTTTGCGATAATGGTACAGAACCCTTCGTGCGCCAGTCCGACTAGCACTTGGCCGGTTTTATTGTAATTGTTGATCCTACTTGTTGTCCACTTTCAATTTCATTACTCGGCCCGCTCATAACTTGCACCACGCATAATTTTTCAGTGTGTTTAACATTAAGGTATGAGCACACAGCCGTGTGTGTGATCACTCCACAGCCTTTATTACTGTTCGCTGTATTTTTCTATTGTTGCCATGTCCGCCCTACAGGGCATGCCTTGTGTCATATTTAGAGCAAAGAACTGCTCTTTTCTAAGTGCCTTTTTGATACCTGAGTGGGCTTGAGTTCAAGTTTTAGAAAGGATAGCGACTTTATTGTTATGGTTAAGTTTTGTGAAGATAATTTGGTTGGATAGTAAGTTTGGTAGTGAGACCTCTATGTTATGGGAATTCTACTATGAAACGTAACTGGCGAATTAATGGAGGAAGCTTTACGTGCAATTGTGCCCCTCTGCCTTGTTTAATCCACGAAAAGTTTTTGTAAAATTGTTTTCCAATCCACACTAACGGAAAACCAACGCTGAAACCTTATATTCATGGTCATGTAAAATTCAGGCGGTTGGAAAATATTTTCTACATGAACTGTAGGCCAAAGTATCAATACAGAATACAGACATCTAGAATACATTTAATTTTTCTTGAGAATTTGACTTTCATAAGTGGTTTGTAATGTTCTGTTTCAAATACTTTAATCGACTTTAAGCTTGCAAGTCGACAAAATCTTCGCAAGACCAAGTTCAACAAACACCACCATATAGATGTAGATACATAATTCTGTATAAGGTGATGTGATACTTAAAGCATATTAAACTATCAGTGGTCCGACAGTCCGTCATTTAGCAGTTATTACGAGGGTGAGCTCTGTAATCTTCCCGAGGACTCTCAGACCTTTGGTGGTATATCTTTGTTGTTAAAATTTGATTCAAGTTTATGTTCCCAACTCAGCGAAAATTTTACTGAAAAGTTTAAATTTTACTCTATTATCAACTACTCGTGAAAGAGCCTTATCGCAAAAATCGGGGCAGCGCTCTTGAAAATAAATGTAATAACTTTGTTTCTTTAGAGATGTAATTATTAGGAGGTGTGAGCTTATTTTAGAATATCCCCCGATTTCTGAATTATCTATTTGAAGTTGAGTATTTGTCAATCTCAACAGTATGTAAGTAGGACAGGACAATCCGACAATAAAGTAGGGTTTGACACGTTCTTATTTAAATTCGAAACTGGCTCTATTTCTGTATATATTTTTGTTAGAAACATATTTAACATAAGTCTAGTCTATGTTATAGATAAGGTTTCCATTTTAATTGTACCGGTTTGAACCTCGGTGTCGATACTAAAACTAGAATAAGGTTATTTACTTAATTGGCTTTAGAAGTTAGTTTAATTCCCAAACTGAAAACAATTTGAAAGTGTGCTTAGATCTGAAACTCGTCTAGTTAGGATTGGTCCTGAAATACCAATTTGAAATGCTCTTAATTAGGAACAGACTGTTTTAGAATACCAGCTGTCTTATAGCCCAAATTTACTGTATATTTCCAGTAAATTAAGTAGTGATGAATAGGTAGGATTAATTACAGTATTTAACTACTGTATATTTTGAAAATAGTGTCACTGAATTCCAATTTGCTTCTATTTTAGATTATGATTCTACTTATACTTTCATTCAAAATTATACCATAAAACTTAATGTATAGGAAACCTCGAGCATTTAGCAAGAAAACCACCACAGCAAACAAGGCCTGTCCCCAGTTGGGACGGCCGTTTAGCGACATTAAACAGCATTTATCGACCGGAGGGGGACATGCGATCATTTTTGGATTATAACCGCTCAAGATAGACGAATTAATTAACGACAAAAACCAATACATCT
Source organism: Orthosia cruda (assembly GCA_964057195.1). Classification (NCBI taxonomy): domain Eukaryota; kingdom Metazoa; phylum Arthropoda; class Insecta; order Lepidoptera; family Noctuidae; genus Orthosia; species Orthosia cruda. The sequence continues at coordinate 35,297,446 of OZ059837.1, forward strand.
AGATCCCTGTCATTTTAAGAGTCCCCTTTAATTTCATCATTATTCTTTGATACCCGCGGGGCGCGGCGGTTCAAACCGGCTCAAACTGGTTATGGCTGGTTTGCGCCGGTCATAACTGGACGTTCTTTGAGGGATTATGGACGGAACGTGTTTGTGAAGGGGGCTGAGATGTTTTTGCGTAATTAGTGGTGCAAGTGGGTGTCTTGATAAGTGCCACTCCGGTGCAGTGTGGGTGGTAATGGATATTATATAAGAGGATTACTTTTAGAGCAATGGAAGAGAAAATAAGCTGTTGAAACTTTGACAATCTAAAAGCATTCAATGAAGCTGAAATAGACATTGTACGTAAGTGAATGAACGAAAGAATCTCTCCGACAGCAAAATATGGAAATTCCACTCTGTTCATTCAATCGAACACGTGTCTGAAAAATAAAATAAAACGGGATTCCGCACACATTTTCAGCAAATATAAAATTTTTCTCCCATTTCGACGTCTGACCGTACCGTGAACATTAAAAGACGATATTAAACCATATAGGGGTTGTTACACAATGGGTAAAAGGTACGAAAATGCAGGAATATCATTCAAAAAGTGACGGGAAATGGAAAAATCAAAATTTTCATCCGCCATTCAAAACAGATAGCTGTGTCGTAGAAGGGGGAGAGCACAATGACCAACCGTGTAGCGAAACAGGAATATACCGGGGATTTTTATACTCTTTTTTTAAATACGAAAGTGAATGGAATTTTGAAGCGGAAAAGTTCAGGTAAAAATGTTTTGAGCAGTTAAAATTACGAGGTAGTTTGTATAGAAATACGGTCGGGAAAGTGTACTTTCAGCAAATGTGACGTCATTAGAATATGTAAGTATTTCGTTCATTGAGTTTTAAGCTCTATAAGTATGTGACGAAGATTTAAATCCTCTTTATGCCTTTTCAAAAAATATTTGTTAACAAATGTGAAAATTTTCCACAGTTGTTTTGTGCTCACTGAACATCCTACACAACATTTATTTTCTATGTACGAGTATATGCTTTATAAACAAAACAAAAGCTTGGTTTTGGTTGAAATTTGATCGGAAACAAACATCACGGCTGGTAGAGTCCATTGTAAGTCCATCTTACTCGCTTTCTCCCCTAACTTTTCATCGAAAAATGGGGGAGAGAACAATGCAGCCATCCATAATGAAATATTTTGAATATTTGTATTTGATTCCTCTTAAAAGTCTATATTAGACGACCAGTCTAACTAGACCTCGAGAAAAAAACTTTTTTAATAACAGTGCAGGGAAGGAAGGCAAGGTCCATTTTGGCCTGAACAGGGAAGATTCTGGGGTCTTTCGTGATTTTTTAATTCCACAGTTTAGAGGATATTTGCTCAGGAATTTGCGCTATGAAGATAAGTTTTTTATTCGTGTTTTATGGTTTCATATACGTGGGCACACCGTCTCGCTAGGGATCGTAAATTCTGTCTGTCCACAGAATGCTGTGGTCGAAGAATCGATTTTAGTGTTTATTGGAACTTTTATTATTGACACTTGGCTTATCAATCAACATCTTAGGTATAGAGATGGAAACCATGGAATAAATTAGATTTTGCGCTTTTGTGTTACAGCTATTTATTAGGTAACTTCAAGTTGTTTTAGTAATTCGTACACGTTATAGGCTTTACTTGAACTTCAATAACCTTAGGGGTCAACGTAGCCGCACTAGGCTTGCAATGCCGTAATTTAAATAAAAGGATAGCAAAAAAGTTTCAATCATAGAGTTTCGTCATCTACCAACCTGCAGTAGATAGTCAATTGTTTATGATAAAGAATTTGACAGTTGCGTTAACTAAAGTTGCTACGTATACGCTGCGTCTTAAGGAAAGTGTCTTAACAACCTGGACGGTCTGCACTGAATTTTATAGAACCAGCTGACAACAAATATTTCTTACCTCTAGTGCTGATGATAGGGACGCCTTCTCCTGCTTCAGAGTTTCCACGCGGCTCTTGTATTGCAGCAGCGATCGCACTGTCTCTTCCATCCTAGAACAACAAAGAGAAAACCATTAAATATTGATATCTAAAACAATGAGGATGCCATATTCAGAAGTTGATATATAAGTAGGAAAAATGTCAAACGATAAGTCGAATAAAGTCTCTGAATAATTTCGTAATTTCGATTCGAAGAATTCTTTACATCATTTTCAATGATGTAGTATGTCATTGCTATATTACCAATTATGAATGTTATTGAAACAAAAGTAGTATAGTTCTCGTCGAACTACTTGGCCGCCCTGAAGTTGGCTGCAATGGCTGCGCAGTAGTATATCTCATACAAAAACAGCACCGTTTCGTGCTTTGCGCATCGGCAAGTCAACTTCAGGATAGCCCAGAAGTTTGGCGAGCACTATACTTATGTAAGGATCGTAGCAAGTGGCGTTCTGTTGTTTCTGCCTACCCCCATGGAAAAAGGCGTGAGTTTATGGCGGTTTGTTTATGATTACCAATTATTGAATACCTAGTTTTCATTCATATAACTTTTTTATAAGTTACCGATAAAAGTCGGTAACTGTTTCACTTCATAAAACAAAATTGTTTCAGGGTTTATAAATGAGGTAATGTTGCAACTTTGATAGAGGTCACTCAAAGTGAACATAAGTTTCAGATAACGGCCGTATCAGACACTCAAGCCCATCTTGGGGCAAGTCTGGTAAGTTGTCGCACGTGCTTAGAATGTAGGCTTCGTTTGAGTTTCACTTAGAGGTAACTTATTTGTTGACATTGTAGGTGGTTAGTTGGATTTGATCGTAATGTTAAATCACTGGTTAAAGTAAGTCTACAGACGATATTTACAAGGATGATTAGTTTATTTTACTTCAATTAGGAACAGTATAGTTAAAACGGATTTCACTAGACGGACTTGTTTAGTGTGTGATCGTCGCAGACAGGCATACCCTAGGCCAAGAGTCACCTATTTTCATTTGGGGTCCGTTTTTAGGGTTGCGTACCCAAAGGGTAAAAACGGGTCCAAAAGACTCCACTGTCCGTCTGTCTGTCTGTCACCAGGCTGTATGTCATGAACCGTGATAGTTAGTCAGTTGCAATTTTCACAGATGATGTATTTCTGTTGCCGCTATAACAACAAATACTAAAAACAGAATAAAATATATATTTAAGTGGGGCTCCCATACAACAAACGTGATATTTTTGCTGTTTTATGCGATGATGGTACGGAAACCTTCATGCGCGAGTCCGACTTGCACTTGGCCGTTTTTTAAATAATATGACCGTCGCGGTCTGTAGGTTTAAAACCAGTTAACTTCCCTACCCCTCTCTTATCAATGATATCTGAATATATTTTAAAGACCTTTTAATGTGCATAATGTCATTTGTTGCCTTGAACTAAGCTATCCATCCGAAGATAAGACTAAAGTTGGTGCAGGCTATTCTCATTAAATCTTGGACACGTTCATCAATAAGTCTACTCGGAAATATATTTTTTTCCGCGGCGATTGACTACCTCGCGCTCCGCGCTCTTACCGCGCTCGCAGTAAGACAATTGACAAAGCGCGGGATGAATTATTATATGCACTCAAGTATTACAAGTAAATTATATTGTATTGTTTACCCGGCCCGTACAAAATACGTCAGCGGTCCGGATTCGGACCGCGGTCCGCCATTTGGTGAACCCTGCCCTAGGCTCTAGACAAGTACCATTCTATCAAAGAAGGCGTCACGATAGCGATTGTTAAAATGTCAATAGTGTATGGGATTGTCAAGCGCTATCGAAATGACACTTGATTAATCCCTTACATTTTGGTATTTCGACAGTCGCCATCGCTTCTTCTTCTTTCCGTGTGAGGATGTGGTCACCTCTGGTGTCAGAGTTAATTAACCTGCATCTGCGAGCCGCACAGGCCACTGACTTGGCTATTTCAGTCTTACATTACCTTATATAGGTAGTCCAGGTTGTTTTCCTTCACCTAACTTAGTTTGAAGATCATTATTTGTTTCTTTTTTATTTGATGAACTGTCTGTTTCTTTCATCAAAGAAATTATACCAAAGACAAAAACAACAAAAGACAAACGATCTTTAAAACAGTTCATTATGCAGATGGATCAAACCGGCGAGTAGAACATTTGCATACTCTGCGACAAAGCGGGACAAAAGACGCTTTCTCAAAGTAAGAAAAAGACGGAAGAAGTGCACTTGACGCATGTCGCCACTTCATTAGGAAGAGACGTCCGTTCGCGAGAGCGCATCAACGTCAAATGACGGCTAAGTGAAGAAATATGGGAGTTGTCTGTTTTTTGTCTATTTTAAATAATAAGCATCCGTGGTGCATAGAGACGGTATTCAATATTTTGTGTTATTTGTTCCCACTGCAAAATCCGCCTGCTTCATCTTACTAAGATATTTGTAATAAGCTTATAATAATATTATTTTCATAAGAAAAGATTAATTGCTACGAAGTCCCAGACCCCTGAGCTAGGTGATTTACCTGTGTTACAGGAGCCAGTACCTTTTCCCGGGCAGAAATACTGTTTTTTTTTTTGTTATCAGCGACAGCAGTTAGTATTGTCATAAGTCTAAACAATTTCATGTGACGTACGGATGTCGAACGAATGGGCTTTTCGACCATCATAAGGGCGGTCCGTGTTTTAACTTTTGAATTCTATCCGAATTGAAAATGTTCTGAATTATGACGGATTTAATTCGGATGTAGTGCGTAAGCTTCCCTACAAGAAGTATTACGGCTACTTCGGAACCGAAATTTCTCGGATTCGGATCAGATACAGTGCGTAACCACACTTATGGCAGATAGAATGTTAGTTTGTTTAGGCTCTTCAAAACTCTTTTATTTTTGTTCTTCAAAACATTGCCGAAGTAAACAAGAAACTTAATCGGATTTCCTAATACCCGTTTTAAATGAACGTAAACAGCCTGAATTATGAAAACGCTCATCTCGAAGCCACAATGCCACTGTTTTAATCTTAGAAATTAATCAACGTTGAGTTACAATTTTAATACTTAATTCTGACGAAGCTGTGTTAAGGGGAAAGCGGCAGGATAGCCAGCAAAATTAAAATTTTCTCACGAGTTTTGTAATTTTGCAGCACAGTATAACGTTTGTAAATAGGTGATTTGCCAATGTAACACATATTATTATGCATTTCTGAAGTACCTATATTAATTGAAATTACCAATGCATTTATTAGTTAGAAATTTCGTAATTATATCAGCACAGTAGATAGATGATACATAGATGATAGATACATAGATTTTATGTTATTAACTCCGACGGACGCCTCGCGGTTTCAACCGCGTAGTTCCCGTTCCCGTGGCAATACAGGGATAAAAAGTAGCCTTGTCACTCAGGGATAGTGTATATTCCCAACGGTGAAAGAATTTTTGAAATCGGTGCAGCCGTTTTGGAATCTATTAGGAACATACATACATACTTTCTCTTTTATATATATAGATTATGGTGTTCGCCACCGTAATCCATAATATGTATTTTCCAAAGTATATTCATTTGACTGATTTGTTTTCATATTGACATTTTTTAACTGTTTAACCCTCAGTTTCCCACCTTAAAATTATCGGCGAATTAATGTGACAAATTTTCAAGCACGCGTTATCTGCTGTGATTGGTTGAATGAATTTTCAACAGCCAATCACAGAAGATAACGCGTGTTTGACAATTTGTCACATTAATTCTCCGATAATTTTAAGGTGGGAAACTGAGGGTAAGTCTGTTTTATTTTTTTACTATGATTTCTTTTAATGATTTTATAAATTTTATTTTGACGGTTTTAACCCTAATTGACAAACTGACTGCTTCGATTGTATTTTGGAAATTTTAACTGAATGTAACTTTTTTTTAATTTTTTTTTACTTTATTATTATTAATTGTATAATTAAGTGTTTATTTTATTTGTTTAAATTTTGCATGCCAAATTTTGGGCAGAATGTATGGCTCAACTGTTCTAACAACCCAACATCTTATTTTGTATACCTTCATTATAGCAAATAAATTATTTGATTTGATTTTAAAATTACACACATTCACACACAAACATACATACCTCTCTACAAATATCATGATTTAATGAAATAATATTTAAAACTAAGAGAGTTGTATTGATGATCTCGATGCTTGTAGGTATTTTGGTAAATACATATCTTTTACGATAGTGAATCATTTATTTAAATACAACTGAATCTTGAGCTGTAAATGCAAAAAAAAACGTAAGAAGATTTGAATGTTGCGGACTAGACGAGAGCATACCCCTTAAATCTACCGAGCTGTACTAAGGTTTTACATCACAAAAGGCCTTCAGAGCCTTCTTAGAAGATAATGCTTGAAACAAAAACCCCTCGGAATGATTATTTCACCCTCTTTTAATTATTAATACACCGTTGAGGGCCAAGATTACAGCATTAGGGAACGTAAAGGGTATTCCGGAGTAACACTAAATATTACGTTTAGTAACTGGAGAGAACCGGTCAAATTGCTCTGCAAATAGACCCTGGTATTGTCTGGAAGATTAGGTTAATTGATTTAATTTGGACACCTATTAAGAAGCATTCTTTAAGAGTTAAAGACTGTGGAGTCATTTCGTAACGCCTGAAGTAATCTTTCATTTTGACACTAAAACAGTAATTGAGTTTTTAACGCTTACGAGCGGTCAACGTTTTCATACATATAAACTATATATGTTTGAAAACTTTGTCCGTTTATAATATTAAGGATTAATATAGATTCATTTATATTATATAGGATTAGTTTAAAAACGGATGGCCGATGGGGCCGAAAAGTTCTGGAATGGCGACCGCGAACCGGAAGACGATACGTTGGAAGGCCTCCCACTAGGTGGACTGATGACCTGGTTAAGGTTGCGGGAAGGCGCTGGATGCGAGACGCACGGGTTCGGTCAATGTGGCGACGCCTGGGGGAGGCCTATGTCCAGCAGTGGACGTCTTTCGGCTGAAATGATGATGATGATGAATGATGATGATGAGTTTAAAAACACAAAAGGTGTGTTAAGCAGTGTGTGCTGAAATGCACACACTGCTCTGCACTGCTTGCTCAACGTACAACACACGGGATTATTATTATTATTTTATAGGTTAGGTTATTATTTTATATAAGTCCCATTTCAATTTTATTAGTACCTAGGTGTTCTTGAAAGTAGACGAAAATATAGTTGGAGTCTAGTCAAGAATAGCTTTCATGGCTCTAACTGATGAAAACCACATGAATCCTTCTTTCTTACAATTGAAGAATTGGGACTATCCGCCCTGGGTTGCCGCTCTATTATTAACTCGTTGCATAACGAATCCTTTTATTAAAAAGCTGGCAACGGAACCCATTCCACAGATACTGAATAATGGAACTTTTTCAATAACTCTGAATAGAATGAGTTCTCTCCAAGCAGCTGTAAGAAATTATTCACTTTTTTTAAACTGGCTACACAGGATTCTTTGATTAGAATTTTAAAGTTCTTAAGGTTGTGTTCGATTTTTAATATCTTTGCGTTTGGTTTTTTTAAATGTTATCTTTTTAATATTTTCTTAAAGCTAAGGTAATCTTTTTTATTAGAAAGAATTAGTCCCTCTACCTACTTAAAATACGAAACTGTTTTCTTTAAACGGATTAATTTTCTAAGAATAAAATTGCGCCGACTATACTGGATAGCCACGGAAATAAAGACAAAATATGTGAGTATGTAACATGTATGTTCTGGTAAAATGGCTAAATTATAACACACATAACAAAAGTTACCAAATCACAAAGCTCAACTCAAACTTTCAAAAATAAAATTAATCATCCAAAAATTAATTCCTGGGGCAACCTGCAATTGAACCTTTTTTGCGTATTTCCCACGTGGCGTATCTAGTTGGTCGGTTCGGGGGTCGATTACCTTATACCGAGCCTTATTACAGTGTAATTTATTGTTTTGTTTTTTTTTTCGTCGGTGTTTTTTTTACGCGGGCAATGTTTTACTGCGGCCAGTCACGGCAGTATCGACCGGGGTGTGTTCCTATTTTTGATTAATACCCACATGTTTGGAGGTAGAAGAGGAATTTGTTTTTCGTGAAGGCATTTTCGGGAAATTGCTTGAGGATGATGGTTTTGTAGGTACAAAAGTAGTTTTAGCTTAGGTACTTGTTATATTACGTTGCAATTTCGAAGCAGAATGTCGGAATAAAACGACGAAAAAAGGCACTCAGACAAAATCACTGCCATTGAAACCCAAACGATCTTTTTGCAACGAATAACCAAAAAAAGGACTATTAAAACCACGGTAAACAATTACCATTTTTTACCTCGCTAGCCAAACATGGCGGCTACGTCCCCGGTCCCCTGCCCGCGACAAATTACGTCGCATTCAACCCTTGACCAGATGAGAGCTCGTAAATCTTATCTATTAAAACCTGTGTCGGTAGGTACTGTGGGGTGGTGCAAGGCAGGAGCATATGGCGATGTGGGGATAGTAATGTGTATGGTATGTTTCCATACAGATGGTACAGCAGTGGCAGTTAAATTCAGACGCTTCTGCGTAAGCTGAACCAAATTGAAGTGAACTCTATCGCTGTAAGGAATAAGAACAAATTTATGCAAGTGCTTTAAGCACTGTATGTCCTCGACATAATGTTATACTTTTATTTGCTTTAGTAATTGTGGGATGCATGTCGATTTTGGATTGGCAAGTCAGGTTCTCTGAATGGGGCTTAATTATTACTAAAGGTCCCTAAATAAAAGAAGAACAAAACATATAAAATTCTCAGGTACTATGTCTGGGAACGAGCCATTCGAGATCTTCTCGAATCGATTAATCATAACAAAACAACATACAACTTATATATAAATTAACTATAAAGAGTGAGTATACTTTCTTATACAACTAACTATTCTCCCCAAATTCAGCTTTCTTATTTCATTTTATTCACTACTCCATAATCACTAATCGCTTATCATCCATACATTAGACCACAGCTCCCCCTATCGATGTATTTGCCTAAACGCGAGGATTACATTCAAGCCACGGTCCTCACATTGTCGCCAACGCCACAGCGTACCAACGTACCGGCCACAGTGGGCGCACTGCTAATGCTGGAGTAATTACTCATTGTATATCAGTTAGTCTGTGGTATTTGCATGATATCCGAATAATGATTCAGACACCAATGGATGTGTGGAGGTATGGAAAAAGAATGGTGAAAATGCATAGTTGGGGAATGATTTTAAAATGATAGCCGCAAAATATGCATGGATAGCTGTATGCAAAATGAGCCAGTCGGAAGATTTAGGGCTGTTTTACGTGTATTTGGATTTAAGAATCTGTCAAAAGTATGACAGGTTTTTATGCCAAAGTAGAGTATGACAAATACACAAAAATATATTCAAAATTCAGAAATAGGAGGTTACAGTGTAAGTATTAGTACAAGATAGGTATATATTGTAAGTATTTTTTTTTTCGTGTGAGGATGTGGCCAACTCTGAGAGTCAGAGTCTATTAACCCACCTCTGGGAACCCCACAGGCCTCTGAATTGGCTCTTTCAGATTTACATTAACTACTAGCTTTTCCCCGCGGCTTCGCTCCCGTGGACCACCCCACAAGACCCGTTTTCGGGATTAAAATATAGCCTATGTCACTCAGGAATAATGCAGCTTTCTATTGGTGTTTTTTTTTTTAAATCGGTCCAGTAGTTTCGGAGCCTATTTGGTACAAACAAACAAACAAAAAAATCTTTCCTCCTTATTATTTTTTTATTATTTATCACTTATATGTTTCTGTTCTTTATAATATTGGTATATATATAAGTCTAGGTTTCCTCACGATGTTTTCCTTCACCGTTGCCTGTGGTGTCCAAGATAAACTTAGAAAGTACATATGAATTTGATAAAGTCACATTGGTACTTGCCCGGATTTGAACCCACGGCCTCAAGCACGAGAGGCGAGGTTTTCGAGGTTAGGCCACTGGGCCATCGCATCATTTTAATGTCGTCTGACACCAGAATGCGTCTGGCACACAAAAAAAAACAATACATTGTAAGTTTTAGAGATCCTTTATAGGTGAAGATTTTTTACACTGAAGATATATAGATATAGAGGACCCTGTTGTGCGTAGACCTACTATAAAAATGTCAAAATTTATTCAATACTTTGTAAGAAAGATCTTCAAGTTAGTATTTATTTCAAAAATATCTCAAAGACTTTGAAAGAGGTTTTACTACTCTTCCAACACAGTTTCACAGCTACTTTCACCAAGTACCTAACTAATCAAAATTCATATAAACTCTAGAGTTTACGAAAATCCTTTTTATGATTTTTTGTTATAAACTTTGGCCAACTTTTCTGAGTTATCTGTATTAAAAAAATGAAACATATTCTAGGACCCACACTTAGTTGTGAAAACGCTCGATCAATTTGGTAGGTCTTTACTTTAACTGCATTTTTGTATTAAACTAACTAATATTCGTATGAAAGCAGCCTCTATCTATGGGCTATGTGAGCAAGGAAAATCAAGCCGTCGAAAAAATCTCTAGCTAGAGATCATCAACAAGATTATTCAGCAAATGCGAAGCAAAGCAGGCACGCATTAATATTAAGATAACGTAAGTAGATGCTACCTAATCCATCCATAATTTACGTAAAGTCACGATACTACATCAGCTTATTAACACGAAAAGCCAACCCAAGAAGTTCATCATCATCATCAAGGTACTTTTTAAATATTTAAGCTCATTTTTAAGCCTCAAAATTCACTTTGATAAACTGCCCGTTGTTCGCATAATTTACGCTACAGGATACCAGGAGCATAGAATACTACAGAAGGTCTATACAAAAACCAGTGCACGCACACATAGACATACGTACGGCATTCAAAAACAAATGACAGTAGCCAGTACGCTTGCACTCGCTGTACGTGAAGTGTACGAGTATCTGTGTCAATCCATCAATCAACCATGCCTTTTCCCAAATTATGTTAAAGTCGGCTTCCAATGCTGTTTGCAGCAATTTTACATGGAACAACTGCCCATTTCACCTCTACAATTCAGTTAGGTACCTGGTAACACGATAATCCATGACTAGACGGTTTTCTAACTACCTGTAACAATTAACAAAGATTAATAAATGACATCCGGGACTAACGGTCTATATCTATGGCTGCGTGCGTTTTCACTCGTAGTATGTAGCCGACCTTCTGTATCTATCTTGCCAGGTAGGATTTTTACTGACGATATGCCTTAGTGCGAGCGATGGATGTAAATTTTTAATAAAACGCAAACGAAAGTAGCTGACGCACCTGTGTTGGGGGTGATGTGTATTGACAGTTATATTTTTTTGACAGCGACACCCAGTCTTTTGGGGGAGTTCGTAAAATGTAACGTTGGGAAAGTCGCGGGTTGAAAATGTTTAGGTTATGATGCGAATGAAAAACGGTGTGTGGAATTGCTGATATGCGTGTGAAGTTAGGAATCTTTGGTATGGTTCATGTATGATTATTAAACTGATTTCTTCTGTTGCTTTTTAGGCAAAATACAGACTTCTTTAACAACGTTTAGTTGCATTAAGTACTAAAGATTCTAGAGTGACTAGTAATTGGGCGCATTCCTAAAAATGGGATGTTCTAGAGCTATATATAAATTGACCCACGGGTTATACACGCCAAATTCGAATTTACCACATTTCCTTTCCTGCCAATGCCTCATAATTGCTTACACTGTAAGAAACCCTGCAAATGCCCACCATTTTAGCAATACCCCTCAATGCCCACACGGTGGTCAGCAGTATTTCTCTGCCCAATACATAATGGTCTGTAGCAATATTTCTTTCTGCGACACCCAATTAGAGGCGGGTGGCGATAACGAGAGGTGAAAGGTCTAAGGATTATGAAGACCTTTTGTTGCGATTACGCATGGCTGCTAGGGTATATAGGCCTGGGGATAAAATGGAAGTTTCTTTACAGCTGACATAATTTGGGTAAGTAGGCCGGACAAAGAAAATGTGTAGGTGCGTTTATGGTTTGGTTTGTAATAAGTAGACAGTAATCTTCTGAATTGTTATATTTTAGTTAATGAAATTCAATTGCCTTAGGATTTGCCCTGAAGGCGTCATTAGTGACAAACCAAACCATAATCGTAGAAACTGTTTTCTGCATTTAAGAAGGCTCATTTATAACTTTCAAACCATTTAACCAACTTAAGTTTTTAACCAATCATTAGTTTAAACACATATTTGCAGATTCTTAGTCCGTATTTAATATGAAAACTTTCTTTTATGAGTTTTCAATGTAGTATTCGAATTACGAGTATATTAATAATATGGTTCAGAATTCTTTATAAATAAGTAAGCTAAAAAAAGAAGTAGGTTTGTCTTTTTCAAAATAAATAGGAAGATAGTAGATTTTCGCTGATAAAATATTAAGGTGCATCAAGGGACGTTCCTCGTTTTAATTTCCCATCAGACGTAAACTAAACGTCTAAAACCGGATTAATAATACAACATTCTTACAACCCTTCTGGCTATGAATAACTAAAGGCTATGTTGTTATTCAAGGCTAGGCCTTGTTTGTTTACGACCATTTTTCAGATTTCATGTTTTAAGGTCTTAGTAGGTATCTAAGGTGGATGGAAGAAGATCAATATCTGGCCATAGAAAGTTTGACTGCAAATATTTGTGCCCAAGGTTCGATTGCCGAAAAAAGTTCTCATAAATTTAATTAAGGATTTATGTGTAATAGTAATGTTTGTTATACAGTAAAGGTGTTATAACGCAAAAAATAACCAGAAGTTTTCTTACGATTGCCTCTATTATTTCGTTTCCATCAATCGTCACAATAAACTCGGAATACAAGATGGATAGTTATTACTTCACTTTTATTTTCTTGGTAATTCTACAAATGATACAGTTGTCCCTGCCTACCCTTTCAAGCACTTCAATGGTGTTGTTGTACTTCAGCAGTAAACTTAGTAGGTCGAACAAACAGAATGCCAGGCAAATACCACGGGGTCAAGGCTTAGCATTTAGTGAGTCGTTAGCAGTTCACTGGAACTGTGTTAATGTGAACGTATTTCATACGCGCCGTGGAAAATAGAACATTTCTGTTGTTGTTGTGTGGCAAAATAGTTGGAAGGCTCACGTGATGATAAGTGGTAATAGTTAGCTTTGGAAATCTGGAATATCTTCCAATACCTCAACATGGCAGGTGTTCTGCTATTACAGAGACTAGCTACACACACGCAGTTTTCCTATGTAGGGTAGGCAGAAACTACAGAACGCCACCTGGTACGATCCTTATAAAACGTTAGGCAGGACGAGAACCTCAGGAAATGCTGTACATTGAGTTTTTATAAACAAAATAGTTCATGATTGAACTCAGTACTGAGTGCAATCTACATCATCCTCGCCGGTTCTCGCGCGGTAATATATAGTCCCGACCAAATATGTATATATGCTCCTTGTGCTTATTTTCAGTTCAGTTCCTGGGCGACCGAGCTCTGCTCAAGTGAAAATAGAGAAAACTACGTTTTCTAAAAATGAAACCTAGATCGATTTATCGCCTTCGAAACCAGGGGGTTCTAACTAGATTTCATGAATATCGTTGGAGCTGTTTCCGAGATTCAGATTATATATATGCATACATATATACAAGAATAGCTTGTTTAAAGTTATTAGATACATCTGGTCATACACGTACGCCTATTGAATTGTTTCATGTGTCTGTAATTACACCTGTAAGAATTACATCTCTTAAAAATGAAACACTGGAAGTTTGGCGGTAGAAAAAGGTACATAATATGCGTATTATGGTGGCGAAAGCTATTTCCCAAAGAACTGTAATACTATTCACGTAATATTTAAAGATTAGAGGCAAATAAATTTATTGCTGTTTTGAAAATAGCTTTGCTAAGACTTATCCTGTCTGGATTTGCCATTGTATCTAAAGTCCAAAGAGTTGAATATAAACTATGTTCAATTCTAGATTTATTGGGGCTTAGCGTAGACCTGCCAGAACTTGCTATTGTCCAATGAATGAATAAAGGCTTTCCTCGGTACCTGTAAAGCTCGTTAAAAGGATTTATTGATGGTCTTTGTATTCCGCAGGTATATATGTATATGGCAGGATCTTTTTTTATTGTTAATAAAATCTCTTTTCCAACAATTTGTTTTTTGCTGATGATAGAGTGCCTTACTTATAAAAAAAAAATACCATATGATTTTGACTTTGATCATCTTGATACCTACTAACAAGTTCAAAAGCGTATGTCGAAAAATCATCTTAAATATTTTTAGTCTCATTTATAAAAACACTCTACGCAATTAACTAGGATGAAAGATTGATAAGCAAATTCTTAATTCAATTTTCTGTAGAGAACTTGAATTCAGAATCTATGATTAGCAAATTCTTAATTCAATTTTCTATACAGAACTTGAATTCAGAATATACTAATAATTGTTTAACCTAATCATTTGGGTAGCGTTTTTTTATAAATGATGCTGAAAATGTTCATGGTGATTTTTCGACATAAACTTTTGAAGTTGTAGGAGATCAAGATGATCATACCATCCAGTTCCTATTTCTTGCAATAAATACCGTAAGTACCAATAAAAAAAAAAGCCTTCTTTCAACAATTACCACAGTTAAACACTTTGGTAACAAAGCTGGGAAGGCGTTTAAAACCGGTGGCCGTGTAACACGCTCGCTATTAAGGCCGGATCGACAGAACAATGTACCTGTAACAATGCCAGCGGGTGTAAGCCCGTTCCGTAGTGTGGAGCACGCTTTTAGTCACACCGAGCTCGAGGGTTTACAGGGTGGGGTTTTAGTAACCGCTACTTATTATCTGGGAGGATTTAAATCTATTGTAATGATGTCAACTAGATCACCATTGTCTCATGCGAGACGCACAAGACCATACGATGTGGCTACATTTCATTCTTTCGGCTAAAATGTTGATGAAAATGGTGATCGCTGATCGTAAAGCTGGTTTGTAAAGAAAATATTGTAACTTGTTTGATTTTCATTTAAAGCCTTAACTAGTCACAAAGGAAGCATAAAGTAAATTCTACTTTTTCAGTTACTGTTTATCTTATCTTATAATTTTACTTATATAATATTATAAATGACGAGGTCGGTCCGTGGATGGGTGACCATTTCAACATATCGAGTTTCCTCCGTGCCTCGGCAAGTTCGTTAAGCCGTTGGTCTCGGCTTTGATTTCAAGATCTTTGACAGTCGTTACGGATAGTCAAAAGCTTGAGATCTGACACCAGTTAGACAAGAGGTATCGTGTTGCCCAGTTACTGGGTTGTGTAGGTGAGATATGCAGTCGCTCCATGTAAAACACTGGTACTCAGCTGCATCCGGTTAGACTGGAAGACGACCCGAACATACTCGTAGTTGTGTAAAGGCTAGGCAGATTGATAATATTGCATATGTGTATGTTTGTTACGCAATCACGCCAGAACGGCTGGACGGATATGGATGAAATTTGGCACAGAGATAATATAGTCAGGAAATAATCGAGGGAGAAGTAGGAGGTAGGTCATCGAAAATCAGCTTAAACGGTGCAGCTTCAGGCAAATTTCTTTAGGTTGTTGTGTTATGGTTAGGTTAGGTTAGTCTAACTAAGTTAATCTAACTGCCTAGCATTGTCAAACTACGAGTATGTTGGTTTACAGATAACGTAGATAGTAGGCTTAAAAGCCACCATACATGAACAATAGTTCCAAATATCCTAAAATATTAACAAAAATCCTTAATTAAAAGAAATCGCCTACAAAAAATCGCTACCACCTATGCAACAAAACGCAGCCTTGCCCCTTAGACTAGCGCTGACTCGGCTCGGATATTGATGTAAGCGATAAGCGTTTTATGAGCCGCACATGTGGCACTTTTAACA
This sequence comes from Orthosia cruda, assembly GCA_964057195.1. Taxonomy (NCBI): domain Eukaryota; kingdom Metazoa; phylum Arthropoda; class Insecta; order Lepidoptera; family Noctuidae; genus Orthosia; species Orthosia cruda. Next base: position 35,313,353 of record OZ059837.1, read on the forward strand.
ACACCTGTAAATGAGTTTTTGTACACAATATGTGAATATGTTGTAGGCATAATGTTGTATATGTTGTAGGCGTATATTGTCGTAAATCTAAGGTGTGTTGTGTTGTGGCTTGGCAACATGAGATAGCTGGGTAAGTTGTTTGTGAAACACATATTTTTGTTTAGAAGTATATAAATACGTTTATACTACTAACCCAGTTTCCAGATAATGTTTTTGATTATCTAATAAGTTGTTAAACATATTCGATTTTGAAAGCCCTTCACAAACCATTGCTGTGGCAAAATAAAATGGCAGGATTACTTTAAATTTATTTCTGGTTTTTGTATTGGCAGTAGGTTTTCAAAACAGTGTCTTACATTTTCCACTATTGCTGTAACATATTTTAGCCAGTTTCTGGATTTTGTAGTTCAGATAGGAAGCCGAGACCTATAGTTGAGAAAAGCCTAGGCAGATAGATTGTTGGATGATTCCTCATCATCATCAGCCTTTTTAATGTTCCCACAGCTGGGACACAGGCTTTCTCCCTGTGAGAGGGAATGAGCCGCAATCCACCACGCGGGCCTAGTGCGGGTTGGTGGATGATTGTTGTAACATATCTATACTATCTATACTAATATTATAAAGCTGAAGAGTTTGTTTGTTTGTTTGTTTGAACGCGCTAATCTCAGGAACTACTGGTTGGAATTGAAAAATTCTTTTTGTGTTGGGTAGTCCATTTATCGAGGAAGGTTATAGGCTATATAACATCACGCTACGACCAATAGGAGCGGAGCATCAATGAAAAATGTTCCAAAAACGGGGAAAATTTATTCTTTTTGAGATGCAACGTATTTAGAGTAGGTGGGCTAGCTTGGTAGGTAGCCAGTTGACGGGAGCGAAGCCGCGTGGGACAGCTAGTCTATACTAATATTATAAAGCTGAAGAGTTTGATTGTTTGTTTGAACGCGCTAATCTCAGGATCTACTGGTCCGATTTTAAAAATTATTTCACTATTCGATAGCCCGATTATTGAGGAAGGTTATAGGCTATAAAACATCACGCTATGACTAATAGGAGCGGAGTAGTAATCAAAGATGCGAGTGAAACCGCGAGGTTCAGCTAGTTTTATATATTTTGCCTAAGAGCTTGAACCATATAAAAAGTAGGGACATATTTTTTTTAAATCTAATATAGGCTTGCGCTTGACCACTATCTCACCTGATAGTAAGCGATGATGTGGTCGACGATGGAGCACGCTTGCCTAGAAGTAACCTATTCACTCTTGACTTAAAGACCCCTAGATTGTAGCTATCGGGAAACACAGACTCCGGCAGGGAATTCCACTCCTTAGCTGTACGCATAATAAAAGTATAAAGTATTTCAGTTTTATTAACTACAATCAATAGTCAATCATATTTTAGTTACACCAAAAGACAAGTGATTTAACCTTTCGTATGTATAGGACGTGGATCCATGCGAGACACAATGACTTTTCTATTATATCACTAATTATATGCACACGAAAGGTTAATACCTAGAAACATTATTAATAATATAGAAGTAGGTATCCATAACCTTTTTCTTCGACCTCTTTATAAGCTACCCGTTAGCTACAAAGCGATCCAATGAAGCGTATCCACCATTCTCACAAGATCTGTAACAGCTCATTGATTTGTTCAAATACAATGAGATTTCTTCAGCTTGAGAGCTCTATGTTAATTGGTTTCAGATACTGAAAATCAATTTAATTTCGACAATGGATTCAATTTATTTCTTTAGCTATATGAAGTAAAACTGGAATAATATTCATAATTTTGAAATTATTCAGTTGAAAAAGTATTATCGTATGTTTGGTTCATAGATATATTTGGTTATATATATATTAAACTTTATTGGATAAGTAATTTAGTTTAGAATCAGTGAAAATATATAAAGTAATATTTTCTATTTTGCGATCAGTTCCCAAAACAACTAATGAATAATAATAGAGATACTGCCTCTAAAGGAAAAATGGAATCTTTACGAGAAAATTTTTTGCCCGTCTGCCAGGGCGTTTTCTCCAGATTTTTGTAACGCATAAAGTTTTTGATATCTGGGTCCACATTACGACAAGATCTAAGGCAACAATGACAATCGCCATATTCTTTTACACCTAGAAATTCTTACACCACCGAAGTCCTCCACCGATTATGACCCAACAAATCAAACAAGATCCAATAGCCATTAAATGATATCCCATAAGTCCCCACCTGTTTGGCACATCTGCCACATAATCTATAGTCTGGCTACTTCGGATCACGGGAATCACCAACGATTAGTGGCCTAATAGCCTCAGTAATAGCCCATGACCATAAATAGCTGGACTATGAATTTGTGGCTAATTTATGTTGGTGTGATGGGTATTAGTGTCATAAGTTTGGGGGTGGAAGGGGAGGTTTTGTATAGATGTTTTCTTAGAGAAGATGTAAGATTCTTTTTTCCTATGGATTCGTTTCCGTGCTTTAATCCAGGATAAAAGTAGCCGATATTCAGCGATAAGTAATGTACCAGTGAAAGAATTTTCGTTAGTACTGCCAAAGATTAGTTTTTACAAATATATAATCACAAAAGTTTTCCTCTTTAGAATAATACCTTAGATCAAGGTTGTTTTGTTTGCCATAATGGGCATTAAATTTTGTGTGTGTTTGTCAACATTGTCTTACTAATATTATAAATTCGGAAGTTTGGATGGACGTATGTTTCTTACTCAATCACGCTAGAACGGCTAAACGGATCTGCATGAAATTTGGCACAGAGATAGATTATAGTCTGGAATAGCGCATAGGCTACTTTCTATCCCTAGTAGTATGTTCCCGTTTGATAATATCCGTCACCCACGCGGGCGAAGCCGCTGGCAAAAGCTTGTTGAAACATAAGTTTTACAGATCTAATAAACCGCGAGGATCTTAACTTGTAAAGGATGCGGGCTTATTAACACGGAAGCTCTTGATAAGCTTTTATTTTGAATACCCTTTTAACAGAATCGAGTTGTAGGATGTAGTAAAATCTTTAGTATGCGACGTTCCACATCTCGGTGCTGTATTATATATTACCTTTCTCAGTCCTCTTAAAACTAGGTACATTATATCTCAACCCAAAGGGCAGTACATTTTAAGAACAAATAAAAATTATCTGCACAATTTCTTATAGCATATTCTCATTACAACCTTTTCAGTTTCCCTTTATTTTAAGTCCACTAAATCCAGCTTCTAGACTGACCGCCACCCCTTTCTATCCGTTCGATAACTTACCAGGAGCGCAGAACACGGCCTTCCACTCAGCACCAACATTTCCATACCCGATTGACTTATCGGCCAGTTAAGAGGTCAGCCTGATTTATGTACTCCCAGTCAATTGTAGCTTTGGAAACTGCTCGAATTTGAGGGTAGTATGGATTTAGGGTTGGTAAATGGCTAGATAGAGAGATTTTTAGATGTTATTTGTGAATTAATTTGGACTGATAGTGATTTATAAATTTAATTGAATACAAACAATAAAATCTATTTGCTGTTTTAGTTTATTGATCCTATAAAAAAAAAATTGGTATCGGTGCAACATGCATCTTTCTTTTTTAATCTGTCATCTCGAAGTCAATTCGTTTCTTTCGTCTTCCGCTACTTTTATAGCAATCTGCAATCATATATAAATCTTTTCTCACGACATTATGATGTCTTTATGTTTATTTATTTTTCCAAACTCTAATTATATAAGCTCGCGTTGTCACATGACTTATTAAGAGCCCCTACAAGTTTCACGAGCTAAAAACAGAAAACAGCTACTTTTTCAGCGCAAATTTCTCAATAACTACAAGATATATGATAAATCTTTTAATGAAATGTTTTGCATCACATAGTTATCTAGTAAATGTACAATAAATATTTTTGATAACTGCTCAAATTAATTTAGAAAAAATAAATTTAAAAACCTAACACAAGTTTTTACGTAATCGCGAAACACCAGGTTTTTCAATTGCTTTTTCAGCTTACTGGTGGCGAATAATAATCTGCAAAAAATGGTATTGACTGGGCATATAGTAAGACTAGTAAGCCACCAATTTTGTTTTTCAAAGTTTATTGTATTTGTACCTTAAAAAAATGTTGTCCACGCGGAAAAAAGGCAATTTTATCATGTGCGAAGGCGTCGTCTACGTGTAAGAATATGTTGAATATAAAAATAACTGGTAAATAATTTGAAATTTGAGGTGTTTCTCAATTGAATCCAATATTTATATTATATTTTTGAGTACTTACTTTATTTTAATAAATTGTTTAAATAATGCCTTATAAACCGTTGCGCTCGCGCGAGTCATTCAGTCTAGTTCAAGGGCTTGTGGACGACGGACCTGTGTCGTTTTTATTTTTGTCATTTTTTTTTACATATACGAGTATCTTGTAGTTATTGAGAAATTTTCGCTGCAAAAGTAGCTGTTTTCTGTTTTTGGCTCGTGAAACTTGTAGGGACTCTTAAAGCAATTTTAATATCAATAAGACTTTACTGCTACTCTCATCTACACTGTTATTTAACTCTTTCAAGTTATAGCCCGAAAGACAAGTTACTCCTATAAATCCCATCTGTTCTCATATCACGATTTTTATCGACCATCAAAGACTCAATAAGACGCAGACACGACACTTCTTATTATACTCTCAGGTACAAACGATCATTTTGATCGTTTCAATAAAAGTAACTGACGGTTTAAGTTGAACCGTTCGTTTTTGTCACACATTAACGTTACAACGAGATTAGAGTTGCCTTCAACTTATTAAACGGAGCACGTACGGTTCTACGGTAATATGTTTTATCTACTCTCATATCGTAATATTCGAATTATAAAATTCAAAACGAGTTTATATTGGCATACTTTATAAACACAATACCGAAATTTAAAAATGGAATCTTATTATAACACTATTTCTCTAACAAAATAATGCTATAAAACAATTTTTTTTCTATTACGATACAGGACAAATCCAAGAAGTTAATCACTAAGGAGTTTCCATCATTTTTTTTTTGGAATGTCATTTTATAGGACCTATTAAAAAAATATTTGATTCCAATTTTAAATTGTCTATGACAATGCCCGCTTTAGACTTAGCACGCACTGCGATTTTTATTCTCGCGAATTTTTTTTTCCTTCTACCTGTTCATAGAGCTCAAAATATACGGGCGAATAAAATTCGCGCCGTGGTGCGGTGGATTCTGTGGCAAAATACGGATTTCTTGCGGTATTTTTTCCGCACGATTTCTTTACCGCAATGCGAACAACTTCATATAATTCCATAGGTCGCAGATTGGGCGGAAAAAATCGCGCGTATAAAGATCGCAGTGCGTAGTAAGCCTTAACGCATGCGCGGTTAATGCGTTGATGTGTGTGCTGGGTTTTGGCGCCATTCATACGTTTTGCAAGTTTTGCTGTACTGAATTTCATGAGTTATTTAAATTATTGTTTAAAAATGTCAGATATCAGTGAATGTGAAGAAAATTTGACTCCGCCCGATATTTTAGATGCGGTGAATTACTCTTAATTTATTACCAGTAAAGTCGAAAAAAGTATATGAGAAATGCTATCACGATTTTATGGCATGGAAAATGCAAAAAGAGGTATTTAGTAGGTTCAATCCCAATTTATGAGTGTAGATAAAGTAGTGTATGAAACTGCACATAACTAGGTATTAAAACATTCGTGTGAAAACTATTAAAAACCTCGCCTACGGCTCGGTTTTTAAACCCACACTCATGTTTTAATACCCCTCATTATGCAACAGTTTCATAAACTACTATTATTGTACCGATTAAGAGAGGTGACACACTGTTAGAAAATGGAATGCGTTCTAGCTGGTAAAAACCCTCTGTTTTACAATCAGGGATTTTTCAATGAACCATAGGCTAGAAACCGCAAATTACATTTCTACTTGTTCAAAAAAATGACGTTAGGCGAATGACATCAAAATAGTTACGAACTTATAGAAGTAAAAACCAAAGCCATTATATTGATTTTGCGTTTGAAATTAAAAACTTCAGGCAAACACTTCAGCGGTAGGTAAACCCAAGAAATTACAAAACCTTTTGCGTGCGTCTACGAGTAATACCTTTAATCCTCTCACGAAATTTTATCCCCAACGCGGCTTAAATCTAATTTATTTTCGCTACCTTGCATTACAGCTTAATTACTCACATTCGACCTTTAAAAGGCCTCGATCGCGTCGCATTTTCGTGACTGATATTATTACGCACGACAGCGCGTGTGCTGTGTGTCAGTGCTCTTATAAAGCGCGGGAATTAAAACGGCGCCATCTTGAAAGATGGCGGCGAAAGTTCGCGAAATATTGCTTTGGTAATGACTGCTTGTGTGTGTAATGTTAAGCGTTTATGGTACATGTTATTTTTTTCAAGGGAATTGTTTTTAAATCTTTTCTTTGATGTTATTTGACCTTAATTTAACCTTGATTTTCAATTTGAAATGTCTGATTTTTTAAAGGGTTACGTTTTTGTTGATTTTTTACTGAAATATAGACATTGTAAGAAAGAAAATCAATCATTGAATACAAGTGGTTAGCCCAAAATACAAATTATGATAATAATTTCAAACTGTAATTAAGTTTTCACCAAGAGATCATAATTTGTAGTAAGTCTTCTTAAACTTAAGTATTAAATTAGAAAATTTTCTCATATGAAAAAGAAATACACCAACACCTTAATCCTTCAAGTGTTTAACTTAAATGTGAATTTGTTAGAATAATACCTACACATTCATCACCGTTACGCTCAAAGTTAAGTGACACGTTCTTGAGTTTAATGTAACGTTCAAGAATCGGAGTTGATCTCATTGTTCTACGGGGGGTTTAGCGGGAGAGAGAATTTTGAGTAATGATTTAGGTAAGAATTATAATTTAAATTTATATTTTGTTTTTATTTGGAGAAATGATCCGTTCAATTTAGATGTGTTTTAGTGTGACACTAAACCCCATGTTCAAAATAAACTGGTATTGTCAACATAATATTTAATTGACTGTTCAGTATTTCAATAATTAACCCAGAGTTTATAGTATTAGTTTTAAAAAGAAAACCATTTTATCATTGTGTCCTGTAAATGAAATAAAAGCACTATAGGATACAATCATAAAAAAACGTCCATTTAATTATACTTCAGTCCAATTACAGTGACCCATTTTTGCTTACAATCAACAACACTATTGTCACATGTCACTTTATGACACTATTACACTATCACCTCGAAATCATTTTAGTGTCACTTTATCACTTTTTTCCTCCAGGTTGTCGCAGACCGGAAGTCGTGGGAGCGGAAACGAGCCATCCCGACATCCGGATGTGACGTCGTCTGAATGGCGCCAGAGATTAGCGTCGCCATCTTGGATCCTCCACTTTTCATATGGAAATTGACTTGAAAAACTTGCAAGGAGTTATTGTTATGGTGTTATTAGGTAACGGGTGGAGCTAGGCTTTATATTTTAGTGGTAATAGCATTGGTTTAGGTAATAGTTAAAAGGGCTTAGTGTTTTTCAAATTGCTGTTTTTAACTCTGTGTCATTTACGTAATCGACTAATAGGTGGAATAGAGAATGGAGTATGAAGATGACAACAATAATTTTTTGCACTTGTGTGTTTACCAATGACGTAATAATTCGCTTAATTTGTAAGGTAATCAGAATTATTTATATCAACACCTACGAAATCGTAAATTGAACGTAATGATTTTAATACAGGTAATTACTTTTTAGCACAAAAGTTACTTAAAATTAGAAAACTTATTTACCTACACGTAGCAGAAATTCAGACAAGCTGTGTGATTGGCACTAGCCTAGTAGACATCATGGAGATACCTATTGCCTCCATACTATAAAGCCATCGTCAAGCTACTAAATTATCTATCCACATAACATACTATGGCTTCATCATCCATCCATAAAATTAACCTGGATAGCCGTCACTCTTATGTCAGACAAACTTAAATCAAATCAATTCAAGTTATGCGTTACAATTTGTTGATCATATTGGCGCCCAACTGGGACTGGTTGGGATAAGACCGCAATTTTACTTATACAATTTAGAATATAATTGCTTGCTATAACGTTATTAATCTATCTATAATCATATTTACAACACACATATCTCACAAGGAATGTATTTCTACTAACACAAGCTCATACTCATACAACCTACTTGGACCAAAACAAAATCTCACAGTTACCTAGCTCCATCACCCATTCATCGATTCAACCAGGATTGGATTACCGTAAGTCTTAGATCAGACAAGCTCAAATTCAACAACTTATTTAAGTTATGCGTTACAATTTGTGTTTTGGCCAAATTGGCGCCCAACTGGGACTGGTTGGGCGCCATTACGCCATCGTTCAGTTACTTGTAATCAATCTAATATAGCAACGTAATTGACGTACTTATTACATTTATCCACTCCTGTTATCATACGAGTATTATCGACTTGTACAACCTACGTTGCCCAAAACACATCTTACAGCTACCTAGCTTCATCATCTATCCATCGATTCAACCTGGATTGGATTACCGTCAGTCTTAGACGGGCGGCCATTAGACGTCGTTTATGGAGATCGCAGCCCCTCCCTTTCCTCCCTACTTCTTGTCCCCCCCTTGTCTCGACTGTCCTCATTAATCATCAGCTGTCTATCAGATTGGGATGTTGCTGGATCAGATGTGGGATGGTTGGAATATGCGTGCGTGGGACCTTGAGGTGTTATAAGTTTAGTTAGCAAGATTAAAGTGTTTTTATTATTTTTCATGTTAAATAATTTAAATGTATTTTCGGGATGCGTAGAAATTTTGTACGTTAGGAAATTAAGTGATACATGTGTAAAAAAAACTCTTATTTACAAGGTTTTAAAGTTGTGCAACTTTTGTCTTAGTTCAGGTTATATTTGACAAATGAAATGTTGATCTATGCCAAAATTTAGTTATGGATTTAACCATTATTTCTTAATAAAATGTCCACTCATTGTGAGTGACTTTTTATTAAGAGAAAACATGTTTTAATTGACTTTTAATTCGATTATGCAGGGTAACTTGATTAGTCATCCGGCTTTTCTGAAATTATTTGTATCTTTATTCAACAAAAACAAAGATTCCACACCTAATTACGAAACTTCTAAAAATAGAAAAAACACAAGACCGTTATATCCGCTCTTCAGAGCCACAAAGGCCTTTTATCGGCCATTGACAACAATAGATTGAGGTCAGACGGCCTTTGTCAGAACTACAGCCTGAGGGTCATTGTTCTGACATCGAGTGGTCGTAAGACTTCTTTGGCTTCAGTGGCTAAGTGGGCGAAGAGATGTTGCTTAGTGTAAGGCGAAAAGATGGAGATTGTTTTTATCGTCGGCATTGTTCAATAAGCTTGTTTCGTGCGTTTTGGATAGCAACACATTGCTCAAGTTTGTAAAAGTCTGAACAAAATGCTCAAACCATTCTCTAACTAAGAATTTTGTGAAGGATTTTATCAATACCAAAACAATTATTATTGGATCTAGGGAAATATAGTCACTATGCGTTTATCATTTTTATTCTACTTTAAAAAAAAACACGTTTCTTACGTTAAATACTGAATTAAAACTTATCATGGTCTATATAGCACGACAAAACGCAACTGTAAAATTTATAGTTAGCGATTTAAGCTAGGTGTATGGATAAGGACGATGTAAGGATCGTAGCAGTTGGCGTTCTGTAGTTACTGTCTATACCCATATGAAAAAGGCAACAATGTAAGTATGTACGAGCATGTATGTTCAAAGGTAATTTCTAAATACCTTCAGGTACGAAAGCCCCTGTGCTAATTTCCACTAGCAAGCTTGACTACACACGCATAAATCAAAATTGATATTTCCACGCTCCGAATAGACAAAGACAAAGACAAAGACAAAGATATTTTATTTCAACTAGGCCACAAAGCGGCACTTTTGAACGTTAGAATACATTAAAATTTACAGGGAATAAAAATTGATTCTACCGTGCATTCGGAAAGTAGCTTGTTATGGAGAAGAACGCACAAGAAACTCCATACTTACTCTTTTAAAAAAATATATGTTTTTTTTACAAAATTTAGGTACATAAGTACATACATTAATAAATTTATATGTGTGAGGACAATGCACCCAGAATCACTACATACTATACTACGTACAAAGTATTAAAAGTACTCACACATGTACTGTGCAGTTACATAATAAGCACTAGAAAAACACTAGCATCCGAAGCAGTTAAGTTAAGACCAATCCCAACTGACGGCGCCCGTTCACGAACATGACGCATGAATCGGCACCACCCAGCTCAACCATCATGAAGGGAACCGAATGATCCAACACACACGCCACCATCAGAGAGACATTTGAGAGAGCATGACACACTCAACTGCCAGGGCAAACACAAGTCAACGAACGACACCAAGGTACAGCAAATGGTAGATTTACAGTTGGGTACATAGTACTCACACACGTGCTGCGCAGTTATACTATACTAAAAGAAATTGAGTCTATATAATACAAATATATTCATACAGTCTTCAGCAGGTCCAACAATTCTACAGAACAATAATGTTCTGCATATCACTTGTTTTTGCGCCCTAGTGGTTGTGGAGCAAGACTAGCATTGAGCCAAGCATTTTTATCTGTGATGTAATCCCCCAACTTATAATATGCCTGCCTGCATAGTGTGCGTTTTATACAAGTTTTAAATTTCGTCTCATTCAGTTCTAGAATGTGGGGAGGAATTTTATTGTAACATTTTGTACAGTACCCCATGAAAGAAGAGGCTACTTTAGCCAGTCTGAAACCTGGTTGAACTAATTGGTCCCTATTTCTAGTAATGTAATTATGTCTATCTCCGTTTTTACTAAAAAGATGTAAATTCTTTCTCACGTACATGATATTTTCATAAATATATTGACAAGGAACCGTCATGATGTTAATGCCCTTAAACAGTTCCCTTAGAGAATCGCGCCGGCGAAGATTGTATATCGCTCTGATGGCTCGTTTTTGCAGAATAAAAATTGACTCAATGTCTGCAGCCCTTCCCCATAGTAAAATACCGTAAGACATTATACTATGAAAGTAACTAAAATAGACCAGCCTCGCGGTATCTACATCACTAAATTGACGAATCTTTCTAACAGCATAAGCTGCCGAACTTAGCCGCCCTGCAAGTGATATTAAATGAGGACCCCATTGTAACTTTGAGTCTAGCGTGATCCCCAGGAAAACCGTTTTATCGACGAATTCTAGCTTCTCCTTGTTTAAGATAATGTCACAATCAGTACTTTTTACATTCGGCAAGGAAAATTTTACGCACTTGGTTTTTTTACCATTTAAAACTAAATTATTTGCAGTGAACCAATCCTGAACCTGCCGTAGCGCGTTATTTACGTCGTCAACCTGACAAGTACGTCTATTTATTTTAAAAATTAAAGATGTGTCATCAGCAAATAACACCATGTTTAGTTTGTTTTCCAATAAACGGGGTAAATCGTTTATGTATATTAAAAATAAGAAAGGACCTAATATTGAGCCCTGGGGTACCCCCATTTTCACGTTTAACCCCGAAGAATTCACACCGTTTATTTGAACTAATTGCTGTCTATCACTTAAATAAGATTCAACCAAACTTAACGCTGATTGACCTAGCCCGTAATGCTCAAGTTTCAGAAGTAATGTTTCATGATTAACGCAATCAAACGCCTTCGACAGGTCGCAGAAGATACCTATGGCATCCTGCGACTCTTCCCACGCATTAAAGATGTGTTTTAATAGGGTGACACCAGCGTCAGTTGTACAACGTCCTTTGGTGAAACCATACTGTTTATCATGCAAGATGTTATTCGTATTAAAATGAATGAGCATTTGATTAAGCATTATCTTCTCAAATACCTTGCTGAAAACTGGCAACACGGATACTGGTCTATAATTATTTGAGTCTTTACTGTCCCCGGATTTAAAAAGTGGTATAACCTTACTATATTTCATTAGATCCGGAAAGACTCCTTGATCCACACACAAATTGAAAATCACAGCTAAGTACGGCGCTATAGTCTGAATAATGGAGGTACAAGCTTTGATGGACATTCCCCACAGATCTTCAGTCGGTTTGATCTTGATTTGCTTAAAAGCTTTTATTACTGTTATGGGGTTTATATGTGAAAAGTTAAATACATTCGGGCAGGCTGAAACGTTCGCGTTTAATAATCCAAAAGCAAGCGCGGGCGAAGAATTTAAGGTTTCAGTAGTTTTAATTGGGATGTTGGTAAAGAAATTTACAAATTCTTGCGCAACTTTTTTGTTATCTCTAATAAGTCCGTGTGTGGTCTCAAGCGTGTAATCAGGATTATTTCTTTTATTCCTGTTCGTTTCATTATTTATAATTTTCCAAACCGTCTTGATTTTATTTTCTGCTAATTTAACCTTATTTCTAATATACAAGGCCTTAGCTGCCTTACATGTATTTTTAAAAATTCTCGAGTAAGTAGCAACATACTTATTAAACGTTTCAGTGTTCATACAAGGCTTAAGGCCATATAGCTCGTAAAGTCTTTCCCTACTTTTTCTAAGTCCTGTAGTCGCCCAGTCACTGAATAAAAACTTAGGGCATACAGTTTTAGTTATCTTCTTAAAAGTGTTATTGAACTCTTTTTGAACCACTGAAAAAACTTCATCATACAAAATATTACCATCATTCACTGTGAGGTCCTGATCGCTTAACTTAGCGATTAAAGTGCTGTTAAATTTATTTAATTTACCGGATGTTATAGGTCTGGATTGAATCTGCACTTGTTTAATTAGCATATTGGACTCAAATGTCACAAGTAGCCCACTATGATCCGAAGGCAGATAATTTATAATGGCATTGTCCAAGTAGTTGCAGCAACAAAAAACATTATCAATACATGTAGCAGAAGTCAGCGTAGTTCGGGTTGGTTCCGTAAACATACACCTACAATATGCCTACGCCGTAGCTGCGTAGCCGCCTACGAATTTCGTAGCATTTGCTACGGCGTAGCAAGGCCAGTGCTACGCTTGAATGGGCCAGTTGCGTAGAACTCAGTGAACTGACATGGCTAGTGTGCATGACATTTGTCAGGAGACCCTAATTGATATTAGTTTCGTGAAATGATGATGTTTCCGGAAATTTGCAGGTTGTGCATTTCAGATTGTTTTTTTTACGAATTCGCCATCACTAAGCATTTTTTATTAATTTTATTGGTAGACTCGCCTTTGACTAATATCTTATCTGATAGTAAGCGATGATGTGATCGACGATAGAGCGTATCTAATAAACGGCACAAATATGTTGGTATTAAATAGCTACTATTTTTTTTTTTTTTTTTTTTTTTTTTTTTATGTTCAATTAACTTTATTCGCACAAGTATAAAGATTAACAAATTAGATGTCAAAGTCACAACGACTCGTCAAAAAGCGTTGTCTTATAACTAGCTCCTATTTAACCCAAATATATATATATAATGTCAATTTATTAAATTTACCATTATACCGTAAGCCAAAAATTAACAAAGAAAGACATCTTTTCTCCACTTTTCTATTTTAAACAATCAAGGGCCACGAATAATACCCACTAAAGATATCCTTCAATTTGTCAGACTACCGTACCTATCATCCAAAAAACACTTCCGTCGCAGTTTCCTGTCACACATTTTTATCGTCATCCTGAATTCTCCGATGAGATCAATTTGGCCATCATTTTCTCGCAACTCGTCATTAAGGTGTTTCAGCAGCTGTCAGTGTGGAACCCCTCAGGTAGATGATAATATATCACTGCCGCCAATCATTTAGGGGAAAGTGAACGTGGGTATTTTTTGATGCGGTATTTTTAAGCAACTGTTTTGCTTTAACTATGGTATCAACACTGAAGTATGAAGGAAAATCTGCTGTTCAATACGTTTATGTTCGCTTTTCATGACAAAAGGGAACAGGTGGTTTTTTCACATTTTCAGGGGTGGTTTATGTTCCAAATATGATCTTTACAGAAAATAATTACTAAGCAGACAATCAAAATATTTGCAACATTTCATAGTTCAGGGTCATAGTAATAGTATATAGTCTTTAGTCTTTAAGGATATTTTTTTTGTGTCACGGCATAACAAGTACAATTGCCATATCCATTCTTTACACATTCAAGACCTGTCGAACATACACAGAAAATTGTCTGAGCCCTCCCCCCGTCTGTATAGACATTTATTTCCACGGCCATTTATTATTCTGACGTGATTCGTCTTGGTACGTTGAACCAAAGACGTATGTATTGAAAAGTCTTATTTTTAGAATACTTCGTCAAATAGTTGGCCTTCACATTTTGAAATGTTTGAAGATCGGTTTTTTCAATATTTTCTGGTTTATTTAAGACTCCAACATCGATTATGGAAAAGAGTTTGAGGAAACCTGGACTTGGTTAATATAAGTCTGAAAGCGTCAGTCCATTTTGAGCTAGCGTGGTGATGCTCGAGTTTTCTGTATGAAAAGAAGCCTTTCTTCTGCAGTAAGAAAGTAACAAGCTTCTTAAATAATTTTTAAGATTTTATATCTTTTTCGATACGAAAATGGTTCTTTTTATTAAAAATATTATCCCCAGGATTTTTTTTCATCTGCCAATCAACGGAATGTCATGTGAAGTAGAGTAAATACTTAAATAAAATGTTTCACATGCCGATGTTAACAAACAAAAAGTAGGTATTGTCATTCGTACAGTTAAAAAAAATTGAGAACATATTTTTCGACTGAAAATTATTCAAACACGTTTTCTCTGTTTTAAAACATATTTTGGCTTGCTTTCAACATATAATTTTTGCCTGTACGCCTAAGCACTATTTTGCCTGTTCGCCTGTACGCCTACGGGGTATTCAGAGGTATTTATAGTATACCTACATTAGGTCTGTTACGTCAAAATCTCATGTATGGTCTGCAACTGGCCCTAATACAGTCAGGATAAGTACCCAGAAACGGACCTAATGCTCCAATTCTGAGTTCAGAAATTAGTCGTGGACAATATTTCGAACCCAGGATACAAGCAACTTTCAGTCAGTAGATCTAAGATGCAACCAATACAATATAGGTACACAGAAATAAATAAATATAAATGTTTGGCGTAAACATTTGGTTATCGATCTGCTGCAAACGTTCCAGTTGATTATTCAGCGTGTTTCCCTTTATGCTTTATGTGGGTATAAATCTCTGACGACTTCACGCGTTCCTGACGTGGTGGGGTCACAGTAGCAGGTGAAAATGAATTAGCTTTCATAAATTCAACAAATTTTTGTAGAAATGTGGGATTTGCGGGGCAAGTGAAATGCTGAACAGTTTACTATTGGTTTATTATTCAACACGACACAATAAAAAATTCAAATAATAATTTAATACATCCTCTCGTCTTCGCTCTCAAACTCCAACCATCAATCCACTTACATTTTACCGTATGCCTCTTTCTCGCACTCATTCCTTCTCTCTCACCCACGTTGCATTCCATTCCACAGATTCACACTAATAAACACGCATCCTACATTCACCTTTCATAATTAAGATGCTTTCCACTAGACTAGAATTAGCGAATAATTTATAAAATGTAATTAATTATATTAGTAACAGCTAACATAAGGTTTTTATTTGTCGTTATTATTATATAAAGATTTTAAATCAACCTTTAAAAAAAAAAGAAAAATTCGATCTAAAATTGTGAGTTTCTAAACAATCTGGCATTTAGAAGTTTTACGGTATAAGAAACATACTTAATATAGGCGTGTTATATTAATTTTTTGTTGAAAGGAAATTGTTTTTTAAGGTTCCGTACCCAAAGGGTAAAAACGGGACCCTATTACTAAGACTACGCGGTCCGTCTGTCTGTCTGTCTGTCTGTCTGTCACCAGGCTGTATCTCAAGAACCGTGATAGCTAGAGAGTTGAAATTTTCACAGATGATGTATTTCTGTTGGTACGGAACCCTTCGTGCGCGAGTCTGACTCGCACTTGGCCGGTTTTTTTTTTACAAACTCGTAACCTTATCCCCTAGAAAATTAAAGCCTTTCACTTCTTTCAGATACAATTTCGTAACAAATCGCACCCACTGCTACCCCACCCAGATATTTATGTAAAAGCTTTATGAGTCAATCCAGTGACTTACGCTGGATGTTATTATGCGTTCCGTTTTTATGTCACTTTCATTTGGCAGCCGGCACGACATCAACTATTTTTGTGCGATCGACGCGCTCGTAAAACGGAACGCAACGTTTGGTGTCGCATTGAATTTTACGAGAATTATGGCATTTATTTAGTATATGTGTTGTGGTATCATCTTTTAGGGTGTTATGTGGGTCGTATGTTATGTAGACCTTCCGGATTTACTGTTGGTGGAAGTGTTGGGACGGTGTTTTATGAAAAAAGGACTGTATTTCTGAAACTGGGACTTCTAATGAAACTGATCGTAATATCACCTATGTTAACCATGAGATACTAACTTTTTAACAGCTTTACAAACATTGTTGTGCTAGCAGAATATTTACCAAGTTTCTGTTTAAAATTCGATATTGAAGTCATTTATTCGATCACTAAAAATATCATGAGAAAATCTGATTGAAAATATTGTTTGGCTAAACTTCCCACCTTGGCTTTGGGGAATGCAGGGGACCTTAGACGTAATGTTATGTTATGTGATATGCTCGTATCAGACAATTTTTAGGATTCCGTACCCAAAGGGTAAAAGCGGGACCCTATTACTAAGACTCCGCAGTCCGACTGTCTTTCTGCCTGTCTGTCACTAGGCTGTATCTCATGAACCGTAATAGCTAGACAGTTGAAATTTTCACCGACGATATATTTCGCTATAACAACAAATACTAAAAACAGAATCAAATAAATATTTAAGTGGGAGTCCCATACTTTGTATCCAATTTTTTGCGATAATGGTACGGAACCCTTCGTGCGCGAGTCCGACTCGCACCTGGTCGGTTTTTGCAATACCAGGCATTGCGGCTCCTTACTTTCCTTTTCTATATAAAAATAGTTACAGTATGATGAAAATCACAACCAAAAATTATGACTACTAGTATCTAACAACAACAGACATTTCCCACCCCACCAATTGCAATTTCAAACCAATATTCTACCATTCCCGTGATTCCCATAAAGCCACGCACCCATATCGTGCTCTAAGCTATAAATACTAGCATTTCGTCAAACTTCAAAGCTCCGATTAACTCATAAACATTGGACTGACGCTTCGTGTCGCAGATATGTCGATCGACACGCTAACCGAATATTTGGAAACTATTGAGACTCGATTCTTTGAAAGAAGTGGTTAATTTAAGTAATTGTAAGGAAGGTTTACCACACCTTTTCATAACCATGTCACATTCATAATACATAATATACCATGGTTATGACACAATAGGTTGTGATTTCCAACATTCAAATACACATGTTAAACCAAAACGTAAGAAATAAAATAATTATAAGTAAAAGTTTAAATCAACTCAAAGTACGAAAAGTAATTAAGAAATATTTTTTTTATAATTTGTTTGTTTTTGAATCTAGTCTAGGTCAGGGGTGACAGAGACAAAGTCAACGATGGAGTGAGCTCACCCAGAAGAAGCCTGTTCACTATAACTTTGATGAGATTCGGGTTGTATGCGTTCGGAAACACAGACACAGACAGTGAATTCCACTCTTTTGCTGTGCGCATTATGAAGCATGTTTGGAAGCGCTTGGTGCTAATTGGTGGAATGGCAACAAGGTGAGGATGGTATCTTGCAGTGCGTCTAGATGTCCGATGGTAGAAGTGGGTCGGTGGGATGAGGTCGTGGAGTACATGAGCACACTCGCCGAAGTGCAGTCTGTAGAAGACCGACAAGCAAAAAAATATAAATGGATTTCACCAGATAAACTAGAATAAGTGACATTGCGGCGATAAGACCGCCATTGTACTATATATATACCAGTTAGTTATCTATATTTGTCAGTTTTTTTGTAAATGATGTTTGTAAATTTGTTGGTGTACAATGCAGTATATTCTATTCAATTACGATTGTCAAAAATGCAAAATTGAACACTCAACATTCCAGTAGCACATATCTAGCCCATAATTTTTTGACCGACTCGCTGATATGTATAATGACACTGACAAAGTGACATTAAAAAGACGATCTAAGGACTCATTTGCTCAGGCAATGAGCCTTCGAAGATATTTCGTCAAAACACGGTACATCACGAATGTCGTCTGGCCATATTTTTAAAACTTTAAAATCTCTCACATCAAAAGCGACATACATTCAGCCTTTAACATTTTCCGCAAACATTAATTGAGTTATCAAGCGACTTCACATTTCAAGCCAGAATAAGACAGCACTATTCCTCCATACTCCATCTCTCTCTGCTTCATACACCAAAGTGTCCAGTTGGTCAAAAGATTTATGTCCCACAGGTTTATCACCTTGACCATTACATTTAGGGGCTTTAAGAGATACACTCAACTCCTAACTGGCATAAATTAGGCTTCTGTGTGAATTTGATAAATGGGAATTTATGAGGTGTACGAGAAAATCCACGGGGCAAAGTTGTTTGGATTTTACGAGTAATTTTGGTTGAACTGAATTGTTTTGTCTGTAGTTGCCAGTGTTAAGGCATTTTGCACATAAATTGGTCTAAAATTGCTCTACACATAGAAACGATCTAGGAAAAAGTCTCGTTGTCGCATTGTCACGTTACACATGTCTGTCAGTTTAATTTTTAAAAGTGTTTCTTAACTTCTTAAGACATTGTAGGCGTTTAGTAGATTACGGTGTTTGTAAACAAGTATGCCATTATTTTATTAAAATAATCGTTAAGTTCCAAATTATTATCACGCTGTAGAAGTAGGAAATTTGGTGCTGCAAATGTAAAATCTCCTGTATTTTGAATAAATAAGTAGGTAAAATGTAAGAATGTTCACCTACACAGCTTTTTCTCAAACACCTGCCCAGTCAGGCAAACTTCACAATTCATCCTTATAAAACGTTCATAGAGTAAATTTTCCATTCAACCTTATTAGAGCTAAGCTGAGGAGAACGCGGAAGAATGTCCTTTCCGAGAGTATTCTAATTAATGTTATACATCAAGCCGACGGTTCTTCTCCGACAACGTTACGACTTTTGCGTCAAAGTGAGGGTAGACATGAATTTGTGGAGGACAGGACTCACGGGAAAAGATTTGTTAACAAAATTATAAAAAAATATATTTACAAAGACAAAAATGTTCACAATTTATAAAATAATTAATGTTATTTCAACATTTATGTGCAATATTTTTCTTTTATTAAATCATGGGGGTTTAAAAATCAGTACCTGGGCGACCGAGCTCAGCTCGGGTGAAAATTGAGAAAACGTCGTTTTCTAAAAATAAAACCTAGCTAGATTTTTCGCTCCTGAACGGTGATAGTAATCTAATAATACCTCTAAACGAGCAATTCTTGTACTCTCAAACTATACTCCAAGTAATTCACTCTTCACCAATAACATCGAACGTCTTCAAAACTACCCGCAGACGGGTCCTGTAACACCCCAGATTGATGGCATCTCTCCAGAAGGTAATTCGTTTACGTAGTTAGACGGATTACGTCGGGAAGTAAAGAGATTTGTTCAAGACAAGACGCTGTTCTGATGTATTACGTGTAGTAATGACATTAGCGAATCTCCATAAGTTTAAAAGGATGGAAATTATGATTATTATGTTTTGATTTTGGTGTTGAACTTTTCATTGACACAATTTATAATAATATATGTCAATGGAAACTTTGAAAATGATTTACAATGTTTTTTTCACTAGTCTCTTATATATTTCTTTTACAAATAAGTGTTTAAATAGAAAATTATCGTAAAAGTAATGAGGCAAAATTAATTTGACAAGCGAGCGTAAGATGCTGTAATTGGTTGAAATATTTATCAACAGCCAATCGCATCACTTGACTTACGTATATTTTGTAACGCGTCTATAATTTAGTTCTAAAAGCAGAGTGAAGCCATTAGGAAATTTTGTAAATTCAAAACTATGTTGAAACAGTCAACTTCTAGACTATGATAAAATACATATTGCTGTTAAAATCATACCTTTAACAGGTTGAATGCCGTAATTTACGAAACAGTTAAAAAGCCATTGTATCTCCCGTTGACCCATGTGTCAGGCATTCGAGAGGATAAAATAAACTCCTAAAATGCCAAACCACTAACAAAAATAACATCACACACTAACAGCTAACACGCAAAATCAATTACACAAATTGGAAGCATCTTCATCGAGCTAATTACAAAACCACATCACTGCAATCATTGGATTATTCAAATTAACGCCCGTCCCCTAACCACCAGCAACCAATTGATTCAGAATTCAATTGAATTGAAAAAAATCCGGAATTAATTGAACCCTAGCGACTAGCGTACAGCGTACCCTTAATCTTGGGACGCGGAAATTTGGTAAAAAAGGTACCTTTATAATGAAGGACGGTTGTTGTGTATGGAATGAAATATTTAGTTCAGCTAGATGAGTTATGGTGTGGTACAAGTTAAAGGAGACGGCTGTTTTGTCTAGACAGAAAATCATAAACTTATTTAATGTAAAATTCCGAAAGAATAAGCAATTCTTGTCTCATCGTGTATATGTTTATCAGTGTTAAACACTAATTCAAAATATTCTTATTAAGACTACTAATATAATCTTTAAGTCATCACTTTATAGTCATTTTATATAATACACTATCGGATGTAATTTATGAAAATTTTTGGAAGAAATTTAATTGAAAAAAAAAAGAAGTTAAGAGTGAATAGTTTACTTCTTTTAATGTTCCCACTGCTGGGACACAGGTCTCCTCTCTGTGAGAGGGAATAGGCCTTAATCCAACACGCGGGCCCAGTGCGGGTTAGTGGATGTCACAAGGTGATGATAAGGTTACTTCTAGGCAAATGTGCTTCACCGTCGACCACATCATAGCTTACCATCAGATGAGATAGTGATCAAAGGCGAGCCTATGAATAATAATAAAAAAGTTAATAAAAAATATATAAAAAACCCTACTGCTTAAGAAGCGAACTAAAATGACGTAAACAAGAAGAAAATCATGCTGTGCAGTCGGAGGATACACATATTCGCGAGCTGGCTGATCAAAACCACATGTGAAAATATTTTTTAATTGCCCAAAGTCGCTTCCGCTTCCTCTCCTAACTTGAACTCCCTAAAAGGGTTGTCTAAACTGACAGCTGCAGCATCAGGAACAAGTAATTAAATATTTCATCTGATTAACAACACAAAGAGGTA
This sequence comes from Orthosia cruda, assembly GCA_964057195.1. Taxonomy (NCBI): domain Eukaryota; kingdom Metazoa; phylum Arthropoda; class Insecta; order Lepidoptera; family Noctuidae; genus Orthosia; species Orthosia cruda. The sequence continues at coordinate 35,334,690 of OZ059837.1, forward strand.
GGCAGAGCTTTAGGGGGCTCACGGGCCCGACTTTTAATTTCTCCTTGAAGTAACCCAAGATTTGCGACTGAAGGGCGGAGAAAAAAAAAGATTTAATGGCCAAAAGGGGTGGATGGACTATGAGTTATTACGTTAAATATTAATCGGGTTTGTCGTTTTTCTGGTTGGATTAGGCAAGTAGAGGACTTTTTAAGTTGATGGGCACGGTGATTATTTTTTTATTGATGAATAGATAAATTAAATTTAGCGATCTTTCTTCAATTAATTTTGAGTGGCTAAAAAGCCCCTTTAACTGCAATTATGGCGATTCTATTTGCGATCCATAACATTTTCCTTGTTTTAATTGCATAGAAGACTCTGATAAGATATCTAAGACAGTATAAAAATAATACAGATATAGTAAAAAGTTTAGCAACCAGTCCACCGAACTTTGACTTACTAGGACCATTTTTAGGGTTCCGTACCTAAATCGAGCCCTAAACGGGCAGATATAATGAGTAGCAAATAAGCTTAGAGTGTAAAACAAAGTAGGTAAACTATTATTAAGCTTAGTAGTGTAAAATTTAGTAATAACAATGAACTGTAGACAAAATATAATAATACTATTGTGTGTATGCGAATTCTACCCAAAGGGTAAAAACGGGACCCTATTACTAGGACTCCGCGGTCCGTCTTTCTGTCTGTCTGTCTGTCACCAGGCTGTATCTCAAGAACCGTGATAGCTAGAGAGTTGAAATTTTCACAGATGATGTATTTCTGTTGCCGCTATAACAACAAATACTAAAAACAGATTAATATAAATATTTAATGGGGGCTCCCATACAAAAAACGTGATTTTTATGCCGTTTTTTGCTATAATGGTACGGAACCCTTCGTGCGCGAGTCCGATTCGCACTTGGCCGGTTTATAAACATAGTCATCAAAAACTTTTTAAAACCCAACTTCTACACATTCCCGACAACATTGTCACGGCACAAAAAAAAAGGAAAAAAAAAACAACAAAAACATGAGACAAAATCACAGATTAACGTTTTTACTGTTAATAAATTTCAACAAAGAAACTTAAGGATTTCATTTGCTTGTTACGAAACGGTGGACAAAGGGTTTTATGCTTCGGAACTTCCGAAGTTACCCGAACTTAGCCGAAGTTACCCTCCTGGTTTAAGGGTTTTAACGACAGCACTTCTAGTTGTACTGCTGTAGTGGGGCAAAGATAATTTCTTACAGCCTATTCGCCTTCAAGGAGGGTTTGTTTAAGGTAAGGGTATATTTTAGCCCGAAATGGGGACAAAGTTCTTGATGAAATTTCTTGATTAAAATTTTGGATTTTTGTGAGTTGGAACAGTGTTGTCAGAGAACTTAGTAATTGTACGTAAAGTTTCTGAGGGTATTTAAGTCAAGAGTTACTTGGCAGACGTGCTTCACCGTCGACCACATTATCGCTTACCATCAGGTAAGAAAGTGATCAAAAGCATGCCTATCATCTTACTTAATAATATAAATGTGAAAGTTTGGATGGATGTATGGTTGTTACTCCATCACGCCAGAACGACTAAACGGATCTGGATGAAATTTGGCACAGGGAAGAGGACACAGGCTTACTTTTCATCCCGGTATAATGTTCCCTTGGGATAAAAAAAAAACACATTTCACGTGGGCGAAGCCGCTGGCAGAAGCTAGTCCACTAATAGAAAAAAAATAGAATGGTATGGTATTCATTTTACCAGAGAAAGCAAGAATCTGAGATGATATTCACGTTAACAAGCGCAAGTCGAATCTAAGACAAGGTTAAATGAAAAAACCTCCCCTGAAAAATCATGATAAAAAGAAATTCCTCGTTTCCCTATGTATGTAGATTTTCTAAAATTACCTATCTACATGCAAAGAAAATCTTTTCTTCACGTGTTAATAAACACGAGCTTATCATAGCTACCCTACAAGGTGCGGGGCCATATTTAATCACGGCGCTACACCGGCCGATAAATCGTGCGCCCAAATTGTGAAGGATCTTTCCTCCTATCAGTTTATGAGCGCTTGGTACTTCTTGGAAGGTAGGAAAATTGGGTATGGGTGTTTCATGAGGTCATGGACCAATGTGTGAACCGTAATATATACTATGGTATATGTCTAGCCACGGGCACGCAACGCGAAGAAAGAAAATTTGGTTCAAATAAATTGCACTAGATGGCGTGATAAGCTTCGATCTGTTAATGAGATTTGTGAAATATTAAGATTTTCTAGAGATGATAATAAAAAAATTATGTTCTTGTTTAAAATTAAGTCTCCTAAGCACGAAATTAAGGAGTATTGGGTTCATAATTCACATTTCAAAGATCATTTAAAATTGAATCAATAGATGGCGCGGTTTTAAATTTCTGAGGCATCCACTCGATTTTTTAATTTTGTTTTGTAACAAATATTGGTACAATAAAACTGTGAAAACGTGCAAAATAATTCTATAAAACAAATCGTCGTTGTATTCAAATTAAAACTTGTCACGAACCGAGTAAACCCTTTTATTTGCAAGTCACTGCCGTCTATATCCGTGGAACAGAACCGAACGCGATCGTGTGTTGTTCTTAGAAAAATAATCAGTTTAATCAGACGAAAAACACTAGTTACGTCGGCACGGTTTCATTGTATGGGTTGAAGTATCTGTATGCTAGCATTATATGATCTGTGGTCTAGCTAAAACTGTCGTTTAAGAAAAAGGTAGCCATTAAAATTGCATCCTTATTTTATCACAGAAAAATATTTTGTCAAGATACGTCTCATGAATTGGTCTTCAAAAATTACGTATTTTTGCCACAAGTTATAGATTTAGTCCCGGTGCTACACCGTTCGATAAATCATGTGCCCAAAATGTGAAGGATCTTACTTCCTATGAGCGCCAAGTACTTCTTAGAGGGCACGTATATTGGGTATAGAGTTTCATGAGGTTTTGGACCAATGTGTGAACTGTAAAATGTAGCATTAGATAAATTTAAAAATAGTCACTCAAATTTAACTTTGCTGTATGATGTTTTCATTTACAGAAAAGTTCAATTGTGAATGAACTTGACTTTATATTTGAAAAGTGTTTTTATGTAACGTCACGTTTTCCAAAAACAGGTATAATTTTTGTTTCTTATTTGGGTAAAACGTATAAGAGCTTATTTACACCACCATCTCAATGTTTACTTTCGATAACTCACTTTCTCCGTCATCAAACCGCATTGTCAATATTACCTGTAACAAAAAAGAAAATCTCATAAGTACACAATTCCAACAACCTCATTCAAAAAATCCTTCGTGTTAAAACTTTACAAATTCAATTGACAGAATGTTCATAACTTTCAATTTGAACTGCTAAAAGGAAATTTAATTTCCTATCCGTCCAGTCTGAGCCAAACTTCGAATAGAAAATTATCCAACATTTGTGCAGAATCAAACGGGGGCCAATCAAAATTATAATAACTGCTCAGGTGTTGACCTATTTCAGTAGATCTTTCAGTTCCAAACAATTTCCGTTAAGCCCCTAGTTTTGCATGAGAGCAAGAGGGGCAGGGTAGGTCTGGGTACCCTGGTCAAATTTACGTCTAACATCGACTGGGTTTATTGAAAGGCATTTTTGTTTCGTTGACATTTTATTATCGCTTGAAAGGTATTTTCATTAAATGTTATGAACAGAGTTAAACAATACGCAGTGTTGTAAAGGTTATGTTTTATTTTTAATAAAATGGTGCTGTGAAATTTAATGAAATAGGTTAAATAAATAGGAAAATTATTGACATATCAGGTCCTTGTTTTAGATCAATGCTATAGAAATAATAACAGTATAGCGAGAGAGTAGTACAGCCAGTTGATAGTTTGTATTTTATATTTTACCTATCATTGTATGGTATAAAGTGATTTTATAACACATTTGATCGTAAAGAGATTTCACCAATTTCAATATCGTAATGTATCTCATTACGTACTTGTGCGTTATTATAATGTAACACGCACGGTTTATCAAGATGATCGGTCTAAAACGAACGGATTTTTTTTAAATCTTAGCCAAGAGTTTTTATGTCAGAAAAGTGGTCAACATTTTATGAATAAAATTCACTTTGGGAGATAAAATATAATATATAAACATTTAATTCTTTAGTTTAATTAATTTTGACCATAAATTACAACCATTTATCTGTAACAAAACACAAAAATATTCATTTACTTTATTAGTAATACTGGCTGTTTTTGTGTCTTTGCCTTAAAAAAAAAAGCGCACGCAGCTCTAATTTGTGAAAAAGTAAAAATTCTTGAAGTGCGTAAATTCATTTAAGAAAGTCCGAGTTTTATTTATTTCCTCGCAAATATGTTATAAAACGTCGTATGACATACGTGTGCTTTGATAATTACAGCCTCTGCTATCTTGTAGCCCTCGCCTACGGTTCGGGCTAGCAATATAGCCTCAGCTGTAATTTTCAACTTACCGCACTTATATCATAATGTACTATTATCTACTAAGATTGGACAGGCGCCTAGATCCTTCGCTACTTATATAGAGCAAAACATTGAATTTTTTAGGGATTCTTCAAGAATAAGACTAAAATTGCAATACCAGTATATAAAGACGAAAGACGCTTAATACAATTTTCTACATAAGAGACCCTACAAAAAATATATTCAGTCACGAAAAAAGCCCAAAAAGCAACGTCCATTTTACAAAATTAAATAAGAAATCTTGAAGCCCTCTTTAGCGAACAATTTCCTCCATTTAAAGTCTACTAAAGTATTGGAAAGCATCCTTATTAAATTATAAAAAAGAAGCAGATTCACGTCTCCTGTGTTTACCATCATCCCCTTAAAGAGGGGTGGCCCATGGGAAAATAATTAGTTCACAAAGTTTCGTATTAAAATTCGGTTTATTTAGCCATTAAGCCATTTGACGACGTATAAACCGTTTTGCCTAAATATTAAGATGATGCTGGATATTTAAAGGAGTTTCGGATTTGTTTGCTTGTGGCGCAACTTTTTGTAGCTAGCGACTTGATTTTAAATATAGAATTTAAACAAATTCTACGTGATTTTTAGAACATAATCCTTTGGTTGCATTTTCGAAGATAATTAATGTTTTTGTTTGATGTTGATGAAATGTTTTAATGTAGGGATTTTATTTTTGAAAAATCCTAAACTAGTAATCGGTATTCTAATAAAAAAAGCTAATTAAAAAAAACGATATATATTCGCTGGAACTGGCTGATCCCCTGATCCTCCGACTGCACAGCATTTCTTGTTTACAGCTTTTTAGTTAGCTTCTAAAGCAGTCGGGTTTTTGATTTTTGAATTACCTTTTTTTACCCGGCTGCAAGGAAAGGGTTATGTTTTATTTACTACTTTTTAGTTACAATTTTTTACCCGGCTGCAAGGAAAGGGTTATGTTTTATTTACTACTTTTTAGTTACCATTTTTTTTAATTACTTTTTGTCATATAAGTGGTATATATCTTAGTAATCACCTCTTAAAACCTTTCATTTTGATAACACTCGATAGGATTGGAAGAAAAATAAAATTGGAGTCGCACAATATGGCGCCCAAAATCCGCCATGCTTGTTTTTTTGTAACGTCACCTATCTAAGAACACTTGGGCGGTTAAGACGTATCTAACGATGTCTTAATTATGTAAACCCCTCTGGCGATTTGAAAGATATGACGTAGTAAAGAATATTACATACATACAAACATACAAGATACGCGCGAAAAACATAACCCTTTCCTTGCAGTCGGGTAAAAAAATATACAGACAGCGATAGGCGTAACGCGGCGATGCGACAATGATTCGACGTCCTTTTTTACCGACTTCTAATATATAGGAATTGTTCTATGAATATATTATTAGTAATACATAAGACATGTACCTTTCCAGTTGGCCTGCATTTAAAATCTATATTAATTTTAATTTAACTGCCCTTTTTGCCTTCCAAAAATAAGTTCATAACTTAAACCACTCACAAAGTCTCTTGAGAGATTAGCAACTTATTTAGCTCTCTTCAATATTCATGATTTGTTTGTAAACTCTGTTTTATTCAGTAAGAGTGTTCAGAGACTTAGAAAACTATGTCAGAAGCTGAAGAGTTTGTCCTCTGACGAATTTTATAATGCATTCTAATATTTAAGGGGACTTCATTAGGGATTCAGTTTTGAAGTATTAAATGGGATTTTGATAATAGATTTTAGATGAATTTTTTTGTTGTATATTCTTAAACGGTCTTTAGGTTGCCAAAAACATTTTTAACCCCCGACGGAAAAAGAGGGGTGTTATAAGTTTGAGGTGTGTTGCTGTGTATCTGTGTGTCTGTCTGTGGCATCATAGCGCTTCAACGGATGAACCGATTTTGATTTAGTTTTTTTTTGTTTGAAAGGTGATTGTATCGAGAGTGTTCTTAGCTAAGTTTGAATAAAATCGGTTCAGCCGTTCAAAAGTTATGCGCGTTTTACTGTTTATATCGTGATGTTTTCGCAAGATTAATGTGTCGGGGGATTTTTAAATTTTGAAATTTTACTTGTAAACAATACAATTTACACAGGATAATTAATAAAAAAAAATTGTTTGGATGAATAATTAATTAATAATATAAATAATAATTAAGTCATTATTTAATTAAATTATTTATATTTCTGAATTCATTTTAAATGTTTGATATTTGTTTAGTCAAATGCTCTATTTTAGCATAAAAACTTACTTAACTTAATACGTTATTTACTCCAAACTCTCAATTCGAAGATCGCCTGTGTGTCAATTGACAAGATTTTGCAAACGACTTCGTCTACGTGAAAGTCGAAAATTACGATTCCACGGGAATGTAATAATAGTCCTATTTCAGCCTCGGCGGCCAATCTTGATGGAGACTAGCCATCGGCGCGGAATATATATTCTCTCATATTATGCCATGCGACTGCAATGGAAACGCATAACTAGCGGGTTAAAAATAATCCTATAACCTAGTCTACCCATATTCTACTCAAATCCGTTCAGCTGTTGAAGCTTGTTAAAAGATTATTTTTGTGGGACAATCTCACCGCACTATACCCAAACCACTGCAACGTCTGAAAGCCAGAATCAACAGTGGCAACCACCAGAAAAGCGCCGAGGCAATGAAGCTCGACGAATTCCCGGAGAATGAATTTAACTGTCTTGGATCCCGCAACGAAATCAATCAGAAAAGAATAACGGAGGAGAAGGAACAAAATACAAATTTCCACTTCCTCCATACCAAGCAGGAGACAGAATAAACAAGGCCAATAGGCACAAAGGGTCGTTTGCAACTGGGATTAGCCCAGTTGCCTAGCACCACGGATAAAAATTTGCATATATTAATGCAAATTTTTAATGGGTCCTAACATTGTGAGCTGTTATATTTGATTGATTAGTTATGGCAAAAACGCCTTAACGCACGGAAATTTGTTCTAGTTTCCACAAGGTTTATAGAAATTTGTTATATTAGTAGGATATTATCATTAATATCTCTTTAAAACTATTTATACCTTTATGTATATCAAATGGATTTGTAACCCCAGCTTAAGTAGAGACTTTTGACAAATCATTATGCACTAAACTCCGTAAATGAACCAACCCACAATACATAAAAAGGCGTACTCACAAATTAATAGAGTGACGTTTAGAATATGATTATCAACCCTTCTCCTCATTGTCTGTCACAATTAACCCTTGCGCGCTCGCGTGACAAATGTGCGCTTAAATCGTGGAACGTGACTGTCATTCTGTAGTGAGGATTTTTTATATAAGGCATATTTTGAATAGCTAATTGGGGGAGGTCGAATTAAGGCGCAAAAGATGCATTGTGGAGTCACATGAAAGTGTTGGCCAACTTCTGAATTAATTTTTAAAAGTTTGATATTTGTTTAGTCATATGCATAAAAAACCAGTCAAGTTCTTTACTCCAAAATCTCAATTCAAAGATCAGCTGTGTTTCAATTGAATAGCTGGCATCTTTCTTAAAAATCCAAGAAAAATACCGAGAATTCCAGTATCTTAATAAGTTATTCATCAAGAATGTGAATAAATTGCATGTAGTATCTACAGACTAATAATAAAAATAAAAAAACAAAAAATTAAAACACCCGACTGCTTAAAAAGCGAACTAAAAAGACGTAAACAAGAAAAAAATCATGCTGTGCAGTCGGAGGATACATATTCGCGAGCTGGCTGACCAAAACCAGATGATGGGATTGGATGGGAAAAAAAATTGGGCCCCCACAATATGGCGCCCAAAAGCCGCCATTTTTCTATTTTTCAATTTTAATGTAGCCAGTGACACTCGCAGGGTTAAGACGCATCGATTGACGTACGAATCATCAAAATCAGCCAACGCGTTTAGTCTCTGGAGCGCCATATAGGACCAAACATAATATGTTACCCGACTGCCGAATATGTAAGTATGTATGTATATTATACATACATACTTACATATTCGGCAGTCGGGTAAAAACTGATGTGCTCACTTACTTACACTTTCAATACTATTTACTAATTAACAAATTATTTCTCAAACTATGTGCCAAATGTTGGGTTGTATGGGTAATTTGAAAGAATTTGCGACCTTTTACAGCTAGCCATTAAAGATTGGGAATACCACAACACAATACTAAGAAGCCACTGAGAGCAATATCATAAAACCAACCAGCAATAACCATTTCTGTATTCAACCCTTACAATACACCCCTAGGTCTTAGAGGCAAAAATACCATCCAGAAATTCTTAGCTATCTTAAAAGCAGGCAATTTAATTTCATGCATCCTGATTCGTAATAGCATCCCTTCAAGGATGCTCCCCTAAGCGTAATATCACATTAGAGAGGTAATTATACTCATATTTGTGTTTGGGGTCCAGCGGGGGTTGTAGGGGGTCTTTCACAAAACGGCCGAGAACCTTTCGCTTTCCTTTTGGACGTTTCAAAAGCTAATTTGTGCTGAATTTTATGGAATTGGGTTTTATTTTCTTATTAGTTGTTTAGGGTTTGGGGATGTAGGGGTTGTCTTGAATGTGTCTGGTTTGTTAATTAGTATTTTTTTTATAAGCAACTGAACTAGGGATTCTGGCTGTCTTTGAATTTATTGCAAGTAATATTCCAGTTATGACCGATGATCCGCAAGAGAACCAGGGTTACCGACATATCTCGATGAATTGCGTAACTTAAGTGGCAGTGGGCAGGGCACATTGCTCCCAGAACGGATGGCCGATGGGGCAGAAAAGTTCTGGAGACCGCGTACCAGAAGCCGTTGCGTTGGAAAGCCCACCACCAGGTGGGCAGACCGAGGGCTTGGTGAAGGTTGTGGGGATCCGCTGGATACGATACGTCGGGGACCGGTCAATGTGGCGACGCTTGTGGGAGGCTTATGTCCAGCAGTGGACGTCTTTCGGCTGATATGATGATGACGAAGTAATATTCGAAATATATATTTGACTTGCTTAGTTGATTGCATGTTAGTCCTGTGATTTTAGACAAAGTCAGCCTTATCTGTCCTTTCCAAAGCACAATAATGTACTCAGTGCCCTTAACACCTTGAATGCATAAAACATGGAACCACGCGAGACACACAGCTTTTTTATTGTTTTGGTAATAAAGACAATCAAGGGGCACAGTATGTAGTGTAGTTTAGCATGTTAAGTTAAATTGAAAAATTAGCTGTATTTACAAGTTGCATTGTTCTGAATTTACTCCTTCCAAAACTAGACAACATTGCAATTGATTCCAGGTTCCGTGTGCCAGGAATCAGTTTTGCAACATAGCCTAATTTTGTATCTATGTAGGTTACAGGAAACCGAGCCAACTTTTACATAAGCCAAAGGAAAACTTTCATAAGTGGAGCAGTGTTAGCAAAATAACAGATACGGAACCCACATATCTGTTTATATCTGGGTTCCGTATAAATAACGTAAGCACGTTAAGCGGGGAGAAATAATGTTTGTTGGATAAACTACTTACGAAGATACTAATGTATGGCGCTCTTCTGCTTATTTATTTGTTGTTTTTTGCAGGCTTTTATATGTTTTTATTAGGCGATTTAGGTTTTTAATTGAATTTGGATAGGAGGTTGATTTCCTAACGTTGGGTCAACTTCTTTAATAAGTGATGTCTCACTTATTGGGATCTAAATGGTACCTTTTCTGACTCAGTTTTTTTTATTTTGTACAATAAATCAGACTATTTTTATTTTCTCGTGATTGTAACTTCAGCGTCCAATTTCTCGACAAATATTTTATTAGTCTAGATCAAATGTAATATATATGTTATGGTCTAAGTGATTAATACGGCATTATTCATAATGCTCGGGCAATTTGAAAAATGCCCAATATGAGTAGGCAATATGATAAAATCTATTGAAATTGCTCGCTCCCTTCATCTTATTCGAACCTAACCTATCCGTGTCGGAGTGCCCTAAGCTCCCGAGCTCGCTTCGCTCGCTCTTGGACTAATTCATTGACCGTAATTATCGAATATTCGAATTGCCCAACCGTTACGTAGCAATAATTCATAATGAACAGAAAATGTGATAAATATATATCTTATATATAAAGTTCTCGTGTCACAATGTTAGTTACCATACTCCTCCGAAACGGCTTGACCGATTTTATGAAATTTTATATGCATATTCAATAGGTATGAGAATCGGCTACTATCTATTTTTAGGTAGGGTAGGGTAGGTAGAACAAAGTTTGCCGGGTCAGCTAGTAGAAGTATAAATCAGTATTCATTACATTGCCCGATTTGACCTGACTAGATTAATAATGCCCGGGCATTATGCATAGTGCCCTGATTAATCACTTGTTCCATGACATATATACTGCACCTGAAATTGGTTTTAACAAAATACAAAAAATAATGGTTTTAACTAAACTAAAGACTTAATATTTAAATGTCCCAAAATAAAGAAAATATGTCCGCATTAGTGGTCCATAAAACCAACACATTATCGACCAAAGTAATGTCCATCCTGACCTATATCTATAAAAATTGAGTGCTTTGAGTCGAACTGTCAAAACATGTCCAACCTGACCTATATCTATAAAAATTGAGTGCTTTGAGTCGAACTGTCAAAACATGTCCAACCTGACCTATATCTATAAAAATTGAGTGCTTTGAGTCGAACTGTCAAAACTATTAATATAACACTAACAATATTGCTTGAAAACATTCAGAAAATGCTTGTAAAGCAGAATTAGTATGTTTTTACGAGGGGACATATATATATTTATGTTTGTGTGTGTGATTTCCTCGGATTCTATGCGGACATTCCATAAGGAATGGGTTTGATATTTCATTTGGTGTGTTGGTTATGACATTATTTTAGTGATGTTTTTCTGTTATATAACATATAATAGTTTTATACGAGTATCTTGTTGAGCTGTTACGTTGTTTTTAAGACAGAACTATTTTCGCCTTTTTAATTTGTATTAAAAACTAAGTATAAGCTTTGATATTACTAAATATACATATTTTTATCAGAAGTGTGTAGCTACTAAATTGTGGTACCACACTATGCCGTCAAAAATTTTAACAACATGGTAGTGCGGTTTTTCAAAAGGATTACTGAAGTGACTTAACCTTACTATCCGATCCTACAAACTGTCCCAAGTTTCCGTAACAGAATCCCCTGTAAACAACTACTTACTCAAATCCATAACGTACTTACGAACCCATCCATCCTTGAACCAATACATAACTAGGTACTTTGACAAACATACCAATATTACCCTCCAACCTTTACAGGAGCAAATCCAAACCGGAACCTTACAGGGGTCGCAAACACAAAACGATAATAATCCGGACGAAGTTACGGACGTCCAAATAGACATTGGTACCCAATTAAATGGCTCCCAAGTTGTGTGCATAGGACTCTTTGATACAGACTGGACGTCTCTTATTTGTATGGAACTCGATTTTATTGGTGTAGGTGTGTTCCGTACGTTTTGATTGGGTATTGGCTGTTGGCTATTGGCTATAAATCGGATGTAAATCGGTTGTTACGGATTCGTTTTTTGAATTTCTGTTGAGCTGTCTGTACTGGCACTTAATTAAATTGTTTGTCGTTTTTTTTGAAATTGGAATTGTTTTGTCTGCGATGGAATTTGATGTATTTTTGAATACGTTCGAGTGTGATCAGTGTATCTCCGTGAGTTTTAAGCGCCATATTTATAAGTAACAGGGCTTTACATATTATAAATGCATATCAATTAATTCTAAAAAATAATCGAGCCCATATTAAGGATACCTAATCATTTATCCGTCTGTAGAATCTAACTTTCAATCATCATTATCTTCCTGTCCTTGTCCCATTTTACTTGGGGTTGTGAAACATGATTTGTTCTAATCTTCGGACCCTAATATTGAGGCAAACATAATCGAACTTTAAAATAATTAATAAACATAAATAACTCCTCTCCATTTACAGTAGAGAACTACTTGCAATAATAGCTTCCCTCGCAGTCAGAAATAACACAGAATATTATCCCTGGTTCGCATTTTTGCTAGACTAGGATTCATCCCTGCATGGCTCGGGGCTAGTAATATCCTGCGAGGTCGCTCAAAGCAAACTGGGAAGCGTCCGAGCGGGGAAAAACACCTACGAGGCGTAGTGGGAGTCTCCAGATTTGGATGGAGCATTTGATACTGTTGTGCATTTGTCAATTTTGATATTGGACGTGTGGTAGTAGTATGATAGCAGAGATTTCTGTAGAAATAAGCATCACTTTATTTTATATTCTTGTATGTTTATTGTAAGTGTCTATAATCATTGTTAAATAAATAGAATAGTTGAAATTGCTGGCTTTATGAAATAGAAGTGTGTTAAAATAACAGACAATGTTCTGGGTTAAGTAGGATTGACTTTGTTTTGTTAATATGCTATTTGTATTGAATGATCTGTACGTGCGAAAGATGCTTCTAAATATTTAGCTAGTAGTTACATCAAATCAACGTCGTAAGAAGTAAAATTAAGAAAGCCGACCTTGGTAACAGGAAAACCCAAATAAGAAGAGATTGATATGATGAGAAAAACAAACAGTTGTTGTACTTTACAACTCCTCTTAGCATCTAATGAAAACGTGTTATATTATGTATCAAGAAAAACCTCCGATGCCTATTTATATCCTTATATTAATAGTTAACCTAATAAAACCAGTTGATAGACTAATATAAAACTGGAACGGCGAGATAGTGCTCAAACGCGAACCTATAAAAATAAAGAAAAGAAAGGTAGCTACTTGATTAAGCCAAAATGTGACGCAAATATCGCTTCGGGTCAAATACGCTGTCATTAACTAGAGTCCACCAACAGTCCAACATTGAAGTTTAAGTGCAAATGTAACCCTTTGGAAACGTTTGAAGCAACGTTTGCTTAGGACCAATTAATTATTGAAATCGTTTTAATTTATATTTGCTTTACCATCCTCTTGGATGCAGCTCAATCCGGTTGCTATGAGTGGATCTTATTTTTATTTGATCTGGGTGTGTTATTAGTAGGAAACGATTTAAAAGGGGTTGGGTACCCACGAGAAAAAGGATAAAATTAAGCTAAAGCACACACATTATGAGGAACTGTCACTTTATTAAGAGTCCAAGATGGACGCAATAAGGTCGATTCTACAAACCATTTTATTGCCAAAGAGAATGCACCGTCAAAATAAAATATTATTTTAAAATAATTACACCATAATAACATCTAACATAATAGGGAACATCTTAATTTAATAAGGCGCTGCCAAACTTGAAAAAGCAAACAGAAAATTAAAATTTAAAAAGTCCCAAACATATTCTGCCCCATCCTTCAAGTAGATACGTTTCAAAGTAATTTCGCGTCTCTTTTATATGGTTGGCGAAAATTTTATTAAAGCTGGCGCACTCACTTTCTTCATAATACAGATTAAGATAAAAATTGAGATGACGTTCGGCCGTCTTCGGGCGGAGTCGGGAGCGATATTTTTTTAATTTTCTCAAACAAGATCTTGAAATTCGATTATTTTGTTGCGTCTCGTAGTTATTAAATTTTCTTCGCTATGGGGGGTGGGAATGTACTTATTTGTTTATGACGTGATGGTGTTTCGATACTTTGTTGGTACTAAAATGTATGGAAGGCAAATGGGAAGTGAATTTGACGTTTAATCTTGGCTTTTTATTTCCAGAGGCAGGCACCCGTAGAAACTAATGTAATTATAAGCTTCTGTGCAATCCATAATTATTAACTACGTACAGTAAATATGTATAATTTTACAGTGGCTTTTAATAACAGTAGCTACAAAATATACGGTTATTATTTTTGCAAACTATATTTCAATTACAAGCAAATTATGTTTTGCATCAATTACCCGGTAGAATAAAATTCAGTAAACAGAACTTGTGTTCCAATAAATATCCAGTAAGTATATTTTGACACGATAATTCTATTTGAGTTGACCCATAAGGAGAACAGCCCACAAAAAAAAAAAAATTGCCACAAAAATCTACTTGGCGTAAATCAAAACGATAAATGTAACAATATAAAATGTTCTTCACATAAAACCTATAAGTTTACACAAAGAAAAACCTCTCAAACACAGGAGAGAAATAAAAAAAAAGTTTTTTACGACGAAACTCGAAACTTCTCAGCTAAGCTCTGCCAAATAATTGTTAAACCGACAAAGCAGTTACAATCGTGTTCTCCATTACTACAAAGGACATTAATATATATTTTTTGTTCTCTCTCCACTGAAATTTCAGCTCCTTTCTTTTAATTTCTACCCCAATTTCCCTCCGACTTTATGAAATAAGTTTTTTTTTAACAAGATTATGTTTTATGAACAAGAAATTGAAGGATTTGGAAGCGCCAGTGCGGTGTTCCGTTTCGTACTTTTTTTTCTAAAGGATGAATGTGTTTTTGTCTTTGACTTGCGTTCTTTTTCAAATTTTTAAGAGGGTAAGCTACTTAGGCTCATATTTGTCTATTGTGAAAAATGCGAGGGAAGAAATATTTAAAAATGGAATTGTTTTTGATGCCCCTTTGTTTGACTTGCAATACTTTTTGATGTTTCGCATCCTTAAAAAAGAATGGCAGGAAGTATTTCAAGTACCTTTACAATTTATATTGTTCGTTGCTATATATATACTATAAATAAAAAGTACTTATACGCAGATTTGAAATTGAGGCAGAGGTTTTCCAAAAGAATTTGCTTCATTATTAGTTTAACAAATGGTCAAATAATTAACTCCTCAATTTATTTGACCATGTGTGATGCCAATAATTGATGAATAAATGCGTTTTAACGTAATTTGAAACCATTGTTTATCATATTTAACTTTTGGTTGAATTAACAACGGATCAAAAAACTGAGATGCGTAATGCTGATGAATCAAGTCGCTGCCCGCTGTCTGTCTGTCCCTATGTTATTATGTTTTTTTTTTAATAGATTGAGTGATTTAAGAGGAAGGGGTTTATATGTATAATACACGCGGGCGAAGCCACTGGCAAAAGCTAGTAAACTATATTAAATTTTCACTAAAATTCATTCAATAGTTTTTTCTTGAAAGAGTAGCAAACATCTTCACAAACTTTCGAGTTCGAGTTTATTTAAATTTATATCATATTATTAAGATTATTTTGCTTAGTATAGCATAAACACCAATAAAAAAAAACGTTTCCTTCCATAATAAACTAATCCGTCACCATCTCAACTGCACAATACTGGCGACTCCCAAATCAAATTATCAGTCCGTAAATTCAAATCAATTGCTTTCCCCAATATGCAAAGCATTCATCCCTCACCCTTTCCGTATGTATTATTGCTCATATACACTAAACTTCACAATTTGCCTAAACTATGAATCCGTCAACCATAATCTGGTGGGCATGGACACAGAGTAGGTATGTGTAGAGTTGAAACCCCCGTTTTATATGCATTATTTATACCTACTGATTTGGTAAGTTTGATAGTTACAGGGATGTAGCTAATTCATAGCTGGGTCGAGCAGGGACATAGAAAAGTCGTAGCAGGGCCGTAGCAACGTCATAGCATACTCGTAGCAGGGTCATTGCAAAGTCGTAGCATGCTCGTAGCACGGTCGTAGCTTGTTTAGCATGTTCGTGAGAGAGTCGTAGCCACTCATAGAGGGGTCATACCATGTTCGTAGCACGGCCCAAGCATGCTTGTAGCAGGATTATAAAAGAGTGGTACCCATTACGTATAGGATTCGTGCGTCGTGTTTGTAGCATCATCATAGCTGGGTCATAGTTTTGTTGTAGTATGGTCATTGCAAAGTTGTAGCTGCCTCGTAGCAAGGTAATCGAAGCTTCGTAGCAAGATCGTAGCAATTGACAATTTTGCTGTCATTCCCCAACTACACGTGTTTCGCTTCTACACAGATTTCTTATTCTATGGCAGGGGCTAGGGCTAGACAGATTATCATATCGCATGAATATTTTATAAGACGGTGTGATTCAATTAGACGGCGGCTCGAATGCGCAGACAGCAACGAGAGTTACTGAATAATGTAGATAACTTAAAGTTTTCAGTTTTATTTTAATTTTTTAATGAATTCTGTGGGCGGTGGAGGTTGAACGAATTTTTTTTTCTGACGTTGGTATGTATTTCACCAGCTGTTTCTGTGTTTAGAGTTTGATCGTAGTTTACAATTTTTTGCTGGACAAAGCGGCGGTACCGTACAAGTGACTTTAAGTTTATTATTATTATGTATGTGCGAATGATTTTAATGACTTTTTGGGAAGGCCTGGGTCTTAGCAGTAGCTGCAGAATTAAAGGCTGATTGTGCAATAGGAACACGATATTTTTTGTGGTCTTGTCATCGCCAATTACGAAAAGACAAATTAATCTACAAGAAACTCCATAATCAAGCAAAACAAACTTACAAACAGTGCTTTAGATGCCGTACATAAATTGCGAAATAAAACAAATGTATTCAAGTTCGCCCAACAATAAGGAAGTCGACACAAGTGCGGATATACGTACGTCCAACATACGTATCAGTGCAATGTAGGAGCGTGTCGTGTGTGAGCAGCCTAACATCGCCGTTTGTACAATGAGTACAGAACGAATTGTGTCTACTCATACCAGCTCAGTTTTATGTACAGAGATTTACGATGGGCAAGTAAGAAGAGAAAGCGATGACAAGACCTACATACAAGTACTTATTGCTTGTTTGTTTGAATTATTGAGTGGTATTTAATGGAAAAGAGACTGTTCCAATCATTTTATTGAAATATTTAAGGCTTTACTTTTACGTACATACACATAACACAAATAACAATACTTCGTTGCATTAGATCTGG
Source organism: Orthosia cruda (assembly GCA_964057195.1). NCBI lineage: Eukaryota > Metazoa > Arthropoda > Insecta > Lepidoptera > Noctuidae > Orthosia > Orthosia cruda. The sequence continues at coordinate 35,351,994 of OZ059837.1, forward strand.
AGCACACCGAAAAAATTGCATCATAAATTCGCTAAACAAAGCTATATAGGTACCTAGATGATTTTGACATTTAAGAATAAGACATCACATCATCATCATCACATCATCAGCCTATTAATGTTCCCACTGCTGGGAAACAGGCCTCCTCTCTGTGAGAGGGGATGGGCCATAATCCACCACGCGGGCCCAGTGCGGGTTGATGGATGTCACATGACTTCGAATTTTTGGTTCTAAGACATGCCGGTTTCCTCACGATGTTTTCCTTCACCGTTTTTGAGAGCAGTGGTGATGAAATAATTTACACAAAGAAAAGCGCCTGCTTGGGTTCGAACCCACGATCGACAACTTGTAAGTCGCGGCCGATATCACTGGGCCGCCGCTGCTTAAGAATAAGATTAATTTATTAAAAAGTAAGTTCGTTCACAAAAATGTACATTGGGTGCAGTAGTATAATTTCTAAAACAATGGTATACATAGTGCTTATATGTAAACTATAACTGAAATATTTTATTACAACTGCAAGATTATAAACAAGTTTTTTTTGTGTGTCGTGAGGTGCCCCTTGTTAATTAGCAGTCGTTTATCTACAGGCTGAAAATAGCGATCTTTATATTGTCATTCAAAATTGTTTTTCTCGATAACTACTTCAAAGTTCGGCAAAATGTTCCTTTTAACCCATAAACTACAAACAAATTATGGAAAAATTAACACTCAACACGCTCCTCGGTCTCGCTACCGTCTCTCCCTTACATCCTAAGCTTTAAAAGCCAACGGAACGGAGCAGTAAATCAGCACGCGGCGCCAGCGACCTTCCGCCATCGCTTCTATGTTTATTCATGATATTGCTCATCTAGTGAAAGTGAATCTTTGTTTATATGCGCCATGTTCCTGTGTTCGTACCAAGGATTTGTGTAGTGTGACTGGAGAATTTTGGGAGAAAAATTAAATGGTTTTATCAAATAAATTAAAGAAATTTAAAATGTATAATTGGTTTTGTAGTTTCGAGCATAATCAGCTGCTCTTACATATTAGTAGTATTCCAATATTATGAAAATCTGCATGGATTTTGCAACTGTTTTACATACAGTTGTATCTATTTTACATACACTACAGACTTTGGTCTCCGTACGTCACGTCCTAGGCGACCACTGAAAATCAGTGCCGTGTTGTGGGTCCCCCACGACATCGCATTCTGCTGAGTAGAAGCCTTCATGCCACAACCACGACATGCATCTGATTTTATTTGTACTCATATATAAATTTTTATTGTCTTTAATAACATAACTTAAGAACTACTAACACACTCGTTAAGGATTTAGTTTAAGCTAAATATACTTCTACTGTTTTTATTTCTTGTAGTCTGCTAATTTTTGTAATTTTGTACGTCGTTTTATGGCAATTTAATACTTTTCTTTCTTCTTCTTTCAACTAATAGCAAATGAAATCATTTTGACAATGACAACAAACAATAAAAAAAATTAAAACTTGAATTAAATGAAACTAGTAATAAGCCTTTTATTGGCTAATTCAAATCGCAATTTCATCTAGTTATCACTTAAGATCCAAAATAATTTTAGACATGAATGTGAACTTTCTTTAAAAATACGATATTTATTGACATTCTAAGCTTTCAATAAAGTATTTTACGTGTTTTTTTAGATCAGTTTCCACTAGGTACGTAAGATCCCTGCAGCTATCGGGTCATACACTTGACTTCCTCAGCAAGAAACCCGCATAGAATATCTCTAGTAGCACTAAAATAAAAACACGCAACTATCTCAGAATTGCCCATACTAAAAACCACATTTTCCCACGTGCTTTTCCCACTTCGAAAAAAATATTATACCGTACACACCACAGAAATAATCTCGCAATGCACTGAAAAGATTCCCACACAATACCATGTACCCACTTAACCTATTTTTCCCACAATTGTTGGTCTACTTTAGTACATTTGAATGTAAAACGACTCCATTTCAAGCAGCGACGAAAAAATGCTTATGCAGAGTGTTATTATTTTTTTTTACAGTCGGGTAGAGCTTTACGTAACAGTTAGGTTATGAGGTTGCAGTGGTAGCGATTGGCGGGTAGCGTCTGAGTTAGAGAATACAATTTTATAAAGGATCTTTGAAAGAGTTAGTGAAAATTACAGTCAATAAAGAAGAGTAAATGATCACCTGGTATTTTACGTTATAGCAAGATGTTTATCCCAAAAATGGATGCTGCTTTTTAAAACTCTCTGAATCAATGTTCATCAAGGATGCAGGTGATCACACCATTGGGGAATTTCAGTAAATAAGACATAGTCTGATCAGAAAAACATCTGGCCTAACCAGTACAGTAAGATGATCCGTACGAAAATAAGAAGTTTCAGTGTAACTCTGCCTTGTACCAATATTTACTTAGGTTATTGGAAGTGTAGTTTCAGTATAGCATAGCCTTATACTCTATCTCTTCGCTCTCAGTCCCACCTCGCTCGCGGAAGTTACCCGGGCGGCATTAGAAGCTTCCCAAATATAGGTCGCGCCAGGATTTAGGCGCAGCTTACTGACGGCTGATTTAAATATAGCCCAAGATGAGGGGATGTATCACGCTTTATGAGCTACTGGATCTAGTCGACTGGCTTGCTAGTGTATTTGTTTTTCGGTGGATTTTGTAGGGCTGTTCCAGAGTTTTCTATGGAGGAATTGCATGGGACAAGCCAACGAATAAGGGTATTCCCTATCTACAAAATTGGAATCCGACGATAAAGACAGGCACGGATGAATGAACATCATAAGAGAAAAGTTGAACTCTCTTTGGGAGAATCACGACCTCTCAGTAATGAACACGACGCGAGGAGTATTGGAATAGAGGTTCTACTATCTATAGTGATGGAAACCAGAGATAACAGGTGGCTGATAACTTGTTATAGGTAAGTAGTTTGAACTTAGAAGTAAGACCTAAATAGTTCTAGAGACGTACGCCGTGAATTAAATGTTTTAGGATTTTTCATTATATAGCAATATCTGCTTTAATGTTCTACGACAATATCAATGAATTAAAAGCTTATGTCAATAACACACTGGGTGTGTCTGTTCTAAATTTTGGTAAAATAATACCTATTTACTATTACTTATTATCTAACTTTATGTTAAATGAATACATAATGGAAATACCTGTAACACTAATAAATTGACGCGTAATATTGAAATCAACGTTAATATTTCAATTTCAATCAACGAATTCCATCCAGATTTTAATGGCGCAAACATAATTTATTGAAATACATCATGAACACAACAAACGTTGGAACAAAACCATTGGTTTGTTGAACATGATAAATCATTTTCATTCCTTTGAATATTCACCTGCAAAGATGTTTTTTGTTTCAATTGAGGGTACCTGGCTCGGAATGTTAATGGAAGCCCAGAAAATTGGGCTATTGGGTATTGTTTACAAACATCTTTGTTTTCTCGTACCTATTGTCGCTTCCAGAGTTTTGATAAATATAGGTCTGTGGTGCGTCGTGAATTGATCCTTTTTAGGGCAGATTTTGGTCCGAGATTTGTAAGGAAATATTGCAGGTCCTTGTTGCTTTTCAGGAATGTGGATATCGTTTTGCTAAAGTAGCTTGACTGTTTCTGCTTATTCGTTTATGTAAATAAATGTATTTAAAGTAGGTTTAGAACAAAACATACGCAGATAAACATATTATCATGAACTATTAAAGCTTTTAAGCTCACCTTCACTCAAGTGGCATATCTTATAGGAAACGTGCAATTTTTCGCTATAAAAAGTAGCCTATTGGTGAAAAAAATTCTAAACCAGATGAGGAGTTGCGGGGATAACTACCAAAATCCAACACAAACTTTATAATATTAGTGTAGAAATAAGTAGTTTTAGCTTTTATGTATTTATGCCCCAAATCAAGATCACGGCAATAACCTATATTTACTTACATTTCAACAAATAGCCATAAATAGCCAACAGTACGAATGGAAAGCGATTTTCCTTCAGCAGCCGAGACGTTCGCAATCAAAAAAAGTCAGCTAAAGCATCGAAAGTCCCTTATAGCTCGTTGCGACATCCAAACGACTTTTTACTGGACCCTTTGTCTTTGTCCCTTTGTAGGGTTGTCCCGAATAGGGGGATTATTCTTTTTAGAAGTTTTTAATGATGAAGATTTTGAGAAGACGGATTTTTTTGTTAACGGGTGGATTTTGAAGGAGTTGAGTTTAAGCTGTATGATGTGTTAAAAGATGTACCTATAAAGCTTGTAATCTCTGATGTTTCTATGGGGCTGTGATAGTTAATTGTTATTGAGAGAATTCCCTTTGTCTTTAATTTTCAGTAAAAATATTTATAATGTATATAGTATTATTTGTGATTTTAGTAGTCTTTACTTGAGGGGCTTCAGCAGTTTTTATAGATAGTTTCTGGTTCAGAAAGTTCTACAAAATGGTTGTCCACCGATGTCGGGAGCATGGAACAAGCTACTGGTGGTTAGGGCTTCAGAGACAGGAAGCTCCTCACAATGCGAGGTCAGTCTGCCTTCTGTATCAGGCTCTTGATCCAAACGCGTAATGACAGTCCCGACAGTTGGTCGTCGAGGCTCCTTGCCATCAGGCCGTTGCGTTGGCCGTAACGACAATCGGCACAATGATCACCGTGACCACATTCCACATGTCAACAAAATCGTGTGTTTGATTTAGGTCGGTAGGCTTAATGGATCAGATAAAAAAAAAAAGCATTGTTTGATTCAATCTCACATCATCAACTAAATATATAGAACACTTGGAAACTTTCCCTTTTCAATTTTCCCTTCCATACTTCGAGCAGCCCTGACCACCCCAGTCGGGATAGCAGTCGCAATGGCGACAATTTATGTGACACGCTGACGACGTCTAATTCTGCTCGATCTCATTAGATGCGACTAAACGCGGAATTATTTCACTTAAGACGATTTTTGTTGGTTAAAACGATTTTGTTAGTTGTCAGTTTGATAGATTTTAATTTTTAAGGTTGAATGATTCCGAATAGGTATCTAATCTTTCGATAATTAGTTCGTTAGGTTAGTGATGCTAATTAATATTTAAAAAGGTTATATATTATGAGCGAAGTGGCCTAGAAGTATCGGTCTCGACTTATTAGTTGTAGGTCCTTGTGTGGGTTCAAACCCAGGCAGGCGCTTTACTTTGTTTAAATAATTTACCACCACTGCCCTAAAAACATCGTGAGGAAACCGGCATTTCCTAGAAACAAAAAATCTAATACATGTGGCCCGCGTGGTGGATTACGGCCTGTGCCTGTGAGAGACAGTGGGAAACTAAAAGGCTGATAATGATATATTATGAACTACTAAAATATTGTCTTTAAATGTTCCTTCTTAGAAACAAATCTGATGAGTAGGTGTAGGTACAAAGTTATACATTTTAATACTTTTCAGGATTGTACTACTCGTATAAATTTTTCTATCGGTGATTTTGACACCAGTTGGAAAAGTCATCTTATTATTAAATGCAGGAAATAACTCACTTTGCTAATTCAAAAAGACTGCGTTTTCAAACCTCTCTCATACTTAATTAATTTTACTTTTGTTTTCCCCAAAAATACTAACGACCATTTCATACAAAGACAGATTTACGCTGATTGGGTACAAGAAAAGGGAAAAAGCAATTAACACTAACACGACTTTTCCTTTCTTCTTATTCCGTTCGACAACACAAAGAAACTTAGCGAACACAAGGAAAGCAAGAAAATAACATCTTTATAAATGACTACCATAAAATACTACATGCATTGACCTAATTTATGGCAACATAGAACCAAATTAAAAAAAAAACAAACATTGCAACCTCATCAATTACCTACCGTTGTTTACGACAATGTTGCCATAAAAATATATCCAAACGACACATGAACGTCAAAAACTAATTTACTTGGCAACTCTATAAACTTTATACTTGTATGATTCCGTTAGATAAATTCGTAAATTAAATTTGCCGGACACGCAATATATTTTGGACTTTATGTTGATCGTGTTATGACGTAATATCGCGTGTTTGGCACGTGGGAATTTGAGCCGAGCCTTAAAATAATGCTTGGGCCAAAGTCGGGAATGAAAGGTCATTGCGCCTTGCCCTATGTAGGTCAGATAGCAAGGGCTGGCTGATTTTTTAGGTTTATTTGTGAATAGATAAATAGTAAAATGGAGAGAGATTATTCATGGGATGTTTATTGAAGATACTTCCTTTAGTTAAGTGGTGGTAAAGATAGTGGACTGCTTGATATCTTTTTAACATTCCTAAACATCGAATACAAAGAATTTTCAGAACCAGTTCATTCGTTCTTTACTGCTATCAGTACCTTTCTGTATTGATATCACCGTAAAAATAATTTATTAATAAAAAAATGTTTTTTTTTAAAACAAGCTTTTTCGTATTCTTCTCAGCCAACCCTTTCATTTGATACCCATATCATGGCAGTGCACAAAAATAACTAGTCCGCCATCTTGGGCAGTCCGCCACACCGATTTAGAATGACGTCACTTATCTAATGATGCATTGTCATCCTGCCATGTGTATGCAAAATGTCATCTTAATCGGAGGATTACTGCTTTAAAATTCAGTTGCAATATTTGACCCGAACACACACAAACATACATAAATACATTGCAAGTTAATTAAAAGCTTGTAGCATAGGTGAAGTGAACTGCCAATTTACTTGACGCAAGTGACGCAACGCTAGGAATTGACTGTTCACTTTAGGGCCGGTTTCTGAACTGAGTTTTCGGTGTTCAAAATGTGTAAACCCTACTCTAATGACAAATGTTTGACAGGTCTGCAAGCTAAAGTGACTTAAACTCATCTTCAAATTCGAAAATTGGGGATCAAGCTCACTTCTCTAACATTGCACGGTAGGATTTTAATAGGACAGCACTACAGATCTTTCTACTTCATCTATTCACTAATCAGCTGTGTAGAAAAAAATAGCTATTCCAACTACTTATCATACACCGATGACCTCAATTAAAATCATATTCATATAAAACTAGCCCAATTCAAAATGGTGACAAATCCTCCGGGACATTCGTGTCAAACACGAATAATCCCGTCGCAATAATTAACTTTACGGCTCTATCTAGAAAACAAACATCACGACAGCGGCCATTTTGTGAACATAAAAACAACTGAATAACTAGTTCAGCGGGACAGTTATATAAAATATATTAACCAGCTGGGAGGAATTTGTATAAATTAAATAATAAATGATTGGACTAATTGTTTAAGTTGTTTGTTAATTAAATGGGTTACAATTAGTGGGGCATGTTTTTGAAATTTATTTCAGACTGAAAATACTTTGGTGACAAAGTTTGCGATACCTTTTTATATTATTGGGTGGCAATGAAGCCGCCCTGTGTGGGCAGTCTATCAAATATAGTGAAACAACACCACCACCCAAGGATATCTGGCGGACTATTCTATAATATCTCACCGTAAAAGTTTGGTGAAGTGAGATATCAATCCCTAGCATCAAGAGTAATGACAGTTTACTTCAATATTGTTTACAGAATAGCACTGCTGCAGCTGAAGGCGCAACATGTGCTTTGCCATACCATAGACAAAGGTGTAATTGTCTCTGTAAACACACTCACTTGCATTGGGAGTCAAAAAATAGGTACAATTATTTTTATTTCTGAAGATGAGGTCGCTCTTGAGCTGGATATTGGCTAGTAAGCGATGGATAAGGTCTACAATGAAGCGAGCTACTGCCTGGTGGGTAAGATGGTTAGGAATACACTTTCTAAAATTGTAGGTTATTCAAACACGAATCAAATAATTCTCCTTATGCGGACTCTTTGCCAACAACCTGCTAAAAATGAGAACTGCGATGCAGTAAAAGTTACAAAAAATACTCCTTATTTACCATCCCTCTACATTGTGACATCTTTCTAGGTCAGCACCCAGTTTCAGGATGTTTTTCAGCACAAATGAGTTATATCTCCTAGTTTGTGTACAATGACTTGCAAGATTTATTGGTGACAGCTCTATTTGCTGATTAAATTATATAATGCATTGGTGAGGAGCCAGGTGGAATGTAACGCAGTTATCTGGTCTCCGCATGAAACTAAATATAGTCTCATGCTGGAGAGGGTACAAAATAAATTTATAAGATATTTATATATGCGCTATTACGGAGTCTATCCCTTTTACCCGTTAATGTATCCAACCTTATTTATTCTAGGTATGGTAGGATACAATGAGCTAAGGGTTAGGAGGGATCTTGCACTCGCCTCATATATATTTAAAGTACTGAGAGGGAAGGTGCATAATGCAGTTGTTTTAGGCCAGGTGAGTCTGTGTGTTCCGGACAGGTACGTGTGGCGACGACGGCAGCCACGACTGCTGGTGGAACCGCGTGCTAGGACCAACCTTCTGAAGGAGGCGCCGCTGACGCGTGCACTCCGCACGCTCAACCTCATAGCGAGTGAGACAGACCTATTCTGTTGTTCTCTGAGTGAATTCACAAGGAATGCTTTGTTTGTTATTAGTTATAGGTATTAGTTATAAGGAACAATTATGTTAAGGCACATTTACCGCATTGGTTAGCTGTAAGGGTAGATGTATGATGATAAATAAATAAATTAGAAAGGAAAAGTTGGAATGTTGAAAATTAGCTGTTTTGGTCTGGGATTTATTTAGATTTGTTAGTCTTAATTAAAGTTAAGGTTAGTCTAATTATTTGCAGACATTCTGTTATGTTAGTCTTTATTACTGTCTCGTTATAAAATAATTGAGACTAAAGTAACAGAATCTTTGAAATTAATTAGGCTTTCATTTAAGTTTCATCTGAACTAGAGCTCTAGGTAGCCCAGAAGAAGTCGATACTAAAAAAGGCTAAAATTGCAAAGCCTGACTAGACGCACATGACATTTTTATAGCGCATTTCAACTTTTTGACATTTGTTGTCGCTGAATAAATGACATTTCATCTGAGCTCTCTTGTCTTGCAGAATTCAATGGGTTGAATATTTTTTTATCTTCAACAGTACTAGAAGCATTCAAATGCCGAACAGAACCGAAAGTTGAAGAAATTCAAAAATAATAATTCAATGTTTTTCTTCAACTGACTAAACTACGGACAAACCTATTTAAAACGAAGCAATTTAAACGACAAATCGCAGCGACTAGGATCCGAGTTAGTTAGTTAGCCAAAGTAATAAGTAGCGAGTCCTTCCGTTTAGTCGACGTACGAGTGTCGTCTTTAGCGATGCGGGTGAACTTGGCGTTCAAGATTGTTGTTCAGTGTGGATGCGTTTACCCATCACATAAGTTTGAAAAAAAAAGTTTTACTAGAAAGAGGCCTCAAAGGAAATATACAAAATCATTAGAAGAGATCCTAATCCTTATGACAACAGTTAAAAATAAATTCTTCATTAAAAAATCTTTGTTTAAATCAAACTTTTTCGTATTCTTCTTAGCAAATCGTTTCATTTGATACCCGTATCATGGCAGTGCACAAAAAATAACTAGCCCGCCATCTTGGGCCGTCCGACATTTTGGATTTAGAATCACGTCACTTAGTTAACCCTGCATTGTCATCCAAACTAAACGTGTATGCAAAATTTCAACTTAATCGGTGGAGGATAACTGCTTTAAAGTTCAGTTACTAGATTTGACCCGAACAATACATGCAATAAACATTGCATGTATTGTTCGAGCAAGTTAAATAAAAGCTTGTTATAAAACAGATCTTCTGCGTTGGGATCCATTAGCCCCAACTGCCCAACTTTGCGAAAGTTTACACATTAATCATTTCTTTATACATGGTCATTGTTTTTCTCGTATCAGCGATGTTGATTTAACTACTCACATGTTTCACGAAGTATTAACTTGTCAATAAGTTAGCTAAATTTTCTCAAGCATCAAGACGACGTATCCCTAAAACTCCCAATACCAGCTAGGACGGCCGTACTTTTATGAATGCATGTCTTATCCAAATAGTGAATGTTCTCCGAGCCGTGAAGGCCGGGGCGACGGGCCTTCGGCCTTCGGCGGCGGGGGCGAAATCCAACTTAAATTGTTGCGCAATCCGAGATCTTAGTCCGCAGTAATGTAGAGAATCTGCTTCTGGAGGGGATACCATACGGTGTGGTGAAGTTGGGACTGTCTTTTCGACTTTTTAGGACTTTAAAATATTTTTAAGCTGACGTGAACTTACCTATTAGCTTTGATTTAGCTAAGCTCACGCATGGTGTCCAATCCAAACTTGAGTATGCGGATGTCTGTTTTCTAGATGCAACGGAGGTACTCCTAAACAAACTCGAGCGATTGCAGAACTTGTGCATCCGCTTTATTTTCGGCCTCCGCAAGTACGACCATGTGTCGGAATTTCGGACCAGATTGAAGTGGCTGCCGATTCGGCGTCGACGAGATACCCATATCCTATCCCTTCTCTATAATATCCTGCACAATCCTACTTCGCCCAAATACCTTCGCGAACGGTTTGAGTACCTCGTCCCGAGGGGCAAACTTTGTCGCACGGCTACTTCGCTTCTCCTACGTAGTCCACGTCACACTTCCAGCCGTTATGATGGATCCTTCTCTGTAACTGCAGTGCACCTCTGGAACTCTCTCCCACACTCCCTACGCGATAGCCCTTCTCTCGATGTCTTCAAGAGGAAAATTAAAGAGCATTTCCTTTTAACGCAATTTTAGTAGATATATATTACTAGCTGTCCCACGCGGCTTCGCTCCCGTCAACTGGCTACCTACCTACCCATCAACCCTACCTACTCTACATACATGATTGTTGTGTAATTAAACCGTTTACGCAGCGCACGCAACGGAAGCTCTCAAAAAGGAATAATTTTGCCCGTTTTTGCAACATTTTTCATTTATGCTCTGCTCCTGTTGGTCGTAGCGTGATGTTATATAGCCTATAACCTTCCTCAATAAATGGACTATCCAACACAAAAAGAATTTTTCAATTCCAACCAGTAGTTTCTGAGATTAGCGCGTTCAAACAAACAAACAAACAAACAAACTCTTCAGCTTTATAATATTATACTAGCTGTCCCACGCGGCTTCGCTCCCGTCAACTGGCTACCTACCAAGCTAGCCCACCTACTCTAAATACGTTGCGTCTCAAAAAGAATAAATTTGCCCCGTTTTTGGAACATTTTTCATTGATGCTCCGCTCCTATTGGTCGTAGCGTGATGTTATATAGCCTATAACCTTCCTCGATAAATGGACTACCCAACACAAAAAGATTTTTTAATTCTAACCAGTAGTTCCTGAGATTAGCGCGTTCAAACAAACAAACAAACAAACAAACTCTTCAGCTTTATAATATTAGTATAGATTAGTATAGATATATATTTGTATTTATGTATGTATGTATATATTTATGATTATAACTTTGTTATTTTAAAATTGTACACTGGCTCCTACCCTCTTTTGTCATCATTCTCTGTCACTATAGGGTTTGCTGTAAGAGAACTCAACATTGAGTTAAGCTCGCCTTTGTACATGTACTTTATTATCACATTGTATTAAATATTGTTTTTGGTGTACAATAAAGAATTAAGTAAGAAGGACTTAAAAAACGAATACCTTTTTAGGGTTCCATACCAAAAGGTTAAAAACAGGACCTTATTACTAAGACTCCGCGGTCCGTCTGTCCCAGGCTGTATCTCATGAACCCTGATAGCTAGACAGTTGAAATTTTCACAGATTATGTGTTTCTGTTGCCGCTATAACTATACTAAAAACAGAATAAAATAAATATTTAAGTGGGGCTCCCAAACAACAAACGTGATTTTTATTTCCGTTGTTTTGCGATAATTGTACGGAACCCTTCGTGCGCGAGTCCGACTAGCACTTGGCCGGTTTTTCAATTATGCAATCTCTAGAGCTGCATTTTCTAAAGCAGTGCTAACGGAACCGACTTCAACTTACAAGTCCTTAAAAGGTTGTGGTTTCCAACTCGGGCAGGTGCTTTTCTTTGTGTATTTTACCCTCAAATTCGAAGACATTCAGGCCACCCCATCTCACAGAGAGTAGACCTGTATCCCGACAATAGGAATATTAAATACTGATTATACTGCTGTTTTTTGACTGCCAATATATTGGCGCAAATATAGGATATCCTATATGTATGGTATCCACCATTAACTATACCCATGGTCACCCTACAAAACCCTGAGGCCATCGGGCGGCACCATCGGCATGCGATACTGAAAATAAGTTCAGTCTCCACAGTTTTGTGTCGAAGCATTTAAGGCTGGATCTCGTCTTTCGGCATTCGGCCTTCGGCATTCGGCACTCGGCTTCCTGGGTCTCAATGGCAAATGTTTGCAGTTTGTCTGGCGTTAGTTTTGTCTCTATTAGGTTTTGTCCCCTTTTAAATAAATAAATAAATAAATAAATAAAGTGTTTTAAAAAGACCTTTTAAGATTTTAAACGCATTGAAACGTATTGTGAGTACACTAAGTATAGTATTGTGAGGGCTCCTCACCTATTTAGAGGCAACCTTCTTGCCTATTATAAAACTGGCAACAGATAACTGCTAAGTTTTGGTAGGTGATTGAAATCAGAATGCTAAGAAAATATTTGAAAATATTTTTGTTTAGTTTTGCTTGTCAGTTCTGTAAAAGCCGGAGTCTGTGAAACAAAAATAGTCTGAAGACTATGATAATATATAACGTATCAAAGTAATTTGACTCTTTAATTTAACGGCCTCTGTCTACCCCCTTAAGGTATTTAGAATACTCACAATACTTCTGCCTTATCCTTTAGGGAATTAACCGAAAATAAAATATTTATCTGCGAGAGAAATATGCTAGTATTTAAAGTATTAAAATTGTTAAATAAAAACTTAGAGCTTTAAAGAATCTTAAGAAGTGAGCAATACCTTCTCGAAATATATTTCTTTGCTTGCTTCGTTGAAACCTACAAGCAGAACTCGAGCTGAAGAAAAAGATAGCTTGAATTTCTTTTCAAGTTTCGCAAAGCCATACAACGCCTTACTTAGTCATATTTAATTGTATGCTTATCTATCAGATTATTCAGCCGTATTCTGACTAAAATTATAAATCATAAAGTCTGTATGTTTATTGACCAATCACGCCTCAACGGCTGAAAGCATTTAGGTGAAACTTGGCACACCATGGACCAGGTGGTTTCATTAGTAGACCATGACCTGAATTAGAACTTTTCATATCGGCACGGTAGCACGTCTGTTTGAGATCTGAAACTTTTCTCACGGGTGAAGCCGCAAGCAGATCCTAGTAGAAAATAATACCTTTTAAGATCACACCACACTTTTAGATAACTTAATTGCTCAGAAGCACAATATGTCATTGCAAGTCATTTGTACTCGCAATTATGTTAATTTCAACATTTCATATTTCCCTGAAAATGCCAAATGAATTCAGAAAAATCTATGAATGGATAAAAATCAATTGGTTTCTTCAAGTTAGGCGTACAGCCAAGTTCTTAACAGCGATTTGATATGCACATAAATTTGCGCGGCAAAGTTCTGAGATAGTGAAATGGAGGGAAAGGGAGGCGTATTAAGATGTATGGTCCTTTTCTTTCGGTACCAGGAGTCAAGACATAAATAGGAAGTTACGTGATAGTATTTTGTTGTAGTGATTGGTTAGAAGAAAAGATCTTTAGGTAGGCAATTTGATGGCTATCAAAGAAGAGCATCAAAGGCTTTGAAAATATATTGAGGACTTTTTTTTTCTTTTCGGTATGGGTATACTCAACGCCATTTTACATTTTTTTTTTTATTCTGTGTGTATGTTGCTGTTGTTTTGTGTCTGTGTCGGATAAATGTTCTCTATTCAATTCCTAACATCATTATTTTTAAAAGGTCGAATTGCCTTCATAAAGTACCTTTTAAATGACCCTTATTTCGGAGCGCTAAACAAGTTTTTATCACAACGGAAAATTTGCAACTCATTTTCCAAATACCGTAGCGAAAGAATGTAAAAAATGCTAATTGTTACAAACTCGGAACTTGGTTAAAAATTCAGAGTGAACTTGGCTCGAACTCTGCCATGCACGATAGCGCAGACATTTTTACTGTTATGCTAAAAGTTGGTCGGGTACCAATGACATAATTTCTATGAAATTGGGTTTCATTGCCGACTTGCGCACTGTGCCAACGTTTTATTGAAAACAATGTAAATATTCCGAAAGAGAAGCACTCCAGTTTATTTTTCCTTTACTTTAACAGATTTATGTTGTGTTGTTTTATATTTTTTGTTAACGTTTTAGCGATTCAGCGACCCAGTTTAACAGTTTAGGGAGAAAATAATTGAGCTGAGTATTTTACAGAATAAAGAGGATTGGTCGTTGAAAGGCAACTGAAATAAATATTGGTAGTAACTAGTACTCTTCGTGTAGGTATGTGCAAAAACAAAAAAAATATAGGTCTCTCCACTACATTCAAATATCGAAAATATTTTACTTCAAAATGTTTCACGAATAGTAAGAAAATGGCTTTTTACAATCGAAACTTTACCTTTGAGTGCATCGAGTGTCATTCTACAGTCAATATTTCCTGCAATTCCATTTCGTAGCGGTTCCGATTGCGGCGACGCGATGAAAAAAACTTTATCGGTTCAAACTTGAGTTTGAATTTCAAAAAACGAATATTCGAATAAGTGTTCGGCGCGTTTAGACGTGCCATGGTTTTTAAAAATGTTTACGGTTTATACGGCCAAGGACTTTTTTGTTTTTTTTTGCTTCAAACTTTAACGAAATTTTAATACGAAATTAAAATTGAGAAATTTCGACGAGCTCAAGTGTCAATGCATCCTTTGATGACACATGATGGCACAAAATAAATAACCCTAAAATGAATGGTGGGTATAAATAAGGACTCGACATTTCGCATTCAGAAATATATTTTCGAAATTCAGATTCGAATTTCGAGCTGATGGAACGGAAGTGACGGGAAATCTGCGATCGGAACGGGTTGGCCGGCCATTGTCTTCCGGAAACGAATGGCGCGTGAGGGTTGGCAGAATTGGTATGACCGGAAATAGTGAGTGTGACCAATGCAGTGCATTCAATTAGTTATTTGATGCAGGTTTGTTATGAATTTAGTGGTGATTACAAGATAATTATTATGTTAGAGATTGACACACAAGGAAATTGATTAAGGAGTAGGGTTTGACTGATATGGTGTTTAACTTTTAGAGTGTGCCTTTAAAAACCATCTTAAAAGTCTTATACCTACAGCCATGACAACAAGGCCTAAGTTTATGTGTCTCTTAATTGTTTAGCACCTGGCAGATTCTTAATCCAAATTTCAGTTAAACAGTTAAATTCAGATGTTTATATGAATGAGATAGTTTATTAAAACTATCAATTAAACTCGCAAGCCTAAAGCGAAAAAAAGTAAAAAACCCAAAGACAAATGAAAGCAGCCACCCTTTAAAGCCGACTAACGACCGCAACTATTTTTCACCCACACTTAGACGTAATTAGGAACGTCGCAATGCGCAAGTTTGTGCTATAAAATACTTTCTCTCATCGGGGTAATGGATCGAGGTGATTCGTGCTTTTCGGCCAGTCATCGTGTGAGCATGTGTTTTTGTTATGTTGGTAGTAAATTAGAGGTGTGTTGGCTGTACTGTGTGTGTGAAAAAGTGAGTTTGAAAAAGGAATAGAGGTGAATGTGTGAGTGTGGTGATGCATTTAGTAAATAGATGTTGTGTTGGATAGCGATTTTGATGTGTTTGCTGATTGCAACTTTTAATAGTGACATGGCATTACACGTAACATAATATATTAAGTTAGTTTAACGCCCATTATTCTAAGTCATTATCCTCCACTCGACCTGTTATAGCTTCTTAAGAAGCCATTGTAAGTACTAATGTCGAGAATCTTTTTCTGTTCTCGTGGCAATGGTTTCCTTTTTAAAGATTTAGAATATAGGTGTTAGTCTTCAATTAATTTGTAAAACTGTAATAATTTCATTTACTAATTTACAAGTGTTGATTAAATACGAGTTGTAGTTGATTAAAAAAAAACAGATTTCTAAAATAAGACTCCCTCGAACCTTCAAGTAACAAAATGCCAACAAAAACCTTAGAGCCATGCCCCACCATATATTTAGTATGAAGCGAGCCGGGACAATCGGGCCATTATCTGCAGGCAGAGGGTTAATGGGCCAAACTGGACTTGTTCACAAAGATAGCAAGCGGGGAATTGTGGGGAGCACTGTCTTCGACGGTTAAGTGCGGGGGTACTTTAGACCTGCTTGGTTTTTGCCGGTGCGGGATGAATTGTCTTGTAATGTTCTGCACTAGTCATTTGAGGGTTATGAGGGAGTGAATTTGAATTGTCTGTCGGCATTCAAGTAAAGTCGAGAAATAAAACTTATTAGTTTCTTTTTGGGTTTTATGGTCAGTTTATGAGTTGAAAAGTTAAGAACGTGTCATAAAGGGTGTCTCAGAATGTTTTTCTTTTTTGATACTTAAAAAAAAGATACTGGAATAAGTTAAAACTCGGTTTATTTACTGTTGAATTAATGAGCAGTTTTTCAATTTTGTTTATTAAAAACAATGTTTAGTAAATGTGCATCCTCCACTTCCTGACACTCAATTTTCCTGTAACTAAAATCTTCAATCACACGCAAAAAAGTGAGGGACCGACAATTCCTTGACGTGATATGGCAGCCCAAATAGCCCAGATTAAACTTTTGCTGATGTTCTCCTATGGGGCTACTTAAAAAGTAAAGTTTACAAACCATTGCCACCCAACCTGAATGTTTTAAAGCAAGCAAAGACTCACAGATAAAATAAATAATGAAAATTTTAGTTCCAGGCCAAATGAGTGTCAGGCAGTGGAGGGTGCGAATTTACTTAATTTCGTTTTTTACAAATAAAATTGAAAACTGCTAATTAATTCAACAGTAAATAAAAAGAGATTTAACTAATTCTAGTATATTTTTTTTAAGTATCAAAAAAGAAAAACATTCTGAGACACCCGTTACCTTACTTTTAATGCACAAGTTCGACAGATTTTTAGGCTATAGTAGAGTTTTACAAATAGATCCTTAACTTCTAAATCTTAATTAAAAAATTGGGTGTTTTTTTCCCTTCTCTTCTGGTTTCTTTTGTATGTACATGTTAGTACAGAGTACAGACGTACAGATTCAAGAATATGATATAGTAAAAAAAGAAAATGTTTCTTTTTTTTTCGGATTTCCCTAACACAACATTGAACCCAGTCATTTTATGTTTTAATAATAAATATCCCTCCTGCTTAGATTTACCACGGAAACCGTTATCACGAAGCAATAATTTAGCGATGACAATAAAATGCTGGCTTTTATACCGCATAAACAAAAATCGTCCAATAAAGACATCGGGGATGTTCGGAGGAGTTCGGGGGACTTCGGCGTCAACCACGCGGAGTTGTGATAACCGAACGATGGTAAAGGGAGCAATTGAAAAAGATTAGAAAAGTATGCTGAGACAAATCTTAATTAACCGGTTCCCGTTGCTAAGGACTTAAAAAAATGTGTAGGAACCAACATTTTTTATTTTATTCCACTTCAGGGTTAGTTCCGAAGTAAACATTGTTTATTTTCATGTTAAGAAAGATTGCGAAAGAACTAAAATGTGCCATGTAGTTAGGTAATTTAAATTGATCATCCAACTCTGATTATAACATTATTAAAGTGTTCTGAAACTGAATATGACTCTTTTACTCGTTGTTGGACGTATCCAATAATTATACAAAAGTCAATTTAAGCACTTTTAATTATCTAAGTAAATTGGAAACCTATTAAACCTCTTTGAAGCTGATTGATTATACGGACAGAAAAGCTATTTTACGACTATTGTATAATTTACCTTTGTTTCACTTATTTAATTCATTTTTTGACATAAGATCAAAGAGCTATGGCTTATACTGTAAAATAAAAGAAAGATAAATAGGATCAAATATTTATTGTAGTGGCAACTGACATGCCTATGAATTATGACCTTGAACTAAAATCCTTAAGAGGAAATACGAGAGAGAGAGAGATAGAGCTGCGATTGAATTTCCTTTGTAAAAAATTATAATTCGAGGTTCGGCTATCGTCTATTTCCTCCTCCAGTATTGGACAAATTTAAAAGATTTTCCATAAATTGAATAAAAAAGACGCATATTGTGATTCTATGTTTTCTTTTTTCATTTATAGTTGTCAAATTTGTACACTAGACCTCTGTTGAAGCGCAATTTTGAGCATTTTTTGCTGGTTCTAGTGCTTCTAAAGATAAGGTATCATCAAAAAGGAAAACATAGGGGCAGCGTATACATCTTTCTTTTTCAGTATATGAAATATATTTTAAAGTGGTTCAATATTGGAGGAGGAAATAGACGAGAGCAAAATCTCGAATTATGACTTTTTACTTAGGATATTCAGTCGGATGTCTGCGACGGAATATAATATATCTTTAGTCCGTCCATGATATATCTGGGTTTATTTTGTATGTTTAGTAGCGTAAGATTGTTATCATATCATTAACATTTGTTAAATTAATATGTCAATTCTAACAGAATAAATTATACTTTTTCTTTTACTTAAAACTTCAAACATAATTATGACAGCCCTGTACTACCATCATCAATGGCAAAACATAGCAAACCGATGGTGTGGTGGATATTGCTGGCTAAACTGCAATAATCGTAAAACGGCAGTACTTAACACGCAATGTATTGGAAACGGGAGATTAGTACCGATGCTGGGACTTACCAATCGTTGTTAGGATGCAGTTAAACGATCAGGGGACATACCTGGAACAAAAGAAGGGATTATAAGAATTGATAAAAATGTTATTAGAAATATCAATACGTATCTAAGTTTTGCTTTTCCCCAAGCATTTAATGGTAATTTATTAATCAAACTAGCTTCTGCCAGCGGCTTCACTTGCGTTAATTTCGAAAATTATCCCGAAGGAACATATTCCCGGGATAAAACCCAGGGATAAGTATCCTATGTGCTATTCCTGACTATAATCTATCTTTGTGCCAAATTTCATCCACATTCGTTCAGCCGTTCTGGCGTGAAGAATTAACAAACATACACACACACTCACAAACTTTCGCTTTTTTAATATTAATGTGACTAATGGCAATTTATTAATAACTCAGATTAAAAATATTTGTTTTGTATATTTTTTTCTGTGTATGAAAAGCCCTGTTGTACATTTTTCCTATCTGTAAAAATACTTTTAATGCTTTGGCTAGCTATGGCAACAAATCCAATTCAGAAAAGATAAAAACTTTTTCATAAAATCAAAACAAACGTAAGAGGATAATTCGAAACTTCTGCAGTTAAAAGTAAACACATACCATAATAAAAAAGGAAATCCCAATCCATTGTAAATCTCATAATGATACCCAAAACATTGCCAGGAGCAATGCCAAAAATATTAAAAATTCTCAAGCAAAGGAAACAAGAAAGTGCCGGAGGGTAGAATGTAACAATATCACAGTTATCTAATACTCATAATATTGTAGCATGTCAAACTTCTCAGATATGGCGCTTCAAGCCGCTTTATGGCATTTCGACTCCCATGTCGGTATTTTTCGCAAAGTCGTCAGTTTTTCGCTGTATCTTATGGCGCTTTTTTTGGCGCCACAGGCAGAGGGTTAGAATTTGGGGGTAGGGAGATTATATTTTTTGTTTTGAAGAGTTTTAGATAAAAAAAAAACTGGTAAAATGGTACCAAACGTTTTGAGAACACTTTTATTATGCATACAGCAAATGAGTGGGATTCCCTGCCGGAGTCTGTATTTCCTGTTGGCTACAATCTGGGAGTCTTTAAGTCAAGAGTGAATAGGTTTCTTCTAGGGAAGCGTGCTTCATCGTCGACCACATCATCGCTTACCAACAGGTGAGATAGTGGTCAAGCGCAAACATATCAAAAACGAAAAAAAAAAAATTGTGATGTTTTTTTTGATGTGGTGGTATCAATAGTAGAATGTTTTAAGTTCTTTTGAAGTTTTCTATAAATGTAATGTGAAAGCATAACTTGAATTTTACAGAATCTTCCTTTTCTTCTATCTACTCTCTATCTAATAGGTATTTTGTTTTTTAGCGATGTGTAACTAAATTGATGTACTAAATATTACGAGTATATTCTATTCCGTATTTTATACGCACTATCCTATAAAATTATTATAGCTGTGGGCGATACCATCTAACAAAATATATTCTCATGGATGAATAACGGAAGAATTTTTGTAGACAATCCGGAACAAAGGACCAAATCCTTGTATCAAATCAACTCACAAAACACATCATTAGGCAAAACATCGAAGAAAATTATCATCATACAACAAAAACATTTCCTCGACTACAAAGAGAAAAGAAACTCCAAATAACTGCGAAAGAAAATGTACAAGATATTCATGTTTAAGATCTCTCCGAACTACGCAGAAAAACTCATTTTAAGATCAACATCGCATTATTTAACTATGAACTCTATGACTAAAGATAGAGAGTAGAAAATTGAAGTTGTGCTTGAAATATTTTTTGCTCTGAATGAAATTCTGCAAAGCGTTATAGAAGACAATGGCTTCAAGAATGGAGGAAATAAGTCGAGTAAAATATTTTGTATCTGTTCTGTGATGGGTGTGTCTTATTAAAATTTTCTTCTTTGTCAATATTTTTTTGTTTTTGTCTTGTATATTGTTAGGATAGTAATGCTTTCAGCATACAGGGAAATGATGAAAGTAGCGATTCGATTTTAGGGTGTGTCTCCAGAGTACGAGATTTCAAATGGTCCTTTCATCATAATCATCTTACCGATTGCGTATATCTCTGACAACCCTGATGCAGTCAGAATCCCGAAACTGCCAACCAGTCTTAAACCCAGTTTTTTATCCGTAGTTAATTCAACCAATGGTTAAATACGCTAACCAAGGTTTTATATTTCGGTAAAATGCGTGTTTTTATGAATTGCTAACCTCACGAATGGTCAAATATTTAGAAGAGTTAAATATTTGATCATTTGTTAGACTATAATGCAAAAAAAACCACGAACCTCTATATAACTCCTCCTTTTTTTGAAGTCGGTTAAAAAAATCGTAGATAAGCAAATCGCTACAATATTATGCCTACTTATTCATGTAACATCGATTGTACACTGTAAGCCAATTACATCGGTCCACTTATTATTACTTGTCAATTGCTGATATAAGAATCAAATTGTAACGAAGGGAAATCTTTTATGAGATGACGTAATACTATCAATTGTCAGTAATGAGCCTCGTTGAGGTATTATTGGAAAAATTATGTCGAAAATATTCTTCAGGCAATAATAAAGCTTATTTCGTTCTTGAGTTCAAATGTTGTTCGTAATTTTACATTTCATATTGTTATTAGTATTATCTTCATTGTATTTATCAAGATTGCCAGTATAGTTTAGTATCAGAACTTTACATTAGTACTCCTTCATTGTATTTAAAGAAGAAATTAAGCTGTTGACCTATCATTCCCTAAATTAAAGCTCGTATCTATGAATTAACTTTTACACCCGCATCAGTGTGGAAGTGACATTTGTCTAGCCAAGCGTAAACGTGAATGAAAAGGCCGGCTTTACTGATAAATTCACGAGAGTCTATTTTTAAAAGACATCGTCAAACGAAACACACATGACTTTCTAACAAGCCAACTTCAACCTTAAGGAAATAAGATAGCGTTTAAAGTTGAGTGTAATACGCTGTTCACTTCACAAGCAAAGATTTAATTTGTCCAACTAGATTACAGCATTGTTTCCGACCAACACATGTATTTCTGAAGTGAGGGTAGAGTAAAAAACCCAATTTGAGTCGGCTCGCTTCACGATAAAGTGCTTCATTTATATATTTTTTAATTCTATTTTCTTGTGAATGGGGTTAATTTTATGCTCGCCAGTGTATTCGTCTGGAATGGAATCGTAAATAATGTGAACTGGAGTGCATGATGATTCACGGGATTCTCTGTATGTTAAATTAAATTCTTTCGTTTCTGTTTTTTCGCGCGTGATTTCTGTTCATTTGGATAGTCGGAATTTTTTGATAGAGTTTCAATTGTATGTATGAGTGAAATGCCTCAAATGGGTCTATTTTTGTGAACACTTGTACAATGGTAAATACTATTTTTATTAAAGCAGTGCTTTTTGGCTTTGTGTTCTTTTTTCATTCGATACGATTTCAAAAGTACTCTCGATCTCTTTATTTAATTTGTATTTATTTTAACTTAGCATTTTTGTTGCGTTTCTTAGATGAGGTTCATGCACGTTCTTCTTCATAGTGATCTACGTTTAAGAACGTACACATAGCTACAACCTTTTGCCTAACGGACCGACTCCTTCACGATTCAAAAGAATCAGTAAATCGTTTAGTTGAAATTAATGCTTTTGCTTGCTTGTTTTCCCGTCTTACACCTATACCCCAAGGCACTGTCCACTTAAACCCCAACATCAAAGACTTCACTCACAACACACACGCCCGAAAAACATCGGAAATCGTAATCCACCGACCGTTTTAATGACCACAGTCCGTAAGTAGTCGTCTTAAGTCCAAGACGCTCCTAATGCTTCTCGCAGATCATCCACAACATTAAATGTACGTAATTCTAGGGGCAATGGACATGGAAAGGGCGGGGAGTACTTTCGATCAAGAGTTTTGGAGATATACCCTTGTATATTGTGATGGTGAGGAACTAGTTGCGGTCGTAAAAGAAATTTGGGGTATTGGAGTGTCTATAGTTACAAATTGTTCGAACAAAAAAAAGTCTGTATGTAGTTTTAATTTGTTAATGGAGAAATAATTTAAGGGTTATAAGTGGTATGTGCTAGCTTAAGATAACGAGAAGTTCAAAAAAGAAAAGCAAGGCGTTTGTCTTGCATTGGGACATTATTAAAAATCTGAAGTTGAGACTGACTTAAAACGTAGAGCCTAAAAGCTCTCAGCAACACAAGGCATTAATAAGAAATGTTGTTTAAAAATTCATCGATTTGGAAATATAGGGTGCTAATTCATAAATTTTGCCGATCGATGGGAAATTTCAAGGTGCGCCCAGCTTGTTAAATGATAAGAAGTAAAGTACGTAGGAAGAAAACCAAAACTATGCGATTGTTATGACCAGAAACATGACATCATCTTGTTTACCACGGAAGTAACAAATATGTCATCTTTAGTTACGAGGCATTCACTTTCGCAGCATTTTAGGGAGTTGGGCACAAGCCAAAATGTCATAGCAAGATTGATAGCGTTAGAATCCCCATGGTAAATATGGCCACAAGGTCGATTCTCATGTAAGAAGGATGTATCATATGTTATATATAAGCTAATATTGTTACAGAAGACAACGCTAAGACGTTGGGCAAAGCTGCGGCCACGGCACACCGAACTTCAGACAACCATTACAACGAGACCCATCTCCTCGAAACAATATCCATCAAAGCTTTACTAAATTAAACTAGCAAGGGAGGAATGGAAGGCAAAGTGAAACTGGCTGTTACGAAGACATGACCACTTGAAGGAACCTTATTTGAAACACAAGCAGTAGCTATTTAATCAAGACCCTTCGTTTGATGCAAATATAAGGATACTGTATATCTTAGCAAAATGGTTGATGAATTTTATATAGCCAGTTTAGGTAGACCTGTAAGTGGTGGTGATGTAGTAGATTTTAGAGGTTTTTGGTATTGGTTGTGGCATAATGGATTACCGTCAATAAATAAGTAGCATTAGCGTTATGTCTGGATGATGGTAGAGCTTCATCTGAGCCGATTTTGGTGGAATTTCGGTTAGAATCGGAGTGGAGTGAATTAATTAGTCATGTTGTGTAATGTTGCTTGCCTATATTAATTACTGTGCGGATTTTATAATGGATGGAACAATGGATTTTCATTTTGTATGAGGTTCGAGTATTTGCATGTATTATTTGTTGAGTGGGTGATTATTATTTGTAGGGTAGATATCGAGAGAATTTCTTGCGGTAGATTGGAAGGAATTGTTACATTATGTGTTGGTTCAGCTTATTATTTATTGAAATTCAAACAAAAACAGACAGTTACAAGGACGTGACAGGATGTTTACTGTAGCTATTTTTACAAGCTCGGCACACTTATTGAGCCAAGTGCCTGGATTAAATCTTTTCTTTTGTGTGAATATATAAACCGAAAGAATGTATAACATTAATCTTAATGTGCAAGAACATACTGCTAAAAAAACTAACACTGGCAAGCCTTACCATAAACCTAAACTTAAACTTGATCCAGAATCAACTCAAGTTAATATAACCAACAATATTAATACTATCAAATAGAATATAATTAAGTTAAACAATAGAGGAGTCACTATACATGCGCCTCTTGTTGCTAAGCGAAATTAAGCTTTACATGGAGCTCACTCTCCATGATAATTACGAAATAACTACTCCACAGAGTTTGTAATTGAAACCGACGCGACGAGCTCTGCGTCTAGTGCACAGGACGGGAGTAGAGCTGGTAGAGTTGATTTAATTTGACAGCTATTTTGTGAATGTAGGGCTCTTTGTAGTTTGTTTTTAGGTGAACCTTTTAGGATTTGACAAAAGGGAATGACAGAGATGGCCAGGTATTGGTTATTGATAGTAATATAATAAAAATATTGTTAGTATAGAATTTAATGCTGTTCGGATCTTAAAATAAAAGCAATGAATTATATTTTCTTATAAACTGCCATAGATAGCGTATACTATACGGGTAGGATGGTCCTAGGACCCATAGCAGATTTATTTCTTGAATAAACATAGTTATAAATTAGTCAAGAAATTGCCATTTAAAGAAATGGCTATCCAACGTGGCAAGCTGCCCGCGTTCTGGGAATTTTCTCAGTTGACAACGATGTGGACGAATTGTTGACGCCCAATTATCTTTCTTCTTTTTGTAGGCGTATGTAGTTTTTGATTGAAGTGAATACCAAGTGTGCAAAAAACCGTGGATCAAACGTAACAGGATGATAGTTGGGGTTATTTGCAGCTTAGGTCCTAAAGAACCGATTTTTTTTTGAACTTCAAATAACCCCAACTATCGCCCTGTTTCGTTTGATCCACGATTTTTTGCCATCTGTATATAGGTAGTTATTGTTAATCAAATATTATGTACTATGTACATTTGTATCTATACATATAAACAATTCAAGAATCTAAAAAGAATAAAAAAATACCAACATTTCGAAATATGTATTGAAAGATTTCTGACGTTCACATTGACATCATATGAATAATGCAACATAATTATCACGACTAATCTGAATTGTAAACTTTAAACCTTCTTACAAACTCACGAACAAGTATCCATCGCCAGCCAGTTAATGTAACAAATCTCCACGAGGACCTAAGGCCAGACACACTGACACTTGACGGCACTTTGAACTGCACGGGATAATTAGCACCTTAAGTGGCAATCCGCTTTTTGCTATCCCTAGCTAGTTACAGCAAGTGCCAAGTGGGTTGGGTGTTACAGCTGTGTTGTATGTAGAGAGAGTGTAAGCTTCGTATAATTTTGAATAAGTAGAATGTTGTTTGATAAGGATGATAGAAGACTTGTTAGAAGGTAGTAAATTGGGATAATAACGATAATGGTAAAACATGTGAAACATTCAATATTGGAAGGTTTTTTGTGGTATTGGAAATTACTGATAAACAATGGATGAAATGAAGACGGCACTTATTGTAAATAATGATGATGATGTTTGTTGTAATTCCAGGTTTATTGCCTTAAAATAAATTTAAGGCAATAAATATTGCCTTAAGACTTACTAAGAGTTCATGGAAGGAATTAGGAAGGGCCTGTGCTCAGGAGTGGGACAGAAAAGCAAAAAAAAAACTGAAAATTTATGATTCTGTTTCATAGAATGGAGCTCCTGTACTAATGGATGATCAAACAGGAAAATAAGAGTAGGCTTTTAAATCAGAAAACATAATGTTATTTACGAAATACTTCACGACAATCGCGAGCGAATAAATCCAATAAAACACGTACTCCCATCAACGCGCCTTACAAAACAAAACAATAAAAAAAGATCCCACTCCGGCTACATTACCACAAAAAGGAAAATCAAATAAAAGCAAACCTTGAAATCTCAGCATCGTGTAAATCAGTTCGGTGGTCGAATTAATTCATTTGCTAGGAGAAGGGAGAAGCACGCGCGATGTACGTGTTGGCCGACCAAACAGATGGTCTGCAATAGCGTCCAGCTATGAATATAAGAGAGTTTTTGTACCAGACTTGCGATTCTTTTTTATTTTGTTACAGATGTGACGTAAACAATGGATGCAGTGGGACCACATCAGGCCATCCCATGCATGCAGAGTGCAGTGATGTGTTCGGTGTTCGAGGATGGCGCAGTTAAAATATGTAGCAGTATACGTTGTCGTTTTGGTGAGATTTGATTTGGTAATGTTTTTTAAATTGGGTGTGTTCGATCTTGATGAGGCTTTTGAGTGAAAATATCACATCATCATGTCCATTTGCTTCTTGCTAATATATATTTTTTATAACTGTTGTTTACTTTTTGTTTTAAAGAGAAAAGTGAAACGAGCTTAAATGTTCAAGGCCGCTATAAGCTTATACGACCTAGGTTATAGCAACTAACTGTTACGTGTTCCTCAAGACAACTACTAGGTCCCATTCCTTTCCATCTATCAGTTGGTAGAAAAGCCTGATTTACGAGCCAACCAACTTTATATTACGTCTTAAACGACGCCAATAAAAAGTTGCGCTATAAACGACAAAGCTGGAGCACTTATAGCGTATACTTTTTTATTGCCCGACCGGTATACATAGTAAAACAATTCGCTGAGAAAGCGGGGGAAAGGAAAATTGCCTACGGTTCGTAATTTTCTTTGAATATTTAATTCGAATGATGATGGTATGGTTTTAAGTTTATTATAGCATGTTAGTTTTATTTTTATAAACATAATTTTTTGTTTCATTTAATAATAGCAGTAAATTGGCGCCTTAATAAAAAAACTCAATTCTACTCGTGTCGATTGACTAGTTATACGTATAGAATAAGAACAGAAAAGAAGACATTTATTCGACACCGACAAAACACAAAACAGAAACAGATACAAAGTAAATGAAATTATTTTTTGTCCGACCAGTCTTAGCAACCTATGACAGTTTAAACAGTTACTATAATTCTTCGAATCCTGAAGTAAGCTATGATAATAAACACTGAAACTATAGTTCTCCAATAGCTCCATACAGTTCCAGTTCTAATAGCGAAGTAATAATATTAACATAGTCTAATTACTATTTTGATATGGCTTATACTCTGAGAGTAGATATCGGTATTCAATTCGGTATTAATATTGTAATTAATGGTTTATGTTATACATGATGATGTAATTCTGAATTGGGAAATTATACTAGTAATGTAGTTAGTTACATTACCTAGACGATAACCTAGCACATATAGATTTAGAAACCTTTAAGACATATGTAACCTATAGCAATCTTAGAAAATATATTGGAGGAAAAGGACATGTATATAATTTAGAAATTGATTTGAGATAAGGAAGCAGTCCCGACTGTAAACGGGCTCCGATAGAAAATTGCGACGTCTGCATCAAAACTAGTAACGTCAGAGGAAAGAATTTGTATCAAGACAATTTAGATCTGTCATTTGACAAGTGGAGTTATATTTTCAATATATGAGCCACGTTGTTATTCAATATTGTTGCTGCTTTTTACAAGTTTATTGTTTTGATAATTTAAATTCTCTTGAAAGGTGTAATATAGTGTCTGAATTCATTATTATTATATTGAATTCAGCCAAATATATCTTTTCTTTAATACTGACTTTTTTTTTCTATCAGCTTTTGCTTCTTGGTAATTTCTATGTCTCTTATCTTCCTAGCATGGCGTATAAACAAGATAATACACTAAATATTTTTAACTAAA
Organism: Orthosia cruda; assembly: GCA_964057195.1. Taxonomy (NCBI): domain Eukaryota; kingdom Metazoa; phylum Arthropoda; class Insecta; order Lepidoptera; family Noctuidae; genus Orthosia; species Orthosia cruda. The sequence continues at coordinate 35,379,937 of OZ059837.1, forward strand.
TCATCCATTACTTATTTTATTCTTTAAAAGTCACTGTGCAAGGGTAAGCAGATAGGCGATAAACGGTGCGATGGTGTGGAATCGTCTCGAGGGAGGTTCCGCTAATATGCTCAGGGGTCTATCGTTAACTGAGGTCCCATAAGTCTTGTTTTGAACTGAAGTTAGCGATTTATGAAATATTATTTCGACTAAAGATATGATTAAATAAAAATAGTAGATGACAGTCATTTGTTTTTCGTATCCTAACAGTAAGTGTTATTTATATCAGTCTATAAAGAGATTTACGAATAGTCGGTAAATCACAGATGTTAAGCCAAAAATTGTAGTGTCTCTTGTATAATAATTTCGTCGTTTCCATAGACGCTATAGAAAATAACAAATTTTACGACTGAATAACTTCCTGTGTAAATAATGGTGAATATTCACTTAGAGTTGAGTTCATAAATCCACTCTTTCATTGTTATTCATTTCTTTATCGCGTTTTCACTAAACCGGATGAATATTAAGACTTAAACTTGGCTTAAGACTTGGCCATGAACTTGTATTGATCTTGGCTTTTCATTACGCGGTTGGCGGCACTCCAAACGTAAGCCATGTAGGAAAGGGTTTCATTTGAAAGCAAGTAAAAAGTTTAAGACGAGCAATAGAACAATTTGTTACTACATTTTATAGAGATTGTGTTTTAGTGTTCTTATTGGTTGGCAGAGATTTGTGTTATTCGGCACTAGATTCCAAAAGAGAGCTTTCGAAATTGTTGTCTTCCTATCTATGGGTTTCTATATCAGGTATATTGTTTTCAATTATGTAGTCGATTTCAGTAAAAAAATGCTCAACATCTTCAGCTTTGTCTATTCTAGCTTCAGTTGGATTATGTATCAATATCTGTTTCATCACTCGACTTTATATCATGTATTTCTTTTTACTCCTCTCATTTTAGGTAATTTCATTCATCTTTTTTATCTTTCCCTCCCATAATCACATATACGGCAATAAACGTATAAACACGAACAAAAGGCAGGTTTACATCTGTGGCACGGACTTCTTATCGTACGATAGGACCCTAAACGGACCCGGCGACAGATTTACGGATCTCGGACTCGAGTGACCTCGTAATTTCGGACCTATCTCTCGTATCTTTTGGTTTTATTAGATTTTCCAGGATTCCGAAGGTGAAAGGTTCGAGTTTTGGAGAAATGAGAACTGATAAGACTGATTTGTGTGTTGGGATTTTTTGGGGAATGGATGTGTTCACGCTTTAAACCTAATACGATATTTTTAGGAGAACAAGAGGTTGTGTCCTTATCCTTAGTTGTGCTCTCAATGTCAAGTATATTTATCTCTTTAACCTTTGCTGTAAGTGATTTTTTTTTTATGCTTAGCTTGCATTTGCTCACTATCTCGCTTGCCTAAAAGTAACCTATTCACTCTTGACTTAAAGATTCTTAGGTTGTAGCTATCAGGAAACAAAGACTCCGGCAGGGAATTTTACTACTTAGCTGTATGCACAATGAAAGTATTCGGAAAACGCTTTGTGCGTATTGGTGGGATGTCCACCATGTACCGATGGCGCATTGCCGTACGTACGTCTTGTAGTCCGATGATGAAAAGGGCTGGGCAGGAATCAAATTGTGCAGTTCCAAATATAACAATATTCTGAGCTTAATTCTGAGATAAGCTCGGTTTTGTTCTTGTCTAATTTAAATACAATACTAAAATTTAATAGCTGCAACAGAGTAACAACATAATAAAGTTAAACATACATAAAAATGAATCTGCCAATTTTCTTCAATTACAATTTTGAGCACTTTACAATTTGTAAAACTTTTATTTGCTAAAAGCTTCAACTCATTTATGATACATTAAAAGGATCCCGAGAAAGAACTTCTACACCTTTTAACACATCTACAATCACCTGTTCTCCAGACATATTGATTCAAACCTAAGCTATTAATCCGCTAGTGTTGTAGCTACAACAATTACACCAGTCTGCGGTCGAGTAGTGTTGTGCACACGTTGCGCTGTGTGACAAATGTTTGCGGAGACGAGCCTACGGTTCGCACGTCTGCTGCTGCCTAGTGTTGGGACACACGGGCTTGTGGGATCACGAGCTGAATATACAGTTGGTCGTGTAACTGAATAATTTGCTGTTAATGGACATGTACATGAATAATTAGTAGATGAAGATGTCTTACGTTGCGTGTCCACTATTCTAGGTATTATTCAGAATGTATAGGTAATTTTTAATACTATTCTGTAACAATATCATCGTGATAACTTAGATGGATTGAGTTGTTTATCACTTGAAATTAAAGTTTAATTCAACCAAGTTTTCACGGTAAGATATTTGAAGAATGGACCGGTTGATAGGTATTTTAAGATCTGATGAAACACTCGAATACCCGAATCACATTGGTGATCACTTAAGAATATAGAATTTGAGTTTTGTTATGCTGTCGCTTACGATTCAGTTGGCAACTTTTGCAATTAAAAAGCGCTCCATTCAGTAAATGTATTACAAGTTTACATATTTCAAGTTTCGTGTTGCTTGAAAATTATAATGTTTTATTTTTACTTTCAACAACTGCTCGCTGCTCGCCACAGCCGTAAGTCCTAATGTGACAGTCAATATTTATCTGCAAGCATATTGTAGGTGTTGCTGACGTACTGTTCACAAGTACTTGTAGGTACATGTCGTAATTACCGACACAATGCCACTAGCTCTATGCCGACTCAATACTCTGTTTCATCTACACGTTTAATTTTGGCTGTGTTTGAGGGATCTAAATTAAAGTCTAGGAGATAGAGAACTGTACGTAAAATTCAGGTAAGGACTTTTAGATCACTGGCAATCTTACAGGAAATTGATTATAAACGTTCACTATGGGACCAACTCTAAAATATAGAAAAATCGGCTGTTTGTCCCATAGTGAAAGTTGTATATAAAGTTATGAGTTCTTTTAACCCTTGCAAGGATCGCCATGGATTATATTTAAAGTCACCCTGTACCTATAGCTAATCTTTGGATCTCATAAAATCTTGTCTAGGTTTTAAAACGAATCTAGGAATATAGGTAGTTTCTGAAAAAGTGAAAATTTCTTAACCTAATACAAACTTACGATTGAACATCTGGATCTGATAAAAGGGCATTGTCCAGTTTGGCCATATGTGAACACGAGGCTTTAAGAATAATACCAATATTTTAAGATCTATTTTAGCAAATATCTGACAATAATAACTTGATTTGAATTAACACTGTAATATTTTTTCTTTAGTACAATATAACAATAAGTCATAAGTCATAAGTCATAAGTCATAAGTCATAAGTCATAAGTCATTTATTCATTTGTTTAACATAGGTAAAATAATTGGTATATACAGGTAATAAAGAGTGCGCTATGTTATGCCAGAGGGCGTACAAATGTTTGCAAGTAGGTAATTAAAAATAAAAATCGAGCCAGCTAAATCTCAATAATCAAATAAAATAAGCCTGGACAATAAAACAACAATTATAAAGAATTGCATAATATAAATCAATGAAATCAATGTCAATGTAAATATCAATATAAATCAATGTCAATAAAAAAGAAAAACAATAATAATAACTTAAAAAAACAAAATGTCAATACAGTACATGTCAATGCACAGACTGAAAAACAGATAATAAGACTATGTCAATATATGTACAAATGTCAATATACAATAATAATGATAATATACAATTTTAAAGTCAATATACAATTCCAATGTCAATATACAATTCTAATGTCAATATACAATTCTAATGTCAATATACAATACAGGTATCAATATACAATACTAATGTCAATATACAAAATTTATTTGTAGGCACAAACAGTCGTGTATTTCATTAGCATTCATTCTGTCATTAGATTTTTGTCTGATAAAAATTCCGAGATACTGTAATATGCTTTGTTCACCAGTAAAGATTTTAGTCGCTTCTTAAATAAACTCACGTTCAATTCTTTGATTGACCGTGGTAAGTGGTTAAATATGACTGGCGCCATGCAAAATACACTTTTATACATCAATGCTGTGTGGGACCTTCTTACACATAAGCTACTGTTATCCCTTCGACTTCGGTTATTAATGTCCGACATTTTTTTAAACAACTTAGGATTGGTCTTAACAAATACAGCAACTTCAAAAACATATAAGCATGGAAGAGTCAATATTTTAAATTTAATAAATAATGGTTTACATGTATCTATGACTTGTAATCCAAACATTGTCCTGATGCACTTTTTCTGTGCTTTAAAAATTAATTCCCTATTGGTTGAATTTCCCCAAAATATAATACCATATCTCAGAACTGAACCCACCAAGCCATGATATGCTGTGACTAAAGCGTCCACACTAATCACTGAGGTAAGTTTGTATAGGGCATAGGCAGACTTACTAATTCGTTTGGTTAGCTCCTCCGTGTGTGTTTTCCAATCTAATTTATTATCAATTGTTAAACCTAGGAATTTAGATGTGTTTACTTGTGATATGCGTTGGCTGTCATAGTATATACTCATATTTGTGTTTGAACTTTGGCTAAACATCGTTAATTTTGTCTTGTCAATATTTATCTTTAAATTATTATTATCTAACCATTGTACTATGGAGGTTATTGTCTTAGAAATTTCGTCGTTGTAGTTTTCAGCATTTGTGCTATTAATAGTCACAGTGCTGTCATCAGCAAATAGTGACATAGGGTGACTTGTAACTTTCGGCATGTCATTTATATAGATTATAAATAAAGGAGGCCCTAAAACGCTGCCCTGGGGTACGCCATATGTGAGTGTTCGAAGATCAGATTTGTAGATTCGTTGACATTTAAGTTTCAAATCTATTTCAGATACTTCAACGTACTGTTTCCTGTTCTTTAAATACGATTCTATTAAATTTAGGACATTACCTCTAATGCCGTAGGCGTCTAGTTTACTTAACAATATATTATGGTCCACATAGTCAAAGGCTTGAGTCATGTCACAATATATTGAGCACACAGGTATTCTATTGTCAACATTCGTATAAACATTATTTAAAAAGTCATAGATGGCCAAGTTGATTGTTTTATTTTTCCGAAAACCTTTTTGTTCCTCTGTCAAAATGTTTTGTTTATCCAGGTATTTATAAATCTGTGCATAAATGTATTTTTCAAATATCTTGGATATTATTGGAACAAGTGCAATAGGCCTATAAGACTCCATGCAATCTTTGTCATTTTTTTTAAACAATGGTTTAACCACAGTTGTTTTTAGGTTATTTGGGTAAGTACCGTGTGTTATGCACAAATTGAGAATATAGCTCAAATGTCTACTGATGGAATCCGAAACGTACTTAATTACTTTGGTAGAAATCCCATCATTACCTACACTGCCAGTATTTTTTAAAGACCTAATAATGGTTTTGATGTCATTTTCATTACTTGGTGCCATAAACATCGAATTACTTGATTTTGAGATATTTGATGTCACATGTTTACCTCTATTACTGATAGGTTTTATCTTGTCGACAAAAAAGTTGTTAAAGGCTTTCGCTATCTCGTACGGGTGCGTTAAGTTTTTATTTCCAATTTTAATGTTTCCAATTGAGTTTCTATTGGGCATATTCATCTTCGTTCGATTAATGATTTCCCAAGTAGATTTTGACTTGTTAGATGATGCTTTGATTTTATAGCTGTTCTGAGCACGTTGTGTTAATTTGATAATTTTTTTATATATTGCTGTATATCTTTTGAATTCTAGTTTACGTTGTTCATTGCGTTCCAGTCGGTAACGCCACAGAAGAGTTCTTTTATTTTTGCTGCACGTTTTAATTCCTCGCGATATCCACTGTGGTCTCTTGTGTACGCTTAATTTTATACGTTTTAATGGAAAAACATAAATTATACATTAGGGTAAATGTCTCCAGAAATAGATTATAGGCCGTATTCGGATCGTCAAGTTTATATATTTCCGATAAAGAAACATTTTGTAAACACTCCCTGAACTTATTCATATTTTCTTGATTGTAGTCACGGCGTTTAACATACCAATGCTGTAAAACACAAATCCTTTTCACCGGACACTTGAGAATTTGACAGGTGTGGTCAGATAAAGCAAAATCGTATACGTCATATTTACATTTTTTACCTAAATTATGCGCAAAATTGTCTATGCATGTTTTACTGGATAGTCTAGTTGGCTTATTAATTACTAATTTAAAATTGAAGTTAAGCAAAATACATTCTAGATCTAGTGTTGTATTATTACGCTTTAAAGTATCAATGTTCAAGTCACCGCATATTACAATATCTCGTTTATTTTTCTTTGTCACAAACTGGCATAATTTATACAGTCGCTCAAAAAAAGTTGTTAAATTATTTGCATTTGGGACTCTATAAATGCAGATTACAATGGTGTTAGTATCGATTAGTTCAATAGCACAACATTCAAAAGTGCTACTTATTGCTAAGTGCCTAACTTCAGGAATTTCTTTCCAATGGTGTCCCTTTTTTATCAAGATACATGCTCCACCTCTTTTAATGTCTCTTCTACTGAAACATGTAGCCAGATCATAGTTAGAGATTGACAGATACTGTTCATAACCAGCCATCATGAAATGCTCGGTTATGCAAATTACATCAATGTTAATATTTTTTAACATTAGTTCTTCTAGGCAGACGGAAAGTGCGTCAGATTTATTTAGCAATCCCGCAATGTTTTGATGTAATATATTTATATAGTTATCATAGAAAAAACTGGGTGTCTATATGTTCGTCATTGGGTGTTGTATCGATGTCTAACATCAATAAATCGTATTTTTTAACACCTGAGATAAAAGCGTCAATATCTTTGAAGATTGTCTGCATGCCAAAATTGTTTAGTAGCCCTGTTTTTTTCGTAAACATTGTATAATCGTTTGCCAGATTCTTGTTCGAGTCCAAGAGATATGCATGTTGATGAGACATAATATCAAGGTACAGTAAATTATTGAAGTGTTCTATTCTCCAATTATACATAATTTTGTCGTAATTATACTTATATATCGGCGTGCAGACTATTATGTTCGTATGGTTTACTTTTTGTAAGGTCGTTCTGATGTGGAGTGTCAGTTGAAGGTAGTCGTTCGTATTTTTAAAGTCTTCCTCTCCTATTAGAATTATACAGAAGTCCTGCATTGTAAATGTTTTTAATTTAGTTTCTAAATCGCACATTAATTGTTCTGTTTTACAGTTTGTCCTTATATAATGGCATATGTTTTCCGAGTGTTTGTGAAGAGTATTTTCGGCAATATTTGCTATGTCATTCCTGTTGTTAGTACTCAGAATACATATTTTACTCGCCTTCTTATTTTGTTGGATTTGTTCTGAAATTGTCTTATCACTACTTGTTTTATTTTGTATGACATTGGGTGTTATCGTAACTTCTTTCTGGTTAGATATAAATGATGAAGGAACTGTTTGTGTTTGTTTGTCGTTTTTCGGACATTTCTTAATTGGAGTTGCTTTTTTGTGTTTTTTAATAGGGCTATGTGTAAGTTCTGTTAGGCGGTTGTTTTTGCTTTGTAAACCAATATTTACTTGCCTAAGGTCATTGTTTTCCAAAGACAGTGACTCGATTTCCTGATGTGCACTGTTTAATTCTAACACAAGTTTGTCAATTCGTTCTTTCAACTTAGTTATTTGTTGATGTGCATCAGTAACATCACTTGATAAATCGGGTAGACTGTTCACGGTATCTTCGAATGTATCATTTTGTGATTGGTTGATGTCGGTATTTGAATCAGATTTAGTACGCGTACGTCGCATAGTAATGTTTTCGAAGAAATTCATTTTCGAATCTTATGGTGGGTGGTTATCTTTTTTACCTCACTCTGGTCGAGCAATTTCGTTGGAACAATGATAAAGACAATTTATCAATCTACAAAAACAGAGCACCGTCGACGAGACACGAACCAGCGCCCAAGCAAGCAGAAGTCTGTACGTCTACCTATTCGGCTATTTGGCATCTGTTGAATGTGGTTGAAATTATGTATCTGTTTATTGTGGTATGGAATTGATAAAAGTTCGTTTTTATGATGATTCGTAGATTGTATAATTCAAACTTTTGACAGATTGTTTTTTCACTTTTTGTTTTGGGTTTTATTGTTAAAATGTTTTGTTTCACTCAATTATTTATATATCCACAGTATTATTATTGATGTTTATTTTAATTTTAGATCACTAGAATACAGAATTAATGTAGTTTTGACAGGGTTCAATGTTCAATTGAATATAGCACTGAAACTTTTTTATTTATGAGAGTTTTTATGATACAATACTTTCACTTCTTGTTTACAATGTATTTTTCAATATTTACATGAATACACTATCTAATAACTTTATTTAATATTTTTTATCAATATTAGTAACGGAGCACAAAGTTTACTTGTTCACACCTCAATTCAATATTGCTGCAACTGTATGGTGGACCGTATGCTATGCACATACCATGATCATTATTTGGTTTCTAAGTTGGACAAGGTGTTAAGACCATATTAATCCATCTGCTTAGTTTCTTAATTATTTAGATACTAGTTACTTATGAATCTGAATATTTAATATAATTTCATAAAAAAACATGTTTTATTTCATACATAATCTGTTTCAATTAAATGTTAAAAATATCTAAATATACACCTTGATACAAAACTAGGTTTATATACTTATTCTTAACAATATGAGATATTAAACCAATTAAACATTATTAGCTGAACTGTTTGCTCTCGAGTGGCCATGCCCCTATAGAAATTGGACCCCTTCCTGAAACTTCATAAAACTTTGTGGTCTTGATAAAAATAAATATACATGAACGGGTACATAAGCTGATTTGCAACAGCCAGATAGCTTTTATCTGCTGATTAATATCTCATGACACAACTATCTTAAACTGTCATAATTTTGTTTTGTTTACATAAGCTGTCAAACAGCAATATTTATTTCAGGAATTAAAGTTATCTGACTACTGAAAATTCAGCTCTTTGTAAAATTATTTCGCAAACCACATTGATAGCAATTCCAATTTCACCAATTATTCTTACAAATCCATTGCCTTGTTACAGTCAAATCTCACACAATGCTAATCTAAATGATTGTTCACTGAACAATTTCATCAAGATATACCAGCGTTCACGATTCGTGGACGTTTCCCTTCGCATTCCATCTCCGGCTGGAACGTATTCATGTTGGTCCTCCATTTGTGAGGTATAATACATTTGTGTTAGAATTCACGTTTCTTTTAACGTTTTGTTGTTTCTTTATTCTTGGATGATTTTATCTCGAGCTTTGTGTTTTTTGGATGAAAGTGTGACTGTTTTAAAATATTCTGTTTTCAGGTTAGTACATGACAAAGCTTGCACGAGTTCAGTTGCAGTGTTCAGTGCAGTTCAGTGACAATATACATTGCATTCAATTGCAATCTATCATCAATCTTACTATAATATTATAAATGGGAAAGCTTGGATGGATGTTTGTTTGTTACTCAATCACGCCAGAACGGCTGAATGGATCTCGATGAAATTTGGCACAGAGATAGATTATAGTCTGGAATAGCAAATATGCTGCTGTTTGCCGGTATTATGTTCCCTTGGGATGAAAAGGCACTTTTCCCGCGGGCGAAGCCGCTGGCAGAAGCTAGTAAGGAATTATTAGGATACTCTGGACAATCTACCCCGTTAGCAAGAATTTTGATTTGCTTATGGTAATCACTTGTTTTTTTTTGATTCTTTCATGTACTTTTATGGTTGTCTGTTCTGAGAGTTTAAGGTCTGTAAAGAGGCCTTTTCCCAGGAGTGGCAACTTCTTGGTCAAGGCCTCTTCACCTGTCATCACTCCTCGTCCTCCTTCACCTTTGGATTGATGAGATGGCACCAGGTTAGACTGGTAGCTGACTCCAACATAGGTAAAAAAAGCTGGCTAGATTGATTGATTTATTAAAAGCTTTGGTAAATATTTTAAGTAATTTATAATTTATGTTCGACCCCACTCTACGACGATCTGTTTAATATAAATATCCTATTAATTAGCAATCACAACCCCTCGCTATTGTTATGCTGTGCGCAGGCGTTAATTAATTTATCGCTATTCATTATTCAGTGATCATGATCCGTGATGAATACTCGATATATCTGCCATTGCCGCCATTGCTTGTCTGTTTCATTAGCTGTCATGCCAATTGACTTTTAGTTGGATGGGTTTAATTGTCATAGATTAGTATTGTTGTATTATTTTTAACCCCCGACGGAAAAAGAAGGGTGTTATAAGTTTGACGTGTGTTGCTGTGTATCTGTCTGTGGAATCATAGCTCCTAAATGGATGAACCGATTTTGATTTAGTTTTATTTTCTTGAAATGTAATTTTGTGGAGAGTGTTCTTAGCTATGTTTGGATAAAATCGGTTCTGCCGTTCAAAAGTTATGGGCGTTTTACTGTTGAATCGAAAAGAATGAATCGCGGTGTTTTCGCAAGATATCGTGTCATAATTACGTGTTCAATAGATTGCGGATCGAAGCGTATCTACTATGCACTAGATAAATATGTAGCATGAAATAAAAACCGGCCAAGTGCGAGTCAAACTCGTGCACCGAGGGTTCCGTACCTACCCATTATACAGACAAAGATACAGATAAAGATGGACATAATTGCCTCTAAGCATTCAAAGCGTGATTTTCGCGGTTTCTGTAAGAGCACAAGTAAAGGGAAAATTCCGAAAAATAAAAAAAGGTGGAAAATTAAGGTAAATTTTGGTACTTACAAGTTTTCGCGAAAAACTAAATTTGCTTATATCTTTTTATCGTGGTGACTCAGGACCTTGGTTTTTATACACCTAATAGGGACTATAGACCTCAGTATCTGGTATAAATTTCAACTTGCTAGTTTTACCCGTTCCTGAGAAAATCGGTGGTGACACACGGACAGACAGACAGACGGACAGACGGACAAGAAAGTGATCTTATAAGGGTTCCTTTTTTACTTTTTGAGGTACGGAACCCTAAAAATGTGTCGGGGGTTTATAAATTTTTAAATTTTACTTGTTAACACATTGATGGTTGAGCTAGAAGTATGGTACCAATTATATGAACTTAAAAGAATCAAAAGTAGTTAATCATTTCATGTTATGAATGGTATGTTTACGTTCTGACTGCGTAATTTTTTTCGATTACCCTTCACTTTAAGAATATTTTTGTATATCGTAATTTCTTTTTACCAAAACTGTACGTAAATGAATAGTGTATATTTAAATTAGTTATATAATTTCTCATGTAAGTGAAATAATTTCTTATGGGAAATAAAGACAACTCAAACCTTAAAAAAGTGTTAGTTTATGTATGTATGGAAGGGGGCAGTTTTTAATTCGAGATGCTTGGTTTTATTGCAATATATTTTGTACAAGTTCAAGGACAGTGTTTTGCTGTGCAAGGCCTGTTCAATTTAATCCTTTACCAAATCCCAAGAACGATCAATCGGATCGGATTTTATTTATACCCGCATATTTTATTAATATATCAATTTATATTTTTGTTTTTCTTTTTACTTTTCTAACATAATTTAAGAACTACTAACACTATCGTTAAGGGTTTGGTTTTCAAAATCTACTACAGATTTTGTTCTTGTAATGTAATGTTTGTATGTCGTTTTGTGGCAATTAAATACTTTTTCTTTCTTCTTTTTATAACACATGTACATATTACCTAACATGATTGAAATTGCTCTTCGGTAAACCAATAATAAACCTGGACCCGGGATTTAGGAGATCAGATATTTGATGGGACATAGATACTGGTTTTTTTTTGTTTCACTTAGCTTGCATATATGCAGTTTATAACGAGCTGAACCAAAATAAACATCGCTATATCAAGAAACTAAAAAGCTATAATAAATTTCTCCATTAATAATCACATCAGACTAGACACATGTTTCCAATAGCAAACATTAAAACACAGACATGAAATAAATAAAGTATTTATCGAGCCATTTGATTCAGACGTCTGCTCTAACCGCTTGCTTCGCTCACACCGCTCACTTCGCTCTCTGCGCTCGCCGCCGCCTCTGTAAAACACTGAAAGCCTTTATCTGAAGCCGCGGCCGCTGTAGCTTTGGTGGTGTGGCTATTAGGTGACCGGAGATTTATAAGCGGTTTGAGAGGCGGGTAAGACATTGTGATTTTCTTTTTTAATGTTTTAATGAGAGTGGGATTCATAAATTAGATATTTATTGTGGAGCGTTTGTGCTGAATCTATTGGAACATACTTTAACATGCATGTCGTTTGTGGATTGGCTATATTAATCCTAATCCTCCTTTCAATACATATAGTAAATTTGTAGAAAAATCGTTTTGTACATCGAAAATATTGCCAAAAAAAATAGCCAGGCTGTTAATATAACCAACAACACCGATTTCCAGCATTTTCTTGGAATTGTTGTCTGTTTGTCGGTTTGTCTGTTTATTTGTGCACGCATCACGTAAAATGTACGAAACCAATGTAATGTAATGTTTTATACATAAAATTTGCGCAACTTGAAGTATTACTTAGTTTTTGTTTCATCGCAATCGGTTCACTCTATTAAAAGTTTGATGAATTTTAAGTTTTTTTCTATCAAGAAGTAAAATTATCACAACACACGCAATTCACATACTAGGACAGTTGAACTCCATATTCGATAGATGTGTATTTGAAGTCATTTTCTGAATGGCGGTGTTAAGATTCGCCGCGACAGAAAGACTCTTGAAAAAAATAGGTCCTACCCAGGCAGGAAGGTAAGTAGGTAGGAAGGTAAGTAGGGTAGGTAGGTAGGAAGGTAAGTAGGGTAGGTAGGTAGGAAGGTAAGAAAGGTAGGTTAGGCAGTTGACGGGAGCGAAGACGCGAGCACAGCTAGTTTACATAATACATTTTGTAATATAAGTAACATTTGTAACTTGTGTAGTTACGTAGTTGAATCAATGTAGAGTTTTTTTACGGTTATTAACACATAACAAATACATAACAGATAACATCAAGCCTGTTTTCCTGTAACCTAGGTTTACCTCTAAGAAATGCCAGTTTTTTATAAGTCCAATTTAATAGAGGCGAGAGGGTAGGTTTGGCTAACTTTAATGTTTCATTTTATCACCTTATGTCCGAATTACCTAATAAACAATTATTAAAATAATCTGCAAATTGCAATTCACGTTCTGCATAGCCCTTCCACCAACTAAATAGAATCAGCCGTTCGGAACTGTTGCTCCAGGCTTCAGTCTTCAACAGTTCAGCTAGATTGTATGGCATCAATACTTCAATCGATTTCTTTTGCCAGACCGCCAGTCCGTCTGGCAAAGCCGCCGATATGTTTTGCCAATTTGCTGCCGACTTTGAGGGTATTCGGGGATTTGAAAACGAATTTGTTGAGGGCCAGATAGTGATTTTATTCAGGTGTGAAATGTCTGCGCTTTTCTGTGGTTTGTGCAGGCAGTCTGTTTGAAGGAGAAAATAAATAGATAACTCCATAAGCAGTCTAAGTTGAGAAATCTTAAGCTAAAATAAAAAAAGACTTTTGGGAGATGCTATATGCATGTGTTCAAATACATAATGACACTAAAGTCTATGTAAAACTGCCAGTGCTAGTTGTAAGCGATATCGTACACTCGACTCAAACTCAACACAGCCTCTCTCAATCAAATTGCCGGTTATTAATTGACGTTAACTTCCTCAACTACAGTTCTTTCCATAGTCATATCATAACGACTGAGTTGAGTGGCGAAATGTTCCTTCAAAAGGTAATGGAATATTGAAAGTATGGCAATATTTACACAATCTTTGCAAAAATTAGCTTTAAATCGCTACATTTTAGCATACGATCATGTTCCACTTAAACAAACAAACAGAAATCAGTCTCCTAACCTACCTTTTTACTTACAAATATCACTTGTAACACAAAACCCCAGAAATCCAGAATACACCTTCGATATACCGACTTCCATTTCTTAATATAAATCCAATGTTTCTACACATGGACACCGAAGGCGAGGACAGTAAAATTGCGAATCATCGAATTTGGGAAGGGCCAAACGATAAGCTTGCTCGTAAATTCGGCATTCGGTGTTCAGCTTTCGGCCTCCGGGTTCATCGCTCGCACATTGTTTTAGAAATGTCAACTTTGGGACTGCTCTTTTTAAATGATGCTTCTTTATTAAAACAATAAGAGTTTTGTCGTGAAAGTCGCTTTGAGATAAGTTCACTCATTTTGACAGTTTTACGTATTTTTTTTTAGGTGTTACTTGCTTTCGTGTCTCACAAAACCTTTTCCTTTGGGATCTAAACAAAGTGCCATTGTGTCAGTGATAACGATTCAAAAATACCAAATGCATAGGATAACACAGAATACTGAAGTGTCATCTGATCAATCCCTTATATTTTAGCATTACAACCAACGATATTGCTGACAGAATACTCATTTGCCTAAAGCCTTTTGACTTTTTACCCGACTGCCGAAGGAGGGTAATGTGTTTATTAGTCTATGTATGTATGTTTGTTTATGTGGCAATCTAGAGACCACTCGCGTTAGCCGATTGATGATTCTTACGTCAATCGATTCGTCTGCACCTTGCGGGTGTGACTGGCTATATTTTATAATTATAAAATTGAAAATGCTGGCTTTGGGCGCCATATTGTGGGGGCCCAATTCTTTTTTCTTCCTAACCCACCGCATGGAGTATCAAAATAAAGGGATTTAAGAGGTAATTTCAAAAATATATAAAACTTATATGTTTGTACCTAATTCGAAAAATAAATAACCAAAAATTATTTGTTGCACGTGTTTTCGATTTCCGTGTTGGTATTTTTAGAATGAAAATTTTTTTTGCGGGGGGAGGTAAACGGTTAAGGGGGGGGGGGTAAATCCTATCTTGTTCTCCTGTTTTTGATTTTTCGAGAAAAGTCGAAATATCTCGGAAACGGTGGGGAAAATCGAAATTCTGACGAAATTTTCCCCCCCCAAAGAATACACCCCCTCCCAATCTGGACCTAGATTAAGATAGGCCCCCTAGACCCCCTTTTTGACCCCCTTTTTCGCCAACCCCAAATTCCTATAAAACCACCAAGTGGCCCCAATATTGTTGAAATATTAATTATATTTATCTTAATACAGACCCCCCTCAGGACCCCCCCCCCCCCTTTTTTCCCCCGTATTCTCCGAGACCCCAAGGGACCCACTCGGGACTACCCCCCTCCCCCAACTGAAAAACTTCTTCACCCCTCCGGAACCTAACTCCGGTACCGGAGGTCACAGACCCACCGAGTTTGGGGGTCTCCATGATCAGGAGGAGAGGAGCTTTAAGTTGGCCCCGAGGGATTTGCTGAAAAAGGGAAAAACTTTTTGAAAAATTAAAAAAAAAAATTGTTCTGATCTCCTCAGGTCATCCCTTCTGTGTCAACTGTGTCTTTTTGGACGACACTGCGGAAACAGGTCCGATTTCACGGTCCTTGTTTTTAGTTTTAGGACGCATTGTAGCACTTTTGTGCTACTATTTCATAGGTTAAGGCATTTTAACTATAGAATTGACATATAGTAACACTTTTGTGTTACTATATTTTAGATTTAAGACTAAACTAGGCAATTTTAATTTTAAGCTATTGCATAGCTTCTATCGCGGGCCTTGAGCGCGGGGACCGAATCCAGAAATTCCGTAACGAAAAAACCTCACGCTCCCCACTCCGACGGGCACGGCGGTGATACTTTGACTTTTAATAAGGTTTTTAAATTCTGTGGAATCTGAGTGGTGAGGGGCAGGGGGGCGGGGGAGGGAGGTTTGTTGCACGTGTTTTCGATTTCCATGTTGGTATTTTTAGAATGAAAATTTTTTTGCGGGGGGAGGTAAACGGTTACGGGGGGGGGGGGTTTATCCTATTTTGTTCTCCTGGATGAAGTAGCGGCGGGCAGGGAGGCAAATTTTTTGTCAGAAATGCGCTAACTCCAACCGTTTCTGAGATATGAGAATTTTAAAATTTTTGTTGGTCGTATTTTTTTTTGCCTTTTATCGGTCTCTCTGAGCTGTTTCTGTGACAATGGTGATCAATGTGGACCTTATGCTAATGAGAATAAGGGTCACTCTTGCTTGTCAAAGAAAAGCGACCTTATTTCAATGTGAATAAGGGTATTTTTGTTTTGTTTTTTAGAGTTTTATTAATCGTAAATAAATGCGGGTTTGGCTACGTTTTCGAGTTTTTGACGTTTTTAATTTTTTTGACGCATTTTCCAGGACTGGATCTAGAATAAATGCTATGCAATAGCTTTACCGCGGCAGTCCCCGAGTGCCACACGACTTTTTTTTTTTACGTCTACTTAGTGGACGAGTACCTACTTCTTTGCATTTTTAACTAGTGGAATGTCATTTTATAAATCTTCTAGACGGCAGTTTTTAACTCCACATCCCAAACATCAATATCAATCAAAATTTTACCTACAACACTATCACCCAATTCTTCATTCACCCAGAATCCTATAAGCCTTCAATAACACAATCAGCACAAAATATGCATGGGCAAGCAAATATTATGATACAAGCCCCACCATGGCTGCCAGTGACGTATGCAGAAAACCTATTGTTTTGCGCCCGACACCGCCTGTCAAATTACTGTCCACAGCAAATTGTGGGGTGCGCGTGAAACGGATTTGTGAATTTTAAGGGTAGATGTAAATAGTGTGGCAATGATGATGTGATTTTAATTGGGATATTCTGGGTAATTTAGGACTTGATTATTTTGGGTGAGGAAAAGGAAAATCGAGAAAAAACACAGCAAGTATCAAAATATAATTATCTTTATACAAATTATACGAGTTCACCAGAGGATAAAAATAAGGATAGATGGATATGGCCAGAAAATACCATATGACGGAAAATACACTAGAAATGAAAAAGAAAACAAACTGAACCGGCCCCAAAAGAATTGGTATAAGGAGTATAGTATATAACACACGTGTAAGTACACGTAAGTGGTTCATAAATGTAGCATTTATAAGCATGAATGCTTATATTGAGGCAATAGGCGTGTGTATAATTAAAGCTAAAAAACGTAATAACCAACAAAAGAAAAGTTTACTGACACCAAGAAAAACTCAAAGCTTTTAAACCCAACTAAAATAGTATTAACCTCCACCATCCAAGATTTAAAATAACGACAAAATGTGTCAAAAAGTGCAGCAGTTTTATATAAAAAGTGTTATATTTAGTGACGAGGATACTTCCCGACGTCTGGTACTCTGGGCCGACGTTCAAGATGTCTCGAAAGAATTACGACTCGACACTTTTACTCCTAGATGCAAGTTGTAGCGAATTTTAAAGTTTCCGTCGGTTGTAAATTAATTTTGTATTTTGTTGTTGTTTAGAAAGTCGTGTTGGAGATTGTTCTAGAATATTTATTGAAGTCGTATGGTTTGATATTGGACTTGGAAGTTGTGTTTTGCTTTGCTTAGTACAAAGACGGACTTAATTTCTTAGGCATTTCTTGATTGGAAATGAAAAATTTAGTGATTTTTCACCTTTGGTTATCACTATGTATCATAATGAAACTTATATTCTATGTCAATTATGACAAAATATCGCATTTCATAAACAGAGCTTCTTAGGGTCTACATAAATGTAATTCCATATCAGCCCTCTGCAAGCACTGTACGCTTTATATTTGTGTTTATTTTGCGAAGAATCAATAGGTTCTTTTTTTTTGTTTTTATTTGTATTTTTATTGCAATTGAAAGACAGAATTCGGTTTAAATGTTATTTATTTTTTATCAACAGCTTGTTCTGAGGTCAATCTGTCAGTATCTTGCACGGACTTTCTGAAGTTAAATTCATTCTTCGCCACAATTTTATAAACTTTGTTACCTTAGGTATCTTCAGTAATCAACCTAATAGCTCTCTTGTTATCTGCATTATAATCTTCTTTTTTCGAGTCTTCTCTAATGTTTTATTTTTTTATTTATTATAATTCTAATGTTATAAGATCTTTGTTATACACATGTGATATGCAATAAAGAATTGAATTGAATTGATATTTTCGTTCATATAATTCATGCCGCTAATTAAATTCTACAGAAGCAATTACATTTCCAACTAATAGTAATGTCACTACCGCAGGTGGTTTCATTTCATCTGACACTTATGCATTTAGTATTGCAACGGTAACATATACTACCATCTAAAAGCCAGATGTTGGAATAACCAGCCCATGACTTTTCCAACTGCGACACCTGGCTGGTCATGGCTTGCAACGTTTCTAGTTTGAGAGGATTTCTTGGAAAAAGTACGAGTACGTAACTTCTTTGATCTTTGGGGTCCAGGTACAGAGCACAAAACCAGACTATCACTGACTGTCATAGGCTACCTTGTATCTAGAAAAAAATGCATGGTTCTTGCAGGTTACGATAAAGAGAGCGAAGCTGCGCAAAAAAAGCTAGTTCTTATATTTATAGTAAACATAATCATCGTACTAAAGCAATAACGAAGTAGACTATGCATTAAACGTGTGAAGATTCCCCAAAGCATACAATTTCTAAACAACGATGATAATACAAGCCTCTCTTGGATACAATTAAACGTCGAGAAAAACATTTCGAAAACAAAATAAAGTCGTTCCTAAAGGCATAATGTAAGCAGAATGCTCTAAATGCTCCAGTATTTAAACTTTGCGACGAAGGTCATCATAAATAACTAACAACGAGTGTTGAGAGCTGGAGCGAAAATTCTAAACTCCCCACTCTTTCACCCCTATAGAACTTCTCTTCCCATCCCTTTCCCACCAGGGTGTTTACCGGTAGACGGGCGAAAAAATTGTGTTTATGGTTATTGGATGGTAAGAAATTTCTTATGGGACGACATTTTTTACGTAAAGCCAGTGTAGCGGAGACAATGATGATAGTTGATGTTCTTGTATAAGTTAATAGTTATCAGAACGATTGATAAACTGTCAAATATCTTACGACTTTTTGGTGTCTAGGGATATTTTTTGTGTTTACGATGATTTACGAATATAGAGAACTAGCTGTTTCTCGCAGCTTCGTTCTCGTGGGCTATCTTACAAGAACCATGCATTTAACTGGATACCAGGTAGCCTATGACATTTAGCGATAGTGTGATTTCCTGCTCCGTACCAGGACCCCAGGGGTCAAAGAAGTTATGTACTCGTACTTGGGCCAAGAACTCCTCTCAAACTAGTATCGTTGAAAGCCTTGACCAGCAAGATGTTTTAGTTGGTAAAGTCATTGGCTGGTTCTTCTAAGATCTGCAAAATTAAATGCATTATTGCCAGTTGAATTTAACCAACTGTGGTAGTGACATTAAAATTAGTTAGATGAGTAATTGCTTATGCAGAATTCAATTCGTTATATTAATTATATGTACAAAGATAACAATATAAATAAAAATCATGAACAAAGAAGATTATAATGTAGTTATAACTAGATAATATGGGGGCTATTGGACTGACTCCCAAAGACACTTAAGGTGACAAAGTGAATAAAATTGTAGCGTAGAAAGAATTCAGAAAGGGGAGACAGACTTTACTAAGACACGTACAGATCGAACTTATGAACAAGCAGTTGATAAAAAGGAAATAACATTTGAATCCAATTCTGTCTTTCATTGCAATAACAATAGAAATACAAATAGAGACGAAATAAAAAACCTGTTGACTCTTCGCAAAATAAAGATAAACACAAATATAAAGCGTCCAGAGAGCTTGCAATAGGAATTGGACATTAATGCAATAACACGAAGGCTAACAAAGGGAATGGCTATTGTCATGTTAAGGGCCCTTGGAAGGCTTGATATGATAATATAGAAGTAGAAATGCCAAGTGTGGTGTTTGTTGTTCTGGCCATTTGAAATAAAAAAGGAAAGCTCGTAAAGGTACAAGGCTTAACACAGCAAAACATTGATAATAGAATATTATGGAAGATGTTTTATTAAACACCAATATTTAAACACACAAGAAAGTAAATATACTCTTAAATGATGACTTGTACAAAAATTGTGCCTGTCATTAAATTGAATTAGAAGGCAAAACTTTGAACAAACCTTCAATATTAAAGGCCCCATTAAACAAACATGCCATTCAAACCCTCTATTAACTCTTCCAGACAAAAAGTAACAAGTCAATCCCTTCCTAATTACCGTTAAATATTTAAAAACCTTGTCCCAAAAGGGTTTGGCCCAACAGAATAATCATTGGAAATCTGCACGCAGCGAAAATTTTCAACCCAGATGCGAAGGCACGTACTCCCTGCAATGGCGGCAAATTTTTGCAAATACCTGCAAAATCCGCGATAATGCTTTGAAAGTCAGCTTAACTTTGTTTGTTTGGGGCTGCACTGGGACTCAACTTCCATCCTTAATCTGGGATAATTAGTTATAATTTTGAACCCTTATTAAAGATGGGAACTTGGAAAATATTAAGGTTCTCATAGTCCTGAGTTGGCTTGGGTTTAGTTGAAGAGGGTGGTGGCAAATGAAGGTAAAGTAAAGACTAATAATTTTGATGATATCTCGGTTTACCATATTGTAATATGCATTTGGGTGCAAATGTATGCCCAAATTAATATTTATATATATCAGGGATGATAAATAGAAGTAGCAACCGTAAATACACCTTGCCTGAGATTTTCAGTAGCCAGACGGGAATCCCTTGCGTGAAACCACGACACCTAATTGGCACGAAATGGTCAGCTTTCCTTCGTGTACCAACAAATTGAAGTACCCTGATGCAATAAATGCTTTATCAGCGAGCCTTGTTTGTCAATCACGGGAACGAACATTACATACCGATATTCCTAAATGGATGAACTGTGATTTGTTTTTCCATGGAAATATTTCGAGGATAAGCACTTTTCAAATACTTTGTTAACATACATAAGTGCTTACATTATATATGTACATTGCGTTGTCACGTATTATGATGATGATAAGATAGCAAGTGAACTTCGCGACCTAGTTACTGAATCTACATATTAGGTGTGTGGTGTAAAAACTGAAAAGGTCGCGGAAGATCTTAATATATCGGTCTTGAGATATTTAGTGGAAGTTATAGAAGTAGGTACGAGACATAAGGTAATTGTTAAATCAAATGTTTTTTTTTACAATGTTATATCATTTAAAAAAGCTAAACATGCTCTCAACGCCATTAATCCGTTTATAGTTTAATAATTTATTAAGTATATGTCTATTATAGATTTCAGATACTCCACATAATTATCCCTACCTTAACTTTTTGTAGGCCTGCCAGTATTAACGAGAATTTTTGTCTCACCATGTGCAGCCAATTCTCCACAGCTTCAGCCTCTGACTTGTTCCCCACAACTAATGAATGAAGTCGATATGCGAAGGTAATGACGCGCCCAAAATATACAAAGTACGCAATGTATGCTGATAGGCTTTAAGACTTTAAGCTTCCAGTATCAGGCATATACGCAATGTATGAACATGAGTTTCAGTTTGCGTTGTCAACTGAGAAGGCATTTTTTGTAAGGGCAAAAAGTAGGAAAGACTGTGGGTTTTGTATGGATGTATTTAAGAAGTAAAGCAGATGTTTGATAATTTTATTATTAAGTACATAATTATCTAAATGGAAGACTTCAAGATGAACATTAAAAATAAACGATATGATGACAACGACTTGGACTTAGGAGCCAGTTATGAGAAAGAAATATAAATAAATATTTGTCAACAACGACAACGAAGTGAATTTCGCATAATTGTAGCAACAACATATACAGATACTAGTAAACAAGTATGGTGAAGCCTGAAAGTAAATTTAGAAATATTTGCAAAAGCCAAAATAAACTAAAAAATTGACAGAAGCAAACTATTTCACTTTAATTCAGTAATAACTAGCGTACTCTTTTGATGTTCAGGGACGAGGCGACCTCACAAAATACCCTATTTGGATATCTCTTAGAAATGACGAGCCCGATCGTGGAATGAGATCTCTTTATGCGAACCACTGGCAATTGTGAACGAAATAAGTCCAGGGACTTTCATAAATACGTGTATATTTGGATGCCGCAAATGTTGGAATTCAAATAAGTTTTGCACATGTTCAAATTTTGTTAAAATGATTCTCGTGCATTTCGTGGGGTTCATAAGAAAAACAGTTGGTTTTATAAACTTGGCCTCTTTACCACAATAAATTGTCGATTCTTTGAGATAATTCATATATGCGATTGCTTTTCATTAACTTTCATGTCTACATTTGACTTTAGAATAGCTTCTTGGAAGATAGACATGCTTTGGATGCCTATACACCGTGAAATTTAAATGGTTGTTTTCCCGCAGCGAAATGGTTTTTTCTATGTAATACAATCGTTTCGTAGTTCTGTAAAATATTAGAAACAAAAACTGGCATATTTAACATTGTGAAAAACTTAACTCGAAAGCGATCACGAACCAATAGTAATACCTCCCGATATCTACGGCCGAACGACAGCGGGGCGTTGACCCGGGTGCTAAGTAGGTCAGGACCACTGTCAAAAGGATTAGGTTCGAAGGCGGCTCCGTTTGATAATGTTGCGCGCGCGGGCTAGTTTATGCCGTATTACTACACGCGAGAGCTTATTTTACTTTAAACATTTAATAAATCGGTATTTGCTTTGTCGGCTTAGCGGTGGTATTGTTCCTTGCAAACTATTTTATGACGTATCACTACGTGCGAGAGTTTATTTTGGTTTGAACATTATCTTGTGCATCGCTTTTCTTTGCCGGTGGTGACGCGAGTAGTACCTAGTACCTACAAGTTACTATTGTAACTCACTTTTTCGAGTTGATGAATATTTTTTAAATTATTTTAAAACAAAAACATCGTTATTTTTTTACTTTAACTCTATGCTTCGAAAGTACTCCTTAAGGCAAGTCGTTCTGCCGCGGGAAAACAACCAATTAAATTTCACGGTGTATATCAGCCATGGGTGAATAGAACAGAATACAAAGGAAAGCATGAGACCATCATTCCAACATAGAATTTGATTGACGTACCATAAAGGGCCTGCATCTAGCAACCGCACATCGCCATTACCAACATCCATAGTACAATTACTGCCACAACAATCATGAAGGCATATACAATATATACAGTATATTGTATGGTGTATAAAGGTTGTAATGGAAATGGTCAGACATATTTTAATAAAAACTGTTTCTGCTTATGGAACTTCACTACTTTCATCATGGAAATTATAGTCTAATCCCAAAAAAAGTTTAACTTTCCATACAAAAGTTATCATTAGCTGATCAAAAATATTATCTATGGGAGGTACTATGTTTTTTGAGAATTCACTAGGTATGGCTTCCTTGAAGAAAATTGTTCATTACCATAGGCACAAGCAGTTTAAAAAAATGACTACTCATTCCCATTACACCCTGTATATTGTACAGTGTATATTCAATACTAGCTGTCCCACGCGGCTTCGCTCCCGTCAACTGGCTACCTACCAAGCTAGCCCACCTACTCTAAATACGTTGCGTCTCAAAAAGAATAAATTTTCCCCGTTTTTGGAACATTTTTCATTGATGCTCCGCTCCTATTGGTCGTAGCGTGATGTTATATAGCCTATAACCTTCCTCGATAAATGGACTACCCAACACAAAAATAATTTTTCAATTCCAACCAGTAGTTCCTGAGATTAGCGCGTTCAAACAAACAAACAAACAAACAAACAAACAAACTCTTCAGCTTTATAATATTCAATATATGTATACTCTTTGTTATTATGTCCAGCTTCTGTGGTTGACAGACGCTTTGACTCCAATAGCTATCGAGCGGCCATTGTTTCATTGTGATAACGTCGTATTGTGATTCCATTGATAGTTTGTTGTGGTCATTACTGATTGATCGGTTTAATTATTGAATTGTTTCGATACTGTATAATTAATAAATAGAATAGGGAAATTAAATGAAGTAAAATATGGAATTAGATAAGGTTTCCAAAGACTTCATCAAACTAACTGTCTTCTGAATTCTTGTCTTGTAACAACTTCAAATCTTGAAGAATTTATTATTTATCTTCCATAAACGTTACTTCTTATTTTCCAATATTACTTGTTATTTTCCAATAACTAACAGTCACGATTCAAGCAAAAATCTTTTTTGCGTCTATAATATCGTTAACCATTTCTACACTTGTGTTGTTTGCATCCTTAGCAGCTTCCTCAATAATTTCATCATCTGAAGTCATGTACCTTCTCCTATTTCCATACAAGTCTTATTGTAACTTTACCGTCTTAGCAACACGTCTCATATTTGCCCTAATTATTCACATAAGTAAACAGCCCACAAAACTTAAACACAGCTAAGACTACATCGCAATTAGGAAGGTAACCAACGTGGCAAACAAACAAGGGGTTGCTGGTGGTTGCTGTAACCATCGGTGCGAACATACACTAATTAATGGCGACTAGTAATCAATATAAGGGTTTGTTTGGTTTCTCTGTTTGTTAAATTTTAATTGACAAGTTAATAGCGATGTGTGACGAATTGATAATAAGGGAATATATAGGGTCTACATACGTCTTCATATGTACGTCTTTATATTATTATCAAAATAATTAAAATGCTGTAATTACGTCGAGTTATAAATGTGTGTTACTTAATAATAAAAATACATATTGCGTCGAGGATAGAAATAAATAGAATTTTAACATACAGCTTCATTTCTAAATTCTCCTAAATGGAAGCGTTTTCGGTTATTTGTTTGTTATAAAATTAGGATGCTGGTCACATATTGATTTGACTGTGTGGCAAAACATAACTTAGCTTAACATAACATAGCTTTTAAGCATTTTAGTTTGATTATGTAATCTGCACCATCTTTAAATAGTGTCTATTGATTGGCAGTCTATGTGCTGTTGATTTGAGTTTTGGTTTGACCAGTATTATTAGCCTTTGCTAATGTACCTAATGTACTGTACCGTAAGTATATAATGTATTAGAGTTAGTTGCCTTTCATCTTAGTTAAACGCTCATTAATATTAGGTTGCTAGTTTGATAACTTTTAGAATGCATATTATATGTGTCGGAGGAAGGTATACGATTAATAATTAGGAACAAAGAAATATTGCTTGTAAGTGTACATTAATTTAATTTTGTTTAATTGACAACATTTAGCTTCTGATTTAAATCTCAGTTCGATTTTATTCGATTGACAACACTATTCTTCTTATGTCAAAATACTCGATTCTGATTGGATTTTTTAGAAGCGGTAACTTGCCAGATTAGTTCTTTGGCCAATGAAAAAGCGAGGAGAGTCTATGCTATGCTGGCTCTCTCGAGTGGATCGCCTGCCATGTGATTTCGAAAAGATAGAAAAAGAAGGGCGCGGACGAAAAAAAAGTTGTGAGGAAAAGACTTGAGAAGTGAAGTAGGCAAAAAGTGACGTGTATAAACTTGAAAAAGTGTGTTTTTGTTGAGAGAAAGCGAAATGCTTGGTGACCGAATCCGCTGCTGTGCTAAAATTGGACCAAGGACTATCTCAATGGCATTAGTAACCTGCTACTTGCTTTGTGCCAGCATTAAACCCAGCAAGACGCCCACGAGACCCAAGAGAGACATGGAGCACGAACTCGAATGTATTGAGGAGAGTCCTACTTTCCGACATATGTATATAGGTGCAAATAGTTTTAATTTTAATTTGCACCTAAATAGTACCTAGCTATATAATAGAATTCAATATATTTTATTATATACCGAAATAGTTACTCAACTCATAATCATTTGGATACAATAGCGGTACCTATGTGTATGCTTGAAGGTTATGCTGAAATAAAAAATTCATTTGAAACAGGTTTCCCTAGTGGAATTGATATAGTTCAGAATCTCTATCATTCCAACAGTCTAAAACAGCATCAAAACAAAACCCAGCAAAAATATTCCAACTAACACTAAACAAAGCAAGTTTCCCAGCAGACATCACAAAAAGGCGGTCCCTGACATTGGTGTTGGCTTTCAGTTTACTGTAGTACAAGTACAAAGAGTACAGCACAAACAGTACAAGAAGTACAAGCACAAAGTTTCAGCACAGACTTGGTTGTTTGAATGGGAACTCGATCTGTGAGACATTTTGTACTGTAACGAGTGTCGTTATTTCTTTTTCGAAGCTGTAAAGTTTCTCGAATTTGAATATAGTTACTGTAATGGCAGATAAAGGTAATTTTGTGGAAGAGTTTAAACTGAATTTCTTAGGTATGTTTTGTCAAATAAACTAGGTACACTTCTTTAAGAGAACTGTGTATGTACGTACGTGTATGTTCAAAGATAAATGCTTTTCATAATTTGACTGCACTAGGTTTAAGCGCTGAATAGAATACATCTCCTTTCAAAATTTTGTCATCAATATTCTTCCAAAAGTAGCCGAGTAAAATGGCTGACTATATTATAAGGGTCTACTTTTTGTAGTTACAAAACCCTAAATACTAATACAGAAGTTAACCTAAGTTACTCGGCCGATAGTTCAAGGTTTATTCGAAGATTATTTATAGGATTGTAGACCTGGCCTAGTGAACTCTCACATGTCTTAAGAAAATAAAAGTAACTAGAATTTGTACTATCGATAGCACAGCAATCAAAGTAAGGAAACATTAGCGGCTCGGGTCAGGTCAGGTCAGAACAAATATACCAGCAATTTATAAGAAATTATTATACATTATTATATTCCGTTTCACTTAAAACGAACCAATTATAGCAGCTTTTGATAACTTCATGGAAAAAGGTAATAAGGTTAGAAATAATTCCTTTGAACAATTTGCAAAAGGCCGTCGAAACCTGAAAGTCGACCTTTTTGTAAAGTAAACACTTGATTTTAAGGCCAATTTGCTAATCAAAGGATAATAATTGTAATTTCATCTAGGAAACTCAAATAGCACTTGAAAAATTGATATTATGTATTCATAAAATAAGAAAGAAGAGAAAAAGACAAAGAAGATGACCATCTTCCTCTTGAAGAAAAATAAATAATTTGCAACACACACATACGCAATAGATCTAAGACCAGAGATAATCAACAATACAGTTGCCATCCAAAACCAATTTACACTACAGTAAAATAAATCATAGCAGCACAGCACCGACCGAAACACGCGGGATATACACATAAAAAAGTTTCCCAATCACACTTGCTAGTTCCGTACTACGTAAATGTTCCTTGTTATACACTATTCCTACATTTACCGCCGTAACAGTCCGTGGAAACAAGTTTAGTGGGTAGATTTTCTCGAAATTACGTTTGATTTATGAGAATACATCAATGTTGAAAACTTCTTGTATTGTAGGCCTAATCGATTTTGTTTTAGGGCCAATGTTACAATGTTTTTTGGCTTAAGAAGGCCAATTTTAGTAAGAGATGAGATTTTATTTGCTGTCCGTCCATAAATCGGAGATTGGCATTGATTTATGTGTTTTAGCTTTGTTAGGAAGTTACGCCAAACTAGGGTATATGAAACTGTCAATTAATATCCATCAGCACAAAAGAAAACTCATTTCAATAATTTCCGATTTCACTCATAACAAAGTTCAAAGTAAATAGCGTTTCAATTTCTTATTCAGAAATAAATTCGACAAACCAATGACAGGCTTGATCGACTAAAGCTCAATCAACATCTAAAACACACAGAAGCAGAAGGAAATATAATTCGCCATCCCTGGTAGTGACAGCAAAGATTTAAGTATAAATCTGAGTTCAAAAGGCAGAACATTAAAAATATATAGGGGGATACTGCGGCCAGACAACGATGTTTATTCAGCTTTTAGGACTGTTTGTTAGTTCTGCTAGTGACAGTAAAGTAAAGATTCATATTTTTAATAGTGCTATGAAAATATTTGCAGTGGAATAAAATGTGGAAATGTTTTTGCTACTGCGACGTTTTTGTGGACAGTCTGAGCTCGTTGAGACGTTGATATAAATGATGTAGGTTGAAATGTTGGAACAGATAATACTAAACGAAAAGGAGACCTTCATTCCGATAAAAGCAGAGAAGGTATCAGAAAAGGACAATCAAATCAAATAAACAAACAAAACAACGCACCCGAATATACGAATAGTGATAAAGCTAACAAATTGCGAATTATGCTAAGGCAGCAAAAAACAATTTTTAAATCCACCCCGGCATATCCGGGCCTGGAAATACGGCCTACATATCTGAGGCCCAATTTGCATGGAGATGGCGCCAGAGCGACGGCCTGGGGCTTCACACTGTCATAATCCGAAACTCGGCTAAACTGATTTAAATTTTCGCCATACAATGACTCCATGCTTTGGTAGCTGTTCATACAAAGTTAGGGATGCGGCTCCTAAAGCTGTATTTGCTTTTATTGCAAGGGATTAAGGATGCGAATGATTGGGTTTTGATTTTGGCAGTATCAGCAATGGTTATTGTTTATTAAGAATTGCTCCTTGGAAACTCTGAATATAAAGGGGTTTGAATTTTAAATGTTTGTAATAATTTTTACAGTTTGTTATTGTAAAAACCACGACATAATTTTAGAAGGTTTAATGACAATAATTAAATACATTTATCATCTTTATAAATCGCTATTTTATTCAAACTATATTGAACAATTTCCAATGGAGCAACTTGCTAACCAAAATCTGTGTACTTAATTCATGATTTCAATTATTGATTAACAAATACTTGCGTAATAGACTGATCAAAACCTTGGTCTAAATCCAAAGCTATAAATTCAAAGAGAACCACTTTCAATTAACAAAAGTTAAAGTTTACAATTTCAGCAAGATAAATTCGTATTATACGCAACCCTTTCATATTTTAAGAACACTTTCACAAGCTAACATCAACTTTAATGCCGGTGTTAAAGAAAAAGTGTAAATAAACTTCTGAGTCCGTGAAATGGATCTCTTGGTCCGCTTTGCTCGCTCTTGCTTTAATGAAGAGATTCACAGCTTTTGAGTTTCCAGCTAAGTATGCAAATTCTTTATATTCCGAGTTACGACTTTGTGGACTTCTTTTGTACAGGATTATTTCATTTATTGTAAGGGTTATCACGATTAGTAAAATGTAATCTAAGAGGAATAATGGAAAATCTTTTCAGCTTTTCGAATGTTCCTTGAATAATATATATGTTAATTAATATGATGATTATAGAAACAGAGTACTGCATACTATTGCCATTGAAATAACTAGTATCTATTACGATGTTTCCCTCTTAAGATCTTAGTGCCTTCAACGAGAAAACTATTTCAGGTTTTCTTGTGTCTGCCATTTTTATTTTAAAGTTGCAATAGCCAAGACAGGATTCTATTAGTTTCTGTCGGCAAGGTTTTGTCATCTGTCTGGAGGGATTGCTCGTTCTCTGGATGGCATCCTGGGATCTAGATTTCCTATTTTCTGCAAAACATTTGTTACCTTAATAAATTGTCGTCAAAGACAAAGCGAGTCTCAAGGGCTTGGAGAAACATGAATTATTATCTGTATCATTTATTTTGCTAAGGCTTTAAGTTGGTACCAAAATTTCGTCCCCGAATCTATAATATTTACAACATTCCTTTTTAACCCATCCACATCAAGAATGCCAGTTTAATATCTAAAGTTATTCCGAAAATCCTTCGTGAAAGTTGCAGCAAATTCGGATTTCATATTCCACCACATTATTGCGGTAGTCAGACTCGAATACACTCGGCTGGGGTAGCGGATTTATATCATATATTTATTTCGCTTCGCCTGTAATGGCGCATTAATCTTGCGGTGCCTTTCGAATGGCATTTGACATTTCGCCTCTTCCCTACGATTGAGATTTGTTGGTTATTTCGCGTGTTTGCTTATGTGGATAGTGACCGTTATATATAGAGAGGGTTTTATCCGTTTGTCTTTTGTTTGGGATATTTAAATTGGAGCAGTATTATATGGGGGCAGTGGTGTAATCCTGATTCTTTGTCTTTTTTGCAAACCTGTTTTGTGGTTTTGAGCTGTAGTCGTTTTATGGCAGTTTCGTAGACATACCTGAAACAAGTAAAATAATAATTTTAGTATACTATAAAGTTATTAAATGCATATCAACTAACTTATGACTAGTTTTAGTAATTACCGAAAATACATGTGGGAAGACCCATTCATAACCTACCAAATGTAAAGCATTTGAGATAAGAATCTCAACCAAATCCAAAGGGCATCACTAGTGCATTATCATACACTAACAGTTGAAGGTTACCAAGGTATAACACATCAACTTTACGAGCATAAACAGACAATATAACAAATATAACACGCCATAGTCGCGTTACAATTTGAATTTATGAAATCCTAGTGTGTGACGGGGCATACAATCAAAATCATTGGTTACAGTTTTATAGGCGATATAATCGATAGTAAACAAACGCTTGTGGTTAGTTTTATTTGTTTGGCTGATTGGAATCAAATAAATATTTAGTGTTTCAATTGGCATTTTTAGTTTTGTTTATGTGTGTTGGTATTATTTGTGTTTCGTATATATGATTTCAAAGTGTAGTTAAAATTGCGTTTAGTTGAATATTAATTAATTTAGGCATAAAAAATCAAATAGGTGTTTGGATGTATGCAAACAAAATACAAATTATGAAACAGCCCACCTTTGATTTAGTTTGACAGTACTGCCATATGTTTGATATGGTAAACCCTAAAACATTAACGCTCCAACGTTTTCATATCAGCTCGAAAATTGGACTTACACCCAATAAGGCAAGAAATAACTTTAAGACTTAAAAGTGTTAATAAATTCAATAAAGACGGACCAAAACTGATAACTCAAAAGCTGATCTGGACAAATCAACCAATTACCATCAATTACACTGTAACGATAATTTTCCTTTTTCAAACTTCATTAAGTCAAAGTTAATTTAAAAAGGTGATTCTTTTGACATGTAAATTGGACAGAAAGCGCTAATTGGTGTAGTCGTCGACATCTGAATTCACAGGCATTTAGCAAACTCAGTTTGAGCGTAACGAATGTTAGCGCCCGGTCCGGTATAAACCGGATTTCGCCGCCTATATCCACTTACATCCAGTTTCGTTAGTTCGCTTTGACACTTGATTTTGAAAAGGGAGCTGATTGACGTGTGAATATCCTTTTGGGGTAATGGATATTTGGCTTTTGTGAAACTTGTCAATGATGACGTGATTGGCGGATTAAAATACACTCTAGTTATTTTGTTGTATTCTGTTTTATGTGCTGAAAATATGATAAGCTTCGCAGAATTTTGTATGCATAATCTAGCAGGAAAATACAGTGAAATGTGTCAGTCTATAAATATAATACAAGTTTCAATAATGAATGACTAACCCGAGTTAGTAGAGTTAGAGAACTTGAAAATTCATTCAACCAATCACAGCAGATAACGCGTGCTTTACAATTTGTCACATTAATTCTGCGATAATATAAAGGTGAGAAATTCGGCCTAAGGCAGCTCCCTTGAAACTTAAATATGAATAAACGGCCAACACAGCTAAGTTAAAAGTCACATTCCAGATCAGATTCTACAAACAAACAAAGTTCCGATGGAATCAAAATACTCAAAACAAAATCAAAAACCTCAAAGATGATTTACGAGCTACACGGCAAAAGGAAATAAGTGTTACATTTCATAAAATAGCCTTCGCGGACATATTTCATTTTGACGTTTAAAGCTCCACAAGCAAGATACTTCAGAAGGTCCACCTCTCTGTGGAGACAGAACTCTAAGCACTCGATATTGAGGTGTGATTTGTAGATAAAACTTTCTGAAAATTTTGGACGGTGAGTTTTATGAATACAGTCGAATTGAGAACAGTATCATTTTTGAAGTCGGTTAAAAATAATTTCATTGCTATCTGAGTTGATTTTGAATGTCTATGACCTGACTAGAAGATGTAGACAGAACATCAAACAGATTTCACAAGCTTTTCGCAAGCGTTTCTATTGTTTGCCCCTATTGTACGAACTAGATTTTCTGTTTTTACTTTCTGTTCTATATTCTAACAAACAGTAGCTATTGGCTTAACGCATATCGAATGACTGCGAAGCCACTTAAAAGTGCCCGTAAAATATTTAATCTGTTAAGTTGGTAATAAATATTCTGGCATAAAATCGGAGAAGGGTCTAAGTTCGGCGTTTGTTTTTCTTTTTCTATTCCAAGATTGGAATCGGATATAGAAGCCGTAATTTTTGGGAGTGCCAAGTGTTTTTTTTGGCATTTGGCTTTGTGTAAAAAGATTGCAGTCTTAACAATATTATCTAATGTCTTAAAGGATAACCTTTACAATGGTTAAAGATAATATATAGTAAGGGCCATGATACCTAGTCAAAAGGGTGCAAGCTGTTCATAAACTAAACATGACTGATTTTTGAAATGCAAATGTGCCATTTAGGGCCTAATTGAAATAGATGATTTGACTTGACTTAAACTTTATCAAATGGCTTAAGGTAAAGATCTACCTCTGCCTAGCTAACAGAGACTATTTGCATAGACACAACCTTGTAGCCAGAATACAATCTTGTGGATTCGGAAGTACCGTACTATGGGTATATGCCCCAACTAGTTCTCGAAAATGGCAATGTCACGTTGTATTGGGTTCGGTCTATCATCACTGACAGGACTATTGTTGCCAATAACCATCTGCTTTGTTTGTTATGGTGTACAATAAAGCATATTAAAATAAATAACCCCTCGGCCAATACAGACGTCATGTTATGTATGTGTGTAAAAGCTGATTTAATAATTAATTAATCTTTATAACTACATATTTTAACCTCTTATTTGAACCTGAATCATACACAGTTAGTCACTTAAATACACTCAATGATTGAAACACACCCACCCAAAATAAACTGGTCGCTCTCAAACAAATGTATTCCTAAAATCAATATATCTGTTTTATTTTGAGCTCTCAACGTGAGCAAAGCTAACTGTTATTCAAAATGATGTTCCTCAGTATTTGACTAAGCGTCGGATTACCTCGTCAATTCTATCTATGACGCAAAACTGACCTAAATCTCTCGATGAAGTGGAAACGAGACAGCTGTAACTATAGTTCTCAAAGTTAATGCGAGTGACAGGGATGATTACAGTTTTGTTCCCTTCATCGTTAACTGTTTCCAGTGTTCTGGGAAAACTATTTGTGACGGAAAGTCCTAGTTTAGCGTCAAAGCAATTTGAATGCGTAATTTTCTGTTAGCTATCTAATTTATGTATCGTTTTAACGCAATTGGAGTTATTAGTGGGTCCGTATATGACTGCAATACGGATGATATTGAATTGCTAAATAGAGGCATTTTTGCTAATGTTAATATTAATGAATGTGGTGACAAATTGGTGACAATCGGCTGAGATGATGTTGATGATGAATTAAGTCAGTCTTAACACACATGTATAACATGATTGAAAAGTTGGACGAGGCAGGATCGAGGCTATGATTGGAGAAGCACATGTCCAGGAGAAGACTGCCAATAAGCTGAAAATCATATATCAAATAGATTTTATATCAGTAGAAGCCAACAAGATCTTTAGATACATATCGAAAGTCTGTAGCAAAGATTGCTTATTATTATTATAAGCCTGTATCGAACCACTGCAGAAAATCACTCCAAGCAGTTAATTGGAGAAGAGGAAGGAGAGAAAAGAGGTTTTTGCCTCTTTTCTCTCCTTCCTCTTTTCCAATTAGCTTTATTTTTTATCAAAAAATCTTTAGCCGCAACAACAAATATAAATTCAAAAACACAAACAAAATTATTTTCTTTGCCACCGAAATTAGAACAAAGACAAAACAAAAGCATTCAAATGTTAAAAACAAATGACTGGTGCTCTAAGATCTTTTGTCTCACGAATAGATGACATGACTCGACAAAAATAATTGCCATCGTTAAATAGTATTTAATGAAGAGGATTTTATTGAGTAACTCCCTCTGAAGAGGGTCGGCTTGGTTGTGAGTTGTGAGGTACGGAAGGAGGAATGTCTAGTTTTAAATGGAGTAATTTTGCTTTTTTATTACGGGTTCTACCTTGTGGAATTTCGTGAAATTAAGTAGCATTTTATTATTAGTTATTTAATCATTAGAGCTTTGTTAAAATTCTGAGTATGATCTCTAGTTAATAGACAAGGGAATACATACATAGACTCACGGCTTTTTCCCTTAGAAGTCTTTTAAAAATACTGATTGTCTGTACCTAGCCTGTAGATCGTTTGTACCATAATTAGTAAAAAATCTGAAAATAACATTTGTAAAGCATATTCTTAATTCAATTTATACACAGAGATTTTTTATAATCAGTTGCTGAAAAGATTCTGTTAAAAGAATTTTATGAATAATACTGTTAAATTGCATGTATGTAAAAATATAACATCAGCATTCTTTCCAATGTCTTCCATCACTTTACTTAAATACTATGACAAATACACAGCCATTATTAAAATTACAACTCAAACACATGTCTTAATCAAAGCACAAATTGATTCCATTTACCCCACCATAAAGGTGGCCTCACATTAACGGCAAACAATTTTTCAATAATCCTTGTCTAGACGGTGTAATGTAAGGGCGACGGTGGCGACACCTAACGGCTAAACAATTGCCATTATCATTACGACAGAGCGTGATAGGTTTCATTAACTTCGACGTGCTGCAAGAATTTCTCAATTTATAGAAAATTAAAGGACGGGTGGTCTGGGTCTAATTGGATTTGATGAAAGAGCTGGTGAGATTGTAGGAGGATGAACGATTTTTTTGTTGGAGGTGATTTGAATAAGGAAAGATAAGGTAGGTAGTGGAGGCGAAATTATATGTACGTACATGAAAAATACCGATGGCTAAGAAAATAGAAAAGAGACTTTAGCTGTGAATGGCAAAATTGTTGTCTTGAAAATATTCATACAGCTAATTCAGAGGCGAGACATGTTAATCAAATGGAGATTTAAATTAGGAATTGGTAATTATATTCTATGAAGGCGATATTTTTTTTAAATATCTACAAACCGAGTGGCTCAATTAACAATAGATTAGAACTGGTTATTTTTCCACAAATTATCACACCATTATAAATAATAATAATGCACAGTAACGATGATGTATCGTCTCATAGATTTTCAACGCACCTATTATTTGGACAGGCTTATTGATATTGTCACGCGACCGTGGGAGGGGGGCTTAATGGCTTAAATTAAGAGCTATGGGTTTGTTCGGTTAATCAACTTTTTTAAGTTAGTAATTTTACAGTTTATTTTTTAATTTTGAGCATGGGTGCACCTTCGTCCATTAACAGGTCGTTTTATATGCTATTTATTTATATACTTTTAGAAGCACGAAAAAAATTATAAATTAATATTTATTTAAAAAAAATATAGGTCTCCAGTGAGTGTATACCTTAGTCTATTTATTTAAAATAAATTTTATGTAATCCTAAGGACCAGAAAACATGGTGTAGGAGTTCTTAACCGGTTCATAGGAAAATAAAATTAATGAACTTAGTAAATAAACATAAAAAAATAAAAGGTTTATTAATATCTTAATCAAATCATAAAGACAACTTTCAAACGAAATCTTCCTTTTTCAAACAACTCCAGTGTGTAATAACGTCAACAAAAAAACTGGCCAAGTGCGAGTCGGACCCGCGCGCCGAAGGTTCCGTACAAACCTCAGCTTAAAGGTATTATAGACCTGAGTATTTGATATGAATTTCAGTTTAATACCTCTACGCGTTCATGAGGAAAGGGTAAAATTAAGTAAGATTAAAATTATTAAAAATACTTTTATTATATGATGTAACTAAAAGTTTACGGTTTTCGCAATTTTTTCTTTATCTGTGCTATAATACGTTGCTTCGTACCAAATTTCAAGATTCTGAGTTTACGGGAAGTACCCTGTAGGTTTGGATTCCCATGCGAGTGTCGAAAATTTGCGGCATAAACGGCTGCATCTTTTAATTGCGTTGGCATAGAAGTTTGATTTTTTTACAGCTTTAAGGGACATTAGACCTGAGTATTTGATATGAATTTCAGCTTATTACCTCCACGCGTTCCTAAGAAAAAGGGTCTTGACAGACAGGCAGACGGACGGCCAACAAAGTGATCCTATAAGTTTTCGGCTTTTTCCTTCCGAGGTACGGAACCCTAAAAATAAGTAAATATTTTTCTGGAAAAATTTCTGTAAATTTTAATAGAAGTGGTGTTCTAATAAACGTGATAATTAACATAGTATATCAGCCTCTGACAGTTATGGGTTCTAGGGGTTTCCAAAAACCATTAACTTTTGACTCGTAGTATCTACCATCTAAATTAGGTGGTACTAATGTTTTGGTAACACGATGTTTTTGGTGATTTTTGATTAAAATGGTGATAAGTGGACAGGTAGTGCATTCTAATACAAGACATTGCTTGTTTTATAGATATAGGTATTCGGTGAATTATAATTTATTGTCATACAATTGGCTAGCTTTAGCAAGTGCTGCCCCACCGCCGACGATCAGCGAGTAGCGAGTAAAGCTAGAAACTAAAAACGAGTTAACAATCAGTGAGTGTGAAGTTCCGATAGTTTTAACACTCGGCTAGTCGGCTATGAGCGAGTGTTTATAACTTTATGTGCGACGGGGGATTACTCGCCCCACTCGCTCAGGGCGGCCGTGTGCGTTCTGACCGCCATGCGAGTAAGCTAGAATCGCTGAGCGAGCATAACTTTGACAGGTCTTGTCGCTGCGACAAACTTGTGGTGAGAGTGTACTCGCCGGCACACATAGGGTTATTTGACAAAAAAAAGCGGACAATATTATTTTATGCTCTTATCCTGTTTATTGATCAAAAATCACTATGTAGAATGTATTATTACTTATTTTATGATATTATTTTAGATAAAAAAAAGTCGTGAAAAAAAAAATCGATAGAAAAAATAAATAAATAAATAATAATAATAAATAAATAAATAATAATAAATAAATAAATAATAAATATAATAATAAAATAATAATAATAATAATAATAATAAAGCAACATACATAAAGCCATTGTAATCAACGATATCAATTACACTCCACTTAACTTAAACGGTCAGATAGACTCAGAAAGTACTACCAATCAAGATCCGCAGGCCCAAAAAACTGAAGATTGGAAGAAAAAAGTTCTTCACGGCCGGCATCCTCATGACTTAGAACAATCCCACATAAATAAATTAGCGTCCAATAAATGGCTCAAAATAGGTAACTTATTCCCAGAAACTGAGGGATTTATTATAGCTATTCAAGATCAGATTATTAACACAAAAAATTACAGAAAATACATAATAAAAGATCCTACTGTAACAAATGATAAATGTCGAAGATGCCACATCCAATCGGAAACCATTCAACATATTACTGGCGCTTGCACAACACTCACACAGTCTGACTACACTCACAGGCATAACCAGGTAGCAAACATAATCCATCAAAAATTAGCTCTCAAATACACTCTCATACAAAGCACTAATACTCCTTACTATAACTATGCACCACAAACCATTTTAGAAAATACCACACATAAACTCTACTATGATCGCGCCATTCTCACCGACAAGACCATTCATTATAATAGACCGGACATAACCTTGCAAGATAAAGTAAATAAAGTAACTTACCTGATAGACATCGCAGTCCCCAATACGCACAACATTCAGAAGACAATCACTGAAAAAATTAGTAAATACGCAGAACTCAAGGACGAAATAGTTAGAATATGGCGGCAAGAAAAAGTTTATGTGGTCCCCATAGTCCTTTCTACAACAGGCGTAATCCCGAACCACCTTCTTCATAGTCTGAAGTTACTTGATCTAAACGAAAATCTTTATATCACCCTTCAAAAAGCTGCCATCTTAAACACATGTCGAATTGTCAGGAAGTTCTTGCAAATTGACGAAACCGAAATAGGTCCACATCATT
Source organism: Orthosia cruda (assembly GCA_964057195.1). NCBI lineage: Eukaryota > Metazoa > Arthropoda > Insecta > Lepidoptera > Noctuidae > Orthosia > Orthosia cruda. The sequence continues at coordinate 35,417,842 of OZ059837.1, forward strand.
CATCCTCAACATAACACACCACACCCTGCATTTACTTGGTCTCGGCCCGTAAATGTAGCTTAAGCCAGCCTAAGAGCTGAGAATTTGAAACACTTGAAAATAATAATAATATATATAATAATAATATAATAATAAATCGATCGTGTAGATCCTCGGGTTGGACTTTTACTGATATCTTTGACCACTTTTGCAGCCTGTGGATAACCACATTCTCGAAGCTTCATTTGACTCGCATATAAGAGTTGTTGAGAGTCACCCTCATCTTTAAGGCTCTCAACTCTTCGCCTTTTACTGCGATCACATAAATCACTAAATGTTTTCGATGGACGACCCGAATTTCTACTTGATCCCGTAGGTATTTCTACGGTACCTTGAAGCCAACGCGCGGCAGTGTGAACAGCCAGCGATCAACTATTAAAATATGTGTATTTTATATTGACACGGAATCTTATATATTTTGAAGTTTCGTCTCCGAGAAAATAGTCGAAAGATAATCGCTTACTCGTGGGCGGTTGGGCAAGTGCCTTAATAAAATAACGTAAAATTTACATTTTAGATGTATAATTTTTTTTTAAGTGAGCCGTCTATTTATTTTATTATAGTGACTTAAAACTATTTATATTACCAACTAATTTAAATCCTCATCTGTTTTGCACTTAATTATTTAATAAAAAAATTATTTCTATCCCCCGACGGAAAAAGAGGGTTTGACGTGTGTTGCAGTGTATCTGTGTCTGTCTGTGGCATCATAGCGCCTCAACGGATGAACTGATTTTGATTTAGTTTTTTTTTGTTTGAAAGGTGATTGTGTCGAGAGGGTTCTTAGCTATGTTTGAATAAAATCGGTTTAGCCGTTCAAAAGTTATGGGCGTTTTACTGTTTGAATCGGGATGTTTTCGCAAGATAAAAGTGTCGGGGTTTTTTTAAATTTTGAAATTTTACTTGTTACTTTGTTTTTTGGTGTACAAAAAAAATAAGGAGACTTGCGATGTTATTTCTAAATTCACTGCTTCAATTTTATCTAATCCTTCCAGTCCAAAACACATTTCCAATTGATTTTAAAATCAGAACCAATATTTTCAACACGGAAACACCCAACAATATCCAAAAAAGAAAATTCTCGTTAACCCTTTACATGCCGCGTGACGGTTTACGTCAACGGCGCAAGTTTTCGACAGTTGCAAATTAAAATGGCCGCCCGCATCGTCCGTGCGTGATCGCTCCAACCGAGCTCACCGCGTAATCTCTAGCGGCGACGTGACTCGAATGTCGCGTGACATTTCACCTTTGTCTTGCCTAAAAATTGTGAAAATATTTGGTTTGGGTGAAGTTTGCCAGCTGGTCTTAAAGGTTTGGGTGGCGAAGTTGGCCATTGGCGAATTCTGGGTCAGTGGTGTACAAATATTTTGGATTTTAAGACAAGGAGTAGGCATGACTTATCTCTCAGCTTTTAAATTGAGAACAATAACTAAATATCTTCAAAATAAAGTCAAATCATTTATTTAAATTCGGCCATAACTTAAGCAGCAGTTTTGAATGTCAAAAAAAAGTTAGAAAAATGTTGCTATAGTTGATTGGTACAACTATTCTTGGTTATATTTGACAAGTTCTATGAGTTTCTAGTCTAACCAAACAGTAACAGTATGATTTATGATCGCTATTTATTTCTCTAACGCCAACTTCAAAACAGCTTCGCTAACAGTATTCGAAATTCAGCTCCAACTGGCCATTAAAGTTAACCCCACCCGTAGCTATAACAAGCAGCAGCGAACATTGTCAATATTTACCACAGAACGCTAGTTCGCCTGACTTCTATTAAACCCTGAAGGGATCCGGTAATGGTAACTAAGGTACCTAATCCTAGGTCTGAGATCGTGAGCGCCTCGAGACAGACGGTTGAACAGACAGACAGCTTAGCCACAAGTATAGACTTAGATTAAAAGGGTTAGAACGAAAGGTGGCAATGTAGAAGTACAAAACGTCTGCTGCGAATTTTGAAACGTACTGTCTCCTGCGAATACTGCGTTATTTGTTGTTTTATTACTTGTAGTAAAGGTTTATTTATCTAACAGCAAATTCTAATAAGTGATTGGTCTTAGTGAGATAGTAAAATCTTGATAGATACAGTAGTAAAAGTTTATTGGTACGCGATTTCAATACATGTTGTAATTTTCTTAATTAAAATACCTTAAGGAAGTTTAGAATTGTATTGCAATAAAACACTTCCTTAATGCCTTAAACCATGTAACCACATCAATGTATGAATAGGTTACTTCTAGAGAAGTGTGCTTCACCGTCGACCACAAATCATCGCTTACTATCTGGTGAGATAGTGGAAACGTTAGTCTATCAATAATAATAACAAAAAAAAATACACATAACATCACGACTGCATTCCCCGAAGGGCTGGACAGAAAGGTGCACCTATAATACACAACACATAAAAATAGCGAAAAAAAAAGTAAGAAAATTGGTACTAAATATTACCATGAAATTGATTCCGCCAGAGCGTAACACCAAAAGCTTACGACCAACCAATAAACCCTAAAATTAGCGTAACACTGAACGAATACTTAAAACCAAATAAAACCGGTTTAAACCGCAATAATCTGGCCAAACAATCAATTTTCTGGCTCAGTTCATCTTGGTGTAGAACACTGCAAACAAAAGGAGCAGCCTTAAACCGGCACAGAAGTGTTATTTACTCGGCAGAATCACGGCACTTGGTCCCCGCGACCAGAATACCAAGTGGTATACGGTTACAGGAGGGTTAAGAGAAAGTGAGGGAAAATAACCGATATTATTGTTTTTTGAATGTGGGCTTGTTTTTTTTCTTGTGTTTTAAGGTGTTGTGTTACGGACCGGTCAATGTTTAAGTTGTAATCGGATTTTGGGATGTTGGCGGCAAATGTCGGTAAAATTATCTATTTTTTCTGCTATACCAAATCAATTGATTTATCTATCATTTTAATTTAAAACTTCGTATCGTTCGTATCGAATTTCTTGACTCAAATTAATAATCCGTCGTAAAAATATACGGTGGCCGTTTTCAATACATTTGAAATACGTAATTTAATTCTTTAATCCATTATTCTTACATAACTCTGCTCGCTTCCACCAACAATTACACGAACAAAGCTAATCCCTTTAACAGCGCATTTTTTTATAAAAACAAAAGAATATGACAAGCGTCCGACATTTTTCCCTTTTCTGACGTTCGTTGTAACAGAATCGCAAAAGTTGCACAGCCCGTACAAAACGTCGCACACGACAATGCACTCACACTGCATGGTCTGTCAAACACAATTAGCGCTAAATTCGCTTAACGACGGCGCGTCGCAGTTGGGGCCAATTTGCAGAGTACGCTTGTTAGGTGCACTGTACCTAGAGTCGCGACGCTGCGCTGTTGGATTTTCAGAGGGAAGTAGTGGAAACTATTCGTAGCAGACAGGAATATTATTTAGGATGACGTTTTAGTTATGACTGGGACTATTTTTAATATCTGGACTTAATAATGTCGCCTCGCAGTGAAATTTCATCGAATGGAATAACTTGATTGACGCTTCTGTGCATCAGTTTAATAAAGTTTTGAAATGAATAGGAAAGAGATTTTAGGCAAAGTTATATTCTGTTAGCGAATACAGTATTGCCAGAGTTCAAAATTGTAAAATTGACAAGCGCTATTAAAATTTCACGTCATCAAATCTTTAGAAATATTTAAAATCTATTTGTCTAGTAGCTCTTAAGATTGTTTTTTTCGGAACTTTCAAGTTCAGGCTCAATCTTCCACGATCATTTAAATAACTAACACACTGAACCAAAAGTTCCCCCATGTTTACCTTTAATAGAATTCAAAACCTTGTATAAAATTTTTAACAGCATTTCATGTATCAAGTTGTATGTAACACTGAACTTCAGTCTAAGTTTCATACGTCTTGCCGTTGCAGGCAATTTGCAAAGTGAGCCTGTTCTGGCGTGTGATATGACTTGTAAGTGATGCAACACGTTTGCTGTTTACCTGAATTTCGAAATGCTGTTAGAAACTTACGATTTTGAAGAGGATTATTCTTTTTTCGCCTGCAAACTATGAAAAGAGTTATTATGTGAAGCTGAGGTTAAATATCAATATTTTAAACTCAGAAACTTGGTACACTCTACTTGACCAAGTCGCCATGACAACGGGCAAAATATTAGTCAATAAATAAGAAGCTTTAACAGTGAATTTGTTGGCTGAGTCGAGTGGTGGAAATTATTTAAAATAAGTTAGTTAATGGCAGTTAGTAAATCTAGCTAACCTAAAAGAATATGACAATCATTTGAAGATTTCTTTTAAAAAATATTGGCAAAACTTTTTTCATAAAGCAGACTTTATTCGGCTTAAACCACAGATAATATAATACTAGCATACACATGCCTCATCCCATACAAAGAAACCGTGCCGACGTAACTAGCGTTTTTCGTCAGATTATACCGATTATTTTTTGTAAATCGATCGCGTTTGTTCCGTTCCACGGCGATAGATAGATCACCATCTAATAATCAATCGATATCGATAGATAAATGAATTAATCAGTACAGTACGTCGGGACAATTTCTTGTATGGGATGAGACCCCACGGTTTAAACAAAGATATCTCAAAGAACATAATAATATTCAATTAAATTCATATGAGAAAACTAAACAAAGGAAGAAGAGACTGCCTTGATATAAGCATGGATGCGAATTTTCATGTTAGATAGACTCCCCAAAGAAAATGAACAAGGTAGATTTCAAATTAAAAATTAAACCTGCTTGTTAACAAGCGCGCTAATTTTCTTCCCGGCACACGAAGGGTTAATATTAATGAGGTACATGTTCCTAATGCGTACGGCAAACATTTGTTCAAATCTGCATCACCATCTTTGTGAGACCCCTTTCAATGTTATTGTCAAAATTATTTGAATTGACATAGATAGCAATAAGTCGAAAAGTAGAAAGGTTAGAAAAGTAAAAAGACAGCAGTCTGTAAACTTGGGATGAGAATTAAGAGTGTCTAAAGTTTCTAGACAAGTGTCTAGAGGCTCTAGACAAGTGTCTAGTAAGGGATTGATCACGTGTCGAACGCTATAACAAATGTCACGTGATCAATCCCTTACATTTTGAAATTTCGACCATCGCCATTGCTGATATTTAAAAGCCACTTGTCTACAGCCTCAGGTCATACCATCATTCGTCCTTTTTTATATTGGAAAAGCCCAACAATAAGATAATTATCTACTTTAATCGCTATGGATTTTTGAATGAAATGATGATTTTCAGACAATTAGTAAACTCTTTGTCATGAAAAGTAACGATGACATGGGTCACTCTGTGTTGGAAACGGAACGCACCTGTCAATGTCAAATGTCATTGTAACTTCAACTTAGAAACGTGAACATCTGGCCCTGACACTTCAACAAGAGACACACTAGAAAGGTCATACTAAATATTAGTTATTAATAATAAGTTATAACCTGTGACAATTGCCAAAATAAAATCACTGAAGACTTCAACCATCTTTTATTGTACTTTTACAGACGTTTTATGTATTTTGTTGCCTCTTTAAGCGCTACCAAAATACCTACTTTGGATGTCGAGAGTGGAGCTCGTGGCTAAATAATAACAGCCACATGGGTCGATCTTCAAGGTTAGGCAACGCTTGACAAGGTCGGTTCGTAAATGGGTGACCATTTCAACATACGGAGTTTCCCGGCTGTCATTTGAAGATATTTGACAGTCGTTACGGGAAGCTGAAGAAGCTTGAGATCTGACACCAGTCTTGCCAAGGAGTACCGTGTTACCCAGTTACTGGGCTGTGGAGGTCAGATAGGTAGTCCATGTAAAACACTGGTACTCAGCTAAATCCGGTTAGACTGGAAGCCGACCCCAACATAGTTGGGAAAAGGCTAGGCAGATATATATAGAGTACCTACTTTTGATATATTCAATTTCAACAATATATTTAGTTATTAAAAGCTCCTAACCCTCTGGTCGACATCATAAGATATGTATGTACCATTTCTATTGTATCTCAGCAAACAGAGAATGATTGAGCGAGGTAATGCTAGTTAGTATCTGTGTGTGTTTGATTAGAATTCTGACTATATTAGTATTTGTCGATTGATTAGCTTGTTTATATTGTATTGCATTGTTGATGAATGTGTTATTGTTGTTTTAGGGTTATTGAACTGGATTAGAGCTTTGATGGATTTAAAGATGGGCGGTAACTACTTGAACCTAAATTGTAAAGATAGGCGTAAATTGATTTACATATCAAAAACTACTTATCTGTTAATTAACAGTTTTATCAGTTATTATTATTAACCGTTTATTTATCCTAGCCTTACTACCTATCTACAAACAACGCAACAACGCCATCTATCGAATACGGAGTTCAACTGTCCGGCGTGTGTTGTGATATTTTAATTCTTAAACACTTTAAATTCATCTAACTTTTGATAGAGTGAACCTGCGATGAAACAAAAACTAAGTAATACTCTTAAGTTACGCACAATTTTATGTATAAAAGTTATCTACATTGGTTTCGTAAATTTTACTTGATACGTGCACAACTAAACTAACAAAAATTCCAAAAATGCCGGAAATGGTTTTTATTGGCTAATATTTTCGATATACAAAAACGACTTTTCTACAGATTTATTATATGTATTGAGGATGGTTTCAATGTATTAAGGATTTTAACGATGAGACAGAGGAAAAGTGGGTAATGCTATGTGCCATTATAGATCAAATATAATGTATTTTACGGAAGCAAAGAAATTATGAAACGAAATTCGTATATTTACGAATCGACTCTTGAAAAATATGAGTAAATATATACAACCAAAATTATATGAGGCAAGTACATTCCTTTATTACACACATCCCATAGAACCTCTACTTTGCCATATAAAAATAAAAACCTCATAAAAAAATCTCCAATTCAATATATTCAAAATAAATTGGTGTGGGTTCCGTAGTTAGCTATAAAGCGCCACCTAACATAATGAAATCGTATATCATTCACTGCGTAATTCAATTATACGGAGCAATCACACTCGCCCACTGTATAACAGGTGCGTTTTATACTGCCGCCAAAGGAACCCTAGTGCTGTACTTGGGTTGTGGTGCAAGGGAGAAGAGATAGAGGGTAATTGATGGTTGGGTTAGGATTAGCGTTTTGTGTTGTTTGGTAGCGTTGGAGAGTAGCTAACAATTTAATAAGATAACCATACAATGTCCTCACAATTGTGTTTCAATAGGTACATCCACTACATGATATTATGTGCAGAAAAGTTTGTTTTGTTTACCCCTATCTAAAAGAAATTGTTAACTAACATTGATCAACCTGATTTCATTTCCGACATCGAGGAAACTTTTTGCAGTCCTCAAAATATCTATGTTATCACAGAGGGTGTTGCGGTAAAACTCAGGAGAGGCCTATGTTCAGCAATGGAATGTGATTATTCTGCGATGATTGCTAATGCATCAAAAAAATTGTCATGGTAACCGTATTTTTAACCGACTTCCCAAAATGGAGTTGGATCTCAATTCGGATGTTTCTATTTTTTTAACCGACTTCCCAAAAAGGAGGAGGTTCTATGTTAGACTTCATGTACGTTTTTTTTTTTTGTTTTTTTTTTTTTTATTGTGTATGTTCACCGATTACTCCGTCAACTGTGGACCGATTTTGAAAATTCTTTTTTTGTTTGAAAAAGTATGTTCCGAAATTGGTCCCATTTTAATTTGGTGAAGATCTGATGAAGAACTTCGGAGATATACAACAGAACTCTTCAATAAATAACGGCAAATCTCTCGGGATTGCTGCAATCGCATGTCTGTTTGTTGTTATAACATTTCATAACATAACATCACGCCAGTTCGCTCTTAAGGGGTAAGCAGATCTCTCATTTCACCGGTTATGTTCAAGTTTCATGAAATCTATTCTGGCGAAATAGTTCCCTTACTATCTTGCCTATTAGGTACGTACAACTAAAAAGTGAAAAATAAAAAAACTTTTTGCAAAAAAATACTACCGACTTCCAAATACAAAACTACAAAGTGAAAAATATTTTTTTGCAAAAAGTTTTTTTATTTGTTTATGTAGGTATTTTCGGGCACAACTCCATCATATGTCGGATTTGCTAAATTCTTATATTTTTCTAAAGAAATTTGTTTCGAAATGGTCACATTTAAATTTGGTATAGATCTGATGAAGAACTTCGGAGATATACAACAGAACTCTTCAATAAATAACGGCAAATCTCTCGGCATCACTGCATTCGCATGTCTGTTTATTGTTTACACCATTTCATAACATACCATCACGCCAGTACGCTCTAAACGGGTACGCAGATTTTACAAAATAATACAACCGACTACCAAATAAAAACACTACAAAATGAAAAACACTTAAATTTTGGAACGCGGTGCAATACTGCTGCTGCCCATGTCTCCACCGTTGTCTACGAACATGACACTGTAATCGACCTTTTCTTTCTCGTCACAATTCCTGTTAAGCAAGCTACCAAAAAGTTCTTGCCATCTACAGGCCACACATCCAGTCTCTCATCCCTCACACCATCCACTAGAAGCAGCCATAAATCGCGGAACCCTCCGGTCTTCACCGCGGCCATTAACACGCCCGACTTAGACTTTATATCGCCCAGAATAGAGTAAACAAAACTAACGTAACGCGACACGACGCGTTTTGGGTTTGAAGTGATTTTTGGAAAATGTAAAGGGCCCTAATAAACAAGAAACACTAACATGATTGAGCGGATACGGAGAAGACTAAACTGTTTTCAAATCTATTGAGACTGATTATGGATCCGTATATCATATTTAAATAAGTATCTAAGCGTGATATATTACATAAGATAGCCATAGATCGCCAAGAACAGAGTAAATAAATCAGGCCAGCAACACGACCAAAACTATATTTAGCATATTTTTTAAATTTAGACTACCAGTCTTGTAAAACTAAACACTGAAGTGATATTGCAATATCTAGAAAAGTAACGTGAAAATGATTTGTGGAAAGTGAAATGAGTAGAAAACTGATGAACAGACAAACATGTTTGCGGACAAGAGATTTTACCGCCTGAGAAATTTTCATGGTTGTAAGTTAGTGATTAAATGAAAACAATACGTAAGCGAGCAATCCTGGTTTTAGAAATCATTGATAGCTTTTTGAGAGAAGACAAGAAGGCTTACAGCTATAACACAGTCACATCTGCTTATCCCCCTATCCAACATATACAACCATACATCCACCTCCCATAACGTTACCTCACACCAACAATAACTCCTGTTCCCTACAGCACTGTTCAACAAAATCACTGTGTAAAAAAACAAGAACGCATCGTTGTTCTCTATGGCACACCTGATGCTCTATTTATGGTGAGGGTCCGGTGATGGAGGGTTCTATGAGCAGTTGACACCTGCTTCTGGGGATGTACCGTTGTTTTAATTTGCTATAAACAACGGAGAAGTGTGGGTCTATGATAGATGTTGTAAAGTACGTGTGGTGAAGGTGTGTTTTGCGGCTTTTGAAGGTGTGTCCTTTGGCTAGGGATTGCTGTGTCACTTTATGCTAGGTAGGTACAGTTCCCTTATTAAAATGACGTGTTGTACTAAGCACATTTTCTGATATTAAATTATAAAGTGATATTTATGATTAAGTTTCAGCACTGGCTAGCAGATTCTTTTTCCAAATCTATGAAGAGTTTGAATTTAGAATCTGCTATTCTGTGTAGCCATAATTATGGTTAGCGAGTTTTTATAAATAAGATCTACATTTTTAGATAAAATAATGATTTAGAGACTTAAGTGGTTTAAAGTTGACCCATACCATATAATTTTTTTGTGTCTGTTAGTTTCGTTCGTTTTTAGGAGCATCGTCGTGATGAAATAGCTAAATCCACCTACCGCTGACATCCATGCCATCAATGACATTGACGAACGGAATAGCACACAAATAGGTACCATCATCGTTAGTGTCATGCAATATGTACGCAGCAATTTATTTTACATTTTCCAAATCGTCACGACCTACGTACTCAGAGTAATCGTAATCCCAGACCATTTCTACGTTTGTTAAATCCGTATCGACCAGATGCGTCTGAAAAAACAAACCCGTTGGTGTGCCTAGGGAAATCTTATCGTACCTACGATAGATAAGTTACGCATCGATAAGAGAAGGAGAAAAGTGTAAGATTCCGAAATATTTACTGTGGCTTAAGACTGATAGTTTTTGGTAGTAGATGATACAATTTGGTATCTAGTGATAGAGCAACTTATGACGACATTTAAACGAATTTATTATGTTGTAGAGTGTAAACCATGAGGTTATCTACCATGTAAAGATGGAAAGAATAGTCGTTTTACCCAAAAAATTTCAGTACATACCTGAACTAAAAGGTGTTCAACCTACTTTTGTGTAAATTTTGGTCAAATGAACTTAAACGAAGCTGTCTCTAACTTCAAAATATGGAATGACTAGCTTCTGTCAGCGGCTTCGAAAAGTGTGAAAAGTGATTTTTTATCCCAAGGGAACATTATATCGGGATGAAAAGTAGCCTATGTACTATTCCAGACTATCATCTATCTCTGTGCCGTTCTGGCATGATAGAGTAACAAACAAACATCCATACATCCATCCAAACTTTCAAATTAATAATATTAGTAAGATAGTTCAAACCGTCACCCGTCACCTTAATCTAAGTTTTCACTATTAGGTTTTACAGACAGGGCTTAAAAAGGTAAAGCCACAGATATAAATCTAACTAGAAGACGCAAAGAAGTACGATCAATGATCGAACTTTGAGCTTTTTATTTAGCATTATCGGCACCGGAAATTCACCGAAATCTCAAAAAAGCCTAATTATGCCCTATTGAGCTGTATAGAAAAAGTTGGCCAAGGCATTGGCAATGTTTTCTTTCATTGGGAAATAAATTTGTTTTAAATTGTGTGTGAAAAAGTGGCAAGCTTGGTTTTCATACAGATGGAGGGACTTGCGTTATCTAGTTAAGTTTGTGTCTGTAAGTAAACCAATAAGCACTTTCTAAAGATCTATGTATACACCAAAAGCCTCAAGACAACATACACAATTGGCACATCCTCATTTAAAAACCTTTCACACAGAAACTCTCAAACCTCAAGGTGTAATATGAAGACATCTCCGCACTCTCGACTCTTGCCAACAAAAGATGGACAGAACAATGGTTCAATGGTGTATCGGTCGCCATCTTGGACCGTCGCTCGGAGTTTAATATAGTGTTCACTTCTATTGTTCCAGAAATGCTGTGAAGTAATAAAAAGCGCCGTGTATGGTATATGAGATGAAATGCAGCGGTGTGATTGGAAATGTGGACTTTGTGAAAAATATGTTTAACATTTACGATATATTTTGCTGCAGTGCCCGGCATTTTCTTGTGACTTGACTTTGTAACCGACTTTCCTAAAAGGGAGGAGGTTCGATGTAAGATTTCTTTTTTTGTGAATGTTCACCGATTACTCCGTCAATTATGAATCGATTTTGAAAATTCTTTTTTTTTGTTTAGAGGGTATACTTTCGAGGTGGTTCCATTGTCATCAAGTCAGGGTCTGAAGAGGGGATCCCATGGAAATCGGGGGAACTCCTCAAATATGGCATACATTTAGCGATTTTGCATTCAGAAAAAATCATTTGGTGAAGTGGAACTGATGAAGAAACCCACATATGGCCACTGGAGTTTCTCAATGTTATGTATGATTTCGGGATAAGATATCCCTAATAGTTAAATGACTGTGATTAATCAACTTTAAATAAATGGTTCTAATAAAAATGGTACTATCGAACAGATCTGGTGATGAAGCCGGAAGGTAGGCACCGGAACTTCGTAATAATCCCAGTCGTGTTTAGGCTTGTTGGAATTGTTATGAGAAGTCCTCTGGCTATAAATGACTTTCATGGTAATATAAGGTACCAAAAATAAAAAGATAAAAATTAAAACTTTTAAACGAAGTTGGTGTCAAAAAATAATAAAATCGTACCAAATACACCGACTTCCGAAAATAAAGTTATTTTTCGCTTCGTAGTGTTTTATTTTGGAAGGCGGTTTAGTTTTTTATGTATTGAGGTTTTGTTTTTGTTTCGGTGTCAATGCATTCTTCTCATTTTTGTAATAATACACAAAATAAAGAGTTACGATTTCATAATAAAAGATAACCTATGAAAAGATTATTGATATGATATGTTATGAATTAAAGGCTTAATTTGTTCAAATGACTTTTAATGTCAATCCTACTTATTATTATAAACGTGAACATTTGTTAGGATGGATGGATGGTTTGATGTTTGTTACTCTTTCACGCAACAAGTAAAATTTTAAATTTAAAAAACACCCCGACATATTTTTATTTCATACAATATACTGCATAATTTATCTAGCAATAGTCACGCTTCGATCGGCAATCTATTGAACATGTAATTATGATAAGATATTTTGCGAGAGCAGCCCGATTCAAACAGTAAAACGTCAATAACTTTTGAACGTGAAAATCGGTTCAATTTTCACCAATCATAGCTGAGAACACTCTCAATGAAGTCACATTTCAAACAAAAAAAATCAAAATCGGTGCATCCATTTAGGAGCTATGATGCCACAGACAGATACACAAACACACAGGTACACACTTCAAACTTATAACACCCATCTTTTTTCGTCGACTTAAAAACTACTGAACGGATTTTGATGAAACTTTACAGCAATATAGCTTAAACATCAGAATAACACAGGCATTTGTAAAGATATTGGGTGAAGTACTTATACCACGCGAGCGGAGCCCTGGGTGGCAGCTAGTTATAACATAATTTAGAAGTTTTCTTTGTATATCTACACAATCAAAAACACAGAATCTTGGGAAATACACAATTGGTGCTCTAGACAAACTGTCAACATAATACCAGCGATAACGAATATCAACATTTTAAAATGTTTGGGATTAAACACGTGGCATTTCAGTAGCGCTTGTCAATAATTTTGGGGTGAGTGCACACTTCAAATATTAATCTTTGCGGATAGTATTGTCAATCTGAACAATATCCTATAGATTAGAGTCGGCACACTGACTTTTGACGATCTTTATCGCTGATAAAATTATTAAAAAAAGTAAATGAAATAAAATAAAAACCCAACTGCTTAGGACGCGGACAAAAAAAATGTAAACAATAAGAAAATCATGCTGTGCAGTCGGAGGATAAATACTGACTGTTGTTGAAATATTGACCAAAACCATACGTATCCTGCGACTGCACAGCTTGATTTTCTTCTTGTTTACATCTTTTTAGTTCGCTTCAAAGGCAGTCAGGTTTTTTAAAAAAAAATTAACAGTTTTTATTTACAACTTTTTAGTTACTTACCTATCTATTTTTTTTTTCGAATTACTTTTAAATAAATAAATTGTATATATTTTTATAATCACCATTAAAAACCATTCTTTTTTATACCCCGTTCCCCTTCGTTTGGATATAATAACATTGTGACCGCCACAATATGGTGCCCAAAATTCGCCATGTATGTTTTTTAACTTCAGTTATCTAAGAACAGTTGGGCGCTCAAGACCTATCTAACCATGTAATTAATAAATCCGTCTAGTGGTTTGATGGATATGAGCTATTAATAATATTACATACATACAAGATACGCCCGAAAAACATAACCCTTTCTCTGCAGTCGAGTAATTACACTTTATTTAGCCTCCTCTCTCAGCAGAGTCGACGCTCGCTTGCGCTTACAATTTACACAGAAATATCTACAGCACAAAATGTATCGATGGCACGTAGGCTCAAATTCATTCTGCGCGCGGCCACAAACCGATTAAGTTAAGGCCTACAAAAGGCCATAACCCTTAAATGCTAATGGGGTACCATATACCCCCATACACAAAGAACACAATACACCTCACTCAGAACTGATAGACTGAGTTTGTTCAGGTACAGGGGGTTAAGATTATACGTGATGGTGTTAATCGATTTGGAGTGTAATAGACATAAATTGTGTTGGTGTATAGTTTCAATGGGGTAGGGTTTCGATTAGACACATATCCTCAGCCAAGAAAGAAGATAAGGCAGTGTTTATATTTGGTCCTGTCAGCTTCAACAATCGTAAACAAAGTAAATTAAAAAAAAACTAAAATCCCGACTGCGTAAAAAGGTTTTATAATACTTTAAATAAAAACTGTAATTTGAATTTAAAAACATTAAGGAACATAGTGAGTTTAACAATTGGGACCCATTACAGGGAAGATGTGAGCTGGTCTAGATTTTTAATGGGTTTCGAAAGTTAAAGTCGCTACAAGGTTGAAAAACATAAACCTCCTTTAACAGTCGGATAAAAAAAGCAAAATTTAAAAATAAAGTCGAAAACAATATCGAATCTGGATTTACATTCATCATACATGCAAATGCAATTTCGCGTACGCGAATTTTGCGCTTAACACTATCAATTTGCTTTTTCATCTATCAAAAGAGAATTGAATTTTTTATGCGAATATTTACTTTCGAAGTATCCTGTTATATTAAAATATTGTTAACTAAAAATATGTTTATATTCGCTGTCCTCTGTCGACTCGATTGTTTTTTTTTTTTAATAATTTTTATTTAACCAACCCGCACTGGGCCCGTGTGGTGGAATTACGCCTGCTCACTATCATAAAGATGAGATCTGTGTCCCAGCAGTGGGCACATTAAAAGGCACATGATGATGGTGTATTTAAGCTGTATGATAAGACGCCGTTGTCCTGCAGTGGGACAGACAGGGACAGTAACTGGTTAGTATTATTATTATTATTTAAGCTTCAAATAAATACTCCGTAATTAAATTTTCTAGTATCAATACAGAAATGAAAACAATAACAGATTAAAAACCGACAGTCTTGTTTATTTTCAATAAACTCAGTTGACACAAAATTTTCTTTTGACAATTTTCCTTAGCGATTCTTTGAAACCGTCGTCAATTATAGGAGCGTGAAATGGGGTCGTTTGTACCCTGTTCGTATTAAAGGGTTGAAGGTGTTTATTTTGGACTTAACACGTTAGACATCGGCTGTTTGAAGGAACAGGTATTCCAGTGAAATGGAAATTTTACCATTCGCTTTACCATTTGGGCAAAGGGTTAACATCAAATAAAGGTGAGCGTTTATTAGTTTTTCGGGACTGTGTGCCTTTTGAAATTGTTAAATCGGATAGGGGTAATACACCTTCCTACGAGTTTGGTTAGTAGGTAACTGAGATTTGGTGTCAAATGTTATTCGCGTATCAATTTGTGGTAAAATAATAACTTTTTCACATAAAGAAGTCGGTAAAAATAAACTGACTTCCAAAGCAAAAAACTAAAAGAGTGAAAATAACTTTAGTTTCGGCAGTCGGTGTCGAAAAAGAAGAAAAAAAATTAGAAGTATCAACCTCTTTGGTAGAGCAAGTTCTATAGGTATGGTACCTAAAGGATTGACAAAATACCCATAATATCTCAATTTGCACATTCGTACTGTTTGTCGTTAAGGCGTATATATTCCTCAATATTAACGCAGTACTGCCATAATATCAATATTGAACCTCCTTATGGATAGTTTTGTTTGCAAAATATTCTTATATTTACTTATGCTATTTCAGTTATGAAGAAATTCTATCGATCAAATTTTCTGTATACAAATAATTTAAACATTTATGTCACTTTGGAGGAGTATCCAAAAGTAGCGAAAAAATTTCGTGTTGTTAATTATTTTTTTAAACCAAAACTATATTTTATACGAAAAACCATGTTTCACATAGGTTAAATGCTCTAAGTTCACAAATAATGTACAAGAAACAATATTTTTTTCAAACCTTTTAACCTAGCTACAAAGGAGTATGCTTTAGATTTTAGAAAGTTACCGTTTTTCGCCACTAAAGGGGTTGTAGGACCTTAAGGAGTTCGGTGTATGTTCCGTATCTTGAAAACTGCTGACCCGATTTTGATAAAATTTATACCGGTTCCTAAGTTGAGAGATACCCAATCCAATAAAAAAAGAATAATCATGATCCGATATCTAGTTTCGGAGATATGCGTGGACAAACATCCAGCATACAAACATACATACACTTATGAAATTTGGCACACGTGTTTTAGAATCTCACATAGAGTAACATTATGTGAATATTGTGCAATTCCAACAATATTACATACATACATATCGAATTGGTAACCTTCTTATTTTAGAAGTCGGTAAAACAGTACAACTAATCTTAACACTCCTGCTCCATATTTTTTTATACCTACTGAAAAATTATTAATCCAAGATTTTTTTAATAATTATAAAAACAGATCAAGACATCTGTAAAGGTCACCACGTAAGCGATTTATTTTGACAATCAAATGCCTATCCACATTTTACTACCTACCATCATTAAAAAATAAAAAGCTTCGATATCTACCCATCTTTTCCAAAGCTCTTATTACTAATAAGGGGTAGGCACAAGGGTGAAAAACACACACAAAAACATACAATGTCAAACCGAAAACCTACACAGTTTATAACTCATTATTTTGCCCGAAACTTGAGAGGAACTTCAAAGGGATGTACCTACACTTTCAATATTTGAATAGCAGATTCCCTACTCAAATAATTACCAAAATTAGGGGGAGAATTTTACGCACACGTAAATAAATGATGAGCGAACTTACCTGTAGGGTTGCAAAATAAATAAGAGATTTTAGGTGATATTTTAAGATAAATTTGTATGTGAGTCTTTAAGGAGGTGGTGAAACATGGGCTTATGGGGAAAGTTGTAATTGACATCAGCTGTTTGCTCGATATTTTTGAGTTGATGATGTTGATATTTATATTTAAAGTTGGTTTTGTAAAAAATAACTTGAAAATGTGTAGCCAACTTTAAACGAAAAGGCAAAAAAAAACATTGACAATTTTTATTTTTACTTTGATCGAAAATCACAATGTTTAAAACACTTTTATTTTATTTGTTCAAAACTTTATCCACACAACTGTACAATCTATCTAATGTCTGTTTTTGGGTTCCGTACCCAAAGGCTAAAAACGGGACCCTATTACTAAGACTCCGCGGTCCGTCTGTCTGTCTGTCTGTCACCAGGCACTGTGATAGCTAGACACTCATGAACTGTGATAGCTAGACAGTTGAAATTTTCACAGATTTTGTATTTATATTGCCGCTATAACAAAAAATAAAATAAATATTTAAGCGGGGCTCCCATACAACAAACGTGATTTTTTTGCCGTTTTTTGCGATAATGGTACGGAACCTTTCGTGTGCGAGTCCGACTCGCACTACGCCGGTTCTTTATTTATTTGATTTAACAAAATATAAGTTTTGCCGTGCAATAGTTCCAATTTCGATCTACTTCGATTTTTGATCAACTTTCCATCACTCAGGATACGACACAATTTTTATGTACTTAACGATAAAGTGGCAACCCCCAAATGTCAGTTTAGTCTATGACATTAAAAATCACAATTAAATAGCTAACTTTCTAAAAATAACAAAAAAATGAGTTTAATATCTTGTAGGTTTCGGTTTTCCATAGAAGGTAGCCCTACACAAGATGTCAGAACATGCCTAAGTTATTCATAGCCCAGGAGATTATAAACTTGGTTTTGATGGCTTCATACAAGACTTAATAATGTACACCAGGTTTTAGTGCAAATAAATAGAGGGTAGAGATAGGGGACACTCGAGAATTGGCCTGGTTTTACTAGCCATATATATCTTTGTAAGGCTTTTATTTATTAAATAAAAAGTTAAGGTGCACTTTGAATAAATTAAGATTCCCTCTAAGAGCCTTTTTATTACTAGGGAACTTGAAAAAGTTTACTATTAACAAAAAAGCTTTTTGAGATTAAAGTAAAAAAAAACACAAAGAAAAACAATTTAACCGTATGATTAATTGTAAACAATGATTATTAAATTCTGCGCTGAAAATTTGAATTAAAATCTACTAATCAGTGCTTAAACGAATCATATAGTTATTTTTTATTTTAAATAAGGCCCAGCAGCGGTACATAAATGGTTAACAAGGCTGTAAGGGGTTAAGTTAATTCTCGCTCACGTTGTCAGTAGTAGCTATTAAGTTGACAGAAAAATCTTAATTAAGAAGCTTACAAATTGCATTTGCAAATAAACATTGAAAGTATATAAAAAACACAACGAAACATTATGCAAAACCAGAACAGAATCCCTTCGCTACAACCAATGAAATTGCAAAATGCAAAAACAATTCCGAATATCCATTTTTGAAAAACAGGTGGGATTCAAAACTACGTTACGGTGAGCATAGAGGGGTATTCCCACTTAATCTGCATACGATAATCGAGGGGAGAGGCGACATCTGTCGTGGATCTGCATAAGTTTGAGTTTCGCCCAATTTGAGTTTTCACTGGCCTTTTGGATTTATCTATGGGCGGTATACAGGCAGTTGTCTATAGTTGGCAAAAGCTTTTTGATGAAATTGTATGCAAACTCACTTGTTTTAACAAGGTTGCAAGAGTCGAATAAAAATGTTCAGAGAATTTATGGATCGAAGGTTTGCTTAGATCAGCCGGTCTTTTAACTGTAATTCCTTCTAAAATAATAATTTTATGTACACTTCACCGAATCATATAAACCTTATTTTCACGTTTAGATATTTACATAAAAAAACTTTTTGCAAAAAAATACTACCGACTTCCAAATACAAAACTACAAAGTCAAAAATAACTTAATTTTTTGAAGTCGGTGTCCATAACGCAAAAAAATGGTACCTACGAAAGACACCGACTACAAAATATTTTTCACTTTTTAGTTGTACGTACCTAATAGGCAAGTTAGTAAGGGACTATTTCGCCAGAATAGATTTCATGAAACTTGAACATGAAATGTGAAATGAGAGGTCTGCTTACCCCTTAAGCGCGAACTGGCGTGATGTTATGTTATGAAATGTTATAAACAACAAACAGACATGCGATTGCAGCAATCCCGAGAGATTTGCTGTTATTTATTGAAGAGTTCTGTTGTATATTTCCGAAGTTCTTCATCAGATCTTCACCAAATTAAAATGGGACCAATTTCGGAACATACTTTTTCAAAAAAAAAAGAATTTTCAAAATCGGTCCACAATTGACGGAGTAATCGGTGAACATACACAAAAAAAAAAAAAAAACAAACTTGAAGTCGAACATAGAACCTCCTCCTTTTTGGGAAGTCGGTTAAAAACTGCACAGCAGATTCAAATAAGCTAAGGCACACTTCTATCATAGTTACGTTTTGTTTTGTGATTTGGTAAAGGTGAATTTATTATGAATGTAAATTTACGATAAATCACATGAAATTTATCAATATCATACTAAACCATATACAGTATCACTAATTACAATTAAAACGTTGATAGTTCAGCCCTATTATTTTTAACACACTCATTTTTAAAGTAACATGCTCTGTTATCCCAACAAAACGCGTCCGCCGATACTTCCCTGCTCGTCCCCTTTATTATTGTGAGTTTTCCCGAATTTTCCCCAGGTTTTCATTAGCAGGGGTGCGTTTAGTGACTTATGCAAACAATGGAAGGGTGCAAATGATAACAAGTTGCAGGCTGCAACGGACGACTGTTTATTACAATACACCCGTATTGTAAAGTTGAATAAATCATTTGGATTTTGTAGGTTCTATGTTGTTCTGGAGGTAATGGCGTGGTCTGAATTAATTATTGATGTTTATGGGACCGGAATGAGAGATAATAATGTATTTTTCAAAAGCAAAATGACGTTAATCTGGTTACCTTTGAATGTTCATGACGTAAAAAGATATTATGATCTATATTTTAAGTATTTTTGAAGCAAACTCCAAATGGACTCAGACGCCATGACATCGGAAAAAGAAAGATTACATAATGTTAATAAATAACAAGCTATAATTGTCAATTTGATTGAGTCGAGTGGAGAGAATGACTTAGTATGAGTGGAGTACTTAAGACTTTAAGACTAGATTTTTAAAAAGGTACACTTTTCACAGTGCCTATTTTCCAAAGCTATTCGGTTTGAACTCGAAAACAGATGTGAATCTCAAAAATAATCAAACATAACTTGAACATTCAATTAACATGTTAACACGTAAAACTTCCGTAACAGAATTCCAGTTAAACCACACACAACCACATTGCAATTCAAAAACTTTTTGCGAAACTCACAACGGTTCCTTGAAACCGCTTAAAATTAATAAAGCGTAAATTGAATTGTACGGCCAACGAAACAATTAACTAAACAATAATGTTTAGGCTTTGGGAATGCAAAGCAAACCGTATTTACTTCGAAAACTTTCGGCTCTAAATACCCGTAAATGCCCTTTGCCCTTCTATATCGTCGGCCATCTTGCATTCTGTCCGAATGTTCGAAATTTCGAATATGGAATTGAAACTGGAGTATTATTTTTTAAAGTGTTGCAGAATTTCGTAAATTTAATTCTGTTGAACCTAATTCGAAAATATAAAAAAAAGGAAAACGATTTAAGTTTTTTTTATTAGGTACACTAATTTAGTTATTTGCTCATCAGAATATTATAGCTGTTTTAACATATTGAGACACGGGGTTTTTTTGGTGGAATATTAGCTTATACAAAAAAGTTCTTCAAGAATAGTATTAGCTGTTGAACGAATTCTTATAAATGTATATTATTTTCAAGATGTCTCTTGTATAATGATTAGAAATATGTTTTTTATTGTTTATTGATTTTGCTGGAGTCTGCCTTATCCAATTCAACGCAGACATCTCCTTCAAGATACAACCCCCTAATCAATAAACAAAAAAATAATTGAAAAGCACACAAAACAGCCCAAAACTTTTTCAGTAACGTCCCCTAATTTACATCGAACAATATTGAAATAGCAATAAACAGGTTATAGCAAAATAACCGTCTGCAAGAGTTTAGAAAAGTTACAAGAATTTGGGGAGAAACGTTTTTAATAGGGGTAAGTTGGAACAGACGTTTTTTTCGATGGACACCTGAGTCTAGACTCTATGGGGGCAGTCGGGGCACAGTTTGTCGCAAAAAACTTTTTAAGTGGGTTTGTTACGGAGTTCCTAAGGGTTAGGTGCGGAAAGTTTTTTTTTGGCTCTCGGCTGTCAACGGTTGCTTTGTGTCGTGATTTTTGCAGAAAAACGGTTGGGTGTAGTAGTGGACTGTCAATATGTTTAGGACAATTTAGTATATATATATAAATATATGCTATATTAAAATGTTAATAACTAAATTTATTTTTATTATTAAATAATGCATCTGCCATTTTGTCTCTTCACCACACTTGGTTGACTGGTAGAGAATGTCTAAGGCATTAAGTCCGCCTTTGTACCTTTTGTACATGAAGTCTAAATAAATAAATAAATTTAGGGGTAACTTGACACTTGAACCACTTAATGTTCTTGGAGATTTTTCTGTAGACTGCCAGGTAGGTAAGTAGTTTTCCAGTCAATATCAAAGTATTGCAGCAAATATGATGCCACAGTTTAAATGTTGTTCAAATAAATCATCTGACGGCTCCACAGCCAAAAATAGGTAACAGTAAACCGTAACTCTGGATCGTGTACTCACGTTAATTTTCCGTTCTGGGATTTCCTGTGTCGTGGTTGTCATTTCACACTCAAATCACAAGTACAAACTTACACAGACAGACGGAACAAATAGATTTGGTCAAACAATTGTTTGTTTACGCCCATGTTACTTGCCTCCCAAAAAGTACGCCAACATCTCGAAATATTTACCTGAAAAGAAGAGAAAAACGTTTTTTTTTTAATTTATCTTATAAAAAACACGATAAAATAAAATAAATTTGTACTGAAATTCGAAGCTGCCAGTACTGGTAGGATGTTGCAACTCAAAGGAAAGATTTAAAATCATCAGACAAGCCTCATTACTTAAAGTACACATTTTAAATTTCGAATAAATAACACTGGCAACTCAAAGGGTTAAAACACAGTAACATGTGAAACAAATATTTTCACGCGCTTAATTTCGAGGCGTTATATCGAATGCTGTGACCACCTTTCATTGCAAACAAATATATCTACTACCACTCGCACTCTTATCCCAACTCAATAAAGTCCAAATTCACTTACATCTTCAGCAAATACAAAGCTTTGAGTAACCAAACATACGTCTGCAGTAATATCCAGTTTTATGTCAATGTGATAAAGTGCATTTTCAGTTATTTGGGGTGCATTATATGATGCAGTGTTGATCCGCCGAAGGCTGTCTGGGTATCAAAGGCTATCGGATGGAAACCTGATGAATTTCGCGAGCCATTCAATTTTGGATCAGAGGTTGGTAAAACTAGCTTTGAGGATATGTGTAAAATTAACTGGCTACCTAGGAATACTCTCCAGCTTATTGCAATTTGCAGTCTTCTATTAGACTAAGTTGCTTAGTATAAGTAACTACGTTATCTGTAGAATGTACTGTAGATGGGACTTTCTTTTGGGATTTAATTCAAAAGTAGTAATGAGAAATTACTAAAGAATTCAAATTTATTTTTCTATAACTGTGTATTTTTATGTTAAATCTTAGAAGTGCTTTTGTTCATCAATATTCAAAGACCACACAACACAACGCTGCAAAGGTCAATATTATTTTCCAGTTTTAACATTAAAACTTCTAAAGACGCCAACTCAAAATGATTGATTTACAGACATTAGTAAGATCTTAGTTTTTTTTTAAAATTATGGATAGGCTCGCGCTTGACCACTATCTCACCTGATGGTAAGCGATGATGTGGTCGAAGGTGTATCACGCTTACCTAGAAGTTACCTATTCACTATTGAATTTAAGACCCCGAGCTTTTAGCCGACGGTTGCAGTTAGACTTACAAGGTTCCTTTTTATTTTTCACTCTTCCGTTTCTTTTTGTCGGTTAAAAAGCTCGTACACCCAAGAATAGTATCCGCCATACAACCATGCTAGTTGAGACCTCCCAGCAAAATCAACCCCGTATACTAAGTAGCTTCTTCCCACTGCCGACAATTCCCTCACTTCCTCATTCCATCGATAATTGTGACAGGAAGTGGGAATGCGACTTGGTGCAGCGTTAAAGTGACCAATTGGAGCCGACGGGTGGTCCGTCGGACTCAATGATGCCAAATTGTTCGAAAGGAAGCACTGTGGGGGATCCCGGTCCTTGGAGGTTAAGTAGACCGAAGGATGTTCTTGAAGCATGTAATTTGTGGTTAGGACTTTTAAAGAATTTGCGTATATTCCTGTAACTTTTAATTAATTTCAATTGTTATTCTTGTAACTGTGAGTACCTAATGTAACAACCAGTGAGCGAAGTGTCCTAACACAGACAATCATTTGCCTAAAAGGACACTTCAAACACTAGATTATATATTTATTTTAAAAAATAATGAGAATAGACCTGTAGGACCGATCGATACCCTGGTGAAGGTCACGGGATCCGAGAAGCACAGAAACTGTTGATGAGGCAATGCTTGGGGGAGGCCGCAATGCCTAGTAGACATCTTGCGGGTAAAATGAAGATGAAGCCTGTGGCCAAGCCCAAGGCCTAGTATGACATGATATTTATAACGTCATCATCATATCAGGCGAAAGACGTCCACTGCTGGACATAGGTCTCCCTCAGGCGTCTCCACATTGATCGGTCCTTTGCGTCCCGCATCCAGTGGATTCCGCAACCTTCACCAGGTCATTCATAACGTGGGTGCCTGTAAAGTGAGTGAATTTAGAATTGTAAATTCGAGAAAGTGAGAAATATCTGTTTTTATTTTTTCTTGCCGTATTTTATGAGGCGTTTGCAAAGAAATCTTACATGTTTGCATAAACAGACACGGCTGAAAGCAACCACTTTTGGATAAGCAAATATTTTGTTTCGTGCGGGAATCACGATTACGTCACAAGGAACTGAAAGCCTACAGATCCGTTTGATATTCTTGTGGAAAAACAATATGTAAGAACACACATGAACTATTTAACGCATGAAAACAATCACACTAATATTATAAAGGCAAAGGTTTGTGTGTGTATGTTTGTATGTTTGTTACTTCTTCACGCTCAAACAGATTGACGGATCTGGATGAAATTTGGCATAGAGATAGATTATAGTCTAGAATAGAAAATATAATACTTTTTATCCCGGGAATATGTTCCTTTGGGATAATTTTCGACATTCACGCGGGCGAAGTCGCTGGCAGATGCTAGTATATCAGAATTCTATCAGGTAAAGTCAAAATACTGCCTTTTTTGGTAATTACTAAGTATTTCAAAATATTCTAGTGTTTTTTAAAAAAATGACATAAACAATTATTCATCATCAAACGAAAAAAAAACTTATTACCACCTCTAAATCCTCACATAAAATCTAAAAACGCAGCACCTACGCAGTACCTATAATTCCCCCAAAATTAGGGTTCCTTCGGTTATTACGCCAAGTCGTAGTCAGATGCAAATCAAGTAGGGTTCCGTCTTTTTCAGGGGCTGAAATATGACGGTAATAAACAGTTGCTGGGGACGTTCCGTACACCTGACGCGGTATGGTCACCCTATTAGATATGGGAAGCCCGCATTTGAATATTTTTTATGGTTAATGTATGAATATTGAGATTTTTAATGAGGCTTGCATCCGGATTTTGCGATGCGTGGACCATTTCTGTAGATGGTCGTCGTTGTCCAGAATTAATTACGATTATTCTTCGTTTTTTTGTGAGTTTGAAGCCTCCTATCTCTGGTGTCATAAATTCATTGGTTTACACCTAAACAAAATTTTATTTCATGGGCCTGCATTCTCTTTCTAGCTAGTAAACACCATTTAATTACGCTGTAGCATTGAAATCTCCTTACTTTTTTCATAAATTTTTATTACAAACAAGAATGTGCTCAAAACATATTAAGCAAAATTCTACTGACAAATCTCTTCGACACACATAAAACATAAAAGTACGTAGGTACTACCAACCTAATAAAAACAAATGATGAATACTAAAAGGTACTTGAACCAGCAGGTACAGTAATATACGCGAATTATCCTTATTACTTTTTTAATTTAGAGCGGGGGCCATGATAAATTTGGCTGTTAATCAAACGCCTAGGGGGCCACATGTCACAGGCATTGGAAAAAATAAAATTCAAAAATAGAACGTGTAATTGGATCAATTTTTTTTTAAACTCTTTGGTAGATGTCGCTCGGAGCGATTGTGCCCTTTATGAATTTTCATATTTGTCAATCGTGATGTATCTGTTTGCTTTGATTCCCGTTTTTATGTGTTCGGGTTTGAAATTAGATGAAATATTATTGAGTTGTGTGTTGTGTATCATTGGGGATGAGTATCGGGCTTTTAATTTTGAATATGATGGATGGCAGTATTATTCGATGGGGTATAAAAAAATATATCAGCTTTTTCCAATAATTGAATGGCCATCGTTTTGTTAACTTCTTTAAACAACCTTTATTGCTTGATTGACTATAACTATTATTTCATTGATAATTTAAATAGTCCATAAATAGTTCACTCATAAAACTCTGCATGTAATTCCGGTTTCCACTTCCGAAGTACGACCACGAAGATTTTCCCTGCATTTTAACAATTATCATTTTCAAACAAAAGGAGAATTTGAATTTTAATAAAATAACACTTATGCCGATGGTAATAAAGGTCATAAAACTTCTAAAACTGTAAGCGGGTGCGATTAATTCTGGAATTTGCATGACAATTGCATTAAAACAAACCGACAGAGGGAAGTTCCGTTTGAACCCTCACGTCGCCTGGGCCCCTAGTACTTGCCGTTGATTTCATTTGGAATATTTCCTAATTTTATTGTATTTCTGATGGTGTCTAAGGGTATCCGTTATAAGAATTTAATGCTTTTGTTGATGATAAAGAATGGTGGGTTATTAGGTTGGCCATCGTAGAGAAAAGACCAAATTACAGATTGGATAACAGAGAAGAAAATATATGATACACTGTTTAAAGAAAGAGATAATAAATATGTCCCAAGAAATACTAGTAAAGATAGAAGCATTCATGCCAAGGTTGCTTATGAGGGAAATACAGCACAGTCAAAGCTGACATAAAAGACCAGAGACCGTGGCGACAGCGATTGTCAAAAAGGCAAAATTGGATGGGATTGACCAGCGATATCGAAAAATCACGTGATTTTGACATTTCAACAATCGCCTTCGCTGACTTCGAATGCCACTTGTCTACAGCCTCAGGAGGTGAATGCTCGTAGTTACAAAACGTTCAATTGCATCACAGCGACAAGCAATACTAAAAACTTGTCGAAATATAAGAAAGCAAGAATTGTTTTGACAAATTGAGACTGAGATTAGAATGCAAACGTTCCTTAAAAATGCGGGCATTATCGCTCAGAAGCTCGACCATTCAACACACCGATCAAAAAGTAAACAAATGAACTAATAAATAACTTGTCGTGTAGAAAAATCACACAAGAAGTAGTTAAATACCTTTTTATAACAAAAGTAGAAAAGTTCCACCGCTCAATTAATCTAAGAACATAGAAATTCCGCACAAAAAAAAAAACGTAAAACTCACGCAAAGGGATCATTTGCGTCAATTGTTGAAACTTGTGTTGTATATGACAAATTGCGTTCACCCCTATATATGCAGTTTTTTAGTTGAAACGACCCCTGGCGTTGGAGGGTAGAGTTAACTAATATAGTTAGTGGCTTGCTTGTTTACTGGTAGTGGGGACTATGGATGAATTGAAAATATTTTTTTGATTAGATTTATCGGTTTTTGACACACTGTGTTTATGGTTAAGAAAGATGTCCATTGTCTTAAAATAATTTCGCGGTGACAATTTATACTAATCATTTTTAACCATTGGTTTGATGTTTTTATTTTAGCAGTAGTTTTAGGGAAAAAATAAAGTTACATTATTAATATTTTTACAAAACGCACGAGTAAGGTTTATTAAGCCATGTTAGAAAGATGGGTATGGTAAAATTAATGATTGTGTATTAACGTAACTTTTTGTCCAAATTATGCATGATCATACTTGTGCAAAAACATGTTGATCGCTTTATAAGCTACCATAACAAACAACACAATATATTTCAAGATAATCCTCAAAAAAACACCTAAACATTCCTCAATTGTATTACACTAATAACATTAACACCAACTACCACCAGACCATCAATCCAGTCGAGTTTACACCGAATTATCACGATCCTTGGTCTCCAGCTCTCCGGTAAACTAATTTATATCCCCGTATTCCCCGCCTGTTGTTCATAGTCGCACTAATTTCATAAGACCTCCGCTTTGTTCCAGCTACGCCCAGAACAGGGCTATAATTTATAATAAACATAAATGTATGGCAGATTTCGTGGTGTCTGGCGAGGAACACGATATAAATGATAAGTGCTAAGAGTTGGTAGTGGCAAGAACACGTGTAGGAGGTAAAAATGTGAGGTAGTTGGTCCTGCTTTACGTTACGGCAGGAAGTTTTCCTGCCTCGCCTGCCAACACGATGTTTTTTTACCCCAATGCCGAAGGAGGGTAATGTGTTTATCAGTCCTTGTATGTATGTTTGTTCCTATGTGGCGTTCCAGAGACCAAACGCGTTGGCCGATTTTGATGATTCGTACGTCAATCGATTCATTTTAAACCTGTGGGTGTCACTGACTAAATTAAAATTGAAAAATATAAAAATGGCGGCTTTTTGGCGCCATATTGTGGGGCCCATTTTTTTTTCTTCTTCCAATCCCTTTATAAATAAATAAATATAAATAAAACTGTTTATTTCAGATTTACGGAATCCATAGAAATTAGAAAATTTATGTGGGGTATAAAAACAAAGGGTTTTAGGAGGCGATTTCAAAAACATATAACAATTATATGTTTAAATGTAATAAAGAGAATTCGAACAAAATTTAAACTAAAAAGTGTTAAATAGTGGTCAGCCAGCTCGCGAATATGTATACTCCGACTGCACAGAGTGTTTTTTTTCTTGTTTTCGTCTTTTTAGTTTGCTTTTTTAGTTTTAATTTCGTGGTCATTTTCGTATCAAAATATTTTGTGTGAGCGTCAATTCACAATCTTTGAAATGTTAATTCGTGTTATGTATAAATGTGTTCTTTCGAAATAATTAGAATGTACTTACAGCGTTTTCATCAATAGGATGATTGTTAGTTCTCCTTCCTTACTTAGGACTTCAAAGAGGACTTTTTCGTCACCACGATCCATAACATATTCTTTCAATCGTTTGATGCTCATTATGGTTGAAGAAGCAGAATAAATTTGTGATTGGAATTTCATACAAATTAACAAAAAAGTCTAAGTATTACAAAATGTTTCACCACAAATCCTAAAAGGACTCCGCGTTGGTTTATTATTAGATTGCCAAGTAAAAAGCATTAAAACAAGAAGTCATATAAGGTCGCAGCCGTGAATTTTTAATATTATCATATTCAACATTGTCTACTGTTACTAATATAATTATTTGCTCTGTAATAGTCTTGTCTGACAAATAAAAGGAAACTTCGCAGAGAACGCGAAGTTGCCAGCCAGACAATATTTAATTCAATTAAACTTCTGCTGTCCCTGCTTATTATCCAGGACAAAGGCAAAAGAAGTTCAAAAAGAATACTAAATGAAGCGTGTTTTCAATATGATCTGCGACAAAAGTGAGTGCTATGGAAACCGCGTAAATTTGTGTGGTGTCTTCTTGTATTATTGTGTTCTTGATTAGTTAGTAGTATCGTATTGCTTTTGAGTTATTAAAATTTATATTCAGAAAAGATTCTTCACGTTTATTTTTTATTTTTTTTACGTTTTGTTTATAAGCCTACACCGTTTTATTAGCAATTTACACAAAATCAATATGATCAGCATCACATATTGCTTTTGTGTTATTAAAATTCATCTTCAGAAAAGATTCTATGGAATGCCAGACTTTTTACTTTTCTTATTTTTTACCAAGAAGTTAAGAATACTTCAATGTCGACTATTGAGTTGATTTAAGGAAACGAATAAGTGCAAGTATGATCAACATAGCATAGCCAAACTATGTAACGTCTTTTGCAAATAATCTTCCCAAATTAATAATCTCTCTTCAAATTTATCACAACAAACACCTGTCATTTAAAATTAAACCTTGCTCAGCTTGCTCACACGTATGACGACTAATAACTTCCTCCAGCGTCGTTTATTAGGAAACCACTGCACCCGTTGCAGTCTCAATAATGGCTTGTCACTCCGCGGTCGCCGCCATATTGTGTCGCCATCTTGAATTTGAGGCTTCTTCGCGGGCTGTCATTTTGCGTTCATCTCGCGATTTATGATGTAGCAAGTGCTATAGATTTTACAATAAACCAATTTTATGGAATCGCAAAGCATTTTAATTGAAAATTTTGTTTTACGAATGGAAGAACTCTGGTGCTTTACCAATTTTTTTCTGCTCCAGGTTAATATTAAATGATTGATCAAAATCTGTTAGGAGCACTACACTGAACACAAAACTACTCCTACAAGTATCCTTTAGGCATACATTCCAAAAGTTCCAAACTATTCCCATTTCAGTTCTTACTTAGGTACTTTTAATTCCCAAGTTTCAACACTGCACGGGTCATATTCGCAAAATTTCAATTCGCAATCGTGACATTTTCTCGAAACTGCCGCCTCGCTCATTGCTCGCTACGTTTCGCCAACTTCGAAAGACTTTCGCATGACGTGAGATTAACGCGCACTTTAATTACTACTTGAGCACCCGTTCCGTAAACAGCTGTTTTTGATTTGTTCTCGTGTAAAATTTTGACGTGAGAATTTGTGCTTATGAGCACACTTGCTTTGAGAATTTGGATTTAAATTAAGACGTTCAACTTAAGCAACATGTTGTGTGTCTGACTTGAGGGAAGAGAAAGCTCCTTTTTAGCCTGCGGCAAAATTAAACAAAAAAGTACTCAAGCCGAAAATTAACCGTCAAATTCCTCAAACTACAACAGACGTCTTAAATCCAGAAATCAAATAAAAGGAATTCCTCGACACGAAAAAAGGTTCTCTAGTCCTCTTTGAATACAACATAAGAGTTGGCATATATCAAGTGGCCCTCACAAATGAAATAGCTACGGGGACAATTTCTCAAGACAGACAGCACTCAGAGGGACACTCCGGAGGTCTCCGGTCCCTCCTTACCGTAATCTTGGCGATTATTAAAATCATATATCTTTGGAAAAAGGCTGGGGTGGAATGCACCCTGATTTCTTGAGGGTGCATTCTGTTGTGTGTCTCTGTTTTATGCATAGCTTCAATGTTTATTTATAAGAAAGCCCGTAAAAATGATTGCTAATCTTTATTTATATTTATGTTATTATTGTATGTATTTATGTTCGGTATGTTATGACTTCTTGTTATAGCTGAGGCAGCAGGTTTGGTTATTTTGTTTTATGATCTTAGGCTTAATATAAATCATAGTTCACACAGTTATGTTCCAGTCATAAATCTGAATAAACGATGCCAATAATTTGAATGTATTCCATTACTTTGGGC
The DNA here is from genome assembly GCA_964057195.1 of Orthosia cruda. Taxonomy (NCBI): domain Eukaryota; kingdom Metazoa; phylum Arthropoda; class Insecta; order Lepidoptera; family Noctuidae; genus Orthosia; species Orthosia cruda. Next base: position 35,448,397 of record OZ059837.1, read on the forward strand.
TAAAGTTAATGCTACTAAAACTTAGTGAATTTAATTTGGAATCACTTATTTACTTTTGAAACTGTATTCTACATCTTCCATCTCTAAGTGTTTACATACAAAGTCTGATTATCTATATTTTTCATTATTTATAAACAAAGAATCTAAATATAACTCTCTCTGCCATAAAACCATCCCACCGGTACGTCACGTCTTTGAAGGCATGCGACCCGTCACAATATTATTCTTACCTCCTCCCGCGGCTTCATTCCTTCCTTCACTCTCATTCGCCGCTCATTATCATTCACTCATTCCTCGAAGATAAGAAAAACGGCGAGCATTCGGTAGATTATCGCTGAAATTCCGACTTTTTTTCAGGAAATGTTTGGCAAAATGCCGTTGAATGAGGTCTTGTAGGAAAATAAGGGATAAATATAGCTTGAATTTTGTTGAACATTGGACTTATTCTTGTTGTAGTTACTTATTTTGTGGGATACGTTATCCCATACTTTGCTAATCATTTAAGAATCTAAAGCTAGCTAGTGCGAACATGGTTTCACGGACAAAGAAAGATTTTCTGTTTATTCAATCAATCTGCTTACTATGGGGTTGGCTTCAAGTCTAAAGATTTTCTTTTGATTTCATTATTTGTCTTTCATCTGAACAGATGATGAATTCCTTTTGGTTAAGTCTCTCACTACCCTAAACAGATTATTTGTAACAGTTCTTAGCCGTACGAGCATGTTACTTATACTGGCTTTGTTACATTCACGTCAAAATAAGTGTTGCTTGAAATCCCTGAAAGCAATTTCTTCCAATTCTCCGAAACTTCCTTTCGGAGCAATACAAAGCCTCTTTCTAAAGCTGTCGGGCAAAGGTATTAGATCTAGTGGTTTCTATCTCCTGCCATATTACGCTTGAGTAGTGTACCTTTCAATTTTGAACGAAGTGGTTATAACCATCTGCAGGTATATTGAGTACCAAATAAGAGAAATTTATAGGTGGGAAATTGTCTCCTTTTTTTTTCTTATATTGTTTTTGTCGAAATGTTCCCTTTTTCATGATAAGTTTTTCTTTGTAGATGGTCCTAATCGCAACGGAGAAGCTCTCACGCCCCTTGCCACCGCAGGAGACGCCCCGGACCTCGGGAGCCGCAAGCCAATGCCCGGACACCGTAGGCGAGAGCTTGCGGTCATATAAGGACCTTGCCCGAGTCGACGGCGCGTAGTGTTCCACGCGCGCCTCAAAGAAATGTCAGCAAAACTGACGGGGCCTGCTAGGACTGATGCCTGTCTGGATCGCGATTAAGTTTGAATGAGAGTTAGCGCGGCCCTGGCACAAGCCGCTGAAGGAACACGGGTGGGTCTTAGACAATAAAAGTCTGACATGTCCTCTCGCGGATGGCGGGTGAAGTCATTGGATGATATAGCAAACAAAACAAAAAATAAATGGTGTTGTATAAAAAGCAAATAATCACCCATTCCTCATGAAGACTTTCATACTAATTTCTACTAATGGATCTTAGTATCGGAATCAATGAAATCACAATTACTTTGTCGATAACCTATCTAGACGATATTCTCATACCATCCATAACAGTTCCACATGTTCTTAACTCAACAACCGCTATAATATCTTCACAAAACACACATAAATGATGGAATCTTAACGAACCAAAACACACACGGAGCTATTAAGCAACAATCTCCACACATCTCTCACAAAAGGTCACGTTGCTCGTTACCGAGCACTGCAATCTCGAGACGACGCTGCGTTCATGCGAGCCTGGTATGCAAGCCGCTATTACTCACAAGTATGACAGTTTTTTGTCTTGTTTTTTTTTTGTGTATTTTTCGCTGTTTTTTGTGTGGAAAGAAAGAAAGTATATTTGGGTCATTAAACTTTTATTTTGGTGTTTGTTGCAATCATTCATCGTCCAGGATATCAAAACTTGCTAAGCAATACAAATAATGCTAATGTTCGATGACCAGCGTTATAAAATAATACTAACATTCTTCGATAAAATGTTTTTGAAGACTTCTCCTTACAGCTGGCTTAGAAACCAATATTTATCTGGAAATGAATAAGAATACGATCTAACTAAAGGACCAAACTATGAAAAACCAGAATACACTCATCACAAATATAACTCGAAATAAAACACAGTTATATAGATAGTCAGTACAAAGGAAAGTAGAAGTTACCAATATCGTTGAAGAGCAACATCTGGCTGACATGAAACGCCTTACTTTATGAACTGACAAAGAACGTACTTATTCGGAAGATTCTTACTTTTATCGGAAACTTATCAAGAATGTTCACGTCATATCCCTTACAAGTTTTTATCGGGATAAGACTTTTCACTTCGGTGGTTACATCATATAAAATGAGACGGGAATTTTCGTGATACATTACTGTTTTGCCTGTGTATGAAGGATCCGTTAATTCATCGACGGCTAGAGTTAGTTTAATAAAAGTATAGTATAGTATCATTTCAAAAATGGGAGTCTAATTAAATTAATTCAACTGTGTAGTGAAGATAGATGAAGAGACAGAAACACAAAAATAGCAGATAATGAAGATTAATAAGTTACGCAATTACTACCCATTAGGGCTCTTTAGCAATGATAAGAGGCTCTACGAAAGCGCAGCGATAGCGATTGGACAAATATTAAGAACTAGCTTCTGCCAGCGGCTTCGCCCGCGTGTAAGTCGAAAATTATCCACATATCTATGAATCCAAACTTTTACATTTATAATATTAGTAAGATAAGATGCGTGGGATTGTTAGCACTAACGTGACCAATCCCATAAATATTGACATTTTGGCCATCGTCATAGGACCATCGTCTGAAAACGAACGACATGTCTAGAGCCTAAAAATGTTACCGCTAGACAAACTCTGACAATAATTAGTCGCTTACATTATTAAAACTACAATAACAGCATCTATGCCAGACTATACAATTTTATCCCAACATCAATTCTCAATACACTTTCCAAAAAAGAAATACCTGTAGAAGAACAAAACCGCGAACTTGCCGAAGGTCATCGAGAGGAATGCCCGCAAAAAGTATAAAACGTAGGATCGATAGGAGGGTAGGTCGCGGAGGGCCGCGCACGGAATACGAAGTAGGGGTGGGCTGCGATATATCAGTCTGTTTCGTAGTTCCTACGGCTAGAGGTGAGATTGTCGTAGTGTTTTAGATTTTGGTGGTGTTTCGGAAATTGTATGTGGTATGTGTAGCTGGAGAAATTTATTATAGCGATTTTATGTCTATATTGAAACAAAATCATTTATTTTTGATGGGTTCGTATTTGATGTCTATATTATATGATGGTCAGCAATGATGTGGTCGACGATGGGCCTCGCTTGTCTAGAAGTAACATATTAGATTCTTGACTTAACAATTCAAAAGGTTATACCTTTTACGAGGCAGCGTTTTACCGTTTAGCCACTGCGCCTAAATATCGACAAATTGTAGACAGAGTTTAATTTTGGCAAGGTCAAAAAGCGTTCACTAAAAGAATAGTTATTAGGGAAAAGCTACAGTGATGATAGAATCTGCCAGGTTACCTACTGATATAATACGATCGAAAGGATAAGCAAGAAGAAGATCGGAGATACAATAGGACGAAGATTGAAATCGGTAGATATGTACATGGTAAACTTATGTGTTAGCTATCACTATACTGGATTAAAACATAAGGAGCTCATGTTGTTCATATATAGCCTATACATATAATGCGACTCAAGAAACTTATAAACCAATTTCAATACAAAATAAGCAAAAACATAATAAAATAAAATTGGTCGTTGTTTATGTAGAACGCGAATCAGTTTAAATTTAAATTACATTGTATGCAAATGCACTGCACCCCTCAATAGGGGACGTTTATAGTGTTTGCCCCCGCGTTTATAGCACTGAGGTATTACCTATAGGATATATTTCTACCCTTAGGAAAAATATTATGTGTCAGCTGCTTATTACAGTGTCAATTGCAAACGGTGTTAAATTATAATTTGACTCCATTGGAAATATAAGATTTTTGATAGAGGGATGAAAAAGTATCGCGGAAACGTTTTCCTAGGAGATGAAGAGAAGCAGCCGAATTGGACTAGTGAATTCGGCAAGGCTTAAGGGTTTCGCCGCTATCAAATCGACCAATCACATGCGAGATGAATGACGCGATTTGGTTTTCCGTCTGTGTGATTGGTCGATTGATGGCGGTCAAACTCTTTGCGTTGCCGTATTCACTTATGCAATAAGGCTGCAGGAGTAAAACATTGTATTACACCGCCCATAATTATTCTAAGTCTCTTCTTTGTACTAAATTTCCTTCACTCAACTCAGACACCATTACTACGAAAAGAAAACTCAAGTAGAGGGCATTATTGACAAAAAACAACAAGCTATAATTATTGTTAATTTGATTAAGGGGGACTGAGTCGAGGTTAAGCCAAGTCGTGAAAATGATATAAGTCATATGGGTGTCAGATGAAAACAGCACATGAGGCGTATTTTTGTTGTTATAAGCTTTTACGAAATCCCTCCCTCACTTCTGTAAAAGGAGCAAAGATCCTGTGACATCATAGAAAAGACTAAGAAACAAAAGACACGTCTAAAACATGTCATCTATTAAAAACGTTCCGTTCCACTCTCCAAGCTAATTGCGAACGTTCCTACAAACATAGAAATGAAAGACCTGTAGCTAAACATCCTACATCGCTTGTCACAACATTTGTAGTCTTGATACAAAGCAATAAAGTTGATTTTAGAATTGGACTTGAGCTTGAAGCGGTAATGTCAGAGCGTTAGCGACAAGTTAATTTTTCAGTTCTGGAACTGATTAGTACGGCAATCAAGATCGTATTTCAAGGACATAAGGTTGAAGTTAGAGTAATAGATAGATTGTTAACTGCAAGGTGTGTTGGTTCAGGAGATGTGACAAAGATGAGGGGCTGTTCCGTTTAATTTTCATTGACAAGTGGTGCGCATTGCAGGGCACAGGTTATTTAGACGATATTGTTATTTTGGCATTTTAGATTTTTCATATTCATTTGGGCATTTAAGGATATATTTCGTTGCTACTTTTGGAGATATGCAATATGAGGATACAGAATACAATGAAATTGACAGGATGAGATAGTTGAGAGATCTTTTACTCGTAAGTTTGAACAATGACAAAGAAAAAGCCTCATCCCCGATTTCTGAATTGCCGATTTGAAGTTAAGAATTTGTCAAACTCTGTTTTAGCCTAAAAATCTGTCAAAATTTAGCATTAATATAGGGTTTGACACGTTCTTAACTCCAAATACTCAATTCAGGAAGCCACCTTCAGAAATAGTGAGAAGCATAGGTTTTCAACAAGCATAGGATTCTAGTAAACCTCTTTGCAATAGTAAGATAGAAACGTTAAGGTTTCAAAATATTTTCTAATATTACCGGAGAAAATTTTTTAATAGCTACTTGCACAAAACGAAAATTAAAAATAAAACCTCCCCCGGCAGTCAGATATCATAAACAGTTGTTAATAAAAGAGCTGCAGATGTTCGCGATGCAACATGTCTGCTCACCCCCCTCGTGTTCACGGTCCACGGTTCACATTGAGACGGTATGACGAGTGTGCACCGTGTTGTATTGTTTTTGCTTTCAGATAAACTAGTGTATGAAGAACATGATATACTAGTTGATAATGTACATAGTTAAAAGACACGCTGTGCCTAATTGAACAGACGATACTGCCTGATAAATATTATGATCCATAGGTAATCACTTTTATGTCCAAGTTCTCAACATTTTCATGACTGTTCTAGCGAATTCGAAATACCACTCATAAATACTTCAAAGAACTTTGGGAGCAACTTCGAGATTGGTCATGACGGTATCATGTCATAAGCTAGATATCGCTAAAAGGATTTCAAAAGTGAAGTTTATGTTAAACTCAAAGCATTTGCTCCAAATTAAAAAAAAAGAAAGGGACCGAGGACGAAGACTAGTCTAAAAATAAGTACCCATGTCTTCACTCTTTATAGAAATAGGTAACTCAACACAAGTTGCGTACAATATGTTTCTAATTACGGATAAGTAATGACGAACATTATTAGATGATTGTAAAATGTGAATGGAAATAAAGTGGGAACAAATTTGGGAAGATAAAAATACTCGTAGAAACGCACAGAATATATTAATAACACTTATTTATTAATATACGTATTAGTATAGCAAAAAAGGAACTATTGAATCGAATTCAGATTATTTTGTTGTGACTTTTCGATCACTTTTCATTTATAGAGAGTGCTGTGAAAGCTTTTTTGATTGCTGCAAAGGGGTTATGGGATTTTATTGATATGAAGCTTTCTCAAGCTTTCTTTTTTAATATAGTTTAAATCCACCCTTTAACCGTTATTTTACATTTTAGTGCGACAATTTTCAGTTTTCTGTTAGTGACTTTTCAACAACTTCCCACGTTTCTTCATTAGCGTTTTCTATTGGTTTGCCATACCGTCAACTTTTCCTTCCACATAAATTTCAACTTCCAATCCTGCTATAAACAAACTATAATCTACTTCTACTAAAACTAATTCAAGCTATTATACGTATCGTTCACTGCAGAACACATGTTGATCATTAATATGTTCAGTAAGCGAGCGAGTGGCTCACGTACTTGAGTCGTGTTTTATCTGTGTTGTTATAAATCCTCTTCTATTATCTTAATGGTAATGTTACTCTTGTGAGTTGTTGTTATTTACCTGTGTGTGTTTAGGTGCTTTAAGTAAGTTGGAGATTTTAAGTGGAGTATTTGCATTCACTGTAGTTACACTGTCTAAGTTTCTTTGGTCGTTTAGAGACAATTCTTGTTCTTGAATTCTTAAGTTTACATTATTTTTCTTTAACGTTTATTTCAAATGAATCCTATCTTGCAGTAAAGTGTTTCAGCTATTGGATTTGTTCCCTCATCTTTAAGTTCGTTAGACACATTTAAAGATTCTACGAAACAGTCCTTGACATACACAAACACACAATTTCATGGCTGTACTTGACAAGGAACACCCAGTGTTCCTTACATTCTTGGAAAGGAAATAATTCCACGTCCACCAAGTGTTCAGTCTAAAATTACACCTAAATTCGTTCTTCGGGTGAAAAAACAAGGGGCTTTGAGTCCTTCGTGTCAGATGACAAATAAAACAGACAATTAGAGAAGGGAGGGGGTGAGGGGGTGTCGTTATGTGCTGGTATCGAGTTGCAATGACATCTTAATTTCGTACGGTAGGCGTGAAATTAAAGTAGAGGAATGTGGCGGGAGATATAAGACAAAAAATATTAGGGGAGAGGTTTTTTTAGAAAGACAATACTGCTAAGGATGGATGCAAAAAAATCTCATTAACAATTACAGTCGTCTGAATAAATGTGGACTCAGCCAATCAGCGATATAATTGGAAACATACATGCGACTGTTTAAATAGAGAACAGTAGAGTTATCTCAAATGAATTCATCCTATCCATCGAACTGTCACTCAAAAACATTTTAAAAGGAAACTTCAGTAAAATAATCCTGAATCAAAATACTGATGGTGCTACATTCCCTTCAGGGTATGTACACAGGGAGACGGGTTTCGGGTGTCTTATTATTTTTAGTCGAGCGCTCACAAGCCGTCAAACGAAACGACAGCTGCTTCAATATTTTACTAGATATATCGTATAGCACTTGGAATTTTATTGATTTTCACTCCAAATTAATTGTGTGAGGAGTGTCAGTTACCGGTTTTGGGAAACGGTTTCGAATAATACTGATTTCGGTCTTATTTTGTTATGATTCTGGGTTCATCTGTTTTTTATCTAAGTCTACTAGTTGAACACAATGTTCCCCTGCTGGACAAATGCCTGCCATTTCTGCTGCCAAACTTCTCTGTTTTCGGCGATCTCTGGCCAAGTTTACCCTGCAAACCTGATCAGATCCTCATTCCATTACCTCATCCTTTCAGGAGCTAAATATTGCAGGACCAGGTAGAGTAGGAGTTAATTCTGGCCCGCATTTTGATATATATGTCAAAGTTATGAGATATCTTGAAAGATACAGTTTGAGCAGTACATATGAGAGCGATTGACAAACGTTCGTCAATTGTTTATAATTAACGGTAATTGATCATTAATGAAGGAAAAATGAGTAACATGTGCTTGTACAGGTCCGAACTGTTGTCTATGGGTATTATGTCCGTCCGGATTTCTGGACATAGACAAGTTATCATTCTGTCACTATCCGTGATCCGTGATTGTCAAAATGCATCGTAATGACATGATATACCAAAAATTCACGTGGATAATGCCAAACTTTTGGAATTTCGCAGTTACAATTTTACTTTGTCTAAAACCCAAGGACCAATTTCCAATATACAGAGACGTAAGTTTTCTTGCCTGTTCTAGTCAATATTATTCTTCCGCAGTCAACTCGTATATTTCCGTTCATCGCGCAATAAAACCGACCCAAAAGACGCGACACTTAATACACACATAAAATCATAGTTTTTTTCTTCAAGCTTAGCCAGGAACACATAACATTTTTATGGTCCAGATAAGGGTGGGACAAAAGCTGGGCTATCACGATCGTCAAACGAACACATGTCTAATGATCTATGTGATAGTATCACATAAACTTGTATCTCCCTTGTGCAGCTGCCTGACTGTAGTTCTAGGGCTGTCAAAGATTTTATTGAAGAGATGTGGCCTGTTAGGAATTTTGAGGTACTTTCAAAATAGTACTGTTATTCGAGCGTTTTCTGAATATTATAACATAACTAGGAAATAAAGACGTTCAAGTAAATGATGATTTTAATGAAGAACAGCATAAACAAAGTTACATAATACTACAGGAGACCAGTTGCAATGTTTTGAATAATAAAAATAATACAGGAGAATAGCTAAATCAGTTTCAACACCATTGTAGGTATTGATCTTGCTAATGTTTGAAAACAAGTTAATCTCAAGAAGAGTTGTTTAAATTCTTTAACCAACGGAAGAGTTGTCTTAAATTCTGTAACCGAAAAATTTGGACGATCCAACCAATTCTTTCTTCTGAACCCAACCCCAAGTTTGATGATCATGGGTTTATTATTTATAAGTTTTACGATGCAAGGGGACTACGTAAATAGATATACGTGGATCATACCATGACTGCTGAAGTTCACGGTTAAATTCAATTATAGTTTGAACGATATTAGAAGCAGTTGTTTTGAGAACTAATAGCGTTATTAAGAGTGATGGATTTACTGCTAATAGAGAGGCGGTGATAGAAGTTTGTTTTCATTTTGTGTTTTGTTTTTTTTTCTCATGTTAGTTGGTTAGAGCTTCGGTATATGATAAATATAGAGCGCTTTTAAAGTTATCTACACGATTTTTGCTTGCTACAGTTGTAACTGTAAGAGTCATGGCAGTCATTGCTTCTTGCTGAAGGAATGTTGATAATAGGATGGCGTTTTTAGTGAAATAATCTTTTGTGTCTAACTTGACAATTTTAATGCCACTTTTTTGAATTTTTGCATTTCGTTCAAAATCAAGCTAAAATTATTAACTTTGAAAGACTATAAGCTTAAGAAAAAGTGAAATTCAATCGTAAATAGATTGTCGTAAAGTCGATACGTTCTACTTAATATTTCGATAGTGCATGACAATCCCATACAGTTTAGACTTTGCCTAGAGACTCAGATGTACGAATTATTTCGGTACCAAGGGTAAAATAGTGAGATAGTCTAGGTATCACAACTCAATTTACAAACCTTGCCACGATTTACCTTCCACAGTCTTCACAGTATATTTGCAAATGTTCGGTAACAAATTCTACTCGGTATGAAAACCGATGAATCGATATAAGATTAGCGATTATGAATATTGATGGCGCGACGTGCGGTGTTTGTGAATGGTGCACGTGACTGAACTCGATCTGTAATCGATACCTGACGTTATTGTCCATGGGTTTCTACAAATTTAATACAAGATTATATCTGGACTATAGTGAGCAAGATATTTTTTCTTAACTAGCTTGTTGCTGCTTTGCTCCTGGGGTCCATACCACTGGAACCACTCACCGCTTTTTCGGGATAAACATATTTCGTCGGAATTGGATCCTGACTTAGAGATATTATTTTTTACATCTCTATAAATAAACAATTTTAGTTCTTTGGCTTATCAGTTTACCTTTAATTTTCTTTGTTCCTCGACCTCGAACTTTTAATTTGATGCTTATTTTGTCTCTTTACATCAAAAGACCACATTTTTTTGGATAACTCCGCTATTCTAAATCAAGAATGGTGAGGACTACTTCATCACACTTTCATGATTACATTAACAAAAAAACCTATATGTTGATTTAAGCACTTGCAAAATCGATTTAATACGAGCACCGATGAATCGGTATAAGATTACCGGTATTATGAATATTGATGGCGCAACGTGCGATGTTTGCGTAAAGCGCACGTGCCGAGAACTCGCTAGTAATCGATTCGTATCGGTATTGTCCGTAATATGAGTTGTAGGTGTAGTGGAGTTTTATTTGTTGACGATGTGTGTGAGAAAATTTGAGAACTATTGATTTAAATTATTTGGGGGTCTAAGTCAAGACCGAATAGTAGTCCGTACTTCTTGGCAATAGTGCCCTATCGTCGACCACATCAGAAGATGAGGTAACCATCAGGTGAGATAATAGTCAAACAAGAGACTCTAAATAATAGAAACAAAGTATAATAATAAAGGTTTGCGTAGAAATAAGAAATCAAGAAATCCAATGTCATATTCTAATACATAAACACCTTATGCCAACAAAGGGGTCATTGTACTCATTATTATGAAAAAAAAATCCTTTGTTCATTTATATTAGGTTTTTTAAAAGGCAATCAAATAATACGATTTCGTATAACCTAATATTGATGTACAGCTATACCACTGATTGCTGAGTTCTGTAGAAGTAAAAAAACCGGCCAAGTGCGCGACGGACTCGCGCACTAAGAGTTCCGTACCATTATCGCACAAAACGGCAGAAAAATCACGTTTGTTGTATGGAAGCCCCAATTAAATATGTATTTTATTCTGTTTTTAGTTTTTGTTGTTATAGCGGCAACAGAAATACATCATCTGTGAAAATTTCAACTGTCTAACTATCACGGTTCATGAGATACAGCCTGGTGACAGACAGACAGATAGACGGACCGCAGAGTCTTAGTAATAGGGTCCCGTTTTTACCCTTTGAGTATGGAACCAAAAAAAAGGGTACTTGTTATCCTTTTGGAAATCCACAAGAGTGAAGCTACAGAAAAAGCTGGTTATAAATGTTTAAAACCTACTCAAATGCCGTACATCAACACAATCTACCACAAGGGTCAAAAGTGATGTATCATAGTTTATCACACTACACTATCACACGGAACAGCGTTTTATAAATCGATGTGAGAGCATCACTCTCATACAAATTGGAGGCAAAGGGTCGAGCCTACCGCACGGTACGTGCCTTGAATCATGAGATGGAGCAATGATGTAGGCAGATTTGATGGAAAGATACCTTTATGCCTATGTTTTAAGTTTGATACAAATATTATGAAAACAAGTTCAAGGAAGCTTCAGTGGTAAATTGTTCTTTCATGATTTAGTGAAGGTTTTCCGACTACTGGTTTTGTTTTGTAAGAGTAGATAGGTATTGAGGTACTAAGCACATGAGGAAATAAACTGTAACAATAGAGATTATTGGGCACTATTTCACTTGCAATTAAGTACTGAGCTTCTGCCAGCGGCTTCGCCCGCGTGAATGTCAAAAATTATTCAAAGGGAACATATTCCTGAGACAAAAATTATCCTATGTGTTATTCCAGACTATAATCTACCATCGTCCAGCCGTTTGAGCGTGATGAAGTAACAAACACACACTCACAAACATCTGCCTTTATAAAATTTGTGAGATAGCGTTATTAGTGTGATTTAAAAAAGCTCATATTCTATCAGTCCAAAGTGTAAGAGATTGATTGCCTGACCTTGTGACATTTTAGTGCATTTTGGATTTTTTCATACCGCGTATCTCCTGAGATACGAGATGCCACTTTATTTTGGGGCTTCATACGTTCATTTATAAGTACCTACATACCAAAAATGCATAGCTAAATCTGTCAAAGGCGCAAATATATAATAACCTTAGGTCAACAACATTAGGTCCATGGGGTCCGAGTTTTTCGAGAAATTGGCACAAATCTTGTCGACTCTTCACGTGATCAGATGGCTGGCCTTTTCTTCGGCCAGAGAATCAGCATTGCCATCCAACGTGGCAATGCTGCCTGCGATCTGGGCACGTTTCCCATTGACATCGATGTGGACGAATTTTTTGATGCACAATGACTTCTTTTCCGTCTCCCTATTATATTTGTATATAGGTATGTTTTTTATAATATTCTGTTGTATATATCTTAATAAACAACCTGTGAAAAAAGAACTGTAAACACACATACACATTTTTAAGCAGACTTAAACCCAAAACACTACAGTAACAAAAAAACGACAATTTCCATCACCTGACAGCACAATCATTTGAGAACAAACTCCCCTCGCACATTGTACTACATTTGATCGTTTCAGATTAATCTGAGTATTCCTCTTTCCCTCTCCAGTCCTTATTTCACTCACAATAACATTAAACGCACCTCAGACTAAACAAACAGACATTCAGACTGTATCAGTGTTTTTTAGACCGCAATAATCCTCTTATGGCCCTTAGTACAGTTCGGGGCAGAAGTGTGTTCACATCGTTTTTGAATTGTAAAAGTGTACAGTTAAAATTCAGGAAATAATTAATCAATGTTACATTGAAATCTCGTAGCAAATTGTTAGTATTTTAAGTAGCAGTTTTATGAATTATATCGGCATGTTAGGATGTGAGACAGCAAATCAGATGAAAAGAATAAGAAACCTTCAGTGTGAATCAATCAATAGGTTACCAAATATTCGTAGACGCGTTTTTCCTTTTTCTGAGTATTCTCAAGACTTTTCCTTACGTCGGGCACAGATAATATAATACTAGCGTACAGATGCCACATCCCATACAAAGAAACCGTGCCGACCTAACTAGCGTTTTTCGTCTGATTATCTGATTATTTTTTGTACATCGATCGCGTTCGGTTCCGTTCCACGGCGATTGATAGAGAGAAAATGTGTTACAATTCAAATTTAAACAATCGAGTGGAATGCCTCAGAAATTTAAAACCGCACCATCTATTGGCAGCAATTTGAAATGATCCGTTCAAATATCTTTAAAATGTGAATTAAGAGCCCAATATTTCATAATTTTGAGCTTAGGAGAGTTGATTAAACAAGAACATATAACTTGTATGTTCAATTCCCGAAAATGTTAATTTTACACACAATTCAATAACAAATCGGTGCATATCGCGCCATCTAGTGAGATATATTTGAGCAAAATTTTCTTTCTTAGCGCTGGGACCTCGTGCGTCGGGCAAATATTCTCAAACTACTTACAGAAAATTAATAAATGTACAACTATTGTCTTAAAAGATTTTTTATACAAAATGCCCTCTTACTTTTGTCATTGTCTGTACATTATCAAACGAATTTGCTTTCCCTCTGAGGTCTTTATATAGGACCAGATGTTTGTTCTCACGTTTTTTGATTGACATTGGATATATTTGAGTTCGGTTCAATTGTTGTATGATAGAAGAGGAAAATTGGAAAATTCTCGGGGATTTTATTGCGGTAAGCTGGCTGTAGAAATGTCGTGTTTTGGTATTGTACTCTCTGTCACAGGTACGTGGTATTTTGTACAATATGTGTTATATAAGATAATTTATTTTACTTTCTGAAAAAAGTTTAGGTGCATAGCGATAGTACTGTACTGTATCCGATGTATTGTAAACGGAATATGTAAGAATTATTCTATAGTTTTTGCATTAAAATGGGTGGGAAAAAATATCTTGAGTTTGCATTTATTTTTCTTGATAAACTTATTTGTAATGCTGAGTTGCAAAGGACCAATACCATTTGCGAAATAAGGAAAGGGTCCAGCTGAAAACCTTCGACAGTATAAAACAATTGACACCGACACTATCCTCCTCAATCCCAAAAGAAAAAGAAGCAAAATAAGCATCGAGTAAAGTACCTTTTAGTCAACAAAGAACCTCATAACCAATAAATAGATGGACGGTACGGTCCAAAAAATCCAATTTCAATTCGAGTTCCGAACAAATTGGGTCAAATCCATAACGGACTTTGGACCGTAAATCCCGAAGTTCGTATTCCCGAAAAGTTACGGTCGATCGGCCAATCGGACGAGTGCTTATCGCCATCGAATGACACCGGCCGATTACCGAGCCGTACCGTAAATTCGGAATTGGAACTCAACTTCGTTAATTACCGAAGTGAGCTTCGATAGGCATCGCTCGACGGATTCTCGCGATTCTAATTTTCGATATTAAATTATCGAAATGCGAATTATGTATTTTTTCGTCTGAATTTTCGAATTGTTTGCGTATTTTATCGAGATCAAACTGTAAAATTTTGCATGGACGGCATGATTTAGCGTTTATTTACGAAGAGGTTTTTCCCTGTCCGGAGAATGAACGGGGAATATTGGTGCTGTTTGTTATCTTGTACTTTTAGACAAATAATGACCAACTCATGGTACCTTAGGGACAGATCCTAGAGGACCTCCCTTAATACTAAACTTGTAAATGAAGTTGAAGCTAACGCTTGTGATAAAACCGATTTTTTTAACAAGAACGTTAGGTATTTTATTTTTTGGCAGAAGCTGTTTTCAGAACTCATCATCTCAGGTACTTTACCCAAATGATTTAGAGTCGAATTCCAGTCTAACCATATTTAATAAATAATAATACCATACCAGTATTTTACTTGAAGAACTATCATACTTATTTCAATTAACCAATTGGTACATTAGCCCAAAGCACCATTGTTACACAGTCAGATAACGCCCAAGTACTGCCAATGCGACTCGATATAATTCGGCAATAAAATCGATTGTAGTTCTCGATATAAACGGCACATTAAATCGAACAGTCCCATAACATCGGTTATCGATATAGCATCGGAACGTAAACGCTAAATTGGTATGGCTTCATCAATTTACACGTCGGTTTACAGGGTCGAAATTAGGGCGACTAAATCAATCTCCAATCTATCTAGGCCTTTTTTCTAAATATGGGGTCAGCTTCCAGTTTAATCGAATGCAACTAAAACCGGTATTTTACATGGGGCAAATATCTACCAGACTACCACAACCTATTAGCTGGGTAACACGGTACCAATAAGGGTGCCTCAAAAGACCGTTTTTTAAAGAAAAAAATGGCCCCTACGTTAATTTTCATACATTTATCAATGTGTTATCTAATGGATATGATAAAATAATGTGATTATGTGTAGTTCTGATGCCTAATTTTATCTCTATTAGATATAACCACATCGGTAAAGTTAAACGAAAGAGCTAGACGAATCAGATTTTGTTACTCTTTGAAATTTTGGTAATTTCCCTAGTAAATGAAAGTGTGGACAGAAAAATTTATTAATTCAGGTTATGGAAATGCAACCTTCATTTAACCAAATGAAACTTTTATTAAAACACATACACATACCAATTAAAACTTAAGCTATCAAGCCCGTCCCTGCGAAAAAAGTTACCAGTTATTGCCGGATCTCGGTGCTAACGAACCTAATATTCAGAATTTCATATATATCCGTCGAATTGTTTGCAAAAGGCAATATTTTAATTGGTATTCTGTTTAATTATCAACTATGGTGTCCGCAATCTCGTTAGTGGTTGTTTGCTGTTCAGCGAATTATTGTCGGCGTTTCGTCTCTGCTTTTTGCACTTGCAAATGTGGTTTTGCGTTTGTGATTTATCTTTGGTTTGCAATTTTTGTCTGCTCTGATTTGTAATTGGTATTTTGACGTGATATTAATGAGAATTATTACGACTAAAGCATTTAATATATTGAGTCTAAGTACTCAATATATTAAATGCTTTAGTCGTAATAATTCTATAAGTATCTAAGCCGTCGCAATGTCGATTTGTGTATTATTTTCGTTGCGCGATACATCGTCTACTGTTTATTGTGCTTGCCTGTTACCTAGTGTTGCTATCAACCGCTGCAGCATTGAGTTCATCAATCCGTATGGTATCTTAAAATTTCTAAGATCTCTTATACCTAATGTCTCTTTGTAATCGTGAAGCCTTTCATCTTCTAATTCTTAAGCTTGTTTGCTACTATTACCATCAACCTCTGCTGCATCAGAAGTTTGCCATTCGGTATATAATGTCATGTGTGTATCTTAATATTACTAAGACCTTTTATATCATTCTGCTTACCTGGTAATCTCACGCTGGGCGGCATGGAGCTTGGCTGCGAGCCTGGCCGCGTCTGCCTCTGCGACGCGCGCCCGCGCCTCCCAGTCGCCGCGCGCGCGTCTCTCGCGCTCCGCATCGCTGCGGGCAGCACCCTCACGCTGTGGACAAGGAAATCAAGCATTAATTAAATATTTCATAACTTCGCTCTGTTGTTTCTGCGCACTCCGATGGGCAAAATGCGTAAATTTATGTATGTTACGTATAAAATATTTCCATATTAGCGGATAAAACTCAGTAGGTACACTGAAAAGTTTGACGCAGTTGTTTATGTCAGCTGACGTCAGTGTATAATAAACCCTTGATTTTCAGAAGGCAGTAGTGCTTATATACGCGGGAAACGGCGAAGATATTGTTGGACAAGATAAAGAAGAAATTAAGTTAGCTACATACTTGCAATACAAAACAAGACAAGAAGTTAAGTAAGATAGCGCATGATTTCTTGTAGTCTTCAGTCTAAGACGTATAAAGAAGTTTATCTCAAGTCTCACTTGGTTTTTATCTTTACTCCATAAAAGATTTTTCCTCAAAAAGGTTTAAACAGTTACGAATCCTAATTGAATTGCTCTTTCAACGGTTTCAAGAACATTACAATTTTCAGATGAGAACAACATCATAAAAAGATATTTGCAAACACACCAAACTCACACGATTTATCTGCAGAACTAAGAAACTAAAGTGTCGAAGTGCCATCAACCTATACAGATATTCATTTATCTCATGCATAGCCACGCAGAACCCGTCAGTACTCTCTTGAAACAATTTCAATTTCCTCAGAAGAGAAAATTTTATAATATTGAATGTGAAACTTGAGCAACTATTGCAGGTGATTTATAGGTACTCGTAAGAGACTGTGGAGTTTTCAGAGATATGAGGTTTAGTTTTAAAGCAATGTTTATCAATAGGTATATTCCTCGAGAGTTTCAGCTATTCTACACGATTTAAGCTGTGATTTAAGTCATTATTTTCTGCTCTGGAAAATCGTGTTTGCTGGATCGAAACGTTCGAATCTTCCTTGTTTAAGTGCTTGAATAACAAACCTGTTACCGATCTCAATGTAAATGTTTGCGTAAATGTTACAAGTTAAAGCAAAATATCCCATCCGCCTCATCTCTCGAAATGGAAAGGAAAGTATCTTAAGGCCTAAAAAAAGGTAAAAATACCGAAAAATTTAACATCCACAAACACATTCGAGGGTCGCGTGATAGACCCGGCTCGGTCTTTTCCACAGAGGCATGGGTCCCAACATTGGGAGCGTTATAAGGGGTTTGGCTAAACAAACCAACAGCAGTCTTTCAAGAAACTAGCAACTCAACAAAACTGGCTACATCACTATCTTTTAAGTCTCCAACAATTCATAAAAGTTCCTTTATTGAAGAATAACTTTAAACAAAGACATCTTCAGAACAAAAACAATTTATACTCAGCTTCGACGTATCGGAAGCAACGTTCGAGGATCGGATAAAAATCCAATTTGGATCCACCGTCCGGCGATGACGTCACATGGTACGACATGACGTATCGGATCCGTCTCGGGCACGTGACGACTGATAGAGCTTGATATTGAAAATTGGAGTGAAGGGGTCAATTTCACGGCTGAATTTTTTGGGCTGGGAAAGTTGTACCTAGTTTATGGGACGGAAGACAAATGTAAAATGATAAAATTTAAATGTATGAATTATGAAAATGGTATTGCGTTTTATAAAGTGACATTATTTATTTTACCTTATACTAATTCAAGGTACAATTGAGAAATAACAATTAAACAGACATGACAGCGTTACTTTTTTCAAATACAAGCTGATTATTTCATTTGAGTTTTGTCAAGACTTGCGCCTATTAACATATTGAAATCTTGTTTTCTATGGTTTCTTATTACTTATATAATCTTAGTGTATCATCATCATCATATCAGCTGAAAGACGTCCACTGCTGGACATAGGCCTGCCTCTGGCGTCGCCACATTGACCGGTCCCGTGCGTCTCGTAAAGGTGATATCAACTGTCAGCAGAAACCATCTCTGCAGAGAGTAACGACATTCATAATAATACTAAAATATGAAAGCATACGACTCAGAAGACAGAGCACATTAAAACTATAATCAAGGTATTAAACAAAGTCTAAGGATTAATGGCAAGAAGTATATAAACATAAGCCGTTTGCCACTAACCGTGGTTCAAAGTTACCTGTACTTAGTTTAGCGAAGATCTTATCTTGAACGTGGTTCAAGTAATGGGCTTATGCGAAGTTGCGATCTTAGTTTTGTGCAGTTGTGAGCTAGAATCAAACTTTACGCTAAATAATTATAAGCTGTGCAGAATATTGTTAAGATTGCTTTAAAATTGCTGAAACGAGTAGCTATAAACACATTCTAAGTTAATTCCTCCACTTGTCTCAGTCTCGAATAATTGCCTATTGATAAAAACGACCTCAGTTCGAGAGGGTTTTTCTGTTCTCATGGCGACTGTGCCTAGTGGAGTGAAAGGAGTTATCTTCAAGAGGACTTAAAATATGGGATTTCATCTAACTGACTAAATATTTTCCCTATACATAGCATGGCATTTTTCAGCTAGTTTTTGCTAAAATGTCGTTTGTCTGCCAAAACTAGTAAATCAGAATGAATTACCATTTGTAAATGAATTAAAGAAGACGTATACCAAAGTTACAAAGCTGTCGCAAACATTGCTTCCTCCATTCAACAGAATATTTTTAGAATCGATGTAGTTTTGATGAATATGGGTGTATTTATAAGTTTTTAAACTGTCATGGTCACTAACACTGATATTAACATTATAAGCGGGCTATTTACCATGTGAAAAAAACAAAAAAGTCGTGTGGCACTCGGGGACTGCCGCGGTAAAGCTATTGCATAGCATTTATTCTAGATCCAGTCCTGGAAAATGCGTCAAAAAAATTAAAAACGTTAAAAACTCGAAAACGTAGCGAGCCAAACCCGCATTTATTTACGATTAATAAAACTCTAAAAAACAAAACAAAAATACCCTTATTCACATTGAAATAAGGTCGCTTTTCTTTGACAAGCAAAAGTGACCCTTATTCTCATTAGCATAAGGTCCACATTGATCACCATTGTCACAGAAACAGCTCAGAGAGACCGATAAAAGGCAAAAAAATTACGACCAACAAAAATTTTAAAACCCTCATATCTCAGAAACGGTTGGAGTTAGCGCATTTCTGACAAAAAATTTGCCCCCCTGCCCGCCGCTACTTCATCCAGGAGAACAAGATAGGATTTACCCCCCCCCCTTAAACGTTTACCACCCCCCGCAAAAAAAAATTTCATTCTAAAAATACCAACACGGAAATCGAAAACACGTGCAACAAATCTCCCCCCCCCCCGCCCCACTGCCCCTCACCACTCAGATTCCACAGAATTCAAAAACCTTATTAAAAGTCAAAGTATCACCGCCGTGCCCGTCGGAGTGGGGAGCGTGAGGTTTTTTCGTTACGGAATTTCTGGATTCGGTCCCCGCGCTCAAGGCCCGCGATAGAAGCTATGCAATAGCTTAAAAATGGTTGAAAAAAAGAAGAAGGTTGTTGGTTGGTTGGTTGGTTGTTGGTCGGTAAATATCCCGTATAGAATGTTAATATGGTGTACTTATGTTCAAAAAATCTACATCGAATCTACATATATTCTCAAAGTCCTTTACTCCCGCCAAAAAACAATTCCCATTGTTTTCTTACCTTGAACCACCACCGAAATCCCTACTAACTTAAACTTTGATGAAGTTTTAATTGAAAATTAGTCTTGGCCGTATCTTGCTGGCTCCAGTTCATTTGGGCCCAGCAGACCGGCCAAACTTTGTTAATGGCCACAAAAATCTGTGACTTATAGATAAGATACTTATCCGAAATCTTACAAAGACCAAAGTACCAAGAATGTTGGGTCGGACTTGCGTTGGTAAAGAAGAAAGGTCTGGACTAGCCTTTGAAGATTGTGGAGTTGGTTATCGGAATTTGTGATGTTACAATTGTGTCAGTTAGATACTTAAATAGTAGATACTTATATATAGTAATGATCAAAAGTGACTCTATAAGCGACGACGATTTTTGCAAAGTTCAATATGTTGATGTTGTTTGTTTGTTGTTGTTGGATTTTGCATATAGACCCTGTGATGTTCTAGTAGCGCATGTCAATTCTATATATATATCCATTTTTGCCTTTTCCACGAACGCGATCTAATAGCTACTTTGTCTGAGTACTAGGTACTGTTTTAAAACAGTGATATAGTAGCCAATAAGACGCTAAAGGCACTTTAAGTTCTTTAAAATATTGTTACCTATTTCAAGATGGAGTTTCTTGTGCATTCTTTTCCATAACAAGCTACTTTTCCGAATGCACGGTAGAATCAACTTTTATTACTTGTAAATTTTAATTTCTGTTCAAAAGTAAGTTTGACGTTCAAAAGTGCCGCATATTGGCCTAGTTGAATAAATATATTTGACTTTGACAACAATCTGCATTTCAAATAAGGCTAGAAAGGTGTGAATACTGAAATGTCATTTAAACTTGGAAATAGACACAAAGAAATGAAGATTGATGAACATCGCGGGTTCAAACACATTAACAATTGCTGAAATCCTAGAATACCGATCTCAACTAATAAATATTCTCCGATATATCTTTCCCAGATCATACTTTCAACAACATAAGAAATTGATCTCACAGTACAATTGATTCATTATTCAAATCTATACAAAAACAAACACATTCACAGATATTTTCACATTAACATTAAGTGGTAGTAAATGCACCTAATGTTATCCCGATACTAATTTCTGAGAAACTAAAATAGATTTGAAAGGGAGAAGATATTTCTTCGTCTATATTTAAGTTTACACTCTTTTCGGGTTTTAGGTGAATAGAATTTCAAACGACACCAATTTTAGATAGATGTTGAATGAAAAGTCGTTTCTTTTTGTAAGTTTGGAAGTAGTGTTTTTGTTGATAATGATGATAAATGGTATGAGCTAAATGCACTTAAACGGCAAAAAAAAATATTTGAATGGCGGCTATCAATGAAACTATTAAGAAGAGTTAATTCAGCGATCTGAGGACATTCAGATGTTTTGATAACCAAGCATAGACAAGTCTGGTAAAGAATGAATAGAGCCCACCCTAAATAATAAAGGTTCGTAAAAATAGAGTTCATTCAGAAATAGATATTTATGCAACTGTTACGTTATGGACGGTCTTTTAATACGAGTGCCATTTTTTCGGTACAAGTGTAGTGTGTGTGTTTCGTACCGAAATAGGTGGGCACGAGTTACTAAAAGACCAATAAAGTACAGTTGCATACAAGATTTTATCTAGGAAGGAAGGAATGAAACACAGATATAGACAAATAAGTATTTTTATTTAGTCTTTATTAGGTATAAGGCAAAGATCTTGTAGCCGCAACAGCCAAATAGTATACGATACTTTTGTTCTAAACGTGTTCCATTTTTAAAAACATCATTTACATTGTCTCGATTTCGAAGTAATATTATAGGTATCTGGCTGTATGTTCAGAATGTCTTTGCTTGTGTTTTAGAATTTATGACGATCGCATAATGCAACCCGATGTCGTTATGGGTATCATAATGAAACCGCTGTCAATTTTGTAATTCGAATATAACGAAACCGAAGTAGATAAAAGACATTAGGATACACAAGATACAAGTAAATTCGTATTGAAGATTAGAAGTAATCAGTGAATATGTATTAATCAATAGAAACGAAACACAACAGTGTCATTCTCGCCCTTCAGACAGACGCTACAAAAAAGATCAACAAATTAATTCAACTCTAAACCATTCTAAACAGCACAAAATATTTCCTCATACTCCAAACTCGATGCTAAACATTTAACACGCACCATAACTTTCCACTCTCATTTACAGACAAAAATAAACCCTAAAACATATTAAAAATGGTCCTCTATTAGCAAAGAAAACTCACAAATTAGTATGGCAACCCATCCGTGCAAACACAAGTCTTTTGAGAGACAAAAAATAAAAGAGGTGTGGAAAAGGAAACGGGTTCGGCTATTTTCGTCTATTTCCGTTAATGTTCGGCTCACTGGCTAACGGAGTTTCAACATATATATTTTTATAGGTGAAGACGCTTTGGAAATGTTGGCGAGACGATTATTGGGAAGGTGAATGTGACCAAAACGTGTATTTTTGGGGCAAAATTTACCAAAGTTTGTGATGAAAATTAATGCTGGAATAGGTTCGATAAAATGAACAATGGTTTATCTTTTTTCTTAATGAGTATGACTATTTTATCATAAGTATCCAGGAAAATGATTGTGCAGTCTTCTAAAGGTAAGTATTGCTATTATTCTGTAAGTTTACACCATAAACTTTAGATCACAACGCTTAATAATAGAGCAACACAAACTTCCCTCATTTAAAATTCAATGCAGCAGAGCGAAGCAACGAAGCAACTCATACTTTATGTATCATGTTATACTCTTAAACTTCCAAGAAAACTATTATTTCCCACTATAACGCCCCTACCACCCAATAAATGTCAAAACACACCACTATTCCACGCCTGTCAACTGTCAAGTTGACAGCTGTCACTTTGACAGCTCCGTGACGTTAGAGGTAGGGACGCGGCACGCCCTTGAGCCAACTTTAGTAAAATGTTTGTACATTGTAACACTTTGGTAAGCGGTAAAGCAAACAAAATGTTTAATTTGTTACCGTATGGTAAGGTTTCTGGTGATTAATTGGAGGGAAAAGTTTTATTGTGTTTAGGATGTGGATACGAGTTAAGTGATGGAGTTTAATAAGTTTGAGCGTTTGATAAATCTTCTTTGGGATCCGGTAAAGTTGCAAGGAGTGATTATGTTTGTATTGTTATCAAATTAGGCGAATTACCTTCAAGCCTTGCACATATTATGCAGTAATATCTATTCTCAATACCAGGGCAGAAAATATACTAAGAAATAATAAAATTGAATGTTACTTATATCTTGACGATTAAGCGTGTTCCATCGTCAAACGATTCAATGGATCAGTTATCTTGTTTTATTCCCAGGCATTTTTAAATACTGACATTTGTATGTCCTTAAATCGATACTCAATACAGGCGTAACATCTCTTCACAGTATGATTTCCTATTAAGCCCTTCACGCCCTATAAAGCAAACTAATGAATCTGCAGCAAAACGTATCACACGTTTCCGAACGGAAACCAGTAATTTAGAGCTCATTGCTGTGGCGTCGATCAATCAGGACTTTAGCATTGCGACGGGGTAAAGTTAGTTGTACACTGTCGCGAATTAGGAAGATGCATTGACTTTTAAGCTTTGTTTCACAAAGTGTGGGATTGCCTCATTGAAGTTTATATGGGGCTGGCAAGTGTATAATTATAAGTGTAACTTAATAATAATAAATAAGTGCAACTTAATAATAGTTACAAGGAAAGACTTTTAGTATGAAATCAGCACAACTTATTAACCGCCAGAAGATAAGTATGAGCTAAATTCCGCTGTAATTAGACAAAAATACCTATACGAAATACTTGTTTTTTGAAAATAAGTTATTTTCTGCAACAGGCTGTAAAAAATTAAATACCCTCCTATCTAAGAAGTCCGTTGACGTTTCTCATTTTACATGCTGTGATAACTTTCGGCGTGAGAAATTGATTAATCAAATTCATAATCCTAATTAATTACTATGTTATTAATTAATTAATTATTACTCTAACCACGAGTATTATTTGCAAGCATCAAGTTTAATTATTATCACGTATTTTTATAGCTGTCAAAACGGGCGTTTTGTTTTTTGACTACTTTAATATATAATAAATGAAACATGCTGCAATATTTTAAGAGGTCTTAAGCACAAACGCAGTTTCTACGATTGCTGCTGAGTGAGAACAATTATCTGCGGCTTTTATAACACTAACAGTGCACAAAAATAAAACAATACAAAACAAACAATACAAATTCAATTTCAAAGTATAACACTTAACTTTCACATTATATTCAGGTAGTGCACATTGCATTCCTAGCCACGTCCTAGTAACGTACGTGGCTAGGAAAGCGTCTAGTGTGTACCTAGCGTAACGACCAGCCAATGCACTTTCCTGCAGAAATGAGGATTTAAGTGGAGAGCTGTGCTTATGCAGTATGTTTCAGTTTTTATGGTGCTTATATTTTTTCGTAATCGTGTAAGAAAAACATGTGTTCCAAATACTAAACTAAATAGTGCAGAGACAAGAAAACACTGCTAATAACGGTGATATGATTTTTGATGTAAGAAATATATAAGCAAATTCAAAATTTTATGTTCCTTACGTCTAAGGCACTTGTACCACCACCGACGAGTCAGCGAGTAAAGCTAGAAACTAAAAACGAGTTGACGAGCAGAGACAAGCGAGTGTGTAGATCCGATAGTTTTGTCGCTCGGCTAAGCCTATTAGCGAGTTTTCTTGAGCGACGGGATTACTCGCACCACTCGCTCGGGATGGCTGCAATTTAGGTAGAAATGACCGCTGGTTGGTCTCTCGGCGTGAGTTCGAGTTCTGACCGCCAAGCGAGCAAGCGACCATCGCTGAACGAGTATAACTTTGATAGCACTTGTATTCGCTGGCAGTGTAACAGCCAGCGATCAACTATTATTATATGTGTCTCTTTTGTTGACACGAGATCTTATATCTTTTGTACGTTTCTTCAGCGAGGAAATAGTCAATAGCTAGCTAATCGCTTACTCGTTGGTGGTGGCACAAGTGCTTAAAATACGGGTAAACAATCTATCTGATAGACTACATACATAACCTATTAGTTTCAAGGCTAGACGTTGGACCCAATTACTATCTACTTTGTATCGGTAATCAATATTTTGCGAACGTGAAATAATTAACTTAAGCGCTCTTAAAGACAATGTACCATAAATATCTAGGCGATTATGGTCTCATTGACCTAGCATTCCTTTTTCGTCTTAATAGAGCACTATTAGAGAACGAATTAGACCGAATCACCTACTGTGGGCAGAAGCATTCAAGCATTGTGTTCATCGATCCTTTTGAGAAATTGATGTTATAAAGACAACCATTCTTGAGGATATTTTATTGATTAGTCAAATCAATGTGAGACCAATAAAAACGAATTAAAAAGCACAAGAAATAAAGACAGAAAACTTGATGGTTTTTGTTCCCTACTTAATTTAATCCTCTTCTTCGTGGTACCAAAGATTCCAAAATTAAACCACAGGGTGGCGTAGTGGTTGAGCGTTCGGCTGTTGCGCTACGTGTTGCGGGTTCGATTCCCGCGCGGAACAAATATTTTGTAGTTGATAGTTGTTCCGGATCTGGGTGTCTTGTGTATGCGAGTTTAAACGTTTTTAAACACACCCACAATACAGCAATACATTCCTAATATGGGTCAATATTGTATAAAAAAAACGAACAGCGTTTAACTTATTTGAATGAAGAGGTAAACCAATTGTATGTTTAATATGGTTTTAATCTACAGAAGTACTGATCTGATTACTAAAATTATTTCAGTGATAAAAAGCAACACTATTGCGGCATGTCATAGGTTTTATCTATTACTTTTTATTTTGGAAAATGCACGGGAGCGAAAGCCACGGGTAAAGTCTAGTAAAAATAAAGACATTCTTTTATTTTCAGCCGACTTAAAAAAGGTGGAGGATCATGTGCTCCGCCAATAAATTATGAAAAGAAAAAAACTTTTTAACAAAAAATCATACCGACTTCCAAAACAAAACACTACAAAGCCAAAATAACTTTCTATTTGGAAGTAGGTGTCAAAACCGAAAAGAAAATGGTACAAAGACACCGACTTTCAAAAAGAAAATTATATATCGCTTTTTTTTAAGACTTTTTCATGTAGTGTTTTTTTTTGGAAGTCGGTTTAATTATTTTTTTTAAAGTTCTTTATCTCATATCAAAGCTAAACAAAATACCGTTCAAGTAGCGTTCAGAAAAAGTAATATCGTTTTAAATTAGGTCGCTACCCAAAGAGTCGGTTAAATATAACTTGTTCATGTAACAGACTGATCTTCAGTGGATCCGACGTTGATGGATGATGTTTCTGATGAAATTATTAAAAACTGAGGATAATACAGTGAATTCAGTTATTTACGGGACGTTTCAGCTATCATCCGGATTGAGATGCTTGAATTATGATTGTTTTAAATGTTTGAGTTGATTTGTTTGTTTGTTTTCTTTTATTAGAAGAAAACGGAGTGGGTAAATACTATGCTATTTTGGTCTAGTCTGTCTGTGTGTATATTACTTGCTTTAGATTTATTTATTCGCTAATACTCGTCTTTTCTAGTCACAACTATTCCAAGAAGCGTATACAGAGCAATTTTTTTGTGTTTCCTAAAAGAAAACATCTTCATCAAAAAATATTACCTTCTAGTATTTGCTTACAGTTTTGAAATTTTCAGGAAAAGCAAGAGTTTTCAAAACGTATAATTTTGAACACTCTTCTTCTTTCTCCTGAAAACTTGTCCAGCCATTCTGAAGATATAATGTGCTCACAAAGTAATAGAGCATTTTTTTAGGGGGTAGCCCTAAAACTCTTTACTTCTCCTTCGTCGTATCGAAGATTCCAAAATTAAATATATTATGACCAGAATTCAGCCATGCCAACAGCGTTGTCATTTGCCTCACAAAGGTCTTTAAGGTGCAAGGTGTTGTTGCACACAGAGCACGACAAAAGGTGAGGCATTGTTTGGGATCGCAATCGCACTGTAGGTCATTGGACTACCCTCAATAACCACTACTTAACGATAAAAATAAACCGAATTCAATATATAATGTTGTATCTGTTGGACGAGTTATTACAGATGAAAGATAGTTCGAGAACATAAAATATCCAAGGTCTTAGGACTAGTAGATTAGATTAGAGTGAACCTGAAATTTTCACCCCTGCTGTCAGTTGTCTGACATGTCAATTCTTTGATAGTACATATTATACCTTCATCTTGGCGAAAGTATAGGTACAGTCAAGGGTCAAAAGTGCAGTCTTACTCTCCCAAAACTCAAATGGCTGGTTTTTGTAGAAGAATTTAAATTGGCCACAACTGGTTTAATATGTTGTATAGAAATTGAAGTATAGATTATACCTACTAACCGTGAAAAGATGAAATTCAACTGGGTGAAAAAAATGTCGCTGCTGTTTTGGTAGAGAGTGACTGCACTTATGACCCTTAACTGTACATACAAAGCTTGTATCACAGTGAAATTGAAAAACCTAAAAGTTGTATCTTTACTATCAACAAAAGTAAGGATTATTCTTTCACCTTTTTAATTGACCAGCAGTTTATTTGTTTTGCCCTTTTTACCCAAACACTTAGTCATCGAATTTCCCCGAACGTTTTCCCCCTGGCTTGTCATTCAGAAAAAACATCGTCGTTTTTCTAAGACCCTTGCATCCCTTAATTCGTCACCAAACATCCCTTATTGACAGCATCCCGGTACTATCACAGTTTACTTAGGCGTTAGGTATTAAGTAAACCCTTCGAGGGGGACTTTACAGGGGGGTGAGCAGGGTACACAAATAAATAGTGGAGATCAATATTTGTTTGATATTGTAAATCAGTTGTTTTGTGTGCTCCTGTTTTGAATGTAGGCTTGTAGCTAGTCAAATGGAAATAGAGGGTCTTACAAAGAAGAAAATGCTTAAAATGCTCGGCTGTTTATATTATGTACTATTTTTATATATGTGAAAGTAGCTCTGTCGAAAGCCGAACAAAAAACTGTCTTTGTTAAAGGTAACAAACAGATTTATTATAAGGGTATACCTTATTTTATTATTTATATACTTTATACCGATTTTATCAATTTATTGAAGTCGGTGTCTTTCGTAGGTACCATTTTTTTGCGTTATGGACACCGACTTCAAAAAATTAAGTTATTTTTCACTTTGTAGTTTTGTATTTGGAAGTCGGTAGTATTTTTTTGCAAAAAGTTTTTTTATTTTCACTTTTTAGTTGTACGTACCTTATAGGCAAGTTAGTAAGGGAACTATTTCGCCAGAATAGATTTCATGAAACTTGAACATAACCGGTGAAATGAGAGATCTGCTTACCCCTTAAGAGCGAACTGGCGTGATGTTATATTATGAAATGTTATAAACAACAAACAAACATGCGATTGCAGCAATCCCGAGAGATTTGCCGTTATTTATTGAAGAGTTCTGTTGTATATCTCCGAAGTTCTTCATCAGATCTTCACCAAATTAAAATGGGACCAATTTCGGAACATACTTTTTCAAACAAAAAAAGAATTTTCAAAATCGGTCCACAATTGACGGAGTTATCGGTGAAAATAAACAAAAAAAAAAAAAAAAACAAACTTGAAGTCGAACATAGAACCTCCTCCTTTTTTGGGAAGTCGGTTAGAAATGTTAAAATATTAACCTAAACTTAAAAACATATTAAAAATAAAAACACACAAAATCAAAAACCTAATGCTTACTACTATTATAAACGAGAAAATTTGTAAGGATGGATGGATAGGGTTGGATGTTTGTTACTCTTTCACGCAAAAACTACTGAACGGATTTTAATCAAAATTTACAGAAATATAGCTTATAAATCAGATAACACATTGGCTATAATTTATAAAAATATTGGGCGAAGTACTAATTCCACGCGGGCGGACCCGCCGGCTACAGCTAGTAGATACCATAGATTGGACCTTGGAGAATGACAGTGTATACATGTGGGAAAAACCGCTGCCAGAAGCTAGTACTAACTATAAATAATTAGATGCATTTTTTATTCAGTAAAGAGGAAAGTTAAACGTTTCACATTTGTCTAATAGGCCCTTACGTACAGTAACAGTCAGTAAAAAAGCGTGAATAAAATAAAAGGAGCCAGTGTCGCGAGCAAAATTATTTGCCATTTAGCGCTCCCGGACTCAATTAAATTGGCATTTTTCGAATCACAAAATTACCCGTTTAATCCAACAAGGAGCGATTACCATAAAGCTCTTTGATTACCCAATCAGCGTGCAGTGGAAATGAAAAAAATATGCAAATTATTCCTTTTTCAAATCGACTGTAATGACATAAAACGGGTAGGCTAGCTACCCGTCTAATTTCGTAAAAGAGTTGCCACGCGCCGGTCACGTGACTTCGTTTGGACCAATGGGGTGGCTTTGTTTGGCGTGACGTCATCACCGGCTAGTCCGTGAGAGAGTATGATTTACGATATGCTACAATAGATGGTAATTTAGTTTTGTTCTATAGTTTTGACCCTCGGAGTGTGTCATATTTTGTTACAACGGGAGATTATTAAATCGTTTTTTATGTATGAATACAAGAGGGTGTGAATTAGGTCCTTCATGACAACTGCTGCTCAAAAATCGACTCGTGAAAATCTACTACGGAGAAAGGAGACGAAATAAATAAATAAAATAAAAAAGTCTGTTATTACAATATTTTTAGTAATTCTTAAATTAGATTTATAATTTTGAACTGGAACCCCTCTCAGGTGAAAGCCTCTTCCAGAGATTGCCACTTATCTCGGTCTTGAGCAATATGATACCAATTTGATCCGGCTATTTTCTTGGTTTGACTTCCCAGCGTGAATGAGGTCTTCCTTTGTGGCGTTTGCCCTGAGGGCCTTTCCACGTTGTGACCGCTTTGGTATGGACTTTAAGTATGGCCTTTAAGCCTTTAAGGCGCGCCACATGGCCTGACCATCCCTTTTTAACTTTTAAGCGTGGCTAAGAGCATAGAGGGGGAGACGGAATATAAGGTCAATAAAAAAAAAGATGTTCCCTATCACAGAAATGATAGTTTGCTGCCATACAAAAATCAGATTTTCTCAAGTCCAGTAATAATAATTATACTTAATCGCCTTTAGCCCAGATCAACATAAAACTAAATAAAGGATAACCATTAGTGCCTGTACAATAAAATAAATCCCTATACAACTTTAGACCCTACATCATACCTCCCTAAAAATAGCGATGACTAATAAAATCGGCAGCTGCCAAAATCAATAAGTTGGGCTCCCAATTATCTATCTGTAATCCCTTCGACCCTAAGGGTGCTGTACCAGAGATGAACGAGGTAGTTAAGCGGTGCGAAGATGTGTAGCGGTAGTTTAAAAATGTGTGAATATTTCCACCAAAGCTTTACGAGGAGCTTACGCGGTGCAAGATCGCATAGCGAAGCTACAACAGTGTGTAGCTGAATCACTGAACCTATACTCTGGCCAAGATGAAGGTATAATATTTAAAAACAAAGCACTGACAGCTCAATCAGTTGACAGCGAGAGCTGACAATTTTAGGTTCACTCTTATCTAATCTTCTAGTCTTTAAGACCTATGGATATTGTTCTCAAACTATCTTTCATCTGTATTAACACAGCTAAATCGATGTACAACAAACACAACATTCGTTTTATTTTTATTGTTGTGTAGACGGTAAAAAAATACTGTTTTACTTTGTTAATAAACATTGTATCTTCAGAATGGCTGAAGTATAGATAGTTATTTTTTATTTTAGATAGGCTTGCGCTTGACGACTATGTTACCTGATGGTGAGCGATGATGTGGTCTACGGTGTAACACGCTGACCTAGAAGTAACCTATTCTCTTTTGACTTAAGGCCGTACCCTGACCAAAAAATCAGCGTGAGATATGAGCATTCCTATTGGCCTAGCGGCACTGGTGGCGCATGAATTACAGTAGTGAAATCGCCCAGATTTTAGAATAAAATCTTTATAAAATCAAATATTGGTCTTTTGAAAAAAATAAAACTTACAAAATGTTCGTTATCAAATTGGCTATCCATTAGTGTTAGTACAAAAAATATTAATGAACACTTTACGAGGAGATGCATGCTATCAATCATTATTTCCCATTTTTATGGTTTTGTTGGAAGGAGATTAGTGAAACATACACTTCATTTAAAAAAAAAAGAAATCTACAATTTTGGTATCAATAATTTGTAGAAATTTAATGTATTTTTATTAGTTGATATTTCATTTTAAATAACGAGAAATAGCTCCTAAAAACTGCATGACAAACGGCTAGCGCGGCGTTTTGCTCGGGGTAGCGCCTTAAAGACCCTGAGTTTGTAGCTTTCTGGAAACACATACTCGCCTGAGTAAGCAAACTGCCTAGTTTGCTTGATTTTAGCTAACTCTTTTCGGCGTACTTTTCCCTCGCTCGCGTCCTTGATTATATCGCTTGCTTTTTACAAGCTTTTTATTAACTTGCAGTTTGTGTTTGTATGTGTGC